>CM050896.1:8232500-8945000 GCA_027726005.1 Juncus effusus | reverse complement strand
TTACTGTACCGGACCGAATTTTCGTTATGCTTAAAAAGAAAATCTTAGCTATTTCACTGAAAATTAACTTCGAGTAGAAACTCTATATCTGTACTAATTTTTGAGGTGTGGAATTTATAAGAACACCGCTTTTGTTTGTCATGTTTTATTTATTTCACCAAAAATTTAATTCTATTATCAAGGATGGTTTGTAACTAAACTGAACTTTGATTAATAGATTTACACGAGAGACACTCAAGCTCTCCGTAATTTTTCAAAAAAAAAACTTCCAGTAGAAACTAATTAGTGACGTGAATATTATGAATCATACCACTTTATGTTAAGAAAAGGAGTAACAACACAAGTTCCTTGTTTATTTTACTTGTTTTCTCCAAATACAATCACATGTATGTACAACAAACCACCCAAAGCAACAAAATAAGATAGAAATAAAATATGATAAAATGATTTATCACAAACCTAACTAGAAGGAAATCAACCAATTCAGATCGGAATCGACAAGTCCTGGTCCAACTAAAACCCAATTCACACAATTGTATATAAAAATCGAAATTC
Organism: Juncus effusus; assembly: GCA_027726005.1. Lineage (NCBI taxonomy): Eukaryota > Viridiplantae > Streptophyta > Magnoliopsida > Poales > Juncaceae > Juncus > Juncus effusus. The sequence goes on along the minus strand of CM050896.1, from coordinate 8,944,445 downwards.
TAATACAAATATATCTGATTCACTGATTCCGATCTAATTCAGCCGATTCTGAATCTGATTCGGACGATTCTCATTCTGATTCGGCCGGTTCCTGATCTGAGCCTTCAACAACCGATTCCGAATCTGATTCAGATTTTTGGAACCTTACCTCCTGCTCTCGACCAAATACATTTAACTTCACAGTTGACCTCTCCTCATGAATTATCTCAACCGATTTTGACCTCACAAGCCTGATGCCTCGTGTACTATGCACTTCAACTGTTCCACCGTCTCGGATCGTTGTCCTCAAGTTACTTACCAGTTCTCTTGTAGCTCGGCTATCTCCTTCTCTGAAGCCCAACGAATCCAACACCCAATCCTGGCTTGTACTTGCACCCCACGTTGACATGGCATCTTCTCTGCGAATGAGCTCAGTACTCATTGTTCCAATCGGAGCCGTACTTTGGTGTGCGGAATGAGAAGAATCATTGGCTGGCGGTTGTTCAACCGACAAAATGGGCTCATCCAAATCAAGCTTTTCCCACTGTTGAATGAGCGTCGTCACGGCGACATAGTTGTCAATAAGGAAGCGGCAGCACGAGCAAAAATCAGGATCGTTATCTTGTCGGCTCAGAAGTTGCTTGGCTCTGCGCTGGAGGTTCGCGACTTTCTTCAACCAGTGAACCACCCCTTCTTTTGTCAGATCACCATTTTTTGCAGTGTGCGCCTGCTTCTGGCCGATTTCCTCAGTTGTCAAACGTAATGTTGAAATGTTATCTTGACACAATGGAAGAATTACTACCTCACAGCAAGATCGTAAAATCGCTGAGAAAATTATCAGACACATGTTTTCTTGTTGAGATGCGGCTTCTTTACCCATCAATTTTACACTTCGGAACAAAATTGAGACAAGGGGAAAATTAGTCCTTACCTATATTTTAACTAAAGAAGAATTACTTAATAATAGTTAAAGATATGTACTATTATTACAATCAGGTTAAGTTTCTGAGGGTTAGCTGTTGAAATTTTTGGTTGTAATGAACTAGTAGGTCCTTGAGCTTTCTCTAAAGGCTCCTAATGGTCTCTTAATTTGGTGATTGAGTATTTTGATGAAGTTATAGAAGTTGGAACTTCAATTTCATATGTTTCAATTGATTTGGAGTATTTTCTCTTTATTTCTTTACAAAATATTTTTCACTTAAGGAACCTAAAAATAAGGAGGCTGCAAATGTAAAAAAAGTTGAAACTTAACACATATTTATTCTACAGCTTAGATTAGTCGGTGGATTCAATTTTGCAACATTTTTCTTCATTTTGCAACACTTTTCTTCAGAATCTTTTCTACCAAGAAATCTGTAATCCTTACTTTTTTTATTAAAGAAATCCTTACCTTAGTTCCCCTCTTTATGCTAAGTGGTACACTTGAACTTTGCATGACATGTCAAAATTAGAGGATCCTTTTTATAGAAAACATTCTTTCATTATGAGTTCAATATCCTGTTTCATAACACTTATTTTATACCATTATTAGATTGTCAGATCATGACATCACAAACTGAAAGCAACCTATGACCAAACAAAAGATTTCTTACACCTTCCATCAATAAATGGTACCAAGTAATGATAAAAATACAAGTTCCGTTCCTTTCCAACGGTGATTTTTATTCTATAAAATTACGGATGGTCATAATTTATCTTTTTTTTTAGAGAAATTTTGGAGAGGTCGTAAATCCCCCTTCTAAATTATTTATATATATGATCTTGAAAGTTACATAGTTTTTTTTGCTTTTACAAATTGAAAATTAAAAAAGAAAAGAAAAAAGAAAAATCAATGGGTCTATTCTATATAATCCGGATTGGCCCAACCCTACAATAATAGAAAAATAAAGAACCGGATTTACAAGTCCGGGAAATCTAATCCTATTTTTGGTAATATCTCAGAATTTAAAATCTATTTACTACAAAAATCTTCAAATTATTTTTCTTCTTCAGACAAATACTCTTCTCTATCTTCTTCTTTGTTTAGTCTGCTTGGCGGCAGATCTGAAACCCGAAGGTTGAAGCTCAAAACCTCCATCTCTTCTCTCCTCTTCCTCTCAACAAGTTTGATTAGCTCCCATTCTCCAACTATTTCATCCATCAACTCTACCTCAACTCTTTTCTCCTCTGTAAAAGCGCGCCGGCATCTCTCTCTCTCCACATGCAAAATAGAAACAGCAAAACTATTCTCCTTAGTTTCTCATTTCCTCCTTCCTTGGTGATCATTTTATAAACATCATCGAAGGATCCAGCTTGTTGAGCTTCTGGAAGTTGTTACTGATCAAACACCACCCCTTTTTAATAAAATCACATTGACCAGCAAGGTGTTCAGTGGATTCTAATTCTCGACAACAGAGGTAGTACCTATTAACGAGCTGGAAATATTTCTTCTTCAAATTGTCCTGAGTGAGTACTCTATTCTGAGTAAAAAGCCACACAAAAATTTTCATTCTCATAGGTAACAAAAATTTTCATTCTCATAGGTAATGTTACTGACCAAATTGTTTTTAATGAATTTGAGGTATGGATTCCCATTCTGAGAGCATGGTAGGCACTCCTTGTAGTGAAGGATTTTTTATCAGTCCACCTCCAGACCACTGAATCAGAGACATCTGTAAGCTGAACTTAGTCAATGATGCCTTGTAACTCCAGCAGTTCTTGCTGGGTTAACTGAGCTGTGATTAAATGAAAGACCTCTTCCAGGTCTCGAAGTTGTTTAAACTGGTACAAAGTACCTTGGGTTACCTCTGCATGTGAGTATAAACTACTAAATCTCTGTGAAAGAATCCCCTCCCCCTAGTTAGTATGCCAAAAATTGGTATATTTACCATCTCCAATCTTAAGTTATGTGCTTACTAGATAGAATGGCAGTAAGTCTTTTACTGCCTTCCAAACGTAAGAATCAGAATTGTTTGCATCCAGGTTATAACTTATATTACTTACTAGTTTTCTCCAAGGTAGTCCTGGAGTACCATTATAAAATTTCCATATCCATTTTAGAAGTAATGCATCATTAAAAATTTCAAGATTTAAAACTCCCAAACCTCCTCCTTTCTTTGGTCTGCACACTTTTTTCCATGAGACTAAATTGTAACCTGTGTTTTTATTGCCTTTCCAAAGAAAAGTTCTTCTGATTTTATCCATCTATTTTATAACCCACTTTGGGAATTTGAACACTGAAAGGTAATAAACTGGTAGTGAAGATAGTATAGAATTAATCAGTACTAATCTGCCTGCTAAGTTTAAAAGGGCACCTTACCATTCTTATAATCTCTTTTCAAATTTTTCTATTATTTTTCTAAAATAAGATCTTGTTGGTTTTTTATAATGTAAAGGGTATCCTAAGTAGTTTAGTGGCATTGTTGCTTCAGGGCACCCTAACTCTTCTGATATTTTCTTTATTATGGGGAGATTTTTTGGAATTGTGCAGAACTCTGATTTCTCACAATTTATCTTTAAACCGGAGCAATTTTCAAATATTTTTAACAAGAATTTCAATCTCTTTACTTGGTTGATTTCTGATTTTATCAAAAATATGGAATCATCAAACATGTAGTCATAGTCACAACTTGAATTAAAACTTTGGATATCATAATTCAAAAAAATTTACATTTTGAGATATTGATGTTCTACCATGTAGCGATATTTCAAACTATAGAGGTAATCACGAAGATGTTCATGCCATTGTCTCGCCTAAATGAATTTTGATAGGATTAATATTTTTTATTAGAGCTTGAACGTATTGTAGAACTTCACAATCTATAACTATATATTGAGAGGGGCAACTTGCATGTGAGTTAATGAGGCACGATAAGTGAATTAGGTAGAAAAAGAAAGAGTCATTAAATATTATATTGTTCCTCTTTCCAAATTGCCCAACAACGACAACTATTAAACTCTCTTTTCGGCATCATCTCTCAATTGTTTCACACAATAATTGAAGTAAAAAAAAAAAGAGCAAGTTTTGAGTTTAGGCAGGCAAATAATTAAGGAAACAAAATAAAAGATTCATGTACTAAAATAGGCTAGCTTGAACTACAAAAATAATTTAAAATAAAATATGTCTTGCCATATTCTTGATTTAATCACCACAAGTACAAAAAGGTGGCCTTCAAATTCAACTCAAAGAGCTCGGAAACTTGCAAGATCCATAGCCTGCATAAAATGTTCATCGATATTATTTACATAATCCATATTAAAAAAGGAAATATAAAAAAGAAAATTCAAAACATAAATTCCACAATACCGAAGTTTTAACATTCACAAGCTATTTCAAAACATATTTGCAAACAAACCCAAAAAAAAGAAACAAATTCACTTGGGTCTTTGTGTTGACAAAAAAAGCACATGCATTTTTTTGAAAGGGTTCAGATATAGAGTGCCAGCATTTTGGAGCGGCCGATTACAAAAGGTATGATGAAATTATAAAAAGATATTTTTGTAAATACAAAAGTTATAGTGAAATTACAAAAAAGTATATTTTCGAAAATGTATATTTGTAAACACAAAAGATATATCCAAATGCAAATATATATGTGTACAACTAAAACTGTATGGTGGGTGCTTCTGGGCACTCCAAAAGTTGGACACTCCGAATAATTTCTCTATTTGAAATAATAAAAAACACATGCATTCACCCAAAAGAAAATCAAAAAATTTCTCTATTTAATAAATCACTTTCGTTACGGGCAGAGCTAGCGGGACTTGTTTTCAAGCTCCAGAAAAAAAAAGGAAAAAAATCTTGATAAATTCAGATATGCAATAAAATTTTTTGAGAAATTCAGATATGCAAGTGAGTCAACACTTACATTTATGAGTCTTAATGCCCCTCAGGCTCATTTTGTATTTTCTCAAAAGACACTAGCCAAAAAAAAAAAAATTTGCAACTAAAACTCTCAACTTTCACATGCTCTTTCAAAACAACATATTTACAAAAAAAAAACCAAAAAAGAAAGAAATTCACTTACTTGGGTCCTTGGTCGTCAAAACCGCAAGTCCATTAAAACTACACGTACCACCAATCTTCCTAAACTGCTGCCAATAAGAATTAAACGCCCAATTCGCGTGAGCTTTCAAACTATTCGGCTCAAAACACTTACCACCTTTTTGTACCGCCTTACAAATATTACTCGCTTGCTCACACGCATAACTCACCGCATTTTGTATCAGAGTCTCATTCACTCTTCCCCTTTTTGTAACACACCACAAAGGCCCTTTATAAGGAGTGTTGTTTGTCGGTACCGGTAAAGGCGGGTACGAGTCCAACGGCCTTTTTGCGGAAAGGTCCACTTCATAAACCGGCTTTTTGTTGGGAAAATACATTCCCCAGTGTCTTTCCGTACCGGGCCCGGGCTTCTGATTCTCATTGTATAGTGAGAAAACAAACACATGCATTGGTACGCCAGGTCTAGCTGGCGTACCGAGATTTTGCATAAATTTTTTCGCTAAATTTCTGTTATAAATCGCCGCATTATACACATTCGCTCCGATTTGGTCTATATCTCCCTTATTAGGCCAGCCAGTCTCAGCCACGGCCAATTTCACGTCCCAAAACCCTAATTTTCTCATCGCGAATATAACCGAATCAAGCATCTGATCTAGCAAGTTCTTATACATCAATCCAGAAACCGGATCTTGATAGTATGATTTTGGGTCCGCTTGAAACAACGCGTAATTTAACGAAATGGTTTGCCAGTTTTGTGACCATGCGAAGTAAGGATAAGCGTCGACGAAAAAGAAGGAATTGGTTTTGCGTAAGAAGGTTAAGAGAGGGAAAAGAACCGAACTGGAGATGTCCTTCCGGAAGGTTCCGTTGGAAGGAGGGAAGGAGGATGAAAGCGCGTCCATTGCGAGCGGCGTGCCGATTTTTATTTTGTGGATATTTTTGGATCTTAGAGATTTGTGCAGGTTCTCCATGGCTGGAACCAAAGCCTAATAATGTATAAGAAATAAATCATAGTATCATTGTATGTATTTTGATCTTTTCAGCGTATATCAGTAGCATGGGTAAGAGATTTCATCAGTTTTGAACTCGTATTTTATGAATAATACCGGTACAAACAGGAACCTGTACCTGTACAAAAATGTATTGGTACACTACAGGTATTACCCCTGTATTTTTGGCACATTTCTTACTTTCTAAGTACACATATCATAATTAATTCTTACAAGGGTATAGATGAAAAATTCCCTCAAAAACTCACCAGCCAAGTGGAGTTCTGGATAGAATAATCACTCAAGATCTCATTCCCCACCAGCAAATACCTAATCCGCGTCTTCCCGTAATAATACTTGACAACATTCTCGCACACCCACGCGTCAGCCGCCGACTGGTTCCCGGCGATGGCCGGGATGATCTGGTTGGGCACCATGACGGAGACCCGCAGCCCTGTTCCGGCCAGAGCGGACAGGATGGAGGCGTTGGCATCGTAGATCTTGACGGACCCGGCGTTGAGCGTGCGGATGAGCCGGACGGACTGGCTGGGTGAGGGCAGGTTGTTGCCGAGTGTTCCGTAGTTTACGCCGAGTCCATTCGGGGTTTTGCTTTCGGCTGCGGAAGGAGGAGAAGTTCAGTAAAACCCAGTTGAAATATTTATTGTTAGAAATGCCCTTATGATCTTTCTTTTCTAATAAAAGCTCAAAGACGCCCCCGGAAAGCTTTTGAATTGCATATTGTGGGAAGCATAATCTCTTCTTTTTTTTCAAAAGAGGAATGGAATAAAGAAATAAGATGTTATTTATATGACCATATTGAAAAATATTTCCATCGCACTCGCACCATAAATGGATACGGTCACTCACCCAATACTACTGGATGATTAATTAAGGAAAAGATTAAGGAAGTGAAGTTAAACAATTGATTTCTCCGAAAATGGTAGCAAGAAATTTTGTCAGCGATTGAGAAAATGGGGGAAAATCAGTTCTGCTGAGCTAGCTTGTAACTTGTGAGCTTACTTACCTGAGGTGAAGAAAGTGGAGAGGAGGAGATAGAAAACGGAGAGAAGATGGAGAAGGGAGGACATTTCCCCCTTTTGTTTGGTGAATTTTGATTTTGGAGCGTGTTAATGGTGATTTTGAATTATGGTTTTTTTTTATAGGGGTAGAATGAAAAACAGAGAGAAGAATGGAGAATGGAGAATGGAGACTGAGAGTGAGCTTTTTGTTTTGTGTGTGATATATTGGTTAGGCATGGTCTGTCTACAAAATATGAGTGTTTTTTTTCAGCTGTCATAATTCAGGGTTTTTGTATGCATAATTAATGGAGTTATTATAGTTTATACCTTAGTTCTAAATGATGATTGATAGCTACAAATTATGAATACATAATTGAGTAATAATAGTATGAAAATTGCATATTTCATATTTAATTGATAACTAATTTAATTTGTTATTCAACCAATCAGTCTGATTCTATTTGTAAGCAACTTATATGAATGTATATTTCTATTTAGTAATGGGTTATCTTTTAATTTAAATTAGAGGACTAATTATTGAAAAGAATAAGATATTTACGTGTGTAAACATGTGTTTGGCTCGGACCTTGATTCACCTACTAGTACATAGAATCGTGCAAGAAATACCAGAGACCAGATCTCATTCAAAATTCAAAATAGATAATAAAATGAAATAAAAAAGTCGTAAGATTCTTAGCATGGCTTGGGGAGAAAAAGGAGGCACTTTTTTTTTCTTTTTATGGCTGTTTTATTTGTTTGTTTTTGCTTTTTAGATTCCAAAAATTCATAATTAAACCAGAGCTGGTGATTTTTTTGGAGAACTAGCATTTCTATACTATCTTTATATGTCAATATATTGTTTTATTATGTCTTTAAAATACTTTATGATATCTATAAAACAATATATACATCCAAAGAAATAGTAATCAGATTCTTCGCAATATATATGTAAGATAAACAATGTATATCATAAATAATGAAATGACATCACAATGATATGTGAAGTCTTCAGTTCATACTTGGCGTCTTAACTCAAATTACAAGTCAATGAAGTCGCTACCAGGTCCTACATGCTTATACTTGGAGAGCTATCTACTTTTGGTCAATCAATTGATGATGGAAAGAGACAGGGAGCTTGACTAAATTTTTCAGGAAGGGGACCAAAAAAAATTTTTACTATAAATTGATACTGTAGGGTCAAATACATAAAAATATATGTATTTCAAAAAAAATTCAATAATGCACTACTGATATATATACTTCATCAAAATCTTGGAGGGGGGGCATGACCCCCCCAGTTCCTATTAAGCTCCGTCCCTGGATGGAAAGCTACAATTTTGAAGGCAAACATTAATTTTAGAGTCATTAATACTTTTTTTTTTTGAAATATCCGGTAAAATCCTATATGAAAAAAAACTTGTTTGAAAAAATTAACAATTCGGTATTGTACCATGTAAGATCTGATTTCAAGTTCAAACCAAAAGGTTTAGGGGAATTTCCAGCTTTAGGGACAAGGATTTTGCTTTCAAACAATTTCCTTTTCTTTTTAAAGAAGAATACAGATATTTCTTTTTCAAAGGGTATACAGGAACAATAGGCTTTTTTTAACGTGAATTTTAAAAGAACATGTTTTACCGTCTTCTTTCTATGACCCCATTGTATAATTTGGGTCGTGAAAAAGACTAGCATTGGTTTGAGTTAGATCTACTTTAATTTTCATATTCTTTATTGGGCCAGCAATAAGAGACCCATGTATCAGTCAAGTCATGAAATTTATTTAGCTAGATTAGCTATTAACAAAAAGTAATTATACTATGTAACAAAATATCCATATTGTTATAACAATGTATCATCTTTTTTTCTTTTTTTTAACTTTTCTCTCAATCCTCTTATGCAAAATTAATGTATCACCTTATGCAAAAAAAGATGACAATCTACTATTATTATATTTGCTCTACAAATGCAATGTATTCAAAGTATGCTATTATTAGCGATGATAAAAAGGTAATACTGTCAAACACAGGTGAAACTTGAATTTTGTTGTTATATCATATATGGTACTAATTACAAAAAATTAAATTAGACCTATCAAAATTGTAGTCCACTGTCAAATTATACTCTAGAAGTCTTTTAATCTCCAGTACATTTCAAACTGGCGAGGCTATTTCAAATTATGATTGGACCCAGCCACTGATAACTCGCCACGTCATTCATTTCTCTGACGTGGCTTTTTCTGATTGGCTTTATGCTGTCATTCTCAAGTAAACATCACTGCATTACACGATCTCGTATTTTCACTAACATAATACAAGGTTCTGAAAGGAAACAAGAAAACGAGTGCAAGAATGGCGAAGCTCCATTTCCTTTGCATCCTGCTCGTCTCAGCAGTTCTCCTCTTTTCAGGTATGAACCCATCAATCTGTTTCGGGATTGTTCTGATTTGAATTGCAATTGAATTCTTCTGAAATTGCTTTTTGCGGTTTCAGTTTGCGCGAAGAAATCTGCTGATGTGAGCGAGCTGCAGATCGGAGTCAAGGTAGGTCTGATTTGATGTTGTAATTTCGTATGTCACAGATTGAGTCTTTAGGAAAAGATCTGATTTTTGTTTGGTCGTTCAATCAGTCGTCTAATTTTGGAAATTGAGCATCAAAATCTTGAATCTTTGCTGACAATCTGTACCCAATCGGCTGATACATGCCCTTGGACTGCTCAATACCCTAAATCTTGGGGCTTTATTTGTAAATTATGACAAAATAAGGATCTTTTACAAAAAACTAATGTCAATTCAATTATTTATTACTCAAAATTGCAGTTCAAGCCGGAAACATGCAGCATTCAAGCTCACAAAGGTGATCGTGTCAAAGTTCATTACCGCGTAAGCTTTCATTTATTAATTTATTCATTTTTTAGCTTTCAAAAACTTGCTTAAAGGTCCTTTCTTGCATATTTTTTTTTTGACTTAAAAGAATTTATTTGGGCAATTATTATAGGGCACTCTTACTGATGGAAAGGTGTTTGATTCGAGCTATGAAAGAGGCGACCCGATTGAATTTGAACTTGGCACTGGTCAAGTCATTAAAGGTACTTATTTTTTCCCTTTTGTTTAAAATTGGATTTATTTCCCCTTTTTTTGTTTGGGTTATTTCTTGTTTAATTGCATAATTAAGAGTAAATTGTGGCTGAATCGTGTCACTTGGTTTGTTATCAGTTCATTACATAATTAAGCATTTGCAAAATCGGATTGAATTGAAGCTTAACTGAGCCTTGATCAAAGCAAATATTTGATTTTAAATAATGAAATTATTAAAATTATTTTTTAAATAATTTAGGGTGGGACCAAGGGCTATTGGGAATGTGTGTGGGTGAGAAAAGGAAATTAAAAATACCGTCTAAACTTGGTTATGGTGATCAAGGCTCCCCTCCTACTATTCCTGGTATTTTTTCTTTTTTTTTCTTTTAATTTTGTTTTATTCAATCCAATGGTTCCATGGAAATGATGTATTATTAATGTTATACGATATAACAGGTGGGGCCACGCTGATTTTTGACACTGAGCTTGTGGCTGTCAATGGTAAACCTTCAGATGGAAGCGAGCTTTAATTAGTTTCGTGTTTATTTGCTTAGAGAGAAAAATAGTTTAGATGAAAAAGTTAAAGAGATGTTGGCATGTTTTTATTGATGTTTCGTTTGTTTGAATAAGGTGTTCGTTTGACAGTTTTCTTTTGTTTTGTTAAAATTAACTATTGAGAGGATCAAAATCTTCCCTAAATATATTGTCTAAAAAAATATAATTGAATTTTGTGGGTTTGTTATAAAAATCAAGATCTAAAGTTAAATATACTCTGATTTTCAGTAACACAAAGAAAGTTTTATTCAGTGTACTTTAACTGTACAATCAAATTGAGGCCCCAAATTGTCAGCAACTCATCCTATATATCACTATGCCAGTGCCTTGCATAAACCCTAACTCCATTTCACAGAACAGTTTACAACCCCAAAACCCTAACCCTAAACTTGTCAATCAAATCAAATCACTCAAATTGACAAATTCTTTCCCCAAATCATGCCCAAATCCTGAAGCCCATCCGAAACACCAACCATTCAATCTAAACGCCTCAAAGAAAAGCCTCAGGTCAAATTGATAATTCTCTTCCCCAAATCCTAAACCCAAAGCAGTTACACCAACAGCTCAATCAAACGCCTCTAATCTCAACCTCAAGTTGCTCCATCCTCTTCGCCAAATCATACTTCCCAACATCTTTCAACCCATCAACCACCGCCTCAAAACTCCCAACTCTCGGCACCAACCCTTGTTCAACCATCTCGACCAAATACCCGCTCGCCTCCTCAAACCTCCCTCCTCTCACACACATCTTCACAAGCATCGTATAAACCGGCCGGCTAACTCTATGTCCTTTCTCCTTCATATCCTTGAAAAACGCTGAGGCGTCTGCGAACCGGCCGGCTTTGCAGAGCGCCTTGATGATCGAGGCGTAGAGGCTCGGCAAGGGCCGGTGCCCGTCGTCCAACGAGTTGTGGAACAGGCGGAAGGCTGAGTCTATGCGGCCTTGTTTGGCTAGGGCCGGAATTAGGGTTTTGTATGTGGATATGTCGGGGCATAAACCTCGGTCGCTCGCATCGTTGAGCAAAGCCGCTCCGCATTCCGCTTCATCGTTCCTGTTTTTATCAATGATCATTAAGTCCTAAACCCCGATTTTAAGGGTTTGATGAGAAAGTAAAGAGGAGAGAGAGAGTGGGGTATTACATGCAAAGGGCTTCTAGTAAGGAGTTGAAAGTGGAAATATCGGGCAGAATGCCTTCTTTTGTCATGCGAAGGACGATCGATTTAGCCGACTCGATGTATCCTGCGCTGACGAGACCTTCTAGAAGCAAATCTCGGCCTCTGCACGGCGGTTTGAATCCCTTTTCCGCCATCTCATCCAAGAAATCCTGAGCCTCTCTCAGTTTCCCTATACAGATTCAATTTGATATTTGACATTTTAGAAATACAAATTTGATGCTTTTCAACTTCTCGAAAGAATACATTGAACGATTCCGAGTTTTACAAAGGTAACTAATACCGATATTCATAGAATTGGAGATTTAGGGTTTCATAGAGTGAAATGGAGTAAAAAGTTGACCTGCAGCGCACCAGCCATTGACCAAAATCGAAAAGGTCTGACGATCAGGCGGTACTGACTTACGAGCCATACGGCGAACCAACGCATAAGCTCCATTGAAATTACGAGCTTCACAGAGCGCGAAGAGTAGCGAATTGTAAATCTCCACTGTTTGTGTGCACCCAAAACGTGGCAGCCTATTAAAGATCTCCACCGCCAAGTCAGGCAGGCGAGCTTCCCCGTACGAACGAATAATTGCGGCGAACGTCGATTCCGGAAGCGGCAGTGACAACGCTCGCATTTCAGCCGCCACGGACCATAAATGGGGCCAAAGACGGTGCTTGGCTAAACCAAGTAGAAGCGCCGAGAAATGCTCTTCGGACGGAGCGAAATTCGCATTGTGGGATGACACGAGCCAGTTGAAGAAGCGACGGGCGTGCAGCGGGTTGGTCGGGGCGGAGGCGCGGAGGACGCGGAGGGCGAGGTCGGGGGAGAGCGAGGGGAGGCGGAGGCGGTTGAGGGTGCGCTCGAGGTAGAAGTCCTTGGTCACCACGCCGGCGATGTGCGCCACGGCGGCGAAGTAGGCGTCCTTCGAGGTCGGGTGCGGGAGTGCGGAGAGGGAGGAGGAGGAGGAGAAGGGGGAGAGAAGGATGGGGAGGCGGAGAGGGAGAGGGAGGAGACGCCGGGCGGAGAGGGAGAGTGAGAGCATCGCCGTAGTATGTTAAAAGGATTTTGTGTATTTAACCAACACATCTTAACTTTTTGGGAAATTTATCAAAAACCCCCTATCTTTTCTCAATATTATCAAAAACACCCTATATTTTTAGATTCTCTCTTTTAGTCCCTAAAAAGCATATTGAATTTTTCTTTTACCCCCTACTAGGGTTAAACATAACATTCCATCCATCTCAACTTTTATATGGACCAAAATGCCCTTTTTAAAATAATTTTTATAATTTAATTTCTACACAACAAGATAATAAATAAAAAATGATATTTTATATACGGGAATTGAAAAAGTAAATAAAATCATAAAAAAAAAGTAAATTAAAGGAAAAATAGCATTGTTAGATAAAATAAAATAAAAATTTAGATAAAATAATAAAAATTTTACATAATACAAAGTCATAAAAAGTATAAAAATAATGTTTTACATAAAATATAAATATAAAATTAGCAATAAATAAATAAAATCATAAAAATAAAAAATGAGAGAATAATATTTTTACACAAAAAAATATAATATTTACGCAAGAATAAGAAAGTAATATTTTACCTAATTATTTTTTAGTTATATATGATTATATTTTAATTATGTCAATTATTTACGATTTTTTTATTATTTATTATATTTTAATTATGTTAATTATGTATTATTTATTTATTAGTTATCTATTAATTATATCTTAAAATCGAATATAAAAAGGAGGGGCATTTTGGTCAATAAAAGAAATTTCCCTAACTTTTTTTCACCTTTTGTGCATATACCACGATAACGCATTGTTATACGTTGAAATGAGGATATATATAGAGTTAATAAACAGTATATAAAATAAAAAAAATTATATATATAATTTATTTTTTGTATAGTATATATGTAAACAATAAAAATAGTATATTAAAAATAAAATAATATATATATAAATTTCAAAAGTAAATAATTTATAAAAAATAAAAATATATCTAAAATAGTGAAAACAGTATATAGAAAATAAATAGTATATTGAAAAGCGGAAAAACAGTATATATACGGTCCATCATGATTTGAGCTTGTTACAGTGCGTCGTACTCGTGATATCATATTTTTCTTGTGATAGCTTAATAGAGACTGGGAGGGGATATGATTCCCTCTCCCCCTCAAGATTTTGACAGAGTAATATATATTAGTAGTGTTTTATTGATTTTTTTTTAAATATATATTTTTATGTATTTGACCTCTCAAAAAATTACATTAAGTAATAATCAATAGAGAGAAGTTTTTTGACCTCTAAAAAAATAATAATATAGGGAAGCTCCATCCCTGCTTGTGACTATATTGTTTGAGTATTTTTCACATGGACGATATGATTTTAGGGGCGTTTGCTATTCTTTAAAATCACATTATCATCTTATAATAATATATTTTTATTTAACTATGTGTTCTAATTCTGCGAAATGTCATATTTATATAACAATTTTTTTTTTTGTGAAGGAGCTTCAGGCGGATACTTGTTTTACTCTATTCATTAGTAAAAATTATGAGTTTACAAGGGAGTAGATACATGAGAAGAACGTATTACATGAGTCTACTAGATCTCTGATTTCATTGGAGATCATCTTGTGTGGTTTTGATTTGGAGTTGAATATACGGTTGTTGCGAAATGTCATATTTATATAACAATTTTATTATTTGATAATTAATAAACAAAGATACAAAGGGAAAATTTTAGGAAATGGATAAAACAGTATTTGATTTCATGAGAATGCAACATTATCATCAATTTTGGTTGAAATGATTTTCTCACAAATATGGTAATACAAAATTTCCATGAGGATGTAAGATTATCGTCGCGAATAATTCCAATAGTATAGTAAATACGCTAAAGTGATTCCATTGTCGAGAATGTTCCATTTTCCCGCAAAGTAAATACAACCTATCATCAATCAATGAATTCATGGTTAATATATTCCACTTATATTGTACTTGTTATTTATCATTTAACAAGTTTAAATATTAATACAAATGAATGCATATGAAAGAGTTTTTTTAGGCAATGTGGAAAAGTTCATATATCTAAACTCCTTATTTTAAACTCCATATTAGTATGATGATTAGCCAGGCTAGTTAAGTATATCTACAGATCATATGTAATTGGATAACAACCTCTCAGAGCCGTTGGATCTTGCATCCAACCACATCACCAAAACCCTAATCCTTAAATCTTAATTTAATTATTACAAAGCCCACACTAATCAACAAGTCTCTACTCTAGTCAAGTCTAGATACATTCCAGAAGAATCATTGCTCTTCCTTTCCTCTTCTTCTCCCAAAAAAGAACACTCTAGAATTCCTCCTCTTCACCTCTCTCCCCACTTTCGGAACACACAAAACATTCACTTGCAAATTTACCCACCAATTATAGATCACCACCTCATCTTCCGTAAATAATCGTAAATATCAACCGTTGAAATAACCATTCATACCTGATTGCATTCAGTGGTAAAGGTTAACTTCCTCAAGAATTTCTACGATAGTTTACTAAAACATGACGTGGGTGACATGAATTGGTTGATCTGAGCACAAGCAACCAATGTGCGGCCACGTAAGATAGTAAATAGTAGTACAGTGAAGAAAGGCTGATATTCCATGTCCTTCCTAATCCCCATTTAAACCCTCGCCTCCTCTCTCTAATCACATCCAAATTTCAACAGCTAAAAGTAAAAGCTATTGAAAGCAACAAAGCAAAAGAACACAAAAACCTTTGAATCGCGATGGATGAGGAGATGGAGATGCCGATGGGGATGGGGCAGGAGATGATGGGCGGCATGGGCGGCGAGGAGGATCTGGACTTCGCCGATGAGGCGCCGATTCTGAAGGTGGGGGAGGAGAAGGAGATTGGGAAGCAAGGGTTGAAGAAGAAGCTCGTCAAGGAGGGTGAGGGCTGGGAGAACCCTGAAAATGGAGATGAAGTTGAAGGTATGGTTGAAAGGATGCGTTTGAGAAATCTGTTTTTGGTTTAATCGAAGGAAAAGATTAATCTTTGAGACGGATTGCTATATATTTTGGAGTTTCTATGCAAGTAATAAGTCAACACTGTCCGATTTTTACTAGCATGAGTGGATTCGTGTATACCTAATCTAATTAAATGTATTACGGTGATAATATATCATTTTCTCATTGAAAAATCTCACATTTTGTGTATTTTTTACACAGTGCATTACACTGGTACATTGCTTGACGGTACGAAGTTCGATTCGAGCAGAGACAGGAACACTCCATTCAAATTCAAGCTCGGTCAAGGTAATTTATCCTTCCTTTTTTTTTCCTTTCTCCCTTTTATCACTCATTTTATTTGATTTTACCAACTAACATAATTTCATTTTTGAACAATCAACAGGGGAGGTGATAAAAGGATGGGACTTGGGAATAAAGACGATGAGGAAGGGTGAGAACGCAATTTTCACGATCCCTGCTGAGCTGGCGTACGGCGCGTCAGGCTCTCCCCCTACAATTCCCCCGAATTCTACCCTGCAATTCGACGTGGAGCTTCTGTCTTGGTCTAGTGTTAAAGACATTTGCAAAGACGGGGGCATTTTTAAGAAAGTTTTGAAGGAAGGCGAGAAATGGGAGAATCCTAGGGACCCAGACGAAGTTTTCGGTACAAATTTTACCCTAAACCCTAAATGATTTTATTAGATATTTTTGAAAAATGAATGAATTAATGTTACTATTTTTGGTACAGTGAAATATGAGGCGAGATTGGAAGATGGCACGGTCGTATCCAAATCTGACGGTGTTGAATTTACGGTAAAAGAAGGTTAGTTAGTATACAGAATTCACTACCAAAAATTTTAAATTTTAGTTATTTATTTTTAATATTCAGTTAAAATCGGGCTAATTTAAATATTTTATTTTGAATTTCGCAGGATATTTTTGCCCCGCACTTGCTACCGCTGTGAAAACCATGAAGAGAACCGAAAAGGCTCTCCTCACAGTCAAACCTCAATGTAAGTAATTTCTTATTATTAATAGTAATACTACATTAAATTAATACTTTTTCCTAATTTATTATTTTTTTATTTTTATTTTTTTTTAATAGATGGATTTGGGGAGAAAGGAAGGCCGGGATCCGGCGAGGAGAAAACTGTGCCGCCAAATGCGAATCTTATGATAGATCTCGAATTGGTTTCTTGGAAAACTGTTACTGAAATTGGCGACGATAAGAAAATAATCAAGAAAATATTGAAGGAAGGAGAAGGGTATGAGAAACCTAACGAGGGCGCCGTCGTCAAAGGTACATTTTTCAGTTTCAACCCTCAAAATGTTTAATTATTTAATTTATTGTTTTGTTTAGCAATCCTTGTTTGTCAATTGTGCTGTTAATTTCTTCAGCTTTTGACACCTGGATAAGCCTTGATTTAAAGATGAAAACTAAGATTTCGAAAGATTTAAACATGAAATTTATATAATTTCATGATTTTATTATTTTAGTTATAACTAAATGCTTGATTTGTTTGTTTTAATTGTAGTGAAATTGATCGGAAAGCTTGAAAACGGAACTATTTTCACAAAGAAGGGTCACGAAGGGCAAGAATTTGAATTCAAAACCGATGAAGGTATTTTTTTCTCCCAAGGACATAATTATAATTACTAATTTAACAAGGGCTTGGATGTAATTTTACCGTGCTTTGTTTGTGACGAACAGAAGAAGTGGTAGCAGGGCTAGACAAGGCGGTAATGAGCATGAAAAAGGGGGAAATCGCGCAAATTACGATTCCGCCCCTGCACGCTTTCGGTTCTTCTGAGTCGAAACAGGATCTCGCTGTGGTCCCGCCTGATTCCACCGTCATTTACGAAGTGGAACTCGTCTCGTTCGTCAAGGTAGACTTCTCAGTTTTGTTTTGATTATTATTATTATTATTATTGTGGGAAATTTTCAAAACAACCCTATTGTTCGCAATATTTTGAAAATGCCCCTTAGATTCTTAGTATTTTAGGAAACCCCCTGTTGTTTCTCAAAAACCACTTTATAGGTTCCCCCCTGTTGTTTCTCAAAAACCACTTTATAGGTTTTTTTTTAGAATCCTAGAAGTGAGGGGTCTTTTTAAATATTGACAAAAGTTAGTTTTTTTTTTTTAATTTTCTTGTTATCATTATGGGAAGTTTTCAAAAAAAGCCTATCATTCCTCAATATTAAAAAAAACTCACTTTTTTGGATTCTCGTTATTTAAGAAAAAACCTGTCGTTACTCAAAAATCAGTTTATAGGGGTTTTTTCGTGAATCCATGAAGTGAGTTTTTTTTTTAAATATTGAGAAAAGTTAGGGGTTTTGTTGAATATATTCTTTTAGTGAATGTGAAAAATTGAGTGTGAATTGAGTTGGATTTTTTTAATAGGACAAGGAATCGTGGGATTTGAACAATGCTGAGAAAATAGAGGCGGCTGGAAAGAAAAAAGAGGACGGTAATGCGCTTTTCAAGAGTGGGAAATATGAGCGTGCTTCAAAGAGATATGAAAAGGTATTAAATATGTTAATAAGATTATATATATATATATATAATAATTATGTATTGTGAAGTTTATTAATTATTTTTACTGTTGGTTGTTTTAGGCTGCTAAGTTCATCGAGTATGAGAGCTCGTTCAGCGATGAGGAAAAGAAACAATCCAAAGCGCTCAAAATCTCTTGCAATTTGAATAATGCAGCTTGTAAACTCAAACTGAAAGACTACAAACAAGCTGAAAAACTCTGCACAAAGGTATTATTCTTTATTTTTTTGCCCTTTTCTCAGAATTTAAAAGTTTATTGTTTGCAAATAATATATTTTGATTTACTTTTTTGTTGGTAGGTTTTGGAATTGGAAAGTACGAATGTGAAGGCTCTGTTCAGAAGAGCGCAAGCTTATAGTAACTTGGCTGATTTTGATCTGGCTGAAATTGATATTAAAAAGGCGTTGGAAATCGATCCTGATAATAAGTAATTGCATTTTTCATATATATTTGTAGCATAGAATAATATATTTTTTTTTGCTAATATTTTATTATTTATTTTGGTTTAGGGATGTGAAACTGGAGTACAAGAAGCTGAAGGAGAAGGTGAAGGAGTATAACAAGAAGGACGCCAAATTTTACGGCAATATTTTTGCAAAACTGAGCAAACTTGAGCCTACAGAAACTAATGTATGTATATAGTTCGCAATTCAATAAATAACAACCAAAAAGTTAATAAATGAAGTATATGTTAATATTTCTTTTTCTGTTTGCAGAAATCTGAAGCGCAATCCGAGGCGAAACAAGAGACTGAGCCGATGAGTGTCGACAGCAAAGCTTAGATCGCACTATCTCTTGTTTTTTAGGATTAAAGAAACTTTTCGGACTTGTTCTTTTATGTTGTCAGTGTGTGTGTGTTTTTTTAGTTTTTTTTTTCCCGAGAGAATGAGAGAATGGATGGTGACTTGAGGCAAACTTATAAACCCGATGGTATTGTTGGTGTGTTCTTTTAATTATTCACTGGCATTATTATCTAGACTTTGAGAAGATTTCAAGTAAAAATGCTTGCTTAAATCTTGCAATAAACTATTGAGAGCCTATGTTTGGCATATTATTAGTTGTTTGTTGGCGTGGAAAGTCTAATGAAATGATTGAATGTTAAACCTGAATATCCAAACTTGCAAGTCTAATGAAATTATTGGATCGACTCAAATGTGGTAGATAACTCGTAACCCAAAATGATTACAAAAATGAATCCAATGACTTATTTGATCTTTTGACCTTAATATATATATATATATATATATGAGATCTATGTAAATTTAAGATTTCTCAACATTTGGACGCCGGCCTCTCCAGAAAACCGGTTCTGACTCTGTGTATAAATTGAGGTAGTCTTGTACATGAAGGAATGGATACTCTGTGATTAAGGTGCTTCTGTCAGAACTTTTTAAGAAAGGAATAAAGCCTTATTTGTACTTGCACACAAGCTCTAAATTCCTTTACAAAATCCTTGGAGAAAAAATTAAACCTTCCTAAATCCAAGCCTATCTTCCATATCACGCAACATAATCTCTCTCTCTATTCTCACATTCATGTGCTCCATCTTAGAAAAGAGAAGAAAAACATGGATGGAAATAACATAAATTATAATGGTCACAAGGAGAACCGACAGTTTTCTCTCTTTTTTAAACTCTTGATCTCATTTCTAATCCTAGCAATACTGATTGTATTAGCCATTTTAGTTATTTTCTTCGTTTTAAGATTAAAAACGCCCTTGTTTCATCTCCAATCCATACTATTTGATAACACCTACAAATTTGATTCCTACAATTCAACCAATGAAGCCAACGACACATGCACAGTGGCCTCTTTAGTTTTTTCCACCCAAAACCCTAACATTTTTGGAATTAGGTATGGCTCCTCTTCGCTCAAGGTTTTGTATGACAATAATTCCATTGCCATGATTGACGTGCCAAGCTTCTATCAACCTTCAAAGAGTGAGAATGTAACTGTTTTTATGCATTTCTTATTCAAGCAAAAGAAAATAAATCAAGCCGTAAATGAGGGCCTTACGGTTATTTCCAGTACAAAAAATAGTCGCATCAGCATTCAGGTTATCGGTGGAATCAAATTGCACACACGGGTTTTCAACCTTCCCTTGCCTAAAATTAAGGTAAAAAAAAATTATGAATTATATTCTATCAAATCATCTTTTTCATGGAGATTGTCATTACAAAGTCCTACGTCCAATTGACTATTTAGTTATGTTAGAATCACAATATTATAAGTCAAACTATATTTTGTATTACGAACTCCTCCCTTTAAAAAAAGTTGCATTATATATATCTTTTTTTCGTTCGTGGTTTATGTAGGTTTATCTTGATTGCTCGATAAGCACGAATTACGATGAAATGATGGCGAGAAGAGGAGTGCATTACATTGAGAAGAGTCAGGTACTTAGTCGAGCAAATATAACGACTTTCTTGAATTTTGAATTTTGAACTACTTGTAAATTGTAGTCCTGTCTCAACCAATTTGATTGATCCTAATTGACATAAATTGATCAGCCAAATCAATACATCTGACACCTCAATCAGCATATAAAATCAATCAAAACAGTACATCTTTAATTATAATCCAAAAATGACGCTATCAAACTAGCTCATGTTTAAACTAACTTAAATAGTAAATTACTCATGCTTAAGCTGATTTAAATTGCAATCCGGCTTCTAAATATGCTGGCTTAATTGATATATTTGATATCATGTTATTGTTCCATCAAATTGATGATGAAAAGTGACAATGGATGAATAAATAGGAGTCAAGTGATTAGTTTGGACATAAAATAAACTGATCGGTTCTGAAATTGATCATATAAAAAAGGTTGTTATTCGGCAATTTATTACTTGATGACCATAAAATTTAATGAATTTATTCTTCAGGCCCTTCCCCTCTCCAGCTTACCGCACATTCAACAGGACTGTTCTATAAAGATGCATAGGGCCTCAAAGACCTTCAATACCAAACAGTTTCCTCCTCACAGCTGCTTCTAATTAAAGAAATTAAATGTAAATTTTGTTATTAAGATTGATTTGTTCTCATTCTTTTATATGACTGTACATGTACTGTTCATAAAATTCATCCGATATAAAATTGAGATGTAAAGTGTAAATACAATATAGTATGGAAGATTGGGTATAGTTAGTAATTCTTTATGTGAATGGTTCAAACTAATGTTAGTTTACAAATTAGAGAAAAAGGGGGTTGATTTAAAAGAATACTTAATAAATAATGTGGCTTGAAACTTACCCTTCCCACTTTCTGACAAAAATGATTGATGAAGGTAATATTCTCTGAGCATCTCTAATCCTACTTTTGCTCTTTATTAAAACAAAATTAAGTACATAAAGGAAAGAAGCTTAAGAGGAAGAGTGATCTTCCGTGGTTTGTTACGATATGTTGCCCCTGTCGCCAGTCAGTAAGGCAAATCATAATACGTGTCCAGCAAAAAAGGAAACCTTTTAAACTTGATAAATAGTCATATTAAAGAAATAAGTGCATAATGTTTCCTCATAATTTTTGCATAAATATTGGAATTCTATAAGAATCCACATTCTTCTGATCTATTACTATGTAGTTTATTGATTCGCCGCACAAATCAAATATTGTGCATATGCTTTAAGAAAAAATCCATTTTATGAGTTTCCATAGATGCAATACCTAATTTCGTGATTATTAAAATTTCAGTTGTCTTTTTGTAGGAGATGCCATTTGACAACATAAACGTACATTTACATGTGAGGTTTGTACATTTTACAATTATTATAAGAAAATTAGTGTACTAATCTAGGATTAACTTTTGTCTATATGTTGTGAAGGGGATTGGTGGAAACCCACTTTGCATTGACAACATCATAATATTGTGAAGTAATTGGAATTCATAAAGAACCCAAAGTATCATCGATTATAAAATCAACATCACATATATTGGTTTGTGGAGGGCCTAACATATTGTTTCGAAATAAATAATTTCATATTCTCAGTTTTCTCCTTAATAATTATTTTATTTCATGAACTTTCTTCTTAATAAAATTTCTAGTTATATTTAGTTGTTCTTTATAAAAGACTCTTCTAGTTATGCACTTTTTTCTTCAATATTCTAAATAATTGAAGACAAAATTAATAAATTATTTTCGTGAAGAATTCAAACTATACTTTTTATTTAGTTACTTAACATCTTTTATCTCATAATCATATTCTTGATTGAGAATATTGGTCATTAATTATGTGTTCATAATCAGACTTCTAAATCCTAATTAAGTATGTGGGTCATAAATTGAATGGGCTTATATCATAATCCTCCTACTCATGATTGAAGATGTGGATCACAAATTGGACAGTCATAACAAAGCTCATCCGAATCAAGATGTTCACCTATACCAACATGCATGTGATCTCAGCACGAATTCCGAGGCAATAGAATAATTAAGGAAATAATTAGCCAAGAACCTTAATTATATACCGTTGATTAAGGTACAAGTACTTTATTTCATTTTCTAATGAATGTGAGAGCTTTTTGGTCCACCTCAATTGTTTAATGTTAATAAAAATTGACAAAATGTGATTTTGCATGAGATCTACTTAACCAATTATTTACGAACCATTGACGAACAACTGGAATTTTATTTCCTTCGTTTAAAGGAACAGTGCTAACCAATGAATAACTAATATTTATTTATACTTGATAGTGTTTTTGGAAGTCTGAAATCTTGACTTTAATTTTATTATTTTAGAGAACGAGGACTCATGTATCTAATATTGTATTTCAAAAGATTAAAAATGAAATCTAGGTTAACACATAACAACATGAGAACTACAAATCGTATTAACATAAATAATGGATGGCATTTTCATTCAATAAAAATGTATAAGCATACGAGGCCAAGGAGTAGTAATTAACCCATTTAAGAAAGTAGAAGAGTTTATTAGAGCATATATAAAAGTCTTCAATTACAGAAATTATAAAAAACAATAAATAGTTATATGTTATATAATAAGTAATATATAAAAATAAGTTGGAAAAAAATGTACCAACAGGATTTTAGGAATAGGAAGATACCGCCCTTTTTTAAGGTGTGCTGTTTAAGTGGACCATGCAGGGTGAAAACTATTTCTCATTGTTAAATACTACACACAAAAAATGGGCCATTTATAATAGAGGTAGAAAAGTAAAATAAACAGAAAATTATTTTTATTATTTTCCGGAATGAAAATGGAATAGAGTGAAAGTTTATTTTGTGATAAGAAATGGAGTGTTATTAATTGGAATAGAGGAAGAAACCTAGTCTTTGTTTCATTTTCCAAATATTAAAATATTAATGTATCTTACAATTTTATTATCCCATTAATTTATCTTGTGGATCACTCTTACATTATACTATAGTGTACCATATTTTATAATTCAACTGTTTAACTTGTTACAGGAAAAATTTTAACCTCAAGAAAAATATCAACGTTGGGAATAGATACCGCCCACTATTTTGTGTACGAATGGTTCCACCGTATAGGGTGGCACCATCCTATTGTTTTGACTCTACAATACATGGTAGAATTAGAATCCATGGTGACTTAACCCTAAATTTTCTTTTCTTTGGACAAGATAGAAAATGAAAATGATCTAAGATTTATTTTAAAGTAATTACAGTATCTTAAATTTTTATTGTAGCTAATTAAAAAAATACTACATATACTAGATAAATCATTTTAAAATACCATAGCACCGCAGCAATAAAAATGATAGAGAACTAAAGCTAAATATATCTTAAATGCATTACAATCTGCAAAAAATATTTATTTCTTCTTTTATAGGAAGGGCCCATATGTCCCACATTATATTTCAATGAAATTGACTTTTCTCTAATTTTGAAATACAACCTTTGAGTTAATTGGATGATACCTAACCACTCATACTAGAGAAGTTTTGACAATTTAAAATTATTTTGGTCATTAATGTTCTATTTTTGCTTGCTTTTGGTCCCATCAAGATTATAATTGAGTTGAAATATGTATCATTTTAGATATTCTTCACATTATGCTTTACATTTATTCTGATCTCAACTCTACAAATCAAATATTTTAAAGAAATTAGAAAACTCCTATGAAGCCCAAATAAAATTTTACAATTATATTCCATGATATGATTGTAGAGTAGTCAAACCAATAATGGAGAAGCTATGGAATATAATTTTCTTACCTTAGCACTCAATAAAATAGAAGTATTATAGAAAAGGCAAGTAACTAAACCCATTAACTCTCATTTGTCCACACCTACTATTTTAATCATTGATAACCCTAACTTCGTGACAAACCCGACCCGCTTCCTTTGGACCAGCACCGAATTAGAATAATCATTAAGGGGTAAATGTAATTTTCTTTTTTACCACACCCTTTTCATTGAAAAATAAAAACTGACCCTTTATTAATCTCAAAAGAAAACAAGCCCACTATGAAAACAAAACTCCCCTTCAATGCAAAATGAATATTATATATGTGAATTTGTCTGGGTTAGTGTGTATGTAACAACAAATAATTTATTTTAATATAAACATGGAAATTTGTGCAAAATTCTGTTTGAAAAAAAATATTTGTAAGCACCAATCCAAAATTGGTTCAACTTCCACTTTTCATGGCACAAAAAGCTGAAACTAATATACTAGTCATTAAATTATAAAAATGCTACAATTAAAAAAATGCTATGAAGTCATCCATACATGAAAATGAGACAATTAAAAAATATATATAGGAAAATGAGGCAAATTTTGAGGGGTAGTTTATGTAATATTTTAATTTAGGGTCCAGATATGGAGTGTCAATATTTTGGAGCGTCTAACAATATCCGATTACAAAAGGTATGATGAAATTATAAAAAAAAAAATTTGTAAATACAAAAGATATAGTGAAATTACAAAAAAATATATTTTCAAAAAAGTATATTTGTAAACACAAAAGTATATCCAAGTGCAAATATAAATGTGTATAGCTAAAACTGTATGGTTGACGCTTCTGGACACTCCAAAAATTGAACACTCCGAATAATTTATCTTTAATTTATTCAGGGGCATATATGTAATTATACCAAAAAGAAAACGAAACCAATAAGCAACAAACAATTGATTAGATTGAGAAAGGAAGATGAGGGGACAAAACCCGGAATTTGACCTCACTGGCCTGGCATCTTTCAGACCAAACCTCCTTTTATTCCTAATTCCCAATTTAATCTATACTTAACTAACCCTAATCCATTCTTTACATTTCCTTAACTTAAAAAAGGTCAAACATTTCTCTGCTGTTCTCTCTTCATCACTTCTCATAATCACCTCCCTCTCTCTCTCTCTCTCTCTCTCTCTCTCTTTATAAAGCTCTACCTTTTCTCCTTTACCACTCCCCCTTTCCCCTTTCCCTCTCCAAAACCACATTTTTCTGCAAATTTGCCGTTCTTGGTCTTTGATTTCTCATCGAAATACTTACTCTTGGTTCTGTATTCTCAGAGTTGAGAGATGAATCCACTAGACCAACAATGCTTTCTCAACTTGAACTGGGACGGGTCAATTGACCCGGCATTGAGCTCAATTGGGGAAATCTCAGCCTTCGCCTCTCTTTACACTTCCAATCTACCCGTGAATGGAAGTATGCCCATGTCAGAAGCTCCAATTTTGGACCAATTTTGCAGTGACCCATCTTTCGTGGAGAGAGCGGCTAGATTCTCCAGTTTTGATGGTCAGAATTATCATAATGGGTTTGATAATTTTGGGTTTAGTTCGTCTTGCCTCAATTTGGTAAACAAAGCGAAAATCAGCACTCCGCCTTCCGTAAGTGACAATGGGTTTGGGTCGACGGTCTCAGATCCGTCGCCTTCAGGCGGGAATTCAAAGAAGAGGAAATGCACGACGAAAGGCAAAGCAAAAGACAATTCGAAGGTAAAACTTCACCCATTTCGTTTTTCTCGTTTTTGTGCTTGTTTTTGTTTGTTTCATAAGTTTTGTAACTACATTTCTGTTCATTTTTCACATTTGTGATTAATTTCTCCCACTTGTGTTTAATTTCTTACACTTTCTTTCTCTTCTAAAAAAATTTATGAACTTTTGCTAATAAATTTCAAATTTTCCAAAATTACAGGAAGGAGAAGAAGGAAACAATGCTGGATCGAAAAGAAGCAAAAATGACACTGTCATACCAAAAGTTGAGTGTAATGAAACCTCGAGTGAAAATACCGATAATAAAAAAGAGAAAAAAGAAAATAATAATAATAATTCAAAATCGGTCGAACCTCCAAAAGATTATATTCATGTGAGAGCAAGAAGAGGTCAAGCTACTGACAGTCATAGTCTCGCTGAAAGGGTAAAATCGTCTTTTCATTTTTCTTATTTATTTTGTAGTCAAATGTATAAATAGATATATATTTAATTGTTTTTGTAATTATATCAGGTTAGAAGAGAAAAAATTAGTCAAAGAATGAAACTACTACAAGATCTGGTTCCAGGTTGTAACAAGGTATATTATAATTTCATAATACTAAAGTTTTAATTTTATAAAATATGATTCTTTTAGTTCATATATTTAATTTTTTTTTTCGTTTTTTTAGGTGACTGGAAAAGCAGTAATGCTTGATGAGATAATAAATTATGTTCAATCTTTACAACGTCAAGTCGAGGTAATAAAACAATAAATATTTAATTCACAATATTCCATTAAACCTACAAATATACCATTTTTTCTTAACAATTAAAATTATTTTATATTTTCTTTTCAGTTTCTTTCAATGAAGCTCGCAACTGTGAATCCCCAACTTGACTTTGCCGCTCTACCTAATCTCTTATCAAAAGACGTAAGCCAAAAACAAAAATAATTAAACTATAAAAATATATTTTCCAATTGGATATTAAATTTTATTATTTATTTTTTCAGATTAATTCGAGTTGCAATAATGCGATGATCGACTCGGTATTTCCACTTGATACATCTGGAGCGCCTTTTCCCTTTTTGAATAATTCTTTCGTTACGAATGGTACGGAAAACCGGTACGGAGTCAACTCGCCTCATCAGCATATTCTTAACGGAATCAGCAATACTGCTCCACAGGTAAATTTCATATATACCCTTCTAAAATCTCGTGATATAAAATTACCCTTCGAAATGTTGCTAATATTGATTTGCCCTTCAAAAACTCATTTATATGTAATTTAAATATAATTTTGTCTTGTAAAGCTAATTTAAATATAATTTTGATATTTTAGCAAGGGCAATTTTGGGAGGATAATATTCAAAATGTGGTTCCGATCGAGACAGCTTCTTCTCAAAGCTTTCACGGTAAATTTACAAATAACCCCCTCAAATTTCCAAACATTAAAAAACAAAAATTTGGAATTATTTGATCTTTTGTTGTGAGTTGTGACTTATTAAGTTTGAATTATTTTTGTTGGGCAGATCAATTGCAAGAATCTCAGACAAAAATTGAGCTCTAAATGGACTCAAAAATTGTTATGTATATAACTATTTGGAGCGACACGAAAAATCAACTAATTTTAGTCTTTAGTTCTAAAAGTATTGATTAGTCTTAATATTTTTATTTTATTTTCATTTTTATTTGATTTTATTTTGTGAGAATGTGCCCTTGGATATTTCTCATATGATTTGAGGCTATAGTTTAATATACTTTAGCTACAAGAAATGTGGTAAATATATTATAAAAACCACATTTATGTTGGCATGATGTAGGACTTGAGAGATTATGATATTATGATGATTATATTTGTAATATTAGTTGATATGATTATAAGCACCTGATATATAATTTGATTTCTTGGCTTAAAAATGATATTCTTGCATGATTTAATTTGATAATTGCAAAGCCTTTTTCTTATTAAAAAAACACATTTGAATAATGATTACGTTGTGGACTATATAAATTGATATTTGATTTAGAAAATGACGAAAATGCCCCTAATGTTGTCACATTTATGTCGCCAGATCTTTGAAACAGCTGGATAATCCTATGAATCATTAGTATGACAATAATTTTGATAATGACATTTTACCTAACCAACTAACCTGTGTTTTTTTAACCAATATTTTAACTTTTAACTGGGATTTTGCACTTTGATTTTGATAATTTGATGCCTGAAATATGCAAGTAAATTTTCAAATTACATGTGCTTTTTTACAATTATACAAGATCGTTTCTATATTGGTAATAAAATGAAGAATTATATAGTTTATATGTTTCCGTCAATATAATTTAGTACAAATATTTTTTTTACTGTTAAATAGACGAGAAAGTGTACTTATTTTGTTATATTGCGAAACTAAATCGAAAGAAAAGTGAGAACTAATTCAATGTTATGTATAGAGTAGATAATGTAATTACATAAATAATTAAAGGAGTTTACTACTAGTATGAATTAACTAACATTTTAAGTTAGTTATTTAGTAGATAATATAATTACTTAAATAATTTAAGCTGTTTACTACTAGTATGAATCGACTAACTTTTTTTTAATTATTGGATCTGAATAGTTATATTGCGCGCTTCTCATTGTTTAGTTACAATAATAAAATATGAAATTAGCCATACAAATAACTTCAAAAAGGATATGATTCACTTTTTAGGGAAGAAACATTTTTAGATTGAAGAAAGACATGCATTGTGAAGTTAAGTAGTAGTTTCCACATACACTTTATGCTTCTCAAGTAAAATACATTTATCAAATGATTGTGAATCCTCCAATATCTTACATCTTTATTGTACTTTTACATATTCTTTGAAATAAGGAATATTTTGCGGTACTAAAAGGGCAATTAGGCAGGAAATGAAAGAACAATAATTTGTGGTGGAGTCTTGTAGCAGATTCCTTGTAATGCAAGAGAAAATTATTGAAAAGTTGGGTGTTAAATTTAGGGCAGGGCAATAGCAAATTAGGTACTGACACATTTAATTTTGGTGGGATCAGTTGGTACAAGAATTGGTACCATTTAGCTAACCCCAATCTCCTTTGGTCCCAACTAAATGTGGCAAACGAGTCGGACTGAGTTCGAGTTTGATCAGTTTGTGTCCCAACTAAAACATTCAACATGATAAAATTACCAGTATAGAATAATTGCATATTTGACATGGGAAAATCAATATTTGACAAGATAAAATACATATTTGACACGTGAAATGTATACTTCACATGATAACAACAGATATTTATAGTTGATAGGATATGTTAAACAAAAATATATGAGGGTAATAATC
This sequence comes from Juncus effusus, assembly GCA_027726005.1. NCBI lineage: Eukaryota > Viridiplantae > Streptophyta > Magnoliopsida > Poales > Juncaceae > Juncus > Juncus effusus. The sequence goes on along the minus strand of CM050896.1, from coordinate 8,914,869 downwards.
CTTATGATAAAAGATATGTTAAACAAAAAACTAATAATAGCTAATATATATATTTTTTTAATTCAACCCATATTTAAATTGAGATACTTTGATAAATATGCGTTACATAAAATAGCGTTTGTTGAAATTTGAATACATATCATCTTACTACACATGTAATATGTTTTACCAACTAGACTTTGAGACATATGTAATAAGTAATATTATTTTTGAAAATAACTTACATAAATCATCATATATGTTTAACCAATAGTCTAATAGAACATGATAATTGATAAATCACGTATGAGGTGCATTTTGGCGATTCAAAATATTTCTGTAATTATAAATGGTCAAAAATACATTTCACCTTCTCTTTTGACTTCTGTTATAAGAAAAATAATTTAAACTATTTGTGTTTATGACTGTTGAAATTTATGTTCTTTAATAGAAAAGCTTGAATATATGGAATTAGTTTATTGATTTGAAAATATACCGAATTATTTATTAAAAAAAAGGGGAAATGTGCAAACACGACGGTACTGTAGCACGACGCACTGTAGATATACTGTTTTGTTTCATTTTATATATTGCTTTCTCATTTTATATATTGTTTTGCCATTTAATATATTGTTATTTATTCTTTGTGTATTTCTTATTTTTTTTACTTTTATATACTGTTTTCACATTTTATATACTGTTTTCTCATTTTTATATATTATTTTCACTTTTTATGTATATATTGTTATTAGAAAATAAATTATATATATTGTTATTAGAAAATAAATTATATATACTGTTATTGGATCCCGTCGTGAACAGTCGTGCTGTAGCAGGTCCCTAAAAAAAATTAGAAGAAAAACTATGCCGGATTTTATGGAGATTGTGTTTGGTGGTCCTAAACCATTATTATTTATTGCCTTATCTCTTCATGTTTATAGCCTTTGGTTGGTTCAGTTCAATCCCCTCTATCCTAATTCATATGCATCTTATTAAAATAAATATATGACTATATAATAAACAAATGAATAAATAAATAATGAATGGCAAATGGACGTGAATGTGACAATACATGTATATAAGATAAACTTTTAAATATTCTAGACAATACATGTATATAGGATAAACTTTTAAATATTCTATCTTCTCATTTGAACAATATCAGATTGGATGTCTCATATTTAAAATCTGAATTACGAACCATCAAATAATACGTTCAATGCGCATCATTAAGTAATTGCATTGATCATATATAATATTTTTATTAATTGAAGTACATTAGAATTTCCTTACTGAGGAAAAAATATAGCCAAAAGTTTCAACAATAAGTCTTCTTTTAATTAAATATTTATTCAAATGGCGTTTTTTTATTTATTTTACTTATACACTGGTCACTTTCAGTTAATTCGGTCAAGTTGGATTTAAATTTTCTGTTATTTAGTTCGATTTTCATTTCGACAAACTGTACAAACCGAACCGTCAACCAGCTTAATAAATCAATGACTTGATATAATTTTATATTAAATTTAATCATTACCCTAAAATTTACAAAAATGACTTCAATTATGAAACATTTTTTATTTTTTAAATATATGCAGTTCTCTTTTCAGTTTAAACAAAATAAACCGAATTGATTTATTCAGTTCGATTTGCTACTCTATTCGTAAAGATAATTAGATCTATTCAGATTATTATTAATTTGTCTTACTTTAGTTCGGTCCAGACCAAACCTACTTAATGAACACCCCTCTCTAATCTATCAGGCTGACTGAAGCTATAGTTGTATTTGAAAATTTTACTTGCATGAAATTATTTTTCATGCAAAACTGAATTGGAAAATAAAATAATATACAAATAGCCCTTTTAAGCTAATCATGACTTAGAGCTGTCATATATCTTGGTGCTTTACAGCTTAAAAGAGGGCACTATCACCATCCTGATTCTGACCTTCTTCTAACTTTTATTTTCAGTTTTCTCCTAGCTTCCAACTTTTGCATCTATACCCACGACAGTATCTAAATTTTGAATACTTTTAAAGTACCACATAGAAATTAGCATTTGCCTATTTTAATGAATTTCAATTGCGACCTATAGTTTATGGTTTCATAAAATGGGTGTAGAGTGAGCTCCTGAAAAATTAAACAACATGAAATTTATTAAAAAGACATTGGCATAAATCCAGAATATAAACAACACAAAATATACTAACTTTATAAGTGAGATTGTGAAAATTTAAATGTTTTAAAGGGCACATATGCAAAAGTACAAGTGCCTAAACCTATATACATCTCAACCCAATTCGCATCTTGTCAGGTTCTTCTTAAAATGCCCAAACATCAAAATTAAAAGAAAGACATTTGTTTTTATGCTAATTTAATAGTTAGGTTATAAGTCCCTTTTAAAAAAATATTTTTTTCTCTCTCTTTTCTTGCATTGATCTTCTCATTTCAGTGGGGATTTAATGCTCTCTTAATTCCAAACAAAACCAAATGCTTGTCTTGTTTAAGCAATTGGCCTACTCACAACTTGTATTTTTCTCAAAAATACATATTTTTAGTTTAATCTTTTTTTTCATTTTTATGATTCTTTTCAACTTTAAATTCGTATTTTAGAAGTTTTTTGACCTTAACCCGTGATGCCACAGCACTAACTATGCATGGTTGATTCCTCAAAATAAAGAAAAAAAATGAACAGTGCATGTTGTACCTTGTAAAATAAATTGTCGTTTTGTAATAAAGTCACAAAGAAGGTTGAATTAAATTAGTCACTTTCACACAACCTACTGTCATGACTACCGAACATAAAACATAATCTTCATAAGATCTTATATCATAGAGGCAATTTTCATGTTCTGCCCGGCAAAATCTCAAAATGCCATAAGTGTGCAAAACCACAAAATTAATACCACAAAACCCTGTAAAACATGAGAATAATAATCATCTTATATATCCCTTGTTCAATATATTTGGAATGACACCTTGAATGAACCGCCATTGTTTAGGTGTAGAATCCAGATGATAATTTGAATGTTTGTGGAGGGTACACATGAAATTGTTCCTGTAGTACACTATATATATATATATTTTTTTTTGAGTTTATGTAGTACAATATAGTATAGTATATGTGGTTTACAGCTAAGTATTAAGCTAGTTAATTAATATAGTATAATATAATGTAACTCTCCTATCATCACGCCATCTTTTAATATCTCGTCATTTTCTCCATCCAATTGCGTGTTTGTCGCCTTTTACTTCTTCATCCTTCCCATTTTAATTAGATCCCTCTATTTTAAGCTTTTCTCCATTTAAATTATCACACTAGTTCCTCTATTCTTTCTACTCCCTCCATTTTCAGCTTTTCTCAAGTCAATTGACTAAGAAACATAATATCATAATAGTAATAATGTTTAATAAGGTCTGTAAAATGGGTTCCTTGAAAACAGAAAGTCTGTGGAATGGGGTAACATGTTAGAAGAACTACTGGAAATTATAATGGAGGGGGTTGATATTATTATTACTATGAGTTAGTTGAGTGGTGGGCTTTCTTTCGGAACGGTCAGTGGAAAGTTGGAGAGATGGAAATGTACTGTCCTGCAATTTTGCTGGGCCTTCTTTCGGAGAAGACATACAGGATTGTGGTACACAATAGGTACTCAGTACCTCTTTGCTTCCATGTTTTGCCCATGCAATTTCTTTTTTTTTTATTAGTTGTATATTCTTCTTGTTTAATGTATTGTTCAAGAGTGATCGAGCTTTATAGAAGGGGTTATGTTCTATGGCCTTTCAAGATTTTGACAAAGAAGTATAAATAAGTCGTGTTTTAGTGAAGAAAATTTGATTTCTAAAATTTTTTATATAGTGTTAATTAGTAAGGAGAACTTTTCTGCCCCCTTCCCTCGGGATATATTTCAAATTTTTATGTATTACTTTATTGTAATTATGTGATGTTATACCATTGCTTTATATTGTTTTATTTTTTTATTACACCAATAAACTGGTCTATCATAGTTATACGTAGAACTATTGCAGCCCTAATTTTTTTGAGTTCAAAGTGATTTTGCAGCTGTAATTGATTTGTTTTATTGTATTCATATATACAATACTTTTTGAGCTATATATTTTTTTCATAAACAACATAAAAATATTAAATAAGAAGTATAAAATATTGTTGAAAACAATATATAACAACATATTATTAGATGTTATTTTTTATTTTCTTTCTTTCCCAGCATGTTGAAACATATTGAATTGTGGCCTAATATTTTTCTCTGATGTGTTTTATGGTCAATTTGGGATGGATCTACATAGGGTTAAAGGGCCGAAATGCACCCAATTAATGGTTTATAAATAAAAACAGTCTTTTAATATTTTTTTGCACTTCATATTTTGTTTACAAAAAAAAGACCATTCTTCAAAACAAACATAAGCTAATTTTTACATTGCTATAACAAAGCCTGCCAAAACAGTTCGAACTCCGACTAACTGAAACTGAATAAGAAGAGAGCTAATATAGGAACTAAATAATGTTTGATCAGAAAATAATTCACGAATAACATAAAAAAAATTCAATAATGATCAATATAGGGTGACCCAAATCCTAGAGATCTGATTGACCATAATTATTACATCTGATATAGCTCAATCTTGTAAATAATCTTTAATACAAATCCTTTCCACATATTCTTGGGAAAAATAAATATTTGGGACTCCTCAATTTTGTTTAATTCCATTTCCATCATATTGGAAGTAAAATTGCTGAAGAGGTTTGCACACTTGAATCTTCCATTTTTTCTTCCAGATTTTCATCTCTTTTGATGGCATTTTCTTCCAGACTTTCAACCTATAAATAAAAAATAAACAAATAAGATGTTTCTTTGAATTTTTCAAACTAGATCACTGATGAAAAACTAAGAGATACAAGGACTAAAGAGACTAAGATGACAAATGGATTCTGCTATAATTTTCTTAGTGAAATTATTTTCTAACTTTTTAGTTAACTAAATAATCACAAAGAGAAACACAAAAACATACCAATTGAACTTAAATTCTTAATAAATTACCTTCACATAAGCACCAATTGCAATGAGATACTTATCAGACCGGCCGTAAAATCCGATGATTTTACCGTTGATGGCCGGAAGACCGAACGGACTTCCTTGTTCTTGCCCAAACGGTCCGTACGTACCGAGATTTGTTACCAATGTAATTGATCTTATGCAATGTATTTTTCTGTAGTGACCTAAGTAGCCGTTTATCGACATGATGTATTCATCTGGTTGAAGTACAATCTGTAAAATATACATGACATCAAGGTAAATTTTCGAAAGACCCCCTATCTTTTCTGACTATTTTCAAAAACCCATTATATTTTCCAAAAGTAGAAGCACCTATAATGAAGTTGAAGTTGTCATGCAATTATAAAGGACGATTCTAATTTCTAACTATATACATGCAGTATTCAATACTCATGTTTAACTAAATCTTTATTAAATACCCACATTTAAAGAGTTTAGACTAAAATTCAGTTAAGATCCTGAGTGTAATTTACAGTTTACAACCTCAGTAAGATCGCCACCTGGTTTTCCCCAAAGGCCGGTGGTTTCGACACAGCCATCACGCTCGAAGGTCACAGAGAGAGCATCAATGGTGTCGCCATGGCGGATCTCCACCTTGTTGACCCGACTCACTCCCAAAATGCCCATGTCTCTCTCTTCTCCGCCTCCGCCCCCGCATGGCCCCACCTTGTATATCAACGCCTGTGAGAAATCAAATCAACTGGTGTTAGTACTATTAGGGTTTGAGAAAACACAAGGGGAGATTAGTTTCTCTACTCGTACAAAGGAGATATGGTTTCGTACCATTAATGGAGAGAAAAATATGAAATGAAATGAAAATGGTTTGACTAGATACATAGGAGTCGTCGAGTTTCAATTCAGGGCCAAATTCAGATGTTTATTTTCAGGAGGCTTTCTGCAAATAGTCAATTTACAGGCTTCTATTTGTAATAATAAGTTGATTCAAAGCCCACAGTCACAGTACAAGTCAGAGAATATTAGGAGGCAAAAGCTTACAATGCAGCTGCATATATTTAGTCCCAGCCCAAAATATCGTCTCTGTCCATCAGCGCAAATATAGAATCTAGAAATCTAGAATCCAGAATTATATCTGAAAAATAAAATACAGAAAGTTTTCTATTTTTGCTTATTTACCATTTTACCTTCCTTAATTTCATTTTTAGACTTAATTTCATGAGTTTCTATCAGTCTAAGGTTATTTCAAATTTCTCGGACAATAAATTCAAACAAATAACAGCTTCACTTGAACATGTCAAATTTACACAAACACTTATGTTCTTATTAAACAACAATCCATTAAATTTGTTTTCTTTAACAAATACAAAAATGATTAATCTATCACAACATATCTCCCTTTCTTTAACAACAAATAAAATTCCAGTCCAGTCCAAATAACTTCAAAACAACATATCACAACAAATAAAATCTCAAATATAAAAGAATAACCCAAAAATAAAAATAAAAAAACTCAACAACAACCGAACCGGCTCGTCTGTTTCTTCTGCTCATCCCCGGTCTCCCCATTCAGACTCACCCGATTCAATGACAACTCAGCTTTATATGAATCAGAATTCAGTATTTTACGGCTGACATTGTTGTAGATGTCTTTTATGACGATCTCAAAGGCCGTTTTTACGTTCGTCGAGTCGAGCGCTGAAGTTTCCATGAAGAACAAACCTTCTGTTTCGGCCAACGTTTTGCCCTCGTCGACCGAGACCTCACGGATGTTTTCCAGGTCGCATTTGTTGCCCACTAGCATTTTCACAACCGTTGTGTCCGAATGAGCTGGAAAGTTTAGAATCTTGGTTGGTTAGATTTATTATATTTATTGCCGCCTCATATATTAGTATTAATAAAAATGGCTAGAAACAAACCAATACTAAAAAGTGAATATCAAATTTTCTATAGATAGAAAGACATTGGATTATCATGGAAATTCAAATCACATTACGACCAAAGAGATGTAGGACTTTGACTTTGAGACTTGTCTATTCAATTAAAATATATCGATATTAATTTATAAAGGGGAAATTATGGAATTAATTAGTGGCAAAGGTCTAGTTATAAAGCCAGATCAAATTATAATTGAGACAAAACAACCGAAAACAAATTCTGAGCTAATTAAGCAGTAAAGGAAATGCCAACACAAGTCAACTTTATGAGCTAATTAATTACTATCAAATTTTGTGACCGGTAAGCGGAAGTTATAAACCACACTATATCTTTGAAGGAGAAGAGTTCTACCAAATTTACTCAGAAATTACTGCATCAGAAGGAAAATAATAAATAACATGATGGCTAAAATATAGTCGCTATCTCTGGTCTGGTCCCTATTTTTGGTCCCTCTTTATGATATATAGAATAATATTAGCTGAGATCTACCAACTAATTTAAGCTTTCTTAAAATGGAATCACATCAAAATATTACAAAAATAAGAAACAAAATCACTCATGGTATTGAGCTCCAATTAAATTCCATCTGTATCTAACTATCAACTAACAGGTATAGATCTATCAAATACACTACAAGTTTAATATCATAAAACAGTACAATAACAATCATAGATCTATCAATTACCTCAAAGAAACTCAACTAAAAATAAAAACTAGAATTACAGTTACAGTTACAGTTACAGCAAAAAAAAAAGGTAAAAATAACTTACTGTTGAGCTCTTGAAGCCAGCGACCAACATTATCAAAGGTAGATCGCCGTGAAATATCATACACAACCAGAGCCCCAAATGCGCCGCGGTAATAGGCGGAGGTGACGGCCCGGAACCGCTCCTGGCCGGCGGTGTCCCAGATCTGAGCCTTGACCTCCTTCCCGTCGATCTCCATGCTCTGCGTCTGGAACTCAACTCCAATAGTCGCCTTGGAGTGGAGGTTGAACTCGTTGCGCGCGTACCTCGAGAGGAGGTTGGATTTCCCCACGGCGGAGTCTCCGATTATGACCACTTTGAAGAGGTACTCCTCCACCTCCTCCTCGTCGTCGGCCATTGCTTAGAAATGGGTTGTATAGCTCTAAATGAGGTCTGTAATGGAGGAGAGAAATGAATGGGATTTAGTTAAGTGTTTGACTATGGATTTGAGAGAGAGAGGAGAAAGACGAGTGCATGAGTTAAGAAGTGGGAACCATGATAGAGTTGAAGAAGACAGAAATTAGTTTCTGTGTCACTCACAGTGTTATGAACCCTGAAACGGGTCACCTTCTGTTGTGCTTTAAGGTAACTAACTCAATTTCTGTGAAATGGAATGTGATTGTGTGTGACTCGATACATGTATAATGTTTTGAAACAGGTAGGTTGCATTCGGTGGAAGTGGAACCAAAACAGTACAAGAGAGGAAACCGAAATGTCAAGAAGGGTTTAGCTGCGTCTCTGTTTCTGTTGTGTATCCACTCGTGTTGTGATTGTGACATAAAGAATAGAGATATTACTCTCTTTTTTTTGAGTTTTTGAGACGGCTCTATATTAATTTTTAATGGTGAAAATTAGATGCTAAAAGTAGGCGAAGGGGAAATGCTTGGTAAATGAATGATAAAGGTCATGCACGCTTGTCTCATCATGATGAGTTATTGTTATCGAGTTGTTACCTTGTCATGTCGTCGTGAGGAATAAAGGAATTATGTATGTTTGGTTCTTTAACGATGAGGATTATTCGCGTCAATGCAACGTGGGGCCAAACAAAGTGCATGAATTTTATGAGATAGTGTTAATTTGATGTGATTTGACAAATGTTTGGCGAGTGGGTCAATGATACATTGCCCTAAATCGTAATTAACCTAACAAAGAACGAGGGGGATTTTAGAAACATTAGGTAAATTGACTAAATAATCAGCCTAACAAAGAACGAGATGCGAGTGTGCCTGCCTGACCAAAATATTGGATTTATCACCAACATTTGTTTCAATAAAGATACAAATAAGCATTCAAACTTTTGTTTGATTGGTTCCAAAATGAAAGCATTCAAATTTTTTGTTGATTGGTTACAAAATGTTTATAGGATACAGGAGAAAAACACCATTGCATGCTTAAACATAAACTATATCACTGGGATGTGACATTAACTATATATGATATATCTACAAGACCATAACGACCATCATATTATCAAATGTGTAGGTGTAGGGTTACTCAAAAGCACATGCTTCAATAAAAACTGCTTTGATCATTATTACTGGATCTAATCACTTGTCAGTTATCACCATACTCTTTCCATAGTAGGTACACTATTATTATCCCAACAATATTCTTGTCGTCCATTACTCACATGATGCAGAAAGTGTTCAAACTAATCAAAGCTTATTATCACAATGAAACTGCTGCTCAATTTTTGATAATTATACCATAGCAATAATTGAAAAATCCAGAACAAAAAACAGACCCAACAAAACTACCTTCAAAATCCATATTACCACTACCAAAAGTCACAAACCAAGTATCAAAATGTTCAAACAAACTAAACCACATTAACAAATCAAAACAGCCAGATCCTACAAAACAAGTCCTCTCAACTCTCTTCAAAACAGATAACATGTAACAATATAATTTCAACAAAATTACTCGTCCTCTTGGCTACGGAGCCTGGCGAGCTTGTTGGTGACAACAATGTCGAGCTGAGCCGCACGCTCAACAATCTCCTTACGTTTCCTTGTAGAAACATTATGCGCAATCTCAGCACAATAAGTCCTGTTTTTTTTTTCAGTCACAAAGAATAATGAATTAGCACGTAATAAAACGAGAAAAAATATTTGGGTGGGAATTAAATCGGCCCCTTTGAAAGTTTATAAAAATCATAAATAACCCTCCCTGATCTTTAAAATAAATTGAACTACACTGTAATTGCACATTTTTAAGGGATAGATGACAAATTTAAGGGATAATTTGCACATTTAGTCATTGCACATTTTTAATTGGATTGCAATTTAGTCCTCGTACTATTGATTTAAACCTTTTGATGTACTATGAAAAAGTGCACAATTAATCCTTGGCATCAGAACCAAAAAGCATCAATCAGTAATACAAGGACAGCACTCCAATCCAATTAGAGCGCATGATATATAATTCCCCATCTTTCATGGGTTAAAAACCAACAAAAAGAAATAAAAAAACAGACCTGTTGTGCATCATGAGGAGTTCGAGCTCAGAGATGTTGTGCACCACGAACTTCTTGAAGCCGTTTGGGAGGTAGTGGCGAGTCTTCTTGTCGGATCCGTATCCGATGTTGGGCATCAGAGTCACGCCCTTGAACTTTCTGCGGACTCGCGAGTCGATTCCCTTCGGCCTCCTCCAGCTCGGCTGTTGTTACAGAATAAGTAAGTGTTTAGAAACATTAATGTGATGTAGCCATGTAGGTATTGAGCATGGTATTAGAGTTTGGTAGATTTATCCTGGCTGATTGAATGAGAATGGAGGTCCTAGAAGAAAATGACATGCAAGAACAAATTTTGGATGTATAAGAGGTGTATAGAACTGTTTGATTATTGTTCGGAGAAAAAGGAAATACAGTTTGGTAATTGATTTGATAAATGACCAGTTTAATGTATGGAAAACTTATAATTAACAAAACAGAAGTAACGGTTTGAGATTTAATATTTCAAATCTGTATTACATGTACATCTGAAGTAAGAATAAATTATTTCATTATTTTGACATAAAACTAATTAAAACGGAATAGTTGCAAACATCACAACAAGTTCAAATCAAACAAGATAAATGCATAACAGTTCGTACTTTATGCTAGATAAAACTGAAAAAACAAAAATGAACTAAAAGCAAAACAAAGATCAAATAAAATAAAAATAATAAGTACCTTGACACATTTCCAACGATCGCTCTGCGGCCTCTTGAAGCTCTTCAACCTCTTCTTCACGATCTTCTTCGTCAACAACGGAACCGCCATCTATTATCACCAAATTCCAAACAAATACATCAATTTTACAGAAATTACATAAATCCCACCAAAAACAACAAAACCAACAACCCAAATTAACATTTCAAACACAAATCTAGTTCGAATTCAGTACCTTCGGAGCTGATGCGAGCTAAACCCTAAACTGGAGGCGAAGAGAGAATCGAGAGAAGCGGCGGCAGAAATAGGATCTGAAGTCTTATATTGTAATATAAACCCTAGAGGGAGATAATCGAACGGCTGCGATTGATTGATGGGTTTGAGTAATGGGCTGATTATATTCAAAATCTAATTAAGGCCGGCTCATTTAGGCCTGAATATATATTTATTTGTTTTTTTAGTTTGTAACATGGGCTGAAATGTGACGAATTTGGGCTGTTTTAATAGCATAATTATGCTTGTACCCTGAAGAGTTAAATAGTGTCGTAATTTATAGGGAGAATTTCATATTTGCCATTACAAAAACTCAAAATATCATATTTACCATTACAAAAATTAAAATATCATATCTGCCATTACAAAAACTTTAAAATATCATGGCAAATAAGATATTTCAAGTTTTTTGTAATGGCAAATAAGATATGTCGATTTTTACAATGGCAAATATGATATTTCAAGTTTTTGTAATGGCAAATAAGATATTTTGATTTTTACAATGAAAAATATGATATTTTAATCTTTTATAATGGCATATATGAAAACTTCCCTAATTTATAACCATGCTAAAAAGTAAAATGATATTATTTCTTAACTCTATAAAATATGAAAAAATATATTATGTACACTTCTTTGTGCTAATATTTTAAATAATGTTGGCGGATGCAAAAAGTTTTTCAGTTGTTGTAGATGCAAAAACGGAATACTGAGTTTATTTGTACAAATTAAAATAGGCAATTGATTTGGACAGAAACTGATTTGATCAACGCAGGAAATAAAATTAAAAATTTCACTTTTACCCTTAATAAATGCACAGATGATTAGCTATTGTTTATTCCATATATCTTCTCCTTAATATCATTTCTTTTTTTAACTTTAGTTACTAACAATCATTCTAAAAAATATAGTACCATATAATTATATGCCCTTACCTTTCTCTCTACTATATATTTTTATATTTTATGAATTGATATTGATCATGCCTTCAAATAACGAATGTCAAAATAATAGATAAAAACTTGATTAACATTCTCAAACTAATGACAAGATGGAAAATAATTTATGTTTATTTCATTTGAAAAAATCGAAAACATAAAAAATATGACAAAATAGTTAATTTAAAATAAATTTGTGAATAAGTAGAATTTAGCATTAGTTCCTCTTTGAATGTGTATTAGTGTTGGAATCAGAATCCTGTACACATGGTAGAGAATTGAATATTTCCATATAATGATATTTGTAATTAATAGCTCCAAATCTCATTTTTTTAGATTGAAAAAAACTAATTGATTATATTGTTTACATGATATGTTTAGAAACAAATTTTGGCATTACCTATTTAGACCGTCCAAAATAGACAGATCATATATAACTCAATTCTTGAAAGAAAAATGAAAATTAGAGAATAAAATAGAAAAAATGAAGCTACAAAAAATCCAAAATTCTTGATCCTATCCCAACTCACCAACATGCTCGCAATTCTACCGGGTCAAATAAATTGTCCCGCTAAACTTGCCTAGATTTCAGATTTCCTAGTTATTAGCATATTATTTGTAAATTAACATAGTTTTGTGGGCAAGATCATATCAAGATAAAATATATTTTTATTTTAATTGTCCTCCAATACCTCATTTTTTTTATCAAACAAATAATATCGCCAAAAAAAATGGTAATACAAAATTCATAAAAAATACAAAGCAAAGAGCTTCACTAACAATAATTAAGACTGGATATTTAAATAAGAAATGAGGAAGGGGTTTCTGTTTCATCATATATTTCTAATGACATGATCATTTGAAAAGGATTATTCAGCTAATGATGTTGGTGTGGCACATTTTTTTTTCCATTCAATCAAGTAAAGTTGTACTTTTCTTGACAAAATTAAAATATATTTTTTTATTCTTGAAAAATAAAATATGGTGGATCACAAAAGGACCCAGTTACTGATTTGATTCGTCGAATTGCCGTCGCATATATGATTTAAAGAGCTAAAAACAGTACATTAGAAGTTCGAAGTTATATACTGATAGGGCCAGTGGACTCTGTGCTTCGAAGACCCGAAGCAAACACTTACGTGACCTTGGTAGTTATAAAATAAAGTAATCAGTTCTCTTTGAATTTAAATTTAAATTTAAATTCTGAGTTAGGAATACTTTTTTTTTTTAAACGTAGGCAAATTACCACCAATAAACTTCCGTTAAAAAATAAAAAAATTCTTAGTACATGCGTAAATTACATACACAAATGCCTAGAAGAGCTAAAAGCTACACCTCTGGATGTAATGATGAAAATCTGTTATATGTAAATAAAATTCTGTAGTACAATACAGTGCCAGCCCTCAAGACAGGAGAGCAAAGCCCAAGCAAAGGGCCTCAACTGTTAAGGGGCCTCCAGCAGTATACATGCATAATATGCTAATTCTATGGATTAATTATAACTCAGGTCCATTGCTGTGATACACTCCTTGCGTGGCTGGATGTATTTGGGCTTTTTAAATTTTGACCAGTGGGTTTTTTCAATATAAAATATGATAATGGTAGATGATTATTCTGAATTTTTTTTTATATACCAATTTTTTCAAAAATAATCAAATACTTACCACTATTTTGAAAATAATGGGGTAACTACCATTTCCGCCACTACTAGTGGCGGAACATGTGGATTTTCAGTTTTTTCAAAAATTTCTCATTTGGCTGGTTAAATAGGGTTAATTAGTGTAAAAAACTGCGTGGCGGAACATGAAATTTCGCCAGTGGCAGTGGCGGAACACGTTTTTTTCACTAATTAACCCCATTTTTAAAAAATTATAAAATTCATATGTTCCGCCACTAGTTGGTAGATACCACATTATTTTGAAAAGAGTGGTATTTGCTGGTTTATTTTTGAAACAAATGATATTAAAAAAAAATCGATTATTCGGCGTAAACTTTTTATAAAGTTGAACCAAAATAGCACACATCTATTCTAAGTTTTTTTCTTCGGTATTTAAATTGTTAAACTTAAAATAATCAATAAGAAAATTAAGACATAAATAAATGAGACAATTAATACTTTACAATATAACAGTTTATAATACACTATTATTTTTCCAAATTCTCTTATTATATCAATAAATATTTTATAACAATAATACATAGATGATAAATAAACAAAAGTCCAAATATCAAAAAATAAAATAAATAATATTCTATCACAAATTATTAAATATAGAAAATAAAAAAAAAATACTTATATGAGTGGTATTTTGGTCCAAACTATAATGTAATAAATTTTGATGTCAAACAAAACACTATAATAACTGAAGGATTTTTTTTCTTAATATTCAGAAAAGTCAGCGTGATTTTGAATACGCCACACCTTCGACGTTGGCTCCGCCAAAGCTAAATCTCACAGGCCAACCTGCCGGCAAAATCACGCTAATCCCAGTTAGAACCCCCCTCAATTGAGAGGAAAGCGCACTAGACGCCATCTGGAAGGCGATGATCCAATTGTGGCGCCAAATGTAGATGTTAGATTGATCGAATTGTTAGTTTTGGTTCGTAATTAGTTAAAATCTTGTGATCGTAAATTAATCTCTTCAATTCAAACGAATTGTAGGATGAGGAATAATCCGAGTGGAATAAATTCCAGAATATTTCATTTTGATTGTCCTCCAATATTTCAGTATTCTTCTTATTTTTGAGAAACTTATACCTCATTATTCTATCAGCAAACAAATAATTTTGCAATTTTTATTTGTTCATACAACAATATTCATAAAGAAGGGAGAATAGAAAGTTAATAACAATAGCTAAGACTAGTTAGTTTTTTTGAATAGGAGCTCGAGGAGCTAAGACTAGTTAGTTAAATAAGAAATGAGGTTTCATCATACATTTCGAATGACATGATCAGTTGAAAAGTATCTTTCAGCTAATGGGTGTGATATTTTTTTTCTAATTAAGTTGTACTTTTTAATTACAAAACTAAGATATGTTTGAATTTTTTTAATCACATGAAAATATAATATTTTATAATTGCAACATACTATTTTATATAAGAATGAATATTTATTTCAAAACTCAATCAAAATGCATAAACATTATACAAAATAGTAAATATAAAAAATATTAAACTTCAACGTTTATATTATACCACTTCTCAAAAAGAAAGAAATGGACCTCCAACATATTTTTCTTTCGTATTCCATAATAAGCTTCTTGAACCCAACATCTCATGGGAATAGAAGTAATCTACTAGGAAGAGTAAAACTTCGTTAGTGGTCATAATCTTCATGTGGCAACTACTTAAAAATAGATTATTAACAATGAAAAACTCATAGACAATACTTGCTACATAGCATATTATGTCACTTATACACACTTCGAACACTTGAAACAACAAAATACTTATTTTGTGAGTGCATTTATGTAAGATGATTTTGGGGTCATTTTTTCAGTATGGCCAATACCTCTTCTACGAACCTACATATTAACGGCCAATGTGCTTGGAGACGACGAACAAACCTTCTAGGAGACAAACGAAAATAGTCAACATCATACTCATGGTTGGTTGTAGAACATTATAAAAGAATAGGAACAAAGAATTCAAAGTCTTATTTTCTCCTGTCGGAAATGACTCTGCATGACGTCAAAAGCTGGCTTACTTTTTGTTGATTTATCTTATATATAAATTTATTTTCATTTTTCCATTTCTTTCTTTTTAACTTCCTTTATGTACTATTTTAATTTTGATTCAATTGAATTTCGGTAGGAATTTCGCCTTTGTACTTAAAAAAAATATTAAATATTTTTGGGACACCAAAGAAAATAAATTCAAAATAGTTGTTAGACTAGAGTTCTTTCATTTCAAATTATGTAATTGTCCAATTGCTAAGTTTAGCTGCCTGGATAAGATGACCTAAATATAGGTAAAATAAAAAAATACTATTGTTTCTGAATATTTTAGAAACTCTCACATTTTAGATTTTTCTCAAAAACTCCATATGAAGTTGATTCTTTTACCTCTACGATACGATGTTAACTTTAGCATCAAAATTAAGATTTTATTATGACCAAAACCCGCCTCATGCATATATTCTAAGTTTGTCCCCATGTTTTATTTTGTTAATTTTAAAATAATAAATAAAGAAAAATTAATGAGAGGATTAATATTTTATGATGTAGAAGTTTATGATAAAATATTAATTTTTTGAATTCTCTTATTATATCGAAACTATTTTATCATAATAATATATAAATGATAAATAAATTAGAGTAAGGATGTTAAAAGGTAATATTTAATGATAAATGGTTAAATATAACAAATAAATATAACTGAGATGAGGAATACTATCCTTCAAAATATAATCTTACAAGTTTGGACTTGATGTTAAAACTTACACCATAAAGAGCACAAAAATCCAATTCACCTTTGTAGTGTTAGGATCTTTAATGATAAATGGTTAAATATAAAAAATAAATATGACTGAGATGAGGAGTACTATCCTTCAAGATATAATCTCACAAGTCTTGATTTGATGTTAACACCAACACCATAAAGAGCACAAAAATCCAATTCACCTTGTATTGTATTGTATTGTGCAAGGATCTTTTATGAAATCTTGTAACTGAAGGCCGAAGGGTTATTCCTTAATTTTCAGAGAAGTTAGGGTGGTTCTGAAAACTATCCCCACATATACCTCTTAAAAAAAGAAAAAAAAAATGAAAAATGAAAATAGAAAACTGTTTTCGGATCCATGATCCATAACCGCTTCGCCATTTCAACCCGTCATGGTTTAACGTTCCATTTCCCCACGTACAATCGCCATTCCCAGAATCACAGCACAACCACAACCGTCTCCTCTCCTCTCTTCTCGCTCTCTTCTCTCTCTCAGCCTCAGCCATGAAAGCCATGAAGAAGAAGAGCTCGTCACCCAGTCCGGACGAGAAGGAGGCCGCCCAGGGCCTCGTTCTCCTCCAATTCCTCACTCCTCCGACGTTGCCTCTGCCGAAGACTGCCTCTCGCAGGCCAGCCCGCCGTGCTCGCCGTCCACCGGCTGTCTCAGGAAGGAGCCGGCAGAATCGGGCCAATGCCAGTCAGAATCCGCCTCCAGTGAGAGGAAAGCGCACCAGACGCGAATTGGAGGCGGGTGATCGGATTTTGGCACCAAATGTGCAGGTTAGTTTGATCAATTTGATCGTTTTGATTTTTGATTGTTTTTGAATCGTGATTTTTTGTTGGATTTTTATCATGAAATAATCGGCTTAACTTCCATGCAAACGAATTGTAGGAAGAGGAAGAACCGGAGGGGATTAAATTCCCAAAATGGCGGGCCAAGAGATCGAGGTTTCAGCAAGCAGCGCCTCAGATTAACAATGGCAATCAGGATGATCAGGTTTGTAATTTCGATTTTGTGATTCTTGGTCCGGAATTCAATTCAATTCAATTCATCTTCATCGTTTTGATCTTTCATTGTATTATACGTATTGAATTTATCTTTTTGACTTAAATTTAAGGAGGAGGAATCTAATGGGCGTGAATTTCTGGTCCAATTGGGCGGCAAGAGATGCAGATTTCACCGACCTGCTCATCAGATCAACATTCATCAGGTTTCTAATTTTAATTTTAATTTTGTGATTTCTTGATTCGGGGAAGAATGAATTCAATTCATCACTTGATTTTCTTTTCTTTTTTGGACAAGACTCATTTGATTTCTCAAATTTCAATCTTTCATGCAATTTTTTTATATGATTGGTTTTTAATGAAATGTTGATGTTTTTGTAGAATGCGGGGAATGAAGCAAGCACTTCACAAATACAGTCAGAACCACCAACTGTGGAAAATCAAAAGGTGATTTTTTTTTTCAATTTTTCTTTGTTTTTTCTCAATTCTGGACTTTTTTCCAATGTTTTTGATATGAGTTTGAAATGCAATGTACTGTATATGATTCTGAAAGGAATCTGTTATTCAAAGTTTTCTTATTGTCTCTATTATTTCCTCTCTTTCTCAATTATACATATATATACAAATATTGATAAGTAATGCTTTGTTGTATAATTCTGAAAATGAAACAATATTAGTGAAGTGCAGTAGTACAGTAGCAGTTACATATTCTTTAATTAAGGTTTAATGCCTGAATTGTGGATAAAGAACTGTTTATTCTCTGTTTAATATTTATAACTGGTTTAAATAAATACTTTCTTATTTTATTGAATAAAATATTTGAATTTTGCAGACTAAGGACCACCAAGCAGCGTCTCCTACAAAAGAACTTCAAGTTTATAAAAGACGAAAGGTGATTCGTTCTTTCAATTTTCTTTTTCTTAATTACACAGTTTTATGCAAATATTGATAACTTTTTTTTTGCAAATTATATTGTATAATTCTGAAAATGATACACAATTAGTGTAGTGTAGTAGCAGGTTCATACAGTTTAAGGTTTAGTTTAATTATCCCCCGATTAAACTCGGGATTATTTTTTAGATAATAATTTCATAATTGGTTTAAATTAATTGTTTTATTTTTGTTTTTGAACATTTGAATTTTGTAGGTTGAGGAAGAGCCTGCAAACGAGATGAAAGTTTATAAAAGACGAAGGTACTCTCTCTCTCTCTCTCTCTCTCTCTCTAGTCTATAATAAATATTTATTCAAATATATATTACATATTTGTAAGCTTAAAATATTTAAATAATATTTTCTAGGTTCAACAGGGAAGCCCACCTCACAGTGCAAAAATAGGTATTTTTAATTATTTTTGGTTATACAAATTGAATATATATCTAAATATATAAATAAATGTATAATACATAATTTTGTTTTTTGAAATATTTAAATAATATTGTCTAGGTTCAACAGGGAAGCCCACCTCACGGTGCGGCGCGGTTAAAACTTACAGACTTACGAGCATCTTTTGAGTGATTTTTTGTATGAGAGTAATGCAAAAAAGGTATTTTTAATTATTTTGGTAAAACAAATTGAATATATATCTAAATATATAAATAAATGTATAATACATAATTTTTAACCTTAAAATATTTAAACTAATTTTTTGTAGACGAAAAGTGAAGCCGACCAATCACGGTGCGGCGCGGTTCGAAAGGATTTAATTCCTATGAATGGACGGTTCACTTTCTCACTCCTCGTCAAAAAAAGGTAATAAATGTATATATATATATTTTTTTAATTTTGCTGTTTTTGTTATGCACAATTAATCGTTAATTTTTTTGTGTTATTTATGACCTTTGCTATCTTAATTAGACAAAGGAGTTCAGTTCAATGCAAACAAAAAGCCAGAAGCTAGTGAAGCTTCATTATGACCATTGCTTTATTGTTTATGTTTTTCATTTTTCTAGTTTGATTATAGGATTCACAACTAATTTCTTACATATTTTAATTTTGTGATTGGTTTTAACCATTGGGAATCAAGAAGGTTGCAAAATGAAAAATGGACCAATGAGAGAGGCCATTTTCAGTTCAGGTATATTATATTTTATTTTGGTGATATTTTGGTTGCTAATTTGCTATATATGCAGTATATACAAACTACCATTGTAGGACTTTCTAAATTTCTGTTTATATTTTTTGGATGAGTTGCATTGAATGGTCAATATCATGAATTTTAAGATGCATAATTTTAAATGTTGTTGCCTTTTCAGTTAACTTTTGGTTCTAATTTTTATGAATTGCAGAGTAGTTTGTGAAGAGAGGATTTGGAGCTGCTACATGTTGATAAATTGATGTAATTGCAGGAGTAAAAATATTGTGCAGGATGAAATTATGTGATTTATATTAAAAATGCTAGTAATTGAATGAATACAAATTCTCTTTCTATCTTTGGTCTGAATATGGTGTGTTAAGTTCCTTCTTTATTTTATCGGATGGCTGTTTTTGAGATATTTTACTATTATTTTTATCTTATATTTCAAGGGTGTTTTTTTTTTTTTTTTGCAATATGTGATTCATATAATAAGTTTGATTTGAGACAGTTTTTTCTTCATTTATTTTCTTGTTATGTAATAATAAGTTAAATTATGATTTGGGATAATGTATACATGATAAATACTCATATGGATTTATAGCTCTTATAATAAACATCACATTCACAACTGAATTCATTTTCTCAAACATATTATTTTCGTCTTTTAAACTATCCCTTATTATTATCACGAGGAAATCTTATTTTACTCAATTAAGCCCAACAAATGAAACTTACTATTTGAATTATGGGCTAAAAACCCATCTTAACACGTCCTTATAAAAATATAAGTCCAGCACAACCCAAAACTCAATTGAAATTTAACTAGAGCCCAATGAATACCCTCTAGCAGCCTGGTATAATTACTTTATGATATGAATTAAAACACAAGAAATTTAAAACTCAAACATCATTAATAACAACAAACAATGAAAACATTACTTCTGGTTCTTTCATCCAGTAAAAAAATCAAACGGATTTTCAAACAACCATTAAAAACTGGACTAAGAAAATCACAAAAAAACTCGCTAAAACACTTAAACTTCTCGTAACTTCCCCCAATCCGTCTGAAGCACTGCTTGACTTTGAATCTGCGCCTGGAGCCGATTCCGGCACCAATGTTTCGCCCAAATTAAATATTCCTTTAGAAGCCAAATTATCTGACTTCAATTCGTGCCGATCTGGCACACCGTTTGTCACTGACTCGCCGACCTGATATATCTGTAAATAAAGAAGTATAAAATTAACAAATTATATTAAGTTCTCTTCAAAAAAAAATTATATTAAGTTAGTTTTTGGAAGAGAGGTACTAGTTAAGATGTGTTTTAGTAACTGGAAAGATGTGTTATTGATCAAACGCTTATGAAAAAACAATATACGATTGTATAAATATGGAATAAACTTTTTTATAAACAAGAAAAAGATAATTGCAAATAAACATGATGTAATTATATAAACATGATATATGTATGATGTTGTGCATTGTTAGTAAGAAAGAACACAAATTAACTTCATAATAATAATAAAAAAATTGAGTAAAAAATTTCTTTTGATACCTGGTTCAGACTCTGCACGTCTGTTCCTATTTTAATTGTCGCGAATAACCTCAAATCACCATCCGATCCAGACTCGGCCGATAGATCACTTGTTTCGTATGAAATCGGAGACTCCTTGATCGACTCGTAACTCACAATGTTGTAAGTTTTGACAGCCATCGAACCATCAGTTTGTTTGAACGCAATTAGGGCTTGGGCTCCTATCATGCTGTCCATTTTAGGGTTTAAGGCCCACGCAATCCAGCCGTTTGGTGAAGAAACCGGTGCGATGAAGGCAATGGAGAGGGAACCGGAGGAGTCATAAGTCCAATGAAGAGATGAAGAGAGGTGAGGAAGATCAGTGCATTGTGTGAATGATTTGTTGTTTGTGAAATTATGTGATGAGCAGATTGAGTTTGATGAGGCTTGGATTAGTGAAGAAGAGAGAGAGAAGGAGAGGAGAAGAAGGAAGAGAAGTGGTGCGGCCATGGCTGGTGGTTTGGTTTTGTAATTTTCAAGGATTTTTTGTGTGTGTTTTGAGTGTGAAGAAAGAAACGGAGATTTATAGAATGGGAAGAAAGTATTGATTGATGATGAGAAGATACAGAAATACAAAAATATATGAAATATTTATCATATCTATGATAAAAAAAAAAGTTGTTTGATTATCCATAAAATTGATAAATAGAGAGAGCAATTACACAAATAAAAAAATGATAGGCCATATTTGCATATTTCTTTTGTGTTTATTTGGCATTGATAAGAGGGTTGTTTAACTTTCAACCGTGTATTTCTTTATTTATTTTTTCAAATTTACATTTGAAGTACATTTCATGTTACTCATATCAAGCTTTGAAAAGTTTGCAGAAAGACCCCTGTATTTTGTTGAAATTGCAAAAATATTATCTTATCCAACTCGTAAAACCAGCTCCTTCAATTTTTAAAAAAAATAACAAACTAGTTTTTATCCCTTACAACGATGTAGGTTAAAAGAGACAATTAAAAGAAAAAAAAATATGAATTTAATATAAGATCAATATATTGGTTTAGATAGGTTAAGGTGCGGACTGTTTTTTATTTTCTTGAAGAATGGAGCGGCCCAAATTAAATTGTGATAAATTGATAATTACTTTAGAACCTTTTGCAACATTAAGCAAGAAAACTGTCAGATTAATTTTTAAAAAAAATGCTTGCACATTTTTCGTAGAAATTAAAGTCAACTATGATGGCATGAGCAATTCATTTTTTTCAAATATTTAAATTTAATTTAAATGATCAATGCAAGAAATAGAACATGGAAATTTCGAAAAGCATTGACTATGGCGTCAGAATCAAAATATTGAACTTGAATCTTAAAGCACCCTGGCTCTTTGAGATTCCAACTTCACTTGGGCTAATAATTAATTAAATTATGTTAAAACTTCTGACATAAAATTTACTAAATATAGTCAAAATATGAAATATACATATTTAAACACAACATAATAGAAAACCTAAATTTGGGATAAATCATAAATATTGTAAAATAAAATAAAATCATCATACTCATGTAAATTCCGAAATCAAACATCTCATCCTAATTTACACAACAATAACCAAATTTCCATTATTACCTAAACTTCGTATCCAAAACGAAACAAATAAAGATTAAACAATGAAAGAGAGAGAACTTGCTCAAAACCTAACCAATTAAACAACCCAACAAAAACACAAATAAAACACTCTTTAATCCATTCAAGCTTCTCATCCCCACGGCAGACCCTATTGACGCACCTGGTGCACTAGGTGTACCAACAGACGGTGCATCTGGTCCACCGGCCACAGCCCTATCAGCACTAGGGCCTAATGCTGGCCCTTCTGCTACTGTACTAGTCAAGTCCAATTTGGCACCGGTCTCTAAATTATCCGGCTTAAATGCATGCTTGTCTGGCACTCCATTTGTCACGGACGAACCGACCTGATACACTTGATTAACACTCTTCACTCCTTCACCGATTTTCATTGTAGCAAACAATATCATGTTACCATCAGATCCAGACTCAGCCGAAAGATCACTTGTCTCGTAGAGTATTTTGGACTCCTGAATGGACTTATAACTCGTTATGTTGTACGTTTTGACGGTCATTGAACCGTTGGATTGTTTGAATGCGGCTAGAGTTTGGGCCCCTATCATTTTGGCAGAATCAGGGTTTATGGCCCATGCTATCCATCCATCTGGGGAAGCAGGAGGAGCGATAAAGGCAAGGGAGAGAGAACCGGTAGTCGGTTTGTATGTCCAATGAAGAGATGATTTGAGATAAGGAAGAGTGGTGCATTCAGTGAATGTCTGGCTGTTTGAGAACTTGAATGTTGAACATGAGTCGGTTTTCGCAAGGGTTGGTGAGAGAGACATGGAGATGAGAAGGATGAAGAGGGGTAAGATGGCCATTTTTGTGGCTTTAGGGTTTGTTAGAGTTGGGGTGTGGAGAAATTGAGGGGGATTTATAGGAGAGAAGGCATCTAGATGGTAAATGTTACTATTTGGGGAAAAAACATTTTTAGCAACTCATAAATATATAATACGAACTGTTATTGTATGACGGTGATAAGTACATATTCGGTTCGTTGGTAAGTAAATTATTAGTGGTTTGTATATGTGAAAATTCAGTAGTTAACTAATATTAAATATTATAAATGTGAGTTGTTATATATAAACTCATTTTAATTAGCCAGCATAAGAGGTGAGACAAACGGGGAGAAGATTTTTTTTTTTAAAATTGTAGCCGAATAAACTACATTAGACTTTCATTAAATAATAAAAAATTGCTACATAAGCGAGGCAAAAATAAAAAATATTTTTCAAATACATTCCTCAAAGCATGCGTAACTTATCTTTCTAACAATGAAAACTAAAATCCTGAAAGTCCTTCTAGCTTTCCCAATCAGTCCCTCTGTACCGGGTCCTTGCTGCGATTTTGCTTCATAAGCGTATTCATCCGATTAGGATTTTACAACCTTTGTTGCAGTAAAAGAGAGACCTATGGGAGAAGTTGCGGACCGTCATCTAGGATTTTAGAGCAAGAGAAGGGAAGGTCGAGCTGAAGGTGCTAAAGGGTTGCAATTCCAAGCCCCAAGATAGCATCGTCATATTTGACTCAAAATCGAGCAGAGGCTGAAGGTCGAGCGATTCCATAGGGAATAAGCAAAATCGAGTAGGAAAGGAGCCAGAGAGAAGAGAGAATGGAGGAGATAAAATGCTAAAGGGTGGAGTCGTTGTCATGTGGCCGGGGGGTAGGGCGCTAGGGTTTCAGCCCCCACCCCCAAGAGAGGATCGCCATTAAATTTTTGACTCTCAAAATCTCCCTTTTGGAGTTGGAGAAGAAATTTATTATTTCATCTTGCTTTACAGTGTGTAAATTTGATAGTAAAATGATGGAAAAACAGAATGAGAAGAATATTTCTTGTGTAAATATTGTTAAATTTGAGTCAGTGTAAGTTTCTATTTTGTTTCTTCTCCGTTTAGATTTGGTGTTGGATTAAAAAATAAAAAAAATCCCAATTATTCATTTCTGTGCACTATATGCGCCACATGAGGGCTATGATTAGTATATACTTATTGGTTGTTTACACGTACGTTGATTAGTGAGATGATCTAAATTTCTTCAAAAGTTGATTCAACTTATGTTAGATAGATCAAATGACCTCATGCATGAGCATGAACCTAATTCTGCAAGTGGTTCATTGTATAAACCCTCTATTTTTTCTGAACACTTAAAAAAAATCTTCTGTAATTTTGTAAAGTTTCAAAAATCTCCTATGATAGGGATTAATTATTTAATCACTTTGTTGACCTTTCAATTATATGAGTCAAATAACATTTTATGAACCAACTCATAATATTTTGCTATTTATACATACGAAAAGAAAAACAAATAAGTAATGTCTCATGTGTGGGCATTTCTTCCATGACCATTTTTATCTCATGGTAGAGGTAAAAGAAAACCTAACCCATATCTTAGTGAGTTGTAGAGAATTTAAAAAATAAAATTTTCTCAAAAAATAAAGAATTTCCAAAATAAATATATATAATGTTTTCTGAAATATTTAGTAAATATAGGGGGTTCTCTAAAACTTCCCTATATTTTTCTTGAAACATTCAACATTGGATAATAGTTTCTTCGCACCGGCGGTGTGTCTTATTGTCAAAATTTGATTCAAAACTTGCACATGATTTTTTCTCCATCATTTGTAACTTTGGAAAAGAAGAATTTATTTTCCAAGTTTTGAAGAAAAGAATTTTCTATGACTAAATTAATAACAGCAAATCAGAAAGACATGTTATTTCAACGGTTCTAGAAGGAATGAATCTAGCCAAAAAATATTTTATGTTTGAGAACTTACACATATTGTCGGTGTGGAAAAAAATCACATTTTAAAAATTCATCTATGATTTTAATTTTTTTTTTTTGGATTGAATTGGGGAAGGTATGATTTTAAAAAATTAATGGACATTTGAAGTGTCTATTATAATGAATCTCACAAATCACAATAGTTCATGTTTGGCCGATAGATAAATTGAGGATAGGTTATTTTATCCTCATTTCATCTTCATAATTTAAACAAACATCCAACAAAATCGATAGCATAAACTATGTTTTGAAATTCTTAAATGCAAGGGCCTTTTGAATAATTAATTATATATTTAAAAAAACAGAGACATTAAAGTCAGAATAATAGAAAAAAATATAATGTCATGTGTGTATGGAACTTTGAACTTTTGGACTTTGGAGCCTGATCCTTAAAGCACGGTGCAGTGCATGCCTCTCATTTCCGCGTCTGACGGCTCTCTTTCTCCTTCTAATCTTTAATTAAGGGGGAATTTTCACTTGCATCAAAATATTTATTACAAAGAATGCCAAAATTACGGTTTTCTTATTATTTATTCATTTGAAAAGACAATCAAGTATGGAGAAAAAACTAATTAGAAAATGAAAAATGTGACATCATGACGTATTGTACCATGTTCAAATCACGACGGAATATATATATATATATATATATATATATATATATATATATATATTATTTTTTCGTTTTTCAATATATTATTATTTTTTATATACTATTTTTACTGTTTTAGATATTTTGATTTTTTATACTTTATTTACTTTTTTTTGTATATATTATTTTACCGCTTTTTAATATATTATTTATTTTTATATATTATTTTTCATTATTTATGTATGTACTGTTTATAAAAAATGAATTATCTATATTATTTTTTAAATTTATATATTGTTTATTAGCTATATATATTGTCATCTTAATATTATGATGAAAAATTCCGTCGTGAGATCCCTCAAAAACTTGTGTGTCAATGGAGTTTGAGCCATCGTCTTTTGTCTTGACTTACGTACTCAAGCTCAATCACTAAGCAAAGAGATAATTTGCCAATTGATGTTTTCTCTCAAAGTTAAATAATCATCTTAACTAGAAATAAATTTATTAACTATTTTTTTGTAGTTTATTATGATTTACTTTATGATTATCTTTCTTTTTTAATTTTTGTATTTGCTCCAGCCGGTTAAATTAGTTCAGCATGCATGATTCATGCAGCCTTGAGTTTGACATGGTCGCTGCTTTGCGCCCATGTCTTTTTTGTTTTTGCTTCTTTTCTAATGTTTGTAATTAAATAATTACCAAATAATAATAAAAATTCTTAACTTATCATTTAAAAATAATAATTCTTTTGCACAGGTCGGTCATATTTTGATTAAGAGCTTCTGGATTTTGTAAAGATATTGCAGGCCCATCTGGCATCTCTTTAGGCCTAATGTTTCCATATCTTGTAAAGGGATTTGGCCCAAATAATTTTGGTCTTCATATTTTGAATTTTTTTTATATACCATTTTTTTCAAAAATAAAATAATACTTGCCACTGTTTTGAAAATAATGGGATAACTACCATTTAGTGGCGGAAGAGATATTGTGGCGGAACATGTGGGTTTTCAGTTTTTTCAAAAATTTCTTATTTGGCTGGTTAAACAGGATTAATTAGTGTAAAAAAATGTTATTCCGCCACAGATAATGGCGGAAAACATTGTTCCGCCACTGCCACTGGTAGTGGCGGAACATGAAATTTTTTTTTTCTGGAAAATTAATTTTTTTTTTGAGAAAAAATTAGTTTTTTTCTGTTCCGCCAGTAGTAGTGGCGGAACACGTTTTTTTCACTAATTAATCCTATTTTTGAAAAATTATAAAATTCACATGTTCTGCCAATCCACATGTTCCGCCACTACTAGTGCGCGGAAATGGTAGATATCAACATTATTTTAAAAGGAGTGATATTTGGTGGTTTATTTTTGAAAAAAATAGTATTAAAAAAAAATCTCATATTTTCAACTTACAAGTGGAAATATATTTTAAATATTTCTATTTTTTTTTGGCATTTACTTTGGAGCACCTCACAAGAGGTACATGATATATTACTAATTATAAAGGTATCAAGTCATTTTGGCATGATCTTATGATCTAATTATCTATATTCATGAAATCAAGATTAATTAGGTCATGTGTGTTCATATTGATTAGTCAACACGTGCTTGCTGATTTTGACTAATTTTTTTTTCAGGAGTAAGATTCTTCAATCCTCATTAATCATTATTTCGACTTGACTTATAATGAGAAAATTTATCACTTTGAAATATAATTAGATCTATATAGAGTACTGCTGATATTAAGGACGTGAGATTTCCATCAGCCATGACTTGAACGCCCCCAAAAAAATACCAGGTTAACCTTTGATATTTCATTGTGTCAAATTACTAAATTTCACAAGCCAATAAATTCTAATATTGCATCTCATAGCATACTAACTTCAAAATTTTATCACGTATACAACAAACTGCTGCTTTAGATAATTATTTGGTTATCTTCCATAACTTTTCTAAGAATTTAATATAGAGCTAATTCAAAAAAAACTCTATTTTTTTCACTTTTTAAAGGGCCGTGTGATATTTTAAGGTTGTGAAGGGATATGGATGAAATTTGGCCTCCAAAAAGTTGGGTAACATCATGATATCGTATTAGTGACGTCATCCTCGGTAATTTTGCACCAACTTTGTTGTGTTGTCATACCAACCCAAACTCATTATAATTTTCTAACTCAAGTCCTTACAACACTGGCTCTGTCAAGTCAGTTTTTTCACATACTTTATTAATATAATGTTATATTAAAATTGTTTACAAACAACATATTAACAATGCAAATAGTAATTCTTAGAAGAATTAAATTATGAAAAATGACAAGGTATAATTAGTTTGCTCAATTAAATTGTTATAAAGATAACACTTAAATCAAAATTATTTTCATGTATTTTAGATGATTTATGATAAGAATGCATGCAAGCTTTAATTGACATGATATTATTAAACGAATCATAATTCATATATTTGGTGTATGAAACTGATTCATTTTCAATATAAAATCTTTGTATGTACAAAAAAACTATTAACCACTTTTTTATTTTGAGGTTTAGTTTGATTAACCACAGTGAGCATCCGTTTATTACTAAAGTTTTATAACATACAAATGTTGAAAAATTCATGAATAATAATGGAGAAGAATCAGCGACCGTCATTTTCTTTTACAATGGAGAAGATACACGCCATTTATTTATTTAGTTTATTTATTTGAGTCAATATTTGAATACCCAATAAATTGGGTGTGAGAGCTTTAAGTTGGCGGGTCTTACCATAAAAACAACTATCATGTCATGACATTTCTAACTTCATTTAATGAATTATATATTTATCACAATATTTTTTGCAAAGTTCAAATTAGTTCGAACTTTCCAAGTCCAAAATGGGACCCAATTTGTCAAAGTGCAAGACAAACGAGTCGTTTTAAGTTCTAAGTCTTAACAACAAATTTAATTTAAACTATTTGCAAAATATATATATATATATATATATATATATATATATATATATATATATATATATATATATATATATATATATATATATATATACACTTGAATTTGTCAAAATAATGTTGGATTCAAAAAAGATATAAGATGAAAAAAGAATATATATTGAGTCTAAAAAAAAAAGAAAAAAGACTATATATGAATATGAATATAAAAGTTTATATATATTCAGAAAAAAAAACATTGAAGTAAAAAAGCTCACATATGAATGAGCAAGAGAATACATATATTAGGGGGTAAAAAAATGTGTATATGTATACAACTAAAATATATAGGAATATGTCAAAATTGGTCAAAAAAAGTCAAAAATGAAAACTTCCAATCCATCTTTCTAGTTTCAAAACTTTGTCGGGTCAGACGGCACATTCATTTTTCCTGGTGCAATTAGACCGAAATTCCAAACCCATTTTGTACATTTTCTCATTTCTCCTTTTACCTCTGTTTTGTTGTCAGATGATTGGTTCACACGCTTATCGTATGAACTACGGCCTTTCAACTACCTTTGTTTCATTGTTCATGGAGTTATAAGTTTTTTTTTTTTTTGTTCATTGTTTCATTGTTCATGGAGTTATAAGTTAATTTTGGATTATGTAATTCATTATGATTAATTTGGATCATGGTAAAATTCTGGTTAATTTTGGAGACAGGGTTTATCTAGTTATCTTGTCGAAGATTTATTAGTAATTACAGGTTGAGATTCGAGATATAATTAGTGTAAAGTGTCAAAATAGGATCATTTAGGTTGGATTTCAGTTAGGCGTATAAATATAGTATATATCTTTTACAAAATTATATAGTTACAAATAATATATAGTCTTGTACAAAATATATTATAGAAATTGTAAATAAATTTAAGAATAAATAGTATGTAATTAAGTTTACCATTCTGTAGTGATCATAATCGACTTCCTATATTCTATAAAACAAATCAAAACACTAATATGTCAGATCATATGAAATTATATGATTGCAACCAGAATTTAGACCCTACCTAGTAAAAAAAACATGTGCAACTTTTGGAACTAAAGAAATATAAAACATTAAGTCAAAATTCTGTCTTAACAATATCTAACCTTCAAACAGTTAATTGAATTAAGAAAAACCAATTTCTTCTAGGGAAGAAGCCAGATTTTGGTACATTTTTTGTTTTGTTCATTTTGCTTTATTATTATAAACAATTTTTGCTACGTAATATTTTTGTCATGTCATTTAGCCACTTATATTACTATTAATGAAGGGAGCAAAGTGAATAAAAAGAAGAAATGAGGTAGCAAGATGACTCCAAAAGAAGGATGAAGAACCAAATGAACAAAGCTAAAAAGAATCAACTATATCCTTTTTTAAATTAAGTTAAAAAAACTAATATTGTACATATGGTCAAAATGTTACATAACTTTATGTATATGTGAAGAATCTGCTTTTAACTATAAATGTATAATTGTATCAACTCCAATCCAAACAAAACACATAAAAACGAAATGAAAGGAAAAATTTAATCTTCATATTGCATCATTTTGAGTTTTATATAGCAAATTTTAGTTTTCAGTAGATAGTTTCTAATAAATTTTAAACCTCAAATCAGTATACCATAACATAAAATAACACAACAAGTTTCATTTTCCCATCTACAAGGTAAGAACAAAAAAATGTGGGTACACATTGTGGTAGGACGAAAGAACAAATTTGTGAATCACTCATCACTCCTGCCTGAATGATTAGCTTTGTTTTAACATGATCATGCATCTCCTAAATTGAATATCTAACGTGATTAATTGGGCTGGGGTCATTAAATAAAGACTATCTAATGAAATTAATTATTTTTAAAACAATAAATCTAGGAACTTCTCTCTTGCAACTATGCATCCACAATCTGGCATGAACTAAGAATGCCAGTTCAAGATGGATAAACACCAATTCACTTCTGGCTCTCTAAACGTGTGGGGCTCAATAGAGAAGAAAGAATGAAATAGGATTCTAATTGATAAATTAACATAGTATCTAAAATTCAATAGCTATTGAGTCCAAAATCTCAATAGTTAGCTCTAGGTCTATCTGCATTTTTGAAAAGTGCCAGCGCGGAAAAACCCGTAATGGAAAAATCTTCAACAAGAAGCTCGCTTCTCCTCATCTTACCAAGGAAACGGCTATGGCGGAATCAAGGAGATGGCTGGAATGCTTGAGCCACACTTCAACGGCTAATCCACAATAGAAGCCTGCTGACAAGATGGATTATCGACTGCCTGCCTACATGCTTTTATTTCTTTCCTTGCTTAGAAATGTATTAGGCTAGGCTAGATATCTCTTGTAAATTCTAAAAATGCCACTTTATCTGGCAATGGTTTTAATTGGAACTTTGTGTATGTTTCTTTTTATTCCCACTGAAGCTTAAGAAATAAATAAATCTAGGAACTCTGAATCAACCTCAAAATGAAAATAAGAAATGAATGATTGTCTTTCTTTTTTTTATTTGTGCCTTCATTATATTTTGGGGCTGATTTCATGATTGTTTTCTGAATTAAATAGATTTCTAGTTTTTTACTTCTAAAATTCTTCTTGAACAAAATAAAAGGTACCATTTGAATCTTCTCGTAACAACTTATTTTTTGTCATTGTGAGAGATTTCTTTCTTTATTTGTCTGAAAACTGAAATAGATATTTTGGACTCCGAATGAATCCACTCTCCTTATTTACTTAAATTCGAAATATTCTTATTCCTAGTACCATAATCCAAGATTCAAAACCAAACTTCCAAACTAAAAACCCCAAACACTTTGAAAAGAATAATTGCAAACTTACCTCATAAAATCTCAAATACAATGCATGTTTTGTTACAAGATTGTACAATGCATGCATGTCATTAAAACATTTATGAGGGCTAAACAAAGAAAAACCCAATCAAACAACAAAATTAACAAAATGCAAATTTTCTATAAAAAAAAAACAAAATTAACAAAAGAACAAATAATAAGAAGACCGAAACATCCTCTTGTTGAATCAAACCACAGCCGCCCCTTTCTTTTCCTTCCCCTCCCCACTATAAATTCCCTCTCCCCTTCCTTCCCCTCCATTACCTTCCCCTCCCTTCTCCTCAGCAATGGCGTTCCCTCTCATCCCCATTCCCCTCCTCCTCCTCGTCCTCCTCTCCCTTTCCTTCCCTTCCCCTTCACTCTCCTCCTGCTCCTCCGACTCTCTCCCCTCCAATCGTATATACACAGCATGCAATGATTTACCTCACCTCTCTTCCTCTCTCCATTTCTCCTACGAGAACTCCACCGGCACTCTCAACCTCGCCTTCTCCGCCGCCGCCGCCGACGGAGGCTGGGTGGCCTGGGCCATCAACCCGGTTTCATCCGGCATGGTTGGTTCCCAAGCTTTAATCGCGTTCAAGCAGCCCAACGGGTCAATGGGCGTGAAGACATACAATGTTACGAGCAAACAAGGGATTCAGGAGGGAGCGATTATGTACAAGACGAGCGACTTGGCGGCGGAGTACGGGTCGGATGGGAGGATCCGGTTGTTCGCTAAGGTGGTTGTGGGCAAGGGGATTACGAGCTTGAATCAAGTGTGGCAGGTTGGCGGATCGGTGACGAAAGGCGTGCCTGATATACATGATTTTAATGCTGATAATTTGGCTGCTTCGGGAAAGTTGGATCTTGTGAAGGGAGTTAGTACTGGTGGGAGCTCCAGTGCTGCTGGATCCACTTCTAAGAAGAGAAATGTAAGTCCAATTTTTTGTTCGATTTTTTGGGTTATTTTCGTTTTTATGGTTTGAGATTTTTTTTGTAGTGAATTTCACTTTTGTGTGTTTTTGGAAGAAAATTTCTTTTTTTGTTTTTTTATTAAATTTGTATGGTTTTTTTTTGTAGTGAATTTCACTTCTTTTCAAAATAGGCCTCAAAGTTTGTTTGTTTGTAGTTTGTATTTCACATTGTGTATTTTTGTAGTTAATTTTTGCTGTGTCTGGAAAGTTTTATATTTTTGGTATATATGAATATGAGCTATAAATGTTTCGGCTCCTACGGAGTATATGGCATAATTTTCTGAGATTTAACAAGATTCTGCACTTAATTAGAGTATAATAGTAAGGTTGTCAATAAAATTTTATTCTTAAGTTGGGGTTAAAAATAGTTGTTATTAAGATCTTACAATTAAGTGGGTATATATGCCAAGCACTGAGATGAAGACAGGTAACCAACTTTGAATTTTGAACTTCCTTTTCTTGTTTGTGTGGTTCTTATCGGTTCTATTTGATGTGTGACTCAACAGGTTAAAGTTATTTTTGTTTCATAAAACTGTTGGGCTCCTATCTTTAAACAGTGGATTTATCTATCAATACGGTTAATTTGACTGAATTTGTTTCTCCAGTATTGTATTTCTCCAATTTAATTATACTAAATAAATTAAAAAAAACAACCGTTATAATTAATTTTTAAGAAGAAAATATCAACTTTGGTGGGCTAATTAATAAAATAGACATTTCTTAGGGTATTTATGTGAAATAAACCAACCTAAGTTTTCCTAGTATTTCATTATCTTTCATGTTCAGATTCCTCATACTTGGACTTAGGTCAATTAATTCTCAATTAATATTCTACTGAAAAGGATATTATTCATTTTATAAATTCCAATTGTCATTCTAGTCACTAAGAATATTTCATTCTCAAATTACTATTCTAATTGTAGTTCTTAATTGCCACTTGTCAATTTAAGACTCAATTATCTACTTTCCAATTCCACAAACTCTCAATTTCTCTAGAGACCTCGAAAAAATACTACAGGCAGTAAGTGAACTATGTTGTGGTGGTAAGCAAACTATATATTGCTGGTATCAAGTGTTTATCTTATCACCCCAACACAGTCCCTTTACCACCTATAATTTAAAAACAAATAAAAACCTCGCTTACCACCACAACACAATCCGCTTACCACCTAGAATTGTAAAAAGGAAAAACCACTCTTACCGCCACAACAGTCCGCTTACCGCCTATAATTACCAAAAAAGGAAAAATCGATCGAAACGTAAGAAACTCACTATGCAAGTTATTTTCAACTAGGATATAAACTAATTAATTAAGATAGAAATCTGTATTAACTTAATTCCTTTTTTAACATTCAGATCCACGGAATTCTGAACGGGGTGAGCTGGGGAATCCTGATCCCGCTGGGCGCGATGATCGCGCGGTACGTGAGAGTGTTCGAGGCGGCGGACCCCGCCTGGTTCTACATGCACGTCTCCTGCCAGCTGGCGGGCTATGGGCTCGGCGTCGCCGGCTGGGCCACCGGCATCAACCTCGGCAAGGAGTCCAAGGGGATCACTTTTACAACTCATAGGAATATCGGCATCGCCATTTTTGCCCTCGCTACTTTGCAGGTAACATGAGATGATGAAATCATGAGATGAGATTTTGTTGTGGTTTTGGGGAGAAATTCTATGGGGAGTGAGAAATTTTGTGGATCTTAGAAGGTATAAGAACGTCAAATATAGTGAGAAAGAAATATCGTTTGGGCAGTCTTATGAAAAGAATGTACGAGAAGAGGGGTGGAGATGATATTTCTTGTCTTTTTATAGGGGCATTATAAGATATTTCCACTTTTGAAAGGGTTGCATTAAAATTTTGCAAAAATGCTATATAACGTGACTAAAAAAACATGACGGAGTCTATAGTGCAAATGTTACAACTGAATATGAATAATTAAAGGTTTTTTATGACTTACTTTTTTTCAAGCTTCGACTTATTTTTCTCTTTTATTTTATTGTGCAGATATTTGCGCTATTTTTGAGGCCAAATAAGGACAACAAATTCCGGTTTTATTGGAATATTTATCACCACTCGGTCGGATACACCGTAATTATTTTGGGCGCAATAAATATATTTAGAGGACTCACAATCTTACAAAGCGCTGACAAATGGAGGTACGCGTACATAGCGGTCATTTGCATTTTGGTCCTTGTCGCGATAATTTTAGAGGCCGCCACATGGTGCGTTGTGTTGAAAAGGCGAAAAAATAATGAAAAGACCTATAATTCGAATGGAAATGGAAGTGTGCAACAACCCTTTTCGGTTTGATTTTAGTTTATTTTATGTGTGGTTTTATATTTCGTTTTTTTTTTTCAGTTTTTTTTCTTCTGGGTTTATTTATAAATAGAAGGGGGTTGGCATGGATATTTGGTTGTGTATATGTTGAATTAGAGATGGTGATATCTTGCGTTTGCATGCCAAGAGGGTTTTATAGTGGTGGTTTTATTATTTTTCTTCTTATTTATATTGTTGTTGTTTGTATGACTTATATTTTATATGGCGGTATAGAATAGAGTAGAATTTTGCTATCCGGTTTTGATCTCTGAGTTCTTTTTTTTTTCTAAATTTTTCTAATGATCCAACAAAATTGAATTTTTCTGTGAACCGAATTTATCCAAACTAAACCAACTAAATTAGTTTCATGCAAATAATAGGAAATTTAACTGAATAACCAAACTTCTAATTTTATTCATCTGATTAAACCGAGTAAGAAAAGAATATATGTATAAAACTAAAACAATATTCATTAACATAATTATTTATAAAAGATTTAGGAGATAATTGACCTAAATGATACATGATAAATTGATAATACATATGGATTTTTTCTGTTTATTTTGTCGATTCGATGTTGTACGATTTGTCAAATTCAAAATAGAACAGAAATCAAAACTCGAACAACAACAGTTTTTGAACCGAATTAGTCGGAAATTAAACTGAGCAAACCGTAATTGAGCAATTCAGTTCGATTACCAAATAAACAGAACTTAATGAACACCCTTCATACAAGTTTCAAGCAACATAATTACTGCACAAATCACACCACATAACTAAATTATATGATGCACGAGATTGACTTGATTCGATTTCAAGTTTTCAACTTTTTTTATGGTTCACATGGAAGTGATGTGTCATGTGAAACAACCACCACCTACAAATCAAAGAATCCCCCACCTAATGACTCTTGGGTGGAAAAGTGAAGAATCCCCTTCCAACTTTTCCCCCTCAATTAAGGGTAATTATACTCATGAAGTGAGTTTACCAAAAAAAAAAAAAAGTGAGTTTATTCTTTGCATATAGTCATTTACTTATTTGTATGGTAGTTATTCATCTTCGTCATGAGGCCATTATATATCCTCTGTCTTTCTTTTTCATTTTCTCCAATTTTACGAACATGTGATCAGCAACATGCGTAACAATATTTCACTTAATTACCATAAAAATTGGGAGAAATGTAGAAAAAATGTGGACAAATTATAGGGAACTTAACATGGGAGCCCTTCAAATTATGCTTTTTAGGAGACATTATTCTAGCTAGGTAAGTGAGAAAAGTCTTTTAGTCGAACTGTTGGAAAGATGGAGAAAGAAAGAGAGAGAGAGAGTTGTCATTTGTTCTTTGTTGGTTGGAGCTTTCATATTGGATTTGCGTGGTCCTCCATTTTTAGCAAAACAGAAAAAATAAAATAAAATGGGCCCATTTTGAAAGAAGGAAAAAAAGAAGAAATTGAGATAAAGACTTCTTAGAATTTGGTGGTATGGCATGCCACACTTTGAAGTATTACACACTCCATATCATATTTTTCAACTTTGAAGTAGATGTGAAGCATGCAAACAATGTATTACTTTATGAAGAGGGCAAATTATTGATTTATTATTGTGAATTCTGGATGTAAAATGACTTTAGCCCCTCCTTCAAAAGAGACAAAGATGTATAAATGCCGTGCAATCTCTGTATGCGTTTTGTTACGCAACATAAAGATTGATTTGAGCATGATATCATAAGAAAAATGCTTTAACAATTCACTTCATTCAATGTGGATTTTCTAATTAAAATTCAAATAATTATGAATTCCTAATCAACAAGTATATATATGTCCAATAATTTTTATATTTTAATTCGAACTTTCACAATAATTTTTGGTAGGGAATACTTTACTCTCCACAATTTTTGGTAGTATTTGCACTTTACACCAAATAAATCAGTCATATCACATCAGGTTGGTGTTCAGTTCATAGCATTTTGTATAATGATATATTAAAAGAAGTGATTATATATTTCTCTCTCACATACTTTATGATAGATTGGTTTAATTATTGTTAATTATACAATAATTAAAGATAAAAAGTCAGTCTTTCTCAACCAAACAGCACGTCTTGCCTTTGGAAAATGAGTTGAACGGTTGACATCACCAAAACCATCTTGCATGATTAGGTTAATAATGATAATAATATTCTTATAATTATATAAAATAGTATCTATTAATTGTGTGAACTACATTTTTCAATGTTTTATATCATTTCAGTATGTTATTTTATAGTCCACCAAATACCGAAGGTAATGTTATTTTTTGAGACCATTCACGATTAATGGGTTGTAAGACTTACTAAGTATAGAACTAAATTTGTTTATTATGACTCGAATTTGGATTTCTCTCAAAAATAATCTTAATATATTCAAAATGATATAGTACATCAATATAAGATATATAATGTCATGTAATGATGACTGTGGCCTAAATCATCTTTACAAGAAAGTGGAAGAGAGGAGCTTACCTACTTGTAAGTCAAATATCTGAAAGTGGTGAAGACCAAACCTACCTACGCAACTTTTGATAGTATTATAAAATCAAAATGGAAGATTATGTGTTGGATTGCAACTTACAAGAAATATATAAACAAATAATGCATACATATAATAATCGGATAAGTACTCTCTGCATCTAATCAATTTAGCTTTTTTGTTTTCCAACCAAGACATTCTAATAACTTACAAGAAATATATAGACATATAATGTATATATATAATAATTGGATAAGCACTCTCTCTACACCTAATCGATTTGGCCTTTTTGTTTTCCAACCAAGACAATCTAATTAACCTCAACTCTCTAATTTTCACGCATATGTTGCCACATCATCACTACTATTTTTTTTTTTCCAAAACCCGTAGGTTATAATATTATTAAAATGAGATTCATTATTATTTTGTAAGGTGTTTGCCCTTATTGCAAATTTCCTGCCAATAATTGCATATCTTTATGAAATTGGTTGAGACTATAGTAATTTAGTTCAACTAAACCATGTGCTAGTTTATATCAACATATCACTTTGTACAACTAAATGTTGCAAAATTAAAGACATAAAATATCGCATAACATACTTAAAAAACACCATCGTATCAGCACATGCAATTTCACTCTAAAAAGAAAAGAAAAAATTCCAAATATTCGCACGACACAAAATTCTACTCCAAAAACCAAATTACACACACATTAGATTGAAATTTAACTTTTTACTACCTCAAAAATCCCTAAAACTCATCTTTGGATCCACATTTCTCCCTCGTCCCCTCCCTCTTCCCCTTCCTCTCCCTCTTCCTCTCCCTCTCACAAAAAAAGACTTTCCATGCTTCATTTCAATCAAACCATGAAGCAATTCATCGCACAAAATACACCCTTCATACAAAGTTTTTCCATCACTCAACGGCGTATTATTCTTATTAAAATCCACCTCGATTATCGCCGAATCGCAATTCTCACACCTTTTATTAGTTGTACTTATTTTGTGTGCCCCGTTCGGTAACAAAACCATGCAATTGCACGAGTTACAATACAAACGCCATTTTGGGGCGCTTATTGGATCTAGAATTAGGGTTCCGGAACATTCCGGACAAGCGCAAACGCCTTGAGTTATCATCGAGTGGCGACAAGTGGGGTGTGGGCAAAGGAAGCACGGCATACCATTGGTGCCCTTTTTAGGGTTAGGGTTTTTAGGGTTTAGGGTGAGCGGGGTTAAGAGTTTGTCGATGCCTTCAAACGGGGGACTATTGTAGCAAAAAGGGCAAAGTGGGTATGATTTTGCGTCCGGACCCGATAAGGAAAAAAGAAGAAGCTCAAAATTGTCTAAGGGGCAAATTAGTTCCTTGTAAAGCTACAAAAATATTAAAAATAGTTAGGATAAACATATCAAAATTACCCTATTTAAGGTAACAAAATTGGAGATAAGTGTATGTATCTATACCTTAATGGTACCGTTTTGAGGGAGATTATAAACCTCTTCACATGTTACGCAATATAATCTAGTAGGTTTAGTGGCAATAAATTTCATATAACGGCTGCATTTCCCACATTTGCTAAGCGATCGGCCTGAGTCAGCTAGAGGCGAGAATTGCGCTTCAAATAACGCATCCATATTTTCAATCTTCACACAAAAAATAAAATAAAATAAAAAAAGGAAAATAAATAATCTCTTTTTCTTAACTAATTTAATCGGTTATCTTTTACGTTTCCTTTTAGGCATTATTTTAAGCTTGTTTAGTAGTTAATTGATGTACTACGTACTAATCAAGACTTAAATACGCCTCAAAATAAATAAATAAAATGATTTACCTTTTGGACGAAATAGGAGAATTTCTGTTTGAATTGTTGTATAACGTGTTGGACCACTTGTAAATGATCGGTTTTGCCTTTAGCGACAAGAGTAATTTGATGCTCAATAAAACCGCGAATATCTGGCAAGCATAAATCCGGATCGATACACTGGTATCCTCTTATTAATGTCGTACCTAAAGCCGTCGGTACCAGTCTCCTTCCAGCATTCACCTAAAATATTATAAAAAACATTTTTTTTAATTATTATCCTTTTTTTGGAGTTTTTTTTTAGTTTTCTATGGATAAGTGAGGTGTATAGATAGATTGTTAATTAATAAAGTGAAAAATATTATTATAATTTCTTACCTGGACATAATTACGTTCGCAGATATTATTAATGTGTACTGGAATTGAAGCGTCGGTACCAATTCCGTGTTTTTCCATGAGAGAGATTAGCTCACTCTCGCTTAAATAATCAGGCGGTTTTGTGGTCCCCTAAATTAACAAAAAGAATCATTAAAAAGATAAAAAAATAATCTAATAACGTATAACTTAAATGTATTGTGAAGTTGATCTACCTCATTAAGGTCGACTTTGGTAAGTTTGATTTTATCTCCTTTTTTAAATTGGGGAAGATTTTTCTCACTAATCGCAAGCCAAGGCATAATTGAAGTAAATCCTTTAGAAATCACGTGCTGACCTGTACAGCTAAAAACCTCCCCTCCACAAGTAAATTCCACACTCGTCCTAACAAAAAAAATTTATTATTAAAAAACTAAAAACAAAAAATTTCCTCTTATAAAACCCTACTTTTGTCTCCATACAAGTCATTACTTGCAATTATAATTTTTCCTTCCTTTTATTTAGTGTATTATTTTATTTGGTTATTTATAACTCATTCTTAACTTAATTAACTCATTAATTTATTTAAATTTTATTTATTCATTATTTTTCAAAATTTTATTCATTTATTAATTATTTTTTATATTTTTTACTTAATAATAATAATATTATTACATTATTATTTACTACCCTGATTTGGGATAAGAGTTTCAGCTTAATCAGATATTTCTTTATTTATTTAAATAACAATTTCTTTATTCATTCATTCAAACAATTATTATTATTATTATTATTATTATTATTATTATTATTATTATTATTATTATTATTATTATTATTATTATTATTATTATTATTATTATTATTATTATCATTATCATTTTATTTATTAACTACCTGGTGTATCTACAATCAGGACTGATACTCCCGATAAAATGCTGGCAAATATACTGATACAGCCGCCACGAATCACTACTCCCCAAAACACTCTCAGTCGCCGCCCTCATGGGCGTGATGGGCGGGTGGTCGCCCGCGTCGTGGCCCTGTTTCGGCTTCACAAAGCCCTCTGTTAGTAACGTTCTGATTTCGTCTCCCCAGATCGGGTTGCTCTGTTGGGAGATTAGTACGGATCTGAAGTCGAAGGAGGATGGGTAGGCTGTTGATTCCGTGCGGGGATAACTGGAGATTAAAAAAATTATTATTATTATTCATGCTGTTGTTATTATTATTATTTATGTATTATTTATTTTTATTTATTATTGGTTCTTTAAATTATTATTATTATTATTATTATTATTATTATTGGTGTTGTTGTTGTTTTCATTGTTGTTGTTGTTGTTATTTTCATTGTTGTTGTTGTTGTTGTTGTTATTATTATTATCAAAAAGTCTACGCAACAAGCTCTCGCAACATGATATGCAGCATGATAAATATATAAGGAAATTGTTGGTATAGATTGTTGCCTTTATATTTCACTAATTAAGTAATTTCCTTATATACTCATCATGCTGAGAATCATGTTGCAAGAGCATGATGTGTAGTCTTTTTGTATTATTAATATTAGATTATTTTATTAAGTTGGAGAATTGTTTAGATAAAAAGTTAAAAAGGATAGATTTAAGACCTTATGAAGCCTTGAGTGTAAAGACGCTCGGCTAAGTGCATTGTCGTGTGGGGTCCAAACCCTAAAGCACTTGATGCGACCTTAAAGAATTAAATATTGTTAAATAAATGAATAAGCATTTTGTATTATTTTTATTTTTTTTTAAAAGAGAGGCTTGAATGTATGAAATAAAGGTGCTTGGATATTTTTTAAATTATTATTTTTATTTACCTTGAGCATATTAACAGTGTTGAGGCCGGCCGGCCGGCCTTTGGATTCTTCTTTAATCGACACGTTAACCACTTTTAGGGTTCCGTCATTTGCCACCATTTTTTGAAACATTGTTGCAACCTTTAATAGGAAAAAAAACAAGATTAACCAAGATAAAACATTGTTGCAACCTTTAATAGGAAAGAAACATTCTTGCTTGGCATTTTGTGCTTAACCAATGTATTTAAGTTCATGAGAAAAAAACACTGTCATTATCAAATTCATCATTATTGGAGTAAAAATTTACTTTCATAAACTTTTCAACAAAATGAAAGGAGAAAAAAAAAATATAATAAAAAACTCACATCAAAATCAAAAACTCGGTTTCGGTCCCACTCAAGCTGTAGCTCATAACCGTCTTTCAGAAAAACAGGACTTATGTACCAAAATTTCTCAGGTTTAAATGTCGTAATTTGCATGTATCTTTGCACGCAAAAACCGAGTGTGGGGGTCTGACACGGACCGTACCTGTTGCAAAAATTATACAATTACTTTTTAGTCCTTTTCAAGCTAAAAAATGGATTAACAGTGCACATTTATCATACAGTATAAACTATAAATATCTAATTAAGCTCTAATTCAACAAGAAAACTAAACTAACGGTGCTAGATATGAGCAAAATTTCTAAATAACATAGGATTTTCTTTTTGCAATTCCAGTAATAGAGGAGCTTTTTTGCAATTTTCAAAAGAATAAAGGATTCTCATTGCAATTTCCAATACTGGAGGAACTTTTCAATTTCCTAAAGAATAAATGCTTTCTCCTTTTCATTTTTCGCAATTTAAGCACAACACACGGGCCTTCTTCCAAATTCCTCTAAAACAAACAAAAACAAACACGAAAAACAGGAAACTTACGAATTGACCCTAGAATCAAGATTTCCATACTTCCCTCTAAAACAACGGTGTTAAGTATTAAAAACAGTAAACCCATTCTCACAATTTCCTAAAAGTTACAGTTGTTTCAACTTTCTTTTACAATTTCCAACAATGCGCCAACCTTTTTGCAATTCAAGCATAAACAAACACAAAAAACCGAACAAAACTTACGAAATGACCCTTGAATCGAGATTGCCGTACTTCCCCTGAAAATATCTCGTCTGAAATCTCGTAAAAGCGACTCCCACTTTTAAATCGATCTCCTGCCGCGCGTCGACCGACAGCGACTCGTCCTTGTTTGGTGCGATTAGGGTCTCCATAGCGTTTCTTATGTCCTTTTCTGTTACGGATGAGAACCGGGCTCTGAGAATACGGTTTCCAATTTCGGTTTCGTTCATCCCGGTGGAGTGGATGACTGAGAAGGAAAGTTGAAGAGTAAGTTAAGGATAATTGGGGACTGATTTGGGGATTGATTGTATGATTTTGAGGGTTGAAGTGATTAATAAGGGTTGATTAAGGACAATTGGGGACTGATTTGGGGATTGATTTTATCAGTTTGAGGGTAAATGGTGATTAATCAGGGTTAGTTAAGGACAATTGGGGACTGATTTGGGGTTTGATTGTATAATTTTTAGGGTGAATTTGAGATTAATTAGGGTTGATTAAGGACAAATGAAGAAAAATTGAGGCTTGGTTCAACACATAAGGGTTACTTGAGCTTGGTTTAAAATTGAATCGATAAAGTGGTACATTTGTTTCCCTTTTCTTATCTTTTAAACTGCACTTTTGAAATTTTATCTTTTTCTATGCCTGCTACCCACAAAATAAATAAATAGATACACAAATAAATAAATAAGTAAATTAATTAATTAATTAGTAACCTTCAAAGCATATATTTTCGCCTTCACGGTCACAATCCAACCAAAGAACTAAATAAGTACATCCGCGCGCTTCATTTGAGAGATGCCTACATATATGTGCCTTTTTTCAAATTGGAAAAAAAAACAATATCATTTAGGATTTGAACACTCAAACATTCAAACAAATTTATGATAAAAATATAGTGGACAAATATATTGAAAAGATAAAGGATTACACCATCAGTACATAAAATGATGGTATTATTAAATATCAAATTAACACAATTAAGGCTCAACTTAAGCCAATCGACCATCATTTAGCCCTCAATTTTACGATTAAGAACTTAAGTAATTCAACCTCAACCAACACATAATTGTTAATATAATCCTAAACATGAAACCAATGTTATAACCCTAAATTCTGCAATTAAGCACCAAACAATTAACCCTAAAATCTGTAATGAAATACCTTGGGATTACATTCAGACTTTAATACAGGAGCGTCAAAAAGGTCAACTGGATCTGTTCCTTCCCAGCTTTGATATGCTTGAGGAAAATCAACACTGAAAAAAATCAAAATTAAAAAACAGAAAAAAAATCTAGTTAAAATTAATTTTCTTCAGAGAAAAATGAATCTCTGTACCAGTTTCCCTAGTCCCCAATTTAGCCTGATTAATCCTCAATTACCGTCAGAATTAATCCCAATTTTTCCTAATTAACCATCAATTGTGCAATCAGACCTTTAATCCAATTTACCCTTGAGTCAACCTTAATTGCATATTTCAGTTAAATAGCATTATTTTTTTTTGCAAGGACCCCTTTTCTTTTTGAAATAATAATCAGGTACCTAAAAACATGTCCAATAACAGATGTGACTTTAAATTGCGCATAAGACCCACGAAACGTTCCATCAAACTCATGCACTTCTGTGCTGCCTCTCCGAGTCGACATCTGTGCCAGAAAGCCAAAATAAATTGTCTTAATTCCAAATAATTCAAATGAGAAAGAAATAGTCACTAATTTTAACAATGAAAACATGACTGA
Organism: Juncus effusus; assembly: GCA_027726005.1. Classification (NCBI taxonomy): domain Eukaryota; kingdom Viridiplantae; phylum Streptophyta; class Magnoliopsida; order Poales; family Juncaceae; genus Juncus; species Juncus effusus. Next base: position 8,870,405 of record CM050896.1, on the reverse strand, counting down.
GAAGTGAGAGGAGTGCAAACCTGGCCACCAGATAGAACAGACGCGATAGAGAGAGCTATACTAGGCTTCTCCGCCACCTGAAACAAAGTTACAAATTACACATGTTTAGCAGCATTCAGCGAGAGATAGAAAGAGAAGAGAGATGGAGAGAAGGAGAGAAACCATGAGGACTTTCGGCGCCATTGGTAGAAGAAACTGAGAGAAGAGAAGCTTGAGATCGTTACGGCGGGAAGGGAAGAGACGAGACACGCCGATGCAATTAGGGAGGAACGAAAGAGAGAGCTATAGCTATAGCTTTCTTTCTGTAATCTGACTAGTTGTACTGAATTATATACTCCAGTAGTTCTTTTTTATTTACCTTTCTTTTGGGAAAAATATTAAATAGTCAAATATTTTGCTAATTCTAGCATTATTAAGTTGTGGTTCACAAAGATTAATGTCCCCTTGTTTATATATTTTCTTTTGTATTTATTAGCAAGAACATAAATAATTGAAGAAAAACCGAAAACATGTACTTTCAGATAATAAATAAACATAAAATATAAATCAATACTTATTTTATTCCGAAAAAAATAAAAATAAAAATCACACCAAATTTATTATACCCCACAATGTACAAATTCTCCCCCTCTCTAAAAAAATACACAAGAAATTAAAATTAACAAGACAACACAACTATTAACCACCGTTAGTTCGGTTCCAGTTATCAGTTTTCTCCATCTATTAGTATGTACACAAAAGAATCCTCAGAAAACTTTACACTTCAACTTTTTCCTTATCAATTTTTCATCTGGCAAAACTCGGCCATGTCCGAGCCGTCCAACTGGTTCACGTTGCTCCGTTGCAAATGATTCTTAGAAACCCTTCTAGAAGAAACTTGCCTCTTATCAAACGTTGAATTTTCTTTAGAAGGATAGCAATATCTCACGTGGATCTTATGAGTGATTGTATTTGTGGATTTGGTGCCCGTTACGTTTATTAAGAGTACGAGTTCTCTGTCTCTCGTGTCTTCAGACCACCAATTTTGCGGGATTCCATCCTCGTATTCTTGGTGCTTTTGGTACTCTTCGTGACGGATCGTTATCTCGACTGTCTGACAAGGTTTTATTATGCCTGTCGCTGGAGAAACCTGTAAAATAATGTCATTTAGTATAATATAATTATCAGATAGTAGGAACAAATATTTTGATCAACTTTGTAATATTTTCTTGGTTATTAATATATACAACTAAATCTGGCCTTAGAACCTGTTTTGGTCTTTTAATAAAAACTATAACTAAACCACCTTCAAACTTAATTTTGATGTTTCGTGAATCATGAGACTACTTTTTGCAAACATTTTTTTTATTTAACTTTTTGCAAACATTCATATATATTATATACAACTAAATTCTAATTTTTGCAATATTAAGGGAGATACATTTAAATTTGGAAAAATCCAACTAAATTTCTATATTCTAATAGGGTTTTTTCACCATTCGAAAATTAAATAGACCTGATTAATTCTTGCAAAACATATTCAATACTTAACATTATCATTACCTCGAGCCAAACCGGGAAACCAAAGGATCCTCTCGCCGAAAGCTTAGATAAATCGCCGCTATCCCCCTGAATGCTCTTCTGACCCTCGCAAACAATCCGATAAGCCGCGATTTCCTCCTCACATTTATTTGAGAGTCTGAGCAGAGTCGTCTCTTGGTGCTGCAGAATGATGTTGTTCGTGCTGATGACCGTTTCGGGTACATTTTGGGAGTCGTTTAACAAATCCTTTATTCTCTCGTCGGATTGGATTATCTGCCCGTGTTCTTGTCTCTTTATCAGTTTGTCCACTCTAGCGATTTCCACGTTGAATTTGCAACGGACGGGTTTGTGGTCGCTGTCTATCACGTCCATGCAAGCGTCGTACCTAAACAAAATGAAATATTAATTATTTATTGAAACTTGAAATTTTATTTAATTTTTTGCTTATTTATTTATCCTTGCAATTTGTACAATAAATAGGATCATGTCTGTAAAAATAACAAAATGGGATTTCTAAAATATGCAGTTTCGCTAACAAAAGGCTATTAGATGTCACATTGAAATCTTGCATATTTGTCCACAAAAATTGTAAAAGCTATCTACATCAAAAGTATAGATACTAAACCGGAGGCAATATCCTATCCAGTACATTACAAACAATAAATCAAAAGTCTGTTGGTATAAAAAACAAAATTGAGGTTGCTCAAGGATATTATGCAAATTTGCAATGATAAGGGCGTCTTACTGTGTGATTGAGGCAACAACTGGACACTCAAGTGAGCATTCGGCCAGCGAGATGGACCGTGTATCGCGATACAATATCCTATCGCACCAAGCCGGTATCCTCTTCTTCTCTCCCGAATCATACCCTTCAAAACAAAAACAATCAATCTCACAAACTTCACAAAAACGCTCTAAAGCACACTATCTTTTTATTACCTCCGAGGCCGGGATGATTTCGCTGAAACTTATAAGTAGGCGGGAACTTGATGTGAGCCTCTCTCATGCCCTGGAAGACTCTCCCGGTCTTCATCTCGACGCGCAGCTGATCCTTCTCTCTCAACCAGTCGAAACACCGTTGGGAAACCATGTCGCGCGCCTCATCGTAGGTTATGCTGTGAAGTCTGTAGTTGAAGTCCCCCATGAAGACTACCATGTCGGCTTCTGAGAGCTCCGGCATTGCACCATTGTCTGTTTGGGCCCCGGTCGTCTGGATATGGATAAATTGTCAGGAAAAATTTAGGGCTGGATTTGGTAGAGTGGTATGTAGCACGTAGTATGAGTTCGTTCTACTTACATTTACTGCTCGGTGGAGTTGAACTGATGTTGCGCCAGCTGTAACACATGTTTCGACAATAAAGGATTAGAAAAAAGTCGGTGAGAAATTGTTTTGGTTTCGTTGGAAGTTAAAACTCCCATTTTTCATATATTGGTTAATCTATATATACACTTCATGTTTGAGTTTGAGGTTAAGTATAAAAAATGAAAATGTAAATCTTGACATTTTCTAATTTGTACCATGAAATTGAGCATCAAAGTTCAAAGTATGAAATTATATTATTTAAAATAAGTAAAATAATTTGAGTTTTAGAAGAAGAAAGTGAACCTTGGGCTCCTTGGACTCCGGCGGAAGGTCGGCTGAAGGATAAGTTGCGAAAAATGTGGTCGAAATCGGCATTTCTTTTGTTGATGGCATCCAAGTGGGCCGCAAAATGATTATTCACAAAACATATTGTCCTGTCGTACACTCTCATTCTTAGACCTACCGCTCCCTACACATTTGAAATTTTTTTATATTATTATTATGTAAGTATAAAAAAATGAACAGATAAATAAAGAGAATTTTGTTTTCCAATCAAATCAAATCTTTAGGGTTCAAAAATAAATAAAGGTGAAAATAATTGAAAAATATATTTGTAGGATTATAGATAATCTATTCGATGTAATCACAAATCATAGCTACTAACAGAAACAATTTCAGAGAACCAATTTTATTTAAAAATAAAACTACTAAATTTTTTTTTATAAAAAGAACGAATATAAAAATACTACCTTATTACCAAGTGCACGCCCAATTCCAGTGGGAATCGCCGCCGCATCAACATCACCAATATGCGGCCTAAGGTTCTTCCTCGCCCTAAAACCATCATTCCAATTTCACTTCACACATACCAAATTAAAAAATCGAAAAAAATGAACTAAAAAAATAAAAAATACCATGCGCCAATAAGCAACCCCGCCAGCTGTCTCGACCCGACCCGCTGAAACGACGAACCCTCATCCAGTGTTTTGCCGATCGCTTCCAACCACCACTGCCCATTATTACTCCCCTCTAACCCTACCTAAATATTTATTTACCCATTATTAGTTCACAACATACATCTAAATAAATCATAAATCTTCAGATATTTCAAAAACTCGATAAACTCAAGGCTATATATACTTCCATAGTATGTTTTAAAGTCTTTCTCAGCTTTCTCAATTAAAAAAATAAATTAATTAATTAATAAAAAAAAATAAACAATAATAAATAAATAAAATAATAAATAAAAAATAATAATAAAATAAAATAAAAAATTCAGCCTCACAGATTCTTTGGCAGCTGACATGGCGAGAACCCCAGCGCCCATCTCAACCTCCTGCAGCCCAACAACCACAAGCCCCACATCGGAAACCGCGCCACCGAGCCAAGAAATAAGCGAGTCATGACCGGCCTTCTCCTGCCCAACATTCCACGTGCCCGCCATGATCTTAATCCTCTCCATCTTCGTATAAACCAGCTCCCGTTTCGACAGCTCGTCCCTGATGACATCATCCACCGGGCCCGGCGACATCAGATGCCAGCCGCGGACCCCGCCGTGATGCCCCAACGAAAATAAATAATCCCCTGATATAAGAGGTTGTGGATTCAAACCCCATATGCATCAATTTAGCAATTTTCCTTTCTTTCTTACAAATATTCCTCACTTGAGGACTTCAAAAAATAATAATATTAAGAATAATAATAATAATCACCTGATATGGCCATGTCTATGACAGGAGAGCTGTGGGCCACCCACTCGCTTAGTAAATTTCCGTCGAGGTCTGTGAGCTGGATTATGCCGCTGGCGTATCCGATCCAGAGCCGGTCTGTGAAAGGACAGATCGACTGGACGGAGGAAAGGTGGTGTTGGAATTCTTGTAAACGGGTACCGGATCCGTCCCATTGGGCTAAGGACCCGTTAGTGAACCCGGTCCAGATGGTGCCGTCTAGTGAGACGGATATCGCGCCGACCCGCCGGTTGTCTTCTTGGAATGATCCTTTTGTAGCCACCCTGCATGGAAGGGAAATTTTAGTATAAACGCCTGTACTTTCTCATAATTTAAGAAAGCCCCTCGTGTTTTAAAATTGCATATACTCTCACCTTTTGTTAAATTTTGAAGAAACATAGTAGATAAAAATAACAAGGCATATAATATTATTAATGGATAAATGCAGCGCTTAGCCGTTGTACTTTATTTGGATTGCAATTTAGTCCTTGTACTAGTGATTTAAACTCTTTGATCCCTGGAGCTTACGAAAGATTAGTCCTTGAGTCAGGGACTAACCGCATGGGACCAAAAAGTTTAAATCAGCAATATAAGGACCAAATTGCAATCCAATTAAAGTACAGGGACTAACCGTGCATTTATCCATAATAATTAACAATTAAACGTACCTTCTTACTACATCAGCGGCACCCATTAGAGCATTACGAGACCGTTGGAAGAAATTCTCCTTCGATCTCTCCTTCTTTGAAGTAGAAACGAACTTCACTTTTATGTCATCGTCACTATACGGCTGAGACTCATGGACAGCTGTCAGCTGAGCTGGCGGCGCCTCGACACGCGTCACCTCCTGCCCGTCTATTCCAAACACTTTCAACAGTTCCCTCGTTCTTGCATCCCTTAATTAAATATTACATAAATTGTCAGAAAATCCAACAAAATATATATAAAAAAGATAAATGCACATATATTGGCAAAAAAATCCAACAAAATATATAAAAAAGATAAATACACAATAAGTCTGTATACTTTAATTGGATTGCAACTTAGTCCCTGTAGTATTGATTTGAACAGTTTGATCTCTTTACTTTGTTGAATTATGCACGATGAATCCCTGACTCAAGGACTAATCATGCACGTTTTCATAAAGTGCAAGGTTCAAAGAGTTCAAATTAATAGTACACGGACTAAATTGCAATACAATTGAAGTACAGGGGCTAACATTGCATTTATCCCGAAAACAAAAATGAAAATGGTACGAAAAGAACTTACCAAAGAGCGAAAGTGGTGCTAGTGATAGTCCAAACTTTGGATCTGCATTTATCAGGAACAATATATTTCACATCTGAGGCCGGTAAAGGGCAAATTCCGTTTACGGTGACTTGGTTTTTTAAATCTACATAGGATCTTTCGACCAACAAAGAGGCCATGTGTCTCTCTTCCTTTTTGAGAGAGAGAGATTTCTCTATTGTGTCCCATGGCCAAGCTCTTATCGCCCCTCCTTCTGAACCGGACCACAAATCCCCTGTTTTTTTAACAAATTGTGAATGAATCAATCAAGATTAGTAGTTCAAGAAGTGCTAATTTCAGTATTAAATGTCATGTTCGAATGGTTAAAATCAATTCTAACATTTGTTCATTCATTACAAATCAGATTAATAATTTGAGTAAGGAAACGAACCGCATGAACTGATCGCCAAAGATAAAACAGGAGTTTTTGTATGAGCTTGCCATGAGAGCCCCTCTCTAAAGTAACCGCCACCATTATTACCGCCATTAAAGGCCCCATCTTCAAAATCCACTCCATTATTATCCGAGTTCCGATCCATTTTCCAAGATCGAATCTTTCCGTCCTTGTGTCCAGTCCAAACCACCCCACTTGCCTTATCCACAGCCAAGCACATAACGGGTGAGGTCCGACCCGTTTCGTGAAACGGTGCGCTGCTCTCATCCCCTCTCCTCACTCCATTCTCATGCGTGCCCCACATGTCAGAGAGAGACCACATCCTCAATCCCGATTCAGAAGCAGCCCATATTTGGTCATCATTAGCCGCTAAACCACGGAGAAAAGAACCAGCTTGAGTCTCCCTCAACGGATGCGGGCGGAGCTCCACGCAGGGCGGCCGACTCGGGTGCATGGGCGCCCTGAGAGGCACTCGGAAAATGCCCTTACCGCCGCCCGCTCCCATAAACTCCGGGAGAGTGCCAGGCGCGCCGCCGTACTCCGACATGGCCATCTCCAACGTCAACGAATTATCACTTCCTGCCGAGGATGACAAATGGAGGAAATTCGCTCGGTTGTCATCGAGACTGTGCTTCCTGTGCGAGGACCTCCGAGCCGAGATGGAATTCAAAGCCGGGGGAGTGTGCGTGAACAGAGGCTGACTGTATGATATCCCCTTCCGGTTGTTGTTCCCCGGGGAAGGAGACGAGACGGGAGATTGGAGAGGGGAAATAATGTGATGGGTCTGGGCGGCGCTGCCGCCGGAGAAGGCGGAATCGTCGCCGGACATGGATGAGGAGGATTAGCAGGGGATTGGTGGGGAGAAGGAAGAGAAAGGGGGAGTTGAGGAGGAGGAGTGGGGAACGACGAAGAGAGGAGAGAAACGGAGTGGAGTTACGCGGGAGAGAGAGAGAGAAAGAGAGAGAGAGTTGAGAGGGACCCTCCAGTCCACCCGTTAGAGAAGGGGGGAGGAGGGAGTTTTATATAGACTTGGTGTTTTGTGTTGGATTTGTTTGTCGAGTGGTTATGGGTTTATAGATTGAATTATTGTTTGTTGAGAAGGTAGGAAAAGTAATTATTTGAGGTTATAACTTGTAATATAGATTATATATTATTGTTTATTATTTAAAATAAATATATATCATTAAGTGTGGATATTATAATATTTTTTGCGGTAGTATGCTTGTATGCTTTTGCAAAAACAAAAAAAAATTGTTATATTTAATCTAGATTATATAGTCTTATAATAGTACAAGAATATAACTAATTAATATTAATTTCATAAAAAAAGAGATATTCTATATTCACTAATTATGTTCTCGGATTCATCATTGAAATAAGTCTAATTACATTTTATACATAATAAATGAAACCCAAAGACTAAGACGTCATTATCATGTCAGCTCATAATGTTTCGTTTGGAATTTGATTTAGGTGCTTTTAGAATTTTTGTTAAATGAAATTCAAATTTTAGAATTACGATAGCATGACAAGTCAATTGATGTGTAAGAAAAGAAAAATAGAAAGCTATATTCAAGAAATTAACAAAATAATTAAGAATGAAATTTTGCAACATTTAATTCGAAGTATATAAAATAACTAGATATAAGTATCGGTTGAGTATCTTGGTGAAAATATCATAGATTATGAGTTTAAATCATATTTGCATCAATTAGAGTATAGTATTTATATTTATTTTGTTATCAAATATTTCTCCTTTGAGAACTAAAATAACATATCACCACTAAGTTAGCCTAGTGGTCATGGTACAAACCTCATCTATCTATAGGTGAGGGGTTCGAATCCCGCGTCTAGCATGATTGATTTAAAAATTTAGGTAAAAACATATGAGCCCACCTAAAAGAGAACAAACATCAAGCGATCGCTTGTAATTCTCCCTCATTTTTTAAACTAAAAAAACATAATATATATAATATATGGTGTTCCCTAGTAAATTCATGGCTACGGTGTAACAAGCTAGAGTGCACGAAGTGTAAACAAAATTACCAATAGAGAGTGGAGCTAGGTGTTTGTTTTAGGGATGGCTTTGGCAGTTGGACTCTCTCCTTTCGGCCCTTTTTTCTTTCCAGGGATTTCCTACTCAAATGCATATGTTTTGGTTCATGAACTTCATTTTTTTCAAACTAATTTTCAAGAAAAATCTTTTTTTTTTCAACTAATACCAGTTTTTTGTTTTCAATTTTTGTTCCATATTGTTATTTTGTGAGTTAACTTCAACCTTGTTAGTGTTGCCCACAACATAAACTGTTGTTAAGTTCATCAAATCACTCATATTTAGTTTAATGGTTATAACCATTATCTTATTTATTTGGCATTGATGTTCTCTTAAGAAAGATTGAGCTATTGAATAATTAGGTCTGGTTTGACCATGAATAGAAATCTTGGTGACGAAGAAAAATACTTTAGATAAGCTTTTAAGTTGTCATGATCACTTCCAAAAATATGTTGAATTTTGATGCATTACTTCCAAATCAGTGTTTTGATTAACTAAGTAAAGAATAATTTGCAACAGATACCCTTGTTTTCGGCCAAAATTGTATAATTCCCCTAATTATACAAAAAGTATGAAAGCCCCTCTCTATTAGTCTATCAATTCAAAAATTAAATTTACTAATCATTTATATATCAAAAACACATTAAATTTACTACCCTCATTTCATGTCTCTAGTAATTTCTATAAATTTCAAGATGAAGCAATTTACTAGCCTCATTACAATTTACAAAGGTTAATCTATAAGTACATTAGAAAAAATTACAAATTACAAATTACAAAAAAGTCCATTAGAAAAAAATTGTCAGTGAATCCCTCAAATAAATATAATTTTTTTTTATGAATGATGCATTCATATATTCAATCAATCTCGAAAGTGTAAATAAAAAATGATAGTGAAAGAACTACTCTTTATCTTTACTTTCTATATTTATTCAGAATGATATATAATTTCTAAATTTTTTTTTATGAACGATGCATTCATTTGAAGTCCTCGAATGAAGTATATTTGCAAGGAAAAATGAAATTTGCACAATTAGTTTATATAGAATATAGAATTTGTACTCAATTCTTATATTTCAAACAAGATATTTTAACACTATGTTAGGAGACTATTTGATAAGACTACTTAATGCATTAAGACAAATTTTAATATTTTAATATTTTAAAAAAAAAAAAAGTAATTCATAATTCTAGAACTTAGGTGGCACGGGTCCACCATGAACCTAGTTAGAACTTGAAAAGTCAGAAGTTTGTTTTTGTCGACGTGTAGCAGTCTGATTGATTGATGTGGACTACAACTGGAATCCATCATTGATTAGACTTCAACTGGTATCCATACAGACGCCGCAGAATTAATTAATAACTAAGATCTCACAATAACAACTCTCCAGTTCATAAATGAATCCTCCAATTGTGAAAGAAACTAGTAATGTCTTGGACGAAATGAACATCTCTAGAATTTAGGAAACTGGAGATAAACTGAACCCAAATCTAAGAAGTTCAAATAATTTGGGCGAACTATTTCAAACTCCCCCCATACTTTTAAATTATTTGTGCAAAGGGTACTAATATTGTGCGCCGATTTTGGAGGTGATCCGTGTGTGACGGCTGATGTGGCAGACGCCACGTTAGACAAACCACGACGACAACGTGATGGAGTTCTGATCAGCGTCTTCCATCTGAGCATGCAAACACGACGAATGGAGCTGACTGCTCAGATTTGAAAACAGAGGCGCGACGACGAAAACAGTATATAGATGGTGATATAACGATATATAATTCAAACAAACAGTATATATACAGTAATATGTAAATCAGACAAAAAATTATATATATATATATATATATATATATATATATATATATATATATATATATATATATATATATATGAGGGTTCTTTTGACAACGGGCTTATTCGGCCAACATGTGACAACATTAGTTATAAAAGCGAAAATTCAAATTTCAACCGTACGGATGGAATATATATTTTTTGAATATATCATGGATCAATTTTTACAAGAATCAGAATATTATATCATTACCATCATGTATCATCAAAATAAGAAACATAATTTGTAATAACTATGTATACATATTTTGATAAGTTTTGATAATGCACGATGGTAATGATAAATATTTTCGATTCTTTTGAAAATTGGACAATAATATATTTAAACCATATATATTACATATGTACGGTTGAAATTTGAAGTAGCAATTAAAATTTTGATATTTAGCAATGTTGTCATGTGTTGGCCGAATAAGCCCGTTGTCAATATTATATAGATATGATATAACAGTATATAATTCAGACAAAACGGTATATATAGTAAATATATAATTCATACAAAATAATATATATATATATATATATATATATATATATATATATATATATATATATATATATATATATATTATAATAGTATATAAATATGATCTATTTCAGACAAAGCAGTATATGTATGTAACAATTTCTTAAGTTGACAAAACAATATATATATCAGACCCGTCGTGTTGGAGAAGAATAAAACGACGGAAAGAAGGCAGGAGGCGTCGGTGGCTGGGAAGCACGTCTCACTGCACGATAGAACGCGAGCAGGTCGTCCCCAAACAGGGCGTGATTTCCATTTTCCCTTGTGTAAAATATCTTATCTTTAAACTTTCTATTTTCTATTTTCTAAGCTCCCTTTTAAAAATACTAAAAAAACTATTAACATTTTGTTTACAAAAATCCCTAATTTTAACATTTTATTTATAAGAAAATTAGCCATTTTGAAATATTAGAAAAACAATATATAAACACATAATATATTTTGAAACAATATATAATTTTTTTTTGAAATAATATATAAATAATTTGAAAAATGTGTCTCCAAATTATTCATCACAATTAACACACTTTTTAAATATCATATAGGGTATTTCAAAGTAAAATTTAGTGTTCAGGGTTTTTATTAGTACTCAAAAATCATGTGAGTTTTGGAAAATGGAAAGTTACTAGTAACTTTTATTCAAGAGTTGAACTTAATTTACAAAATTGATAAAATAAGTGACATTTTTTTCAAAGTAGCACTGCTTTGAAAAATAATTCAACAGATAGCACTGTTTTGGAAATAATTCAGACACTAGCACTTCTGTCAGAGACTCTGTTGAATTATTTTCAAAATAGTGTTATTTGTTGAATTGAATTATTTTCAAAATAGTGTTATCTATTGAATTATTTTTCAAAACAGTGGTACTTTGAAAAAAAAATTCAAAATAAGTGGTGTTTTAAAAAAAACTTCCTTCAAATAATTTAAGAAGAGTTAGGTCAGGATCCCAACAAACAGGGGCCACCTGTAATTCCAGCAGCCAATGGGCGGCTCGCAAGTGAACCCCACTCTAACGGTTTCTATAAAGGGCTAGCTTGAACAAGTCATCAGTGATCTCTACTCAAAGTGATAACAATTAATAGAAATAGTAGTCATTAAACTATTAAAATGAAAGTGACATGATCAAATTAATAGTGTGATAATGCATGTAGGTTGTTTGATATACGGGAGCGACATCCCTGTCGAAAACTAAATAAAATTGAGTTTGTGAATACACGTAGAATAAACTATGAGAGTAAAAGAGAGAGATGATAATGTAGGTTGTTTGCTATAACAAAGTAGGTCTAAAGAATTCGACGTGGCATTCTTATCAGAAGATCTTCATATATCAGCAATGGTAGAATATAATAGATACAATGAAATGGTGAAATAAACTGAAATATATTTTTTTGTTCTTCTGATTAAGAATGAGAAAACATGGGATAGAACAATATAGAATGGGTGAAAAACATGGAATAGGTCATTTGCTATAACAAAGTAGGTCTAAAGAATTTGCCGTGACATTGTTTACGGAAGATATTTTCTTCACAGACCCATAATCCGTAAGGGTAGAATAGAATTGAATTGTGAAATAAACTGAAACAAATTTTTTTATTCCGTTGAACAAGAATGAAAAAACATGAAATAAAACGGATTAAGTAGAATAGGTGTGGGAGATTAAATATAGTGGAATGGACTCATTTTTGTTTCTCTATAATTATTTTCCCAATAACAAAATATTAATTTATCTTGTTATTTCACACCAATCAACCATCCCGAACAGCTAGAATAAAATACAATAGCCAATTAGTTTTTATTCCACAATTTCACCATTCTCAGTTGCTGAGTGCTAACAAATAAATGTAGCAAATGAAATTTACCAACCTTTTCATTTGTGAAATCAGGCTTTTTTTTGCAAATCACAAGCAATTCAACTAGGATCAACCGAATAGCTAGAAATTTTGCAATAATTTACCAGACAGGTCTTAAATTTTCCCATTAATACTGTATAAAGTTTTATAGTATCATGATTTGACAATTCCGCTCAGCCAAAAAAACATGATAATAGTGAACAAATCAGTATCAAAAGGACAAGTCATCAGTGACCTTTACTCAAAGGGATAATAAAAAATAGAAAGTCGATAAACTATTAAAAAGAAAGTGACATGATAAATTAATAATTTGATAATGCATGTAGGTTGTTTGATATAAGCGAGCGGCATATCGGTTTAGCACTACATCCTTGTCCATAAGTAAATAAAATTAAATTTACGCATACACGTAGAATAAGCTATGAGAGGGAGAATAATGTAGGTCGTTTGCTATAACAAATTAGGTCTAAAGAATTTCAAATCGTATTTTTATCCGAAGATTTTTTTTCATACTGTGCCTGCTCGGTACCATTGGAATAGAGTAGAATAGGAAAATAACTGCTATATTTCAAGTGATAAACACATAGATTAGCAGAATTTCTAATTCTATCTCAGAGATGAAATATTCTATTCCATGAAAACTACTTTAATTTCGAACCAAAATGTCTCCTTCTTATTCCATCTTTTTCCTACGTAGCAACTAAAGTAATTCTGTTAAAAAACTAATTGTTTTTGGAAAGATTCAGAATTGAAATATTTTAAGAAAATTTTATAACTATTTAGGAAGTAAGGATATGTAAACAGTTCAATAGCTCTTAATTTTATTATTATATTTGTATTTCAATTTAAATAATATTCTTTTATTAGTCTACAACAAATTTGATAGATGAAATTAAGAATAAGGATATTTTGGTCATTAACAGTTTTATATTATTTTAACCAATTTTATTATTTCAACAATGATGCCGAACATGCGAACATATATGGAATAAAATGGAATAAAGAGTTACTTCTAATTTCACTATTTTTCTATTCCATGTGTTGCCGAACAGATCCAGTAAGTTCATCAAAAGTGGCATAGAGTAGAATTAAGCATATTATATTATTTTTTAACAGTAATTATTAAAGCTAATTAAGCAATGCATCCAAATTTAATTAACTGTCCAATTAATTACGCTAATACAAAATTAGCCTCCGATCTTTTCGCTTCTCTCCTTATAAGTTATACCCTTCTCTCTTCGCGCCCCAATCCGTTGCCAAATCCCTTATCTCACGCCCGAGTCCATTGCCAAAAAAATCTTCTCTCTCTCTCAAAAAAAAAACCCTTCTCTCTCTCTCTCTCTCTCTCTCTCTCGTGTTGTCGACGGTTTGATTGTTTATCTAGTGATAGAATAAAGCATAAAATAAGACATATTGCTCCGTCGAAGGTTTGATTGTTTATCTAGTGATACAATAAAGCATAACAAAATCTAAATTTTATCAACCCGCTTAACAAAAATGAAAAGCATAAAATAAGATAGATTGAATGGGTGAAAATACTATTTTATACGGGAGATGAAATAGAATGGAATAAACCAACTTTTTTCTATCTAATTATTTTCCTAACAATAAAATATCGATTTATCTTGTTCAACTATTCTATTGATCAATCTAGCCGAACACAAAAAATGCAATAGCCACTTATTTTTATTCCACAATTTTACTATCCTACTAATTGTCGAACACCAACAAAGAAATAACTTAAATGGAATTTACTAATCCCTTTTCAATTGTGAAAACAGTGCGTTTTCTTTTTCATTTTTTTTTAAATCATAAGAAATGATTTTAGTTAATCAGCAGTAGTGTTCTAAAAATCGTATCTAGATGGCCGCCTAGACACTAATTGCCCCTCCACCGAGAAATTTTGGTCAAATCGGCCAAAAAAAACAGATTTGTTGGCTAGAACTATCTAATTTCTGATTTTTCCGATTTAATTTTGAATTTTGCTCATTAATTCCACCTAATTCCTGACCGTCTGGGTGCCGAAGTTTTCCGCCTAGACTCTGATTTTTCCTTTTGACCTAATTCCAAAAAATTTGGTCTCAAACTTTCTAAATTCCATATCTTTGCTGCACTAGCGCCTGACTACCACCTAGCGATTTCTTGAACACTGATCAATAATAATTAATTCAATATAAATTTCGCAATAACTTAACCACCAATATGATTTATCGGATGACTTAATTTCCCACTAACAATATAAATTTATAAAATCATGATTTTACAAGATCAGCTCAGCTAAAAAACATAAAAATAGTGAATAAATCAGTATCAAGAGGCTCTCAGCCATGTAGATCACAGCATATAACTTGGTCAACAAATTCTTTCTCATACATGAACATGATTCACATGTATTTACACAACACATCCAACCCCCTTCTCAGAAACAAAAATAAAAAAACACAACACTAATTATTTTCGAAATTCTTCCTAATATTTTCAGGACGGCCATATTTTTCATTTTCATTTTCATTTCCATTTCCATTTTTCTTTTCTTTTTTGATTAATTTTCAGAGGAGCCTAAAAAGGACAAACTTCTAAAAGCGTCCCAACTGTTTTGCATCATTCGAGTTAAACTATTAAAACTGTCGCTAAATCCAACGTCTGAAATTTGGTATTTGATTGAAGGTGTGTCCAAATCCAATGGTCCAAGCGAATCAGGCTACAAAACACAGAAAAATAATAATAATAATAATTATTATTATTATAATGAAAAATGAAACATATAAAGGAAAAAGGAAACGATTAGAAGTGAAATTTGTGGCGAATTCAAAATATGTATCACATTATCCTTGTAAAAGTGAAATGATTGACTTCAAATCTCAACGTATATTAGAGTTATGCATTGGAATCTAGAGATGTCAAATATATTCAAACCTACGTGATTAAAATGAATATTTATATTTGTAGATTCAGAAGGGCAAATTTGATATTTTGAAATTGATATGTTTCCATTACGAACAAAAAGAATATGTCATCATGATTCATTACCCAATTAATGTCGGTAATATAAGTATCCTTTTTAGGGCTCTCATTATTTTGATCAGACGGAAGATCGACTTTTTCTATTTCTTTAACCGAAGATTCATTCTCATTAGAAGCCACATTTCTACACAAGTCCTAATTAATCACAAAAATCACAATTTAACACCATGTCAATCATAAAAAGATATTTTTTTTGTCAAAGAAAAGTAATCAAACATGAGAAATATATAAAAATAACTAACCTTAAGAATGCCTTTAAACTTTGGAGAACCACTAGAACCAATCTTATTAATCTCCTTAGCTCCAGCATTAAATGCAAAACCGTCACATGTCTCTTCAGCACTCCATATAGAAACACTAATATTATTATTATTATTATTATTATTATTATTATTATTATTATTATTATTATTATTATTATTATTACTACAATTATTTTTATTATTTTTATTATTAGACAAATGAGCAGCGATGGCCTCATCAAACGAGTCAGAGCTATGTCCCATTTCCTCTTCAAATCGAGGCGCTCTTTCATTAAGACAAGATTCTACGCAATCCAAATTGTTACAATTATAATCATCATCATTATTATTGTTATTATTTTTGTTATTATTATTATTATTAGCAGCTCGTGAGGCTTCAGAGAGTAAATAACCGACGCTGATGTCAGTCAGGCTGTCAGCCCACGCTTTCGCCGAATTATCTCCATTAAAAAACCCCTTTAACATTAAAAATAAATTTAGTTATTAAATTTTTTTTAATTCATTTAAAAGTAAAAAAAAGGAAAATGACGTACCGTGTAATTTTCTTGGTTTCCACCAACTTGCTCTATGGCACATTGCACACCCTGTTAAATAAATAATAAAAAAAAACATTATTATCATTTACATTAAAATACACACACACACACACACAAAAAAAATAATAATTACCTTGCGTTGCCTAAAATTCTGCTCAAAAACATTGTTCTTTCCAGTCTGAACACCTTGTGTAATTAAACCATTATTACAAAAACTCGATCCAGTTTCCGTATTCGTAAACCACCCATACCTAAAAAACAAGTACAAATTCAACATATTTCAAAATTAAGCACAACAAATTTGAAATTCACAACTTTCTTATAATTTTGAGGTTTTAGGAGGGCAAAAATGAAAAAATCACCTCAAACGGAAAACAGAAGGGCTACCAACAAAAGCAAAAACATCAGAGACCACAACATGGTCTCTAACCGACCATTTTTGGCAAGTCGCCAGGTCAGCGTTGTAAGGGACCAATAAGAGCTCGCCACATGTCACGTCACAGTTTCCCCATTTTTTGTTCAAGTGCTCCAAAACTGAGGCTATTCTTTTCCTTCCACTCAGAGTCAGCTCTAAGTGTGGATTGTGTGAATCCTGTTGATTAATACAAATGAATGAAATGAATTAATTAAATGGATTATTTATTTTAATTAATGGGAAATTTTAATTATTATTTTAAGAACATACTCTTTCAAGTGCTTTGCGTGTTGCCTCATTAATAGGAAATAGTTGCAATTTGAGCTTCATTAAAGGCTGTGAATTCGCCTCTTTTGTATTGTTGCAATATGTACCTATCAAAACACAAAACTAAGAGATTTACAAAACAAATAATTAAAAATACAATTATTTTTCACATGAAATTTAGAAATTTACTGTTATGATCATTATTTAAATTGGCCCTTTCAAGCTGTTCAGCCGCATCAGCAACAAGAGAGACTCCAGCCATTGCTGCTTTTTCCCATTTTTTATATGCAGCTCCTAAATTAAAAAAAATTGTCAATTTGTTAAAATTAATAAATTACTAACAAATAATACAATAACTCATGCCAAGAAAATTGTACCAACTTATGAGAAATTTTCAACTCAAAAAGAAAAATGAAAAGAAAAAAGAATTAAGTACCATTTTTACGCTTTTGTTTTACGGTTCTATTTGCAGAAAGGTCCGGTTTATTAGTCCCAATTTTTAAATTCAAATTTCCGTCCGTATTTATACGTTTATTATTATTAGATCCTTTAGGCGGTAACTTCGTACCAGTTTGTTGTCCATTTTCAACCGGTACAAGTTTCACTGGACCCAATTCATTATTATTATTATGATTATTATTAATATTATTAATATTTCCAGAAGAAGAAGAAGTATTGAACAAATCGCCTTGCTGTCTTTTCCTTCTAGATTTCTTTTGGTCCTTTATAAGCTGACTCTCCTGTAGAAATACAGATCAAATATATTCATATATTATTATGTGTAAAATACAGGAAAAAAATTGAGGAATAAAATAAAGAAATTGGAAAATACCAATGCTTCAACAAATATCTTAAATCTACGAGGTTTGAGATGCAATTTTGACGCTGTACAGCTGTACTTCTCAAGTAACGACCACCTAATAATTTTATAAAATTATCAATTTATGTAATATTCATCTTTAAATTAGAAGGTGCAATAAATAAACTAAAAGGAAAAGAGTTTTTATTCATGTTCTTAAAAATTGGACCTAGTTTTTTTAATGATTAAATAAATAAAGATGGTTTTGGAAATTTACCATCTAAGCATAGCAGCAATTGTATCTTTCGAGTTTTTTGCATCGAGGCAATAATTGGGACCCAAAATCTTTTTCATTCTTCTGACGAGCCTATAATAATAATGTCGTACCTATATTTCAAAAAAATAATAATAATAATAATAATAATAATAATAATAATAATAATAATAATAATAATAATAATATGAAAATAGAATGCATTAATATTTGTTCAAAGTCTTGCCAATCTTATACTTCAAAAAGAGTAGTCATTATTAGTATAAAATATTATGATAGTTCTTTTTCTTCAAAATATACTTAAATATTTGATCAAATAATCAAAAATTACGATTCCAATTAATTAATACCTGATCCTTGTTTTTGCTTTGAACACGGAATGTGATTTTCTCAAAATTCTGAAGAGAAAGAGAAAAAAATAAATTATTCAATTAAGTTATCATAAGTCGGAGAAATTACAAACAGTAATAGTCCTACATAAAATGAATAAATAAAAAATAACCTTTCCAACTTGTCTCAATGCATTGAAAAAGTTTTCCTCCTCTTGCCTTGTCCAAGCTGCCCATTGTCTTGTTGGCTTTTTTACTACAAAAAACAAAAAAACCAAAATAATAGAAAATTTGGACAAAATTAAGCAACTAAATTAACAAATCGAAATGAGAAGTACCTTTCTTCTGCTTATTTACAGGAGGAGAATTAGGGCCACTGAATGTCAAATCCGTATTTTCTATCAAAACATTATTTTCTTCTGATATTAATTGAATTTTTGTAGCCATTTGTTCGGCTTGATTATGATGCATTTGTTCAGAATTCATGATTTCATATCTCGCCTTGCGCACCAGTTTCTCGCATAATATACCTAATTCAGAAAAAAAAAAGAATAGAATGTTTAGCCAATCTAAATTCTAAACCAAAGAATTTTATTTTAGTAAGATTTAAAGTTTTTATTCTAAATAATTGGTATTCAATTCATTTGAAGCAAACATATTAAGGTTATCATATATAAATAGAGTAAATTTCACCAAAATAATCACTTCATTTTTTCCTAGGCTTACCAATTCAGCCCAGAGGTTGACTTTAAGCATTAGAAATGTAGAACTCTATACCTTAACTTAGATCTAGGGCCGGTGCAATTAAATTACAAATCAAAACTCAATTTACAAGTCCAAAACTGAAGATTTTCAGTCTTATTTCCAACAATTCGACCGAATAATTCTAATTCGAAACAAAAACGAAGCAAACAGAACTCGCATAAACCAGAAAAAATCAGGCCAAAATTCATTAAAATTACAAAAATTACCTCGGATTTCCGTCGATTAATCCTTCCGAAACTCGATCTGGTACAAAGCGGTGGGGGTTTCTACGATTTGGTAAAGTTTTATTTTTATTTATTTATTTTCTTAATTATTATTTTTCAGTAAAGTTTGAAAAGCGTATCGCATTTCACACCTCACGAAAATAAGATTAACGGGTCTGAGATCCAATTAAGATTTTAGACCCGATAGATTTTTATTTTGAGATGGTGGGCTGGAATGAAATGAGAGTTTTGGGCCAAAATTTTGGGTTTTGGATGATAGACTTTTTTTTTTAATATACCACTCTGTTCAAAAATAATTCGGCAAATATCACTCATTTCAAAATAATGGGGTATCTATCATTTCCGCCACTACTAGTGGCGGAACATGTGGATTTTATAATTTTTCAAAAATGAGGTTAATTAGTGAAAAAAACGTGTTCCGTCACTGCAACTGGAGGAACAGGAAAAAAATGCAAAAAAATAATTTTTTTCATGTTCCGCCACAGTATTTTTTTACACTAATTAATCATGTTTAGCCAGCTAAATGAAAAATTACTGAAAATCCACATGCTCCGCCACTACTAGTGGCAGAAATGGTAGATACTCCATTATTTTGAAATGAGTGGTATTTGCCGAATTATTTTTGAACAGAGTGGAAAAAAAAAAAGTTTGGATGATATGTGGGCAATAAAAAATAATATATTTCTATCCAATTTGATAATTCATGTTTTTTTGTCTCAAATGTTTTGAAATAACTTATACGTAATTTTGAGAGAATTATATAGTATTTAATAAATTATTAAATTTATAAAATAGTTTAGTTTATATATTTGGTTTTAAATATTTTAAATTATTTTTAGGGTAAATAAATAAGATTAGAATTTTGGGCCTGGACTGGACTAGATTTCTGGCGTGATTCCCAAATGAGGAAACAAAATATGATGTTATAAAATAGTATATTAACAGCTCATGCAAGAAAATAAGGAAACATAATTATGGAAAGTGAAATTCTGATGTTTATAAAATAGTATATTAACAGCTCATGCAAGAAAATATGGAAACATAATAATTATGGAAAGTGAAATTCTGATTTTAAGCGTCTCTTTGAGTCTTTGATAAAGCTAAAAAAACCCAACCAAACAGTTCAGACTTCAGACCGATACTTCCACAGTAAAAAGGAAGAGAAAAAGGGGGAAAAAATCGGATTTTTGATAAATAAATCTCTCTGAGGGATGAAGCTAATCAGGCGCGACTTGGTACGGAACGGACCCGGTACCGTTAAGGTTGGTTTTGATTTCTCTCTTGCTTCTTACTGGACTTTGTTTAATTAACCCATAATCGCTTTTTTTGGACCGAATTGCACTGATTTGTGAAAAAAGTTGCTTACTTGTATTAAAATTAATTTAAAAGTTGGAGAAATTTGATAATTTTTTTTTCTGGTAAAGCCCTTTTGAATTCAGTACTGAAAGTTGCAAACTTGCATTAAAATTGATTGATAAGTTTGAATTTTTTGTTAATTTTTTAGTTAAAGCCAGAAGAAGAAGATGACTTGTGGCATTCTTTCAACCTTATCGCTGAAGGAGACTCGGTACAAGCCACAACTGTTAGGTATTTTTTAATACTTTTCCTTTTCTGACAATTTTTTCTCACTTTTATTGTTATTTTCTCAAAATTTCCTTCTGAAGAATTTAAATTTCATGGTTAATAAAATAATTGATAGTGTTTGACTTGTACCGTAATAATTGAATGCTGTTTTTTCTTCATTTATGGGGTTAGATTGGATGGATTAAAAAAACACAGTTTAGGATCAGTCAATGCAAAATTGGATTAGATTAAGCCCTTGATTGGGACTCGATCAGGCCATATTTGGAAAAATATGCAATTTAGGCAAAAAAAATGCAGTATAAATATTACACTTGTTAGCGTTATTTATAATTCTTCTTTTTTCGGTCGGACAGAAAGGTACTTAGAGATACAGCTTCTGGTTCAAGGGATTCAGAGCGCATGAAACTAAATTTAGAAATTAAAGTAGAGGTAAATTAATAATTATATTTTTAAGTTTTAATTCTGAGTTTCTTCACTTATTATTTTGTTCTGTGTATATTTGGGTTGGTCAAATTAAGACTACTCAAACTGATCTTAATTGCATTATTGAGGGTTAATTGAGTAAAAATTGGACCAAATTGGTGCTAATTGCTTGGTTTAAGTGAATTTCGAGTTTTTCAGCATGAAATTTATCCGTGTCAAACTAATATATTCTTATTATTAAGTTATCTCATTCTCTTACATTCTTATTCTAATTATTTTTTTTTAATTATTTTTTGCAAAATAGGCTGTGGAATATGATAATGAGGGATCTGTATTGCGTATAAGAGGCAAAAATTTGACAGTAAATGATTATGTAAAGGTCAGTTTATATCTTACATTTTTAGATGCTTATCTAGAGATTATAATGTTTACTAATTACTGAACACTATGTTTTTTAATGTTTTAATAGATTGGACAATATCATACTTTGGAGATTGAGCCCCAGAGACCTTTTGTATTACGCAAGGTAAAATTAATAGCGTAATTTTTTATTTGAGAAAATAAATACATCATTACCCTTTTTACTTTTTAGCTTCTAAATTATTTTAATAAAATTAATTTTTTATTTTAGAATGTTTGGGATTCGATTGCACTTGATATTCTCACTCAATCATGTGGTATGTATTCGTGAGCTTAATATATATTTAATTTTTACTTTTTACTTTTTATGTTTCCTTAATAGAAAATTTTCATCTTAATATCCGAATAAACACCCTCTAATTTTTTGTAAGAAGCAAATGCTTGTTTTTTAATAGTTATTTCCTAACTTTCTATTTTTGAATAATTTTAGATCCTACAGCCAGTGCTGACCTGGCAGTAATTCTGATGCAAGAAGGTCTAGCCCACTTATTTCTAATCGGCAAGAGGTAATTTTTCTCATTTCATCATACAATTTAGGGATTTATATCTTCAATTTATGTACTAAAAAGATTACGACTTCTTTGATACAATTAAGAGTTAAGACCAATTAACAAAGCATCAGTCAACACCAAATTATTCTCTTAATCCTTATGCGTAAATATATCCTTTATTTAGCAATTGTGGTTAGATGTTGTAATTTTTGATAGTAAATAAGACGATTTAGATTTAAGTTTGTATGATTAATGATTGTTTAAATGACGATTTTGCCCTTGAACAGCATTACCACAACAAGATCGCGTATAGAGACGTCCATTCCTAGGAAGCACGGGCCTGCCATTGCTGGTTATGAAACGGTACACTTTTTTATAATTTTATTTACACTTATTTCTTATATACCCTTCAAAAACTCAAAATATCAAATATACCCTTCTCAATTTCAAACTATATCAAAATTGACCTTCCAAAAGCTCAAATATATCAAATATACCCTTCTCAAATTCAAAATGCATCAAAATTAACCTCCAAAAAAGTTATATATATATATATATATATATATATATATATATATATATATATATATATATATACCCTTATCAAATATAAATGGATTTGGGTAAAGTTTGGTATTTGGTTCTTAGAGCTTGGGTTGATATCTTTTCAAGTTTTGGAAGGGCGGAATTTGTATAATATTTGCAATATTCTAAGGGCCAATTTGATATGTTTTTAGTTTTACTTGTGATGTTTTGTTTGATTCAAAATTGATATCTGTTTCTGTTTTGTAGGCTCTTAAGAAATTCTTTGAACACGTTCTTCAGGTTAGTTAAAAATAAATAAATAAATTATTTTTTTATTATTATTTAATTAATATGACGGAATAATTAATTTTATTTAATAGGCTTTGATAAAACATATTGATTTTAGTATCGTTCGGTGTGTTGTTATTGCCAGCCCTGGTTTCACAAAGGTTGGTTATAATTTACTTCTTAAATAAATCATTTTTAATTAGGGTAAATTACGGATATACCCTTACAAGTTATTATAAAGCCTCAAAATTACATATATATCCCTTCAAAATGAGAAATTTGTTGTATATGCCCCTAAAGCACCCCAACCCCACCTTTTTCTGTCATATTTTTATTTTTTAGGGGCAGTAATGATATTTCTTGTAATTGTAGGGTTACTCATGATATTGCCATTTTGAACGGGTATAGTATACGTGATATTTTTGATGTGTTTTGTAGTGTAAACAAATTGTCTTTTATTTTTTTGTATAGTTTCATGTAACACATACACTATTGTTATACTTTTTATTTAAGATTTTTTTTTTTAATTTTTTATCTTTTATTTCTAACAGGATCAATTCCGCGATTATTTATTATTAGAAGCAGAGAGGCGACAATTAAGGCAAATAATTGAGAATAAATCACGAATAATTCTTGCACATTCTACTTCTGGTTATAAGTAAGTTTATACTTTCTTAATTACAATACTGTTTTTTTTTTTTTTTTTGAAGTTGAGTTGTTGAACTGTATATCTTGAATTAGTTTCACTTTTTGCTTGTGAAGTATGTTTTTTACAACTTGGTCCCTGAAGGGCCTGAACTTCTAACTAGAAGTAGGACCAAATTGCGCAAAATAAATGGGGGATCAAAATGCCAATTATACTGGTTTGAACCCCAATATAGGTTTATAACTTAAAAGTTAGCGCAAATTGTTTAAAAAATATTTTTTAATGTCAAAATATACAGGCATAGTTTGAAGGATGTATTGGAAGCTCCAAATGTAATGAATTTAATAAAAGATACAAAAGCAGCTGAAGAGGTGCAAATATTTCTTTTATCTTTCTTTTAAAATTCCAATTTTATTTATATTTACATTTTACAGATCTGTTTACATCAAACTTCATAATTGTTTTAGTGCATGATAGTTGTTTATATTTTCGTTTCGTTTATTTGTTTTGTAAATGCAGGTCCGAGCCTTAAAAGAATTCTTCACTCTGCTCACAAATGTAACCATTTCATCTTTTATAATTTTATTACTACACGCATTTAATTGAACTCTTTTTCCTTTTTATTAAATTTATATTTTGAATTTAGGATTCGTCTCGTGTATGTTATGGCGATAGAGATGTCACGTTTGCACATGATCGACTGGCAATTCAAACTCTTCTAATAACTGATGCCCAATTTAGGTATTTTTCTGGACATATTTGCATGTTTTTCTTCAATTTAAACATCTAGTTTAACTTACTAATTAAGAAAAAAAGAAATCCAGTTTCGTAAAAAAATGTAATCAGTTACACTTGTTTATGTAATATTTTCATGTGAGTCTTTTTTCCTCTAAATTTGAAAAATATAATTACCATAAAAATATTGGGTCTTATGTTTCATGGAAAAAAGTACCGTAAAGTGACCTCATTTTTAACTATAATAAATAGAATATTGTGCGTGTAATAAATAAATAATATATTTATTTATTAACTAATGATATTTTTTGGTACAGAAATCCTGATATAGCGAAAAGGCAAAGTTACGTGCAATTAGTGGAGGCTGTAAAAGATTCAGGCGGTACAGTGCATATATTTTCATCAATGCATGTTTCTGGCGAGCGTGAGTTTTACATATACGCCCTTCTTTTTTCTACTTTTCTTCTTATTCTTTTCCTATGTTTTGAGGGGTCTCAACCACGTTATTTCTCGTTCTTTTTGGGTTGTACATGAAATTTGCTTGAAATTGTCTTTACATTTTTTCTTTTTATTTCAGAGTTGCAACAATTGACAGGAATTGCAGCGCTGCTCCGATTTCCGTTGCCAGAATTAGAGGATCTGGATGATTAAGTTAATTAAATTAATTGTAATTGAGTCGTTTTTATTCTGTTGACTCCTCACTTGTATTATTTGAATAAATTGTTTAAATTGTTTATTAGTATAATAATAATGTTATAGTATTGTAATGCCGGCTAGTAAATGTGAGTATGTGTCAGATAAATGTTTTTTTTTTTCTAATTTAAGCTGCAATTCTTTTGCTATGTAGTTTCTAGTTATGCACTTCTTATTTAATTTTTACCTGATATAGCATTTTACAGTTATCTAGTTGTACAATTATTTCATGCTTATGGTTTTATAAGATGGTAGCGCTCTATTCCAAAACGGAAAAAAAGGAATTGCTGTTCAAAGCATAGTTCATTTTATTGACTTAAAATTCAATTGACAATATATACAAAATTTGCAAGAACATCCATGTATTATTAAAAATTACAAACAAACCTTCTCTCCAACATTAGCAAATTCAGAAATATCCTCACTCAACTAAAACCAGTATATTCAGAAATTTCCAATATGCTATCCTGTCCAAAATCATTTTTAGACAAACAAAATTAAAGAAAAGAAAAAAAACTGTATCAGTTACTCAAGGCCCATTGATAACTATCATAGACAGTTGGGCCGACGTTATATGCCAGACAACTCCAACAACCTCTCTCTCTCTCTCGAACGAAATTCCCGCCATTGCCATCTCAGAACTCCTCCCCTGTTTCTCTCTCTCTTTCCAATCCCAATCCCCAAATCCAAAGAAAGAAAAACCAAACCAAAAACGGAGATCAAATTCAACAATGGCGGACGATGAATCCGACAAGTTCACCCCATTCACCTCCTACACCACCTCATCTCCCTCCCCCGCTTCCTCTCCTTCCCCGTCTCCATCCCCGTCTCCGTCCCCGTCGCGGTCTCCCTCCAACCGCAACAAGACCATCTATTACAGCCAGCCGCTCTTCTCCTCCCACTCCAGCCGGGGCTCGCACCGGAAGCACAGCCTCGATGACGACCGCGCCCTCGCCCACCCGCTCCACAGCTCCTGTTCCTCCCCGCCTTTCTTCTTCGGGCATCACAACCCTAACCTCCCCCCGCATCCGCATTCCTACCACGCGTCAAACTCCAGCGACGCGTCACTCACGTTGGAAATGGCCATGTCCGAGTACGGCGGAGCTCCGGGCACCCTGCCGGAGTTCACGGCCGGCGGCGGCGGTAAAGGGGTATTCCAGGTGCCAATCCGTGCGGCCATGCACCCGAATCGGCCTCCCTGTTTGGAGCTCCGCCCGCATCCGTTGAGGGAGACTCAGGCTGGTTCTTTCCTCCGTGCCTTAGCAGCGAACGGTAACCAGCTATGGGCCACATCTGAATCCGGCTTGAGGATGTGGTCCCTCTCTGACGTGTGGGCCACGCAGGAGAAGGAATCCGGCGTGAAGAGAGGAGACGAGGAGAGCGCGCCGTTTCGCGAAACGGGTCGGACCTCACCCGTTATGTGTCTGCAAGTGGATCGGGCTTGTGGGGTCGTGTGGAGCGGGCACAAGGACGGAAAGGTCCGTTCTTGGAAGTTGGATCAGACGATCGAAACGGGTATGGATAGAAATAACGGTTCGGGTTTTGAAGATGGATCTGCTAATGGTTGTAATAATGGTGGCGGTTACTTTAGAGAGGGGCTCTCTTGGCAAGCTCATACAAAGACTCCGGTTTTGTCTATGGCGATCAGTTCATATGGTTAGTATAGTATTCACTTTTAATTATTACTTATTTATTCATTTATTTAAGGGAAAATGCACGATTAGTCATTGTACTTTAATTGGATTGCAATTTGGTCCTTGTACTACTAACTTAAACTTTTAGGTCCCTACACTTTATAGAATTATGCACAGTTAGTCCTTGAATTGCTGAATCAAGAACTAATCAGAATGTTTGAATCAATAGTACAGGGACTAAATTGCAATCCAATTGAAGTAAAAGGCGTAACGGTGCATTTATCCCTTTAATTAATCATTAATTAATTAACTAATTATTTGTTTTGATTGATTAGGGGAAATATGGACGGGATCAGAAGGAGGAGCGATTAGGGTTTGGCCATGGGACGCGATTCAAAAGTCTCTCTCTCTAACAAACGAAGAGAAACACATGGCGGCCTTATTGGTCGAGAGATCCTACGTGGATCTAAGGAATCAAGTAACTATAAACGGAGTTTGTCCTTTACCAGCCTCAGATGTGAAACACATTGTCGCCGATAAATGCAAATCCAAAGTTTGGACCGTCACCGCCACCTATTTCACCCTTTGGTAAATATAAATAAAATAATCATTTTTAACGATTATTACTAATTTATTAACTAATTAATGAATTTTTGGATCAAGGGATGGAAGAACGAGAGAATTGTTGAAGGTGTTTGACATACAAGGCCAAATCGACCAGCCGAGTTTCAACGAGACGAAGGAAATGTTGAAAGTTTACGGAGTGAACGGCCAAAATGAGGCGGGAAACGAGGCGCTGCCACCTGTCCATGAGACCCAAGCAGAGGACGAGAGTAGAGTGAAGCTCGGCTCTTCTTCCAAAAAGGAGAAGAAACCCACCTTTTTTCAACGGTCTAGGAACGTTATAATGGGCGCCGCCGATGCAGTAATAAGGTATGTATGAATGAGAAATTTTGAAAATATAAAATATAATTATTTAAATTTTTGAAGATATGGCTATTTTTTAAGTTAGTTTTATTTTATGCGTAATCACATGGTTCTTCTTGGGATAAACGCACGGTTAGTTCGTGTACTTTAATTGGATAGCAATTTAGTCCCTGTACTACTGATTTAAACTTTTTGATCCATGTACTTTATGAAACCCTGAATAATTAATTATTGAATCAGGGAATAACCGTATGCAATTCTTTAAAGCACATGGACCAAAAAGCTTAAATCAGTAGTACAAGGATCAAATCGCAATCCAATGGAATTACATGGACTAAATATTGACATTTTTGAAAAATAAAAATAATTCAAACGCATTATCATCTTTAGGGTGGCGACCAAAGGAACATTCATGGAAGAAACACGTCGGATCGGCACGATAGCCGTCTCAGTAGACGGAACCATATGGACCGGGTTCACTAACGGGTCCATCGCCCAATGGAACGGATCCGGGACCCGTTTACACGAGATCCAACACCACACCTCCTCTGTCCAGTCCATCTGTCCTTTCACGGACCGGCTCTGGATCGGATACGCCAGCGGCATAATCCAGCTCATAGATTTAGAAGGAGTTCTCCTCGGCCAATGGGTGGCCCACAGCTGTCCTGTCATCAACATGGCCATATCGGGAGATTACTTATTTTCGTTGGGGCATCATGGCGGGGTCCGCGGCTGGCATCTGATGTCGCCGGGCCCGCTGGATGATGTCATCAGGGACGAGCTGTCGAAGAGGGAGTTGGTTTATACGAAGACGGAGAGGATTAAGATCATGGCGGGGACGTGGAATGTTGGGCAGGAGAAGGCGGGTCATGACTCGCTTATTTCTTGGTTAGGTAGCGCGGTTTCCGATGTGGGGCTTGTGGTTGTTGGGCTGCAGGAGGTCGATATGGGAGCGGGTTTCCTCGCTCTTTCCGCCGCGAAAGAAACGGTAAGTTAGTTGGATATTTTTTATTTGAGAAAATCTCACTTTTGCCCCCTGAACTTTTTAAAATTGTTCAACTTGCCCCCTGAACTTTTTTTTGCACACTTTTGCCCTCTAAACTCTTCCAACTGTTCAACTTGCTCCCTCCATCCAGTTAAATGCACAGTCACCAGTTTAGTGCCTGCGTAGCATGCTGACGTGGCAAATATATTAATTTTTTAATCACCCAGTCAGCACGCCTCCCTTCTTTCTTTTCTTCCCTTTTCTTTTCTCTTCTTCCCGTTCTTCTCTTTCTCTCCTTCGCTTCTGACTCTCCTTCGCTCTCTTCTCTGTCTCTCCTTCGCTCTCTTCTCTCCTTCGTGCCCCACTCGTCGCCGCCTGCCCACGCCGCCAGCCGCCGCCCACGCCGCCATAAAGGATTTAATTATAAGGATTTATAAGCCGATTTGTAACGGTTCTTTCTAAAAACCGTTACTAAGTCTTCGATTTAGTATCGGTTCTTTAAAAAAACCGTTACTAAGTCTTCGATTTAGTATCGGTTCTTTCAAAAAAACCGTTACTAAGTCTTCGATTTCGTGTCGGTTCGTTCATACAAACCGTTACTAAGGGTTTATGGTTTTGATTTTCCCGATTTAGTATCGGTTCTTTCATAAATCCTTATAATTAAATCGAAGACTTAGTAACGGTTTTTAGAAAGAACCGTTACAAATCGGCTTATAAATCCTTATAATTAAATCCTTTATGGCGGCGTGGGCGGCGGCTGGCGGCGTGGGCAGGCGGCGACGAGTGGGGCGCGAAGGAGAGAAGAGAGCGAAGGAGAGACAGAGAAGAGAGCGAAGAAGGAGAGACAGAGAAGAGAGCGAAGGAGAGTCAGAAGCGAAGGAGAGAAAGAGAAGAACGGGAAGAAGAGAAAAGAAAAGGGAAGAAAAGAAAAGAAAGAAGGGAGGCGTGCTGACTGGGTGATTAAATAATATATTTGCCACGTCAGCATGCCACGCAAGCACTAAACTGATGACTGTGCATTTAACTGGATGGAGGGAGCAAGTTGAACAGTTGGAAGAGTTTAGGGGGCAAAAGTGTGCAAAAAAAAGTTCAGGGGGCAAGTTGAACAATTTTAAAAAGTTCAGGGGGCAAAAGTGAGCTTTTCTGTTTTTATTTTTTTGAAATGTTGTGAGGTGTTTGTTTGGATTAATGGAGGTTTGATGCTTGCAGGTAGGGCTAGAGGGGAGTCCGAATGGTGAGTGGTGGTTAGACTCGATCGGTAGGACTTTAGATGAAGGTATGACTTTTCAACGGGTCGGATCGAGACAGCTCGCCGGATTGCTTATTGGTGCTTGGTATGAAAAGGAATATTTTCTCTTTTAAATATATATTTTTTGTTTTGTTTTTTAAGATGAATTTAGTGTGTGTAAATTTGATTTTGAGTGATGTTTTTAGGGCGAGGAAGAATCATAAGCCGCATATCGGTGATGTCGATGCGGCCGCAATTCCGACCGGTATTGGCCGTGCACTTGGTAATAAGGTAAATTTTTTACTTTTATTTAAAAAAAATATGTATTTATATGTTATTCTTCTTACCTGTACCATAATTGACCACAAAATAAACATCTTATAATATGATTGACGTAAAATCAAAATTTCAACTTGTACTATACACATTTCAACCATAACATTATTTAAAGATACTTCTATTGTATTTTATTTTATTTTTATTTTTTATTAAACAGGGAGCGGTGGGCTTAAGAATGAGGGTTTACGACAGAACTGTCTGTTTCGTAAACAGCCATTTCGCCGCTCATCTCGAGGCGGTCAACAAAAGAAACGCCGATTTTGACCTCATTTATCGCAACTTGTCCTTCAGCCGGCCTTCCGTCGGAATTCATGGCGCACAAGGTTCGTCATTTTGATTAGAAATTCACGAAATAGACCCTACATTATGCCTAAATCATATAAACACCCCCATATTATTATCTGAAATTGCAAACAATAAGAAGTCACTGCTCTTAAATTTACATAGTTTATTTTACTATTTTAATTCTCTGATTTTCTTATTTTTCTTTTGTGTGATACAGTTGGCGCTACATCAGTCCAATTGCATCGAACGGTAAATGTAAGTATCTCATTACATTTTATTATGATAAATGCACAGTTAGTCCATGTACTTCAATTGGATTGCAATTTAGTCCCTGTACTACTGATTTGAACTTTTCACTCCTTTACTTTACGACAACATGCACGCTTAGTCCTTGAGTCAGGACCTAACTTCTAACTTTGCACAATTCTATCAAGTACGGCGACCAAACGTTCAAACAAACACTTCAAATTCTAAATCCCATTCCAATTAAACCAAAGGGACCAACGGCGCATTCATCCCTTCCATTATTCAACAAACTCAAAACATCTAAACACTCACAACCAATCTAAACATTTTCAGACAAACGGGGCCCACACGGAGCACCACGAGACAACCCCGGAACTCTCAGAAGCCGACTTGGTGGTCTTCATGGGGGACTTCAACTACCGGCTCCACAGCATCAGCTACGACGAGGCGCGCGAGATGGTCTCGCAAAGATGTTTCGATTGGCTGAGAGAGAAGGATCAGTTGAGAGCGGAGATGAAGGCCGGGAAAGTGTTCCAGGGCATGAGGGAGGCGCATATTAAGTTCCCGCCGACTTATAAGTTTCAGCGACACACGCCCAGCCTCGGAGGTACTTTTAGTTTCGGGATAAATGGACCGTTAGTTGTTGTACTTTAAGTCTTTAATTGGTTGTAAGTTTAGTTTAGTTCCTGTACGATCGATTTAAAGTTTTGGACCTCTGGTCCCTGCACTTTATGGAAAATATTTTTGTGTGTGTTATCGTTTTTGTAGATTTATTTTCTTGGTAAAAATAAAAAATATATTTTTGCTTTAAAGACCGAAAGGTTACTAACAGTGTCAGCTACTTCCGTTGAGTGAGAGACTAAGTGTGCACAATTTTATAAAGTACAAGGTCTAAAGAGTTTAAATCAATAGTACATTGGCTAAACTTGTAACCAATTAAAGTACAGGGACCAACAGAGCATCCCTTTAGTTTTTGTTTATATTGTTGTGGCGGAACTTCATGTAAAAAAACTTGAAAGATATTGTGTTTTAACCTACTTCTAACGCTAGAATTTATTTTATTGTGGGTAATATTTTTTATTATTTTTTTTCAGGGTATGATTCGGGAGAGAAGAAGAGGATACCGGCTTGGTGTGATAGGATACTGTATCGTGACAGCCGGTCTATTTCGGTGGCCGAATGCTCACTGGAGTGTCCAGTTGTTGCCGCAATTACACAGTAAGACACTTCACACTTAACCCCCCCCTGTTTTTGCATAATTGCATAAATGCCCCTTCACATACTTGTTTGTTTATGCCATTTGACTCTGTTTTATCATTCATGCTTTGCCCCTACCTTCCTCTGTATTTTCATGAACTTGCAGTTTTGCTTTTCAAAAAGTTTGATTTATGATGTTATATGTTATTTTTTTTATGAGCTAAATAATATTATATCTTAATTAGAACCCTAATTTTGCAAACACTCAATTTTTTTTTATTTTTTAAAATTTAGGTATGATTAGTTTTTTTAGCTAAATAATACTATATCTTAGTTAGAATCCTAATTTTGTAATACTCTTTTTTTATGTGGCTCGAACCCTAATTTTGCAAATACTCTTTAACATATTTTTTTTATTATTTTAAATTTTAGTTATGACGCGTGCATGGACGTGACAGACAGCGACCACAAGCCCGTGCGTTGCAAATTCCGCGTCGAAATCGCTCGAGCCAACGAACTAACCAAAAGACAAGAATACGGCGAGATAATCCAGTCAAACAAAACAGTCAAATCTCTACTAAACAACTCCAAAACCGTACCCAAAACTCTGGTCAGCATGAACACTATAATGCTGCAGAATCAGGAGGCGACGGTGTTAAAAATAACGAATATGTGCGAGAGTGATAATGTGTCTTTTAGAGTCGTTTGTGAGGGCCAGTGGAATAATAATAATAATAGTAATTCTAAGGGTGGAAATGGGAATTCGCCAGATCAGCGGTCTTCTAGAGGGTCTTTTGGTTTTCCGCTTTGGCTTGAGGTATGAAAAGATGGAGCAAAATATTGAAATGTCGTGTATAACCTGCAAAATTAGAAATATCATCCATGCTTTATAGGGGTATTTATGATATTTTTGTGTTATGCAGGGATATATATGATATTTTTATGTTTTGCAAGGGTATATGTGAAATTATTTCAAAAAAATATTGCCAAAGAATCCTACTAGTAAAATTTTGGTCAATGTATGTAGACCTCAAAGGAATTAATATATAATATACAAATCACAACAAATAAAACTAAGTAGAATCCTAAAATCAACTACATGACAAAAAATAATTCCATATTACATTTAGGTATAATATTGTCAACAATTTCAAGCTTAATCCAATTGTTATTTTTATTTATTTTTTTTATACAGGTTAATCCAGCGACAGGCATGATAAAACGCGGCTCCACAGTCGAGATAATAATCCGTCATGAGGATTTCGAAAAGCGCGAAGAATATGTAGATGGAATTCTACAAAATTGGTGGTTTGAAGATATCAGAGAGAAAGAAGCGACTCTCTTTGTGATTATTACAGGCGCCAATTCTACCGACTTTACGACCCACCGAATCCACGTCAAGCATAATAAGACATCCGCGAGAGGTTAATACGAGAAGGCTTACACGTTGAAGAAGAGTTTGGAGAGGACTTTGATGAGAGGGAGTGAGAGGAGGAGAAGAAGAAGGCCAAGCTGGACAAATGGCGGATTTGTGGGGCCCGCGAGACCGCACGAATTATGACCGGTTTCCTGTTATTTTGATGTTTGTAGGGGCATGTATGAAATTGTGCTCTTTTGTTATGGGATGTTTTGGGTTTTGTTTTGAAGACTTTCTTGTAATAATGACTTGATTATGATGGTAATAATAATATATCATGTAAAAAATATTGCATTTCTATTTTAAAAAATATACATTTTATAAAAAAAATATAATATATCTTTTTCTATTGCAAGTAATATACATTGTAAAAAATATTATCTATAAACATTTTATAAAATGAAAACAGAATAGAATTTCTATTTTTATTTCATAACCAAAAAGTTAATAGTTCTTATATTATCATTTCAATAGGACATTTTAGAAAGTTTAATAAAAAATAGTACACTATCTTCTATAGAGTATATTATAGTCCTAAAATTGTACACTATGTATATAGACCACTTCTATCGAAAGAAATAAAAAGAGACGGGAAAAAGAATTCGGTTTTGCTGAAGTTTAATTGACCCACTAACAAAAATTAGTTTGCCCTGAATCATCGTCATAAAGAACTCATACTTGTAACTCTTAAAATGTTCAGATTTGTACCTCAGAGTTCATTAAACGCAACTTATTAATTAAACCTGATTTAAGTGATTCAAATTCATAAAATCAATATTGAACACGAATAATTTATTGATGTGACTTAATGATGAAACGTTAATCATGATGATTGTATGTCCTTATGTGTGTTTATGAGATATCAGAGACATTTAAAAACATCCAGTTGGTTGAGCAAAAAATAAAGGCATGTCCTTATCGGATTCGGATACCCGTACGATAACCGTCGTATATAAATTGGATACTCCGTATCGCCTATTTGAATATTTTAAGAGAGGGTTAAAGAGGAGAATGCAAGAACAATGAAGCAGAGAAGTGAAATGCATGAAATAGTACTGGTAGTTCATCTCTTATGCATTTTGTTATGCAAAATGAATGCCAGCACGTAATTTTTTTTTGAGGGCGAATGCCAGCACATAATTGAGTTAGAGAATATATATATACATAGTAGGATGAAAATCCAAAATAGATTGTGTTAAAAGAGCAACAAATAAGAAATAAAGGAATAGTTTGAACACTTCCAAATGTAAATTAGTAACTTACCGAATGACTTCGTTCAGTCAGATAATCAAATGTGAGATATTAGAGAAAATCAAAAGAATAAGCGAAAAGGGACAGTGGTAGAAGCGGTTGATGTGGAATCCCCCGCCGCCGTAGCGGTGAGGCCAGTGGTAGAAGCAGTTGATGTGGAAGACCTGACCGTAGCGGTGGTGTCAGTTGGTTGAAGCGGTTTGTCTGTAGCGGTGGGGCAAGTAGTTGATGCGGTTGATGTGGAAACCCCCACCCGTGGTAGAAGTGGCCAATGTGGAGGCGAGCATGGTGGACTCGGTTCCTGCGGAGGTGAGCGTGGTGGACCCGGTCCTGCGAGCGTGTGAAAACAAACAATTAAAATAAGTTTATAGGAACTTTACCTATAAATATTTTGATGAATTATAAATTTATAGTTGGAATTATACTTTGATTGATATTTTAAAACAAAAAATTTAGTCTTAGGTTATGATTGATATTTTGATGTTTTGTCAAATCATGATTTTTTTTTATCTTGTGAGTTTATACATAATATAGTGAGGTTTTGTAACATGAACATGAAATTTAGCATGCAAATATTTTGAAGCTACCAAAATTTGGGGGAAAATCATGAAATAAATACTAGAAAATATTATAATTTTAACATACATAAGTAAAACATATTAGTTATAAAATTTCATAGACTGAAATATCTTTTATAAGGAAAATTTAAGTTCTTTATTTGTTAAAACATTTTTATTATATAAATCCATAATTGATGAAAATCTATTGATTGCAAATAATCCGTATTTTGTATCTCAAGCTATAAAGAACTAGGATTTCAAATCTCTAGTAATAAAGAGTCTAACATCAGATTATATTGAACCCAGATTTTGATAACGAGTTATAAAGAACCCAATCAAGGATTATAGACAAACCAGAATTCAAAGTGTGTTATAAAATGTAAAATGCGTGATTTAGTTAAAATCTCTTGTTTGATTTAAGAGATTTTGAATGATTGTAACAAAATCAGATACTCTGCCGATCAAGTTTTGATATTATAAATCCGGATTGTTCAAGCTTTTAATTACGTTTCAACTTTTTCTTAACCAAAACAATTTGTTAGTTCGAGCATTGTAGCATAAATACGCTCTCGGAATGTCGTCACCCTTTTAGATATATTGCTGAACTGAGAGGAGAGAGTGAAGAGAGAACTGACAGATTTATCTAAATTAATCACATGCATATATTTGAAATCTCACATGTTATTGTTTAACTTAGAATTTCTAGAAATCTCATGTTGCCATTTCATAATCCTATCTTTATAATTGAGAGTTATATTTGAATCAGATCTGATTTTCAGATTACCTTTAATACAAAAAAGTTCGGATTACCTGATAGTCCGAGATTTATATTCTCAAACGGGCCTGATTATGAAAGAATGGGCCTTAATTTGGTCTACGTGGGTCATTTGTTAACAAGAACACTTTACAAAATAGCGATTTGATTTGTTAGAAAAAGAAATTCATTTTACATCATTTAGTGATGTTGATTCATCCAAAATTCAGTTGTATCGTGCAGTCATGTAAGAACATAAACAATTCGTTGTATCATGCATTTTATGTACTGAGTCATGCTATGATTATTTTGTTGAGAACAAAACAAATGCATGCCAAAATCTTTTATTAATATATCTGTCATTATATATGTTGAAAGAACTTGAATTGTGCGTATATATATATATATTTTAGGGCAATTGTGCGTATATGTAAAAGGAAAAAATAATTAACTTGAAACGTTATTGATGAGTGATGTACTCGAGCTATTTATTTATGAGCTATCAGAGAAATTCAAAAATATTCACATGGTTGAGCAAAATAGCGCATTCCTCATGGTATAATAATAATAATAATGGGAATGGTAATTTGGGGTGTAATAGTGATAAAAAGTTTGGCTCTTCTAGAAGGTTCCAGCCGAGTCAGAATCAGAAGCAGAAGCAGATGGTGAAAGGTTCGGATTCGTCGAGGAGTTATGCCATGTGAGAGTGGCTTTGAAAGAAGGTAAATAAAGAACAGTTATTGAGTTGGCTGTGTATATACTGCGATAGATGAAGATAAAATAAGTAATTGTGTAAAAGTTAGAGAGTTGAATTTGTAAAGTGGTTTGATGTTTTTTCGTTTTGAATTTTGAAAGCGGTTTGATGTGATTATGTAAGTGAGTTTTGAAGTTATTGCTTGGCTGGATTTTGTTTGTGATATGTGGGGTGTGTAGTTTAGATCCATGTTTTAATTTATGTTATGTTGCGTAAAAAAAATATCATGTTAGTTCATCATTATTTAAATTTGGAGATGATGAAGTTCAAAAGTTTGTTCTAGTAAATTTGGCAATATTCCAACTCAAAAAAAATAAGTTTAGAAAACATCAGTATTTGTGATACAGTAGTTTAGAAAAATAAGTCAAACAGGATGTATGCTCTCATATTATTATGTTCTTTGGAATTTTCTTCACCTGGAATGACTCGTTGAATAAATCATGTTTACCTACTCTTTACAAGCCAGCGTATGATCACATGTAATAATTCGAGATTAAAAAAAAAAAAGCCTTGCCATAAATAGAACTTCTACAGTAAAACTTAAGTGTGCATATTTGCACATTTATTGCACGACAGGGGTTTTTCCTGCGCAAAGCTACTATATTTTTTTTAACTCCGTAAATAGTATATAAACTATCCAAAAACAATACATGAAAACAAAAATCAATATATATTATATATATATAATTATAAATAATATATATAACTCTAAAAACAATATGTAGTACCAAATCATCTTTAGTAGAATGGTAAAACATCATCTCATAACTCAAAAGTTGTGAGTTCAATATTTGACAAAGCTAAATTTTTTTGAATATAAGATATGAG
This sequence comes from Juncus effusus, assembly GCA_027726005.1. Lineage (NCBI taxonomy): Eukaryota > Viridiplantae > Streptophyta > Magnoliopsida > Poales > Juncaceae > Juncus > Juncus effusus. The sequence continues at coordinate 8,832,786 of CM050896.1, read as the reverse complement.
ACATGTAAGCCCTCTCTATAAAATAAAAGTAAAGAAAACAATATATAGCATATATCTAAGATTAATATGTATTTAAAACAATCTACATTTAATAAAAAACAATGTATAAAATTTTAAAGCAATGTATATTTAACAAAAACAATATATAAAAAAATAAAAAAAAACTGTATATAAAAATTTAAAACTGTTATATGTGACTCTAAATCTCTCAATAATCTATTTCCTATTTGGTATTGTTGTTTAGGAAATATTTAGACTATAGAAATAAATATTTGGGAAATATTTAGACAATGGAAGGAGGTGGATTGTTTCCATCCTTGCATTGTATTTTAGGTAATTGTATCTTTTATTTAGGCAATTTATTTTGAAAATTAGTATGGTTCTCTCCTATATAAAGAGACCCCTAGCTATTGTAATAGCATCTAATTCAAATGAATAAAATTCTTCATTAATTCTCTCTTTCTTTCTCACACAATTATTCTCTCTATATTTATATTCCTCCAATTATTCTAACAAATTGGTACCAGAGCCTAGTTACTATCATCTCTTTGCTTCCGCAAGACAATCACGAACCGACTTGTGTCATCATGAATTCAAGTGCGGTTATGTCAACCAAATTCGATATCGAGAAATATGATGGTACGACGAGTTTCGCACTTTGGCAAGTGCGGATGAAGGCTATATTATCGAATCAGGGTGTGAAGGCCGCCATCTTTGGGAAACCGGAGGATATGAAGGACGAAACTAAAAAGACTGAGTGGGAGATGATGGATGATAGAGCTCTCTCCACGATACAATTGTGTTTGAGCAACTCGACTCTTCAAGAAATTCTCATGGAGACTACAACATCCGGTGCGTGGAAGAAACTCGAAGACATCTACATGCAGAAGTCGGTTACCAACCGGTTACGTTTGAAGCAGCGATTTCACTCCTTGAAGATGGCAGAAGGTACACCCATTAAGGTCCATATTTCTGAATACACCGCTCTTCTTAATGTCATGGAAAATATCGGTATTAAGATGGAAGATGAGGATAAAGCCATGGTATTATTATGCTCGTTACCAACATCATATAAAGGGTTTATGGAGACAATGCTTCATAGTAGAGAGGCTCTTACGCTTGAGGATGTGAAGAGCAATTTGCTGGTCAAATCCGACATCGATAATGATTTGTCTATAACCGAGAATAACCGTCAAGATGTTGGGTTGTTTGTGGAGAGAGAAAGACAAAAGGAGAGAAGCCCGAATTCGGAAAAGACCCGTTCGAGATTCAAGCACAAGGACATTACTTGCTACTTTTGCGGAAAAAGGGGATACTTTCAGGCCAGCTGTTACAAGTTCCAGAAAGCGAATCAAAAAGATGTTCCATCGGAAGAAGCTAACATGGTTGAATCCGGTAATGATGATGTGCTTTTTGTGAGAAGAATTGGGTCATGGATACGGAGGCTTCACAGCACATGACCCCGAATCGAGAGTGGTTTACCACATATGAGACGTCTAGTGGAGATGTTCTTCTGGGAGATGACCATCTCTGTAGTGTTGCTGGTGTTGGCACGGTGATGATCAAAATGCATGATGGGGTTGTTCGTACATTGACAGGTGTAAAACACATACCCGACTTGAAGAAAAACTTGATCTCGTTAGGCGCTCTTGAAGATCTCGGTTGCAAGTTCCAAAGTGAAGGTGGAGTCCTTAAGGTTTCTAGAGGGGCTCTTACAGTGATGAAGGAGAAGAATCGGTACTCTATATTTTCTAGAAGGTAGCACAGTTTCGGGCTCAGCCGCTGTCGTTAACTCTACCTCAGGTTCGGATAATACCAAGCTGTGGCATATGAGGTTAGGGCATATGAGTGAACGCGGAATGACGATCTTGAGTAAAAGAGGTCTACTGTGCGGTCAGAGTACTGGCAAGTTGGAGTTTTGTGAAGATTGCGTTTTTGGCAAGCAGAAGAGACTCAGCTTTAGTACAGCCACTCATCGCACGAAGGGAACTTTGGATTACATCCACTCGGATTTGTGGGGACCATCTCGTGATCCTTCGAAAGGTAACGGTTCTCGCTATATGCTCTCGTTTATTGATGATTATTCGAGAAAGGTTTGGGTTTATTTCTTAAAGGAAAAGAGTCAAGTATTTGTCACCTTTAAACAATGGAAGACCCTTATGGAGAACCAAACCGGAAAGAAAATTAAGAGATTGAGGACCGATAACGGTCTTGAATTTTGTAATAAGGAGTTTAATGAATTTTGTAAGAATGAAGGAATTGTTCGACATCGAACTGTTGTTGGTACTCCACAACAGAATGGCGTCGCCGAACGGATGAATCGGACACTTCTCGAGAAGGCTCGGTGCATGCTTTCTAATGCGGGTTTAGGCAAGGAGTTCTGGGCAGAAGCCATTAATACTGCTTGTTGGTTGGTCAACCGCTCTCCGAACACGTCCATTGAGTGCAAGACACCAGAAGAAATTTGGTCGGGTAAACCAACGGATTACTCGACATTGCGGGTGTTTGGATGTCCAGCTTATGCGCATGCAAATGAAGGGAAGTTGGAGCCTAGGGCGAAGAAGTGCATTTTTCTTGGATACCCTTCAGGTGTGAAGGGGTATCGTTTGTGGTGTCTGGATCCGAAGGCTCCTAAGCTCATCATTTCGAGAGATGTGACTTTCGATGAGTCGGTTATGTTGCAGGCGAAAGTGTCTGAATCGGCTATTAAGGAGGATGAGACGGTTGTGAAGAAGGTGGAGCTTGAAATTCCGGATCAACAAGGCCAAGTAACTTCGCCTAAATTGGAGCGTGATGAAGATGCTCACAGTGACGATGTGTCAGACGAGGAGAGTCAACAGACGCAACAATCTTAGGCTTTAGCAAGGGATCGGGTTAGAAGGACCATTAGACCGCCTACGAGGTATGGACACTCTGATTTTGCGTATTGTTTGGCAGTGGCCGAAGAAGTGGAGTTTGGTGAACCCTCGACTTTTAAGGAGGCAATAGCCTCATGTGAAGCGGCAAAGTGGACTGTCGCTATGGAGGAGGAGATCGAATCTCTTCAAAAGAATGAGACTTGGACGCTTGTTGAGCTGCCTAAAGGGCAGAAAGTTGTGGGTTGCAAGTGGGTGTTCAAGAAGAAGGACGACACAACCGGCATTCGGTATAAGGCGAGACTGGTGGCTAAGGGCTATAGTCAAGTTGAAGGTGTGGATTTCAATGAAGTATTCTCACCGGTGGTTAAGCATACTTCTATTCGAGTTTTACTTTCATTGGTTGCTGCGGGAAATTTAGAGCTGGAGCAGTGAGATGTCAAGACTGCATTTTTGCATGGTGACCTGGAGGAGACAATTTACATGCAACAACCTGAAGGATATGAAGTTGCGGGTGAGGAGAACCATGTATGTTTGTTAAAGAAGTCACTTTATGGCTTAAAGCAGTCTCCAAGACAGTGGTATAAGAGGTTTGATTCCTTTATGGAGAGTATTGGGTTTTGTAGATCCAATTATGATAGTTGTGTGTACTTCAAGAAGTTACCGGATGAGACTTTTATGTATCTACTTCTTTATGTGGATGACATGCTAATCGCGGCATCAAATAAGGAGGAGATTAGAAGGGTGAAGAGTCAGTTAAGTTCTGAATTTGAGATGAAAGATTTAGGGGCTGCCAAGAGGATTCTCGGAATGGAGATCACTAGAGATAGGCCGAACGGAAAACTGTATCTTTCACAAAGGGGTTTTGTTGAGAAAGTGTTGAATCGGTTTAACATGAATGATGTGAAACCGGTTTCTACCCCTCTTGCGACCAAATTCAGACTGTCAAGACAATTGAGTCCGAAAACCGAGAAAGAGAAGAGCTACATGTCACGAGTTCCATATTCTAGTGCGGTTGGTAGCATGATGTATTTGATGGTTTGCACTAGACCTGACATTGCTCATGCCGTTAGTGTGGTGAGTCGCTATTTGTCATGTCCTGGAAGAGAACATTGGGAGGCGGTTAAGTGGATTTTTCGTTATTTAAAAGGAACCACAGATGCTCGTTTGGAGTTTGGGAGGAGCGACGAAGAGCTGACAGGTTATGTTGATTCGGACTTTATGGGTGATCTTGATAAGAGACGATCTTTGACCAGTTATGTCTTCACCTTAGGCGGATGTGCTATTAGTTGGAAGGCTACTCTGCAATCCACCATTGCTCTTTCTAGCACAGAAGCTGAATATATGGCGATCACTGAAGGCGCTAAGGAGGCAATTTGGCTTAAAGGCTTGCTTGGAGAAATCTCGACATTTGGTGGTCCTACTACAATCTATTGTGATAATCAGAGTGCGATTCACTTGGCGAAGGATCAGATGTATCATGAAAGAAGCAAGCACATTGATGTCAGGTTTCATTTTGCTCGACAAGTCACCAAGAAGAAGATAGTGAAGATCGAGAAGATTGCTACTGCCGATAATCCAGCAGATATGCTTACAAAGCCTTTGCCGTCCGCAAAGTTCAGTTATTGTGCGGAGCTCATTTCGGTATGTCGCTAGTACGACTTTGAGTCTGGTGAGATTTTGAGTCAAGGTGGAGATTGTTATATGTGACTCTAAATCTCTCAATAATCTATTTCCTATTTGGTATTGTTGTTTAGGAAATATTTAGACTATAGAAATAAATATTTGGGAAATATTTAGACAATGGAAGGAGGTGGATTGTTTCCATCCTTGCATTGTATTTTAGGTAATTGTATCTTTTATTTAGGCAATTTATTTTGGAAATTAGTATGGTTCTTTCCTATATAAAGAGACCCCTAGCTATTGTAATAACATCTAATTCAAATGAATAAAATTCTTCATTAATTCTCTCTTTCTTTCTCACACAATTATTCTCTCTATATTTATATTCCTCCAATTATTCTAAAAAAACAATATATATTTTGCCAAAGTCTGTATAACAAAAATTGAAAAAAAAAACAGTATATTTTATTATACATTAATTTAGAGGGTCATTAATGGTGTGCAGGCAGATTAATTCTTTAGAGGACTTTGTTTTGTATTTTCCACAAAAGAAAGAGACAGACGAAAGTTCTACTCGAATGGATAAGCTTGTACTTTGTCAATGCCTTCCGACTAGGTGGCTCTCATAACAACTCTCATACTATATATTCAAGAAGCTTTTGTTGTAAACTTTTAAAAAACTCTTTAAGAAACAAAAATGGCTGGTGTGCGAAGGCGAAATTCTGTGCTGTGCTGGCCATTCATGGCGAAAGCAAGAGTGAGGGATGAAGAGGGTGGAGATGAAAATGAAACAAGACAGCCTAATAAGCCTAGAGGATGGAAAACTATGCCCTATATTCTTGGTCTCTTTCTCTCTCTCTCTCTCTAAAATCTAAATATCTATACGACACAACTTTCTTTGACTAAACAAAAACACTCAACTTTCCATATCTCAATCACCTTTTAATTTTTAAAATACTCAGTGCGACTTATTTTAACTTATTTTTCTCAGTAACTAATCCAGTGTTTCAAATTCAAAAAAATGAGATTCAAATTTGCTTCAATTTAGCATGCTAAGACACTAAAAAACTCTATAAAACTAGGGCAAAATTTGAAATACATTGAAAATCAGCTTGTTTTTAAGCATTTAGAAAATTGTGGGGTTAACACTCAAGTTTAATCTAACATATTGATCTTCTTTTCTTTCCTTCCTTCTTTATTTCTTTTGAAATATTTTAGTTAATGAGACGGCTGAAAAGATATCAACATATGGACTGACCGCTAATTTGGTAATCTATCTGACGGAGAACTTCAACATGAAACCTGTGACAGCAAACAATGTTCTTAACATCTTCAGTGGAACAATGAATTTCTCCCCAGTTGTGGGAGCCTGGCTTTCTGATTCTTATTTGGGTCGATTCAAAACCATCTCATATGCCTCTTTTGCCAATTTAATCGTAAGATAGCATAGACTTATCTTTTCTAATTTTATTCACGTTTTTTTCTTCTCTTTTTCACTGTCTCGGTTTAGTAAATAATAATAATAATAATAATAATAATAATAATAATAATAATAAATAGTAATCTTCTTTATTTTTAAATTAAAAAAATATATTTATTTTTATTTAACGAAATTTTGCTATATTTTTGTTATATTAAACCCGCATTATAATGTTTATTATAAAATGCAAATAAATTCTTTTCCAAAATTTAGGGAATGGTTCTTATGACTCTTTTATCGTCGGTACCGGGTCTCAAGCCCTCAACATGTGACACCAGTACCGCAGATTGTACCGGACCATCAACATTACAACGTGCTATTCTATATATTTCTTTCGCTTTCTTAACAATCGGATCAGGAGGCGTGAATCCATGCAGTTTGCCGTTTGGAGTTGACCAGTTTGACCCGACAAACGAGCAACACAAAAAGGGGCTGAAAAGTTATTTCAACTGGTATGTATATACTTGAAGAATTTAAAAAGTTACATAGATAAATAATTGAACTGAATTATTCATAATTTTGACAATTTCATAGATATCCTAAAAAAAGTATATAAGATTGTAAAAAAAAAATATAGTATTACAGATTAGAAAACAATATATAAATGACAAAAAATACTATATAAAAACAGTATAAACACAAAATACAACATATTTAATATGTAAAGTAACATCTAAATTAAAACAGTATATATATGGTATATAGTATAATGAGGCTATTCTATGAAACAACCATCATAAATTGTACGAAATTATTCAACAAACAGGTACTACGCAACAATGGCGGGTGCACTTTTCTTGGCTTACACAGTGATTGTGTACATTCAAGCCAGTGTTAGCTGGCCTCTAGGGTTTGGAATTCCAACCGGTTTGATGGTCATCGCCATAATTTTCTTTTTTCTCGGTATGAAATCGTATGTTTATGTCACGCCAGAAGGAAGTATATTCACCTCTATCACACAGGTCTTTGTCGCATCGTTTTCTAAGAGAAATCTCGAACTTCCGTATCCTGATGAAATGGAGAAACAAGAGAAAGCGCTTTATGATCCTCCTATAAGTCATCGTAAATTTAAATTACGACTCACTAAACAATTAAGGTAAATTTATTAGGATCTTGATACAATGCCCTAATCAATTTGCCCTTATTTTGGCCCTTGTGTCTATGATATGTGTTAAATGAGTTTCACATATAAAGTTTTGAGTAAAATCTCATTTAACATTTCATCACATACACAAGGGACAATATAAGAACATTTATAGGGACAATAGATTATCCAATTTATTATGCACAATTTTAGGTCAAATTAAGAGTAACTTTAGTTCGTTATATTATTACATAACAATTTATTTTGATATATTTTCAGGTTTTTAAACAAAGCTGCGATAATAAGAGAAGGTGATATAAACTCGAACAACTCTCCTACGAATAAATGGAGTTTATGCAGCATACAAAACATAGAAGAGGTGAAATGTCTGATACGAATAATCCCAGTATGGTGTTCCGGAATGATATACTTCATTTTGGTGAATCAATTATTCAATTTTACATACTTGCAAGGATATTCTATGTATCGCAATCTCGGTCCACATTTTACCGTGCCAGTTGCTTCAGTTACTGCAATTTCATATCTCGCTTTAACATTATTTATCCCTCTATATGACTTGGTTCTCATTCCTTTGATCACTAAAACCACGAAAATAGAGGGCGGAATCACACTTTTACAGAGACAAGGCGTTGGAATCTGTAAGCCCTTAAAAAAGTTAAATGAAACTCATTTTACCTATGTTATGTTTTTTTAAATGTTTTATATATGTTTCTATGTTAAACAGTTCTTATATCCGTTGCGAATATAGTAGCAGCACTGGTGGCGAAAAAGATACAAAACTCACCGATATCAAGTGAAGGTTTATCGCCACTAACAGCATTCTGGCTGACTCCACAACTCATTATACTCGGGCTTTCGCAAGCATTTAATGATATCGGACATATGCTAACCCTAGCCACATCAGTCTTTTATGTGACTCAAGCTGGTGCAAGTTACTTGTGCACTCTCATGGTCAACATAGTCAACAATGTGACAAGTAAAAATGGTGGAACAGCTTGGTTAAACAATGATGATATACTTTGGGGAAGACTTGACCTGTTCTATTATGTTATAGCCATAATGGGAGTTATAAATCTTCTTTATTTTCTATTATGTGCTTATTTTTATAAGTATAAGGATATGATGGTCCCTCAAGAGTCAGTTCTTAGTGCGACTGCATTTGATAATATTCAATAAAGTTTTTTTGTTTATTATTTTGTATTTTAGGTCATTTTATTCATTGTTTTCTGGATGTATTATGTAATAGTAATAAATGTTATTATAAATGCATAGCTTTTTATTGAACAGAATGAGTAGCTCAAGGTCTTATTTATCAGTAACTGACTATCATTTAACATGTTTCAAGTAATAACTAAATGAAGTGTTATATATTGGCCCATTGTAACTTGATTTTAAGGCTCTATTTGATGTAATACTTGACCCAATTAATTCCAACCCCTTATTTTTCATCTACTTTTAAGCATTCTCAAAATTCCACATCATCACTTTTATTTCGATTGTTCGATCAAATTTTTTGTTGAATCTTAACCATTTATTTTCTCAAATTTATTGATATTTTATGGTAACATGTATGTAGTTATTAAAGCATAATCATATAATTGATTGAATTTGTGTTTTGTGTTTCATCCTCGATTTAGTGAAAAACGTTGAATTTATTTATGTCCATCAGATTTTAATCAGATGGTTTCAATGAATATTCAAAGTTATGTTTAATTATTGACTAGGTTAATATTCGCGCTTCGCGGTGAATAATTCAATTTTATTATTTATTTCAATATATAATATATAAATATAATTATGAAAATTAAAAAAAAAGTTTGTAATGAATCCATAGTACATAAATAATATATAATAATTATATTAATTAAGTTGACTATGTTTCAAATCATTTTGAATTATACCATAAAATAGTATATCCATTTATTTATTCATTCAAAAATATATTCTATATCATATCTAATTTTGTAATGACAGATAATTTTATACAAATAAATTTACATATGGGAAATAAAATAACATAAAAATAAATTTATAAAAAAATAAAAAATAATAACCCACTAAATAATTTGGATAATCAATTTATAATCTCAATTTATGTATGCATTAAGATTTCTAAGATTAAAAGCTCATCCTTCTTTTTATTCTCTTTGATTTTCTTATGCCTTTATCTCTTACCATATTATAATACAAAAAAAAAATCAAATATTAATCAAGCTTAGATGAAGGAGATCAGAAAAAATGCAAGATAATTTATTTTAATTATTTTTATTGAAACTACATAAGATTTAATTATAGATAATTAACTTTAAAAAGGATAAAAAAAATTATTATTATTATATTTTTCATGATGTTTACAAAAGACATATGATATTACATATATGAGAAAAATATGTATACTATACATAGGGAAATATAACATTACTCATTTTCTTCAAAACATTGTCACCACTATTTTTCTTATTTTTTAGTTGTTAAAATAATATGAATTATGTATAAATTGATCACATATATTATTTTGAAACTCGTAATAGATTAAGTAATCTAATATAGCTCTTAATATTCTGAAAACCTTTTTTTGAGATAGTAATTCTCACATAATTAGAGATATAATACGGAATATTAATCTAACTAATATGTGATATTATGATAATAATTTTTATGGAAAAAAAAAGATTTGATAAATTTTTTTATCCGATGACCAAGAGAAAATTGATGATATGTCTCTTAATATTTAACATAACTTTGGACCATGATTCATTGAAACCATCTGGTTAAGATCTGACTGCCAGAAATAAATTCAACGGTTCTCACTAAATCAGAGATGGACACAAAATGCCAATTCAACCAATTATATGATTATTTCTTAATAACTATACACATGCTGCCATAGAATATCAATAAATTTGATTAAATGAAAGGTTAAGAATTTGACAAAAATTTGATCGAACGGTCAAAATAAAAGTGATGATGTGGCTCAATGAGAGAGTACAAAAGGAGGTAAAAAATAAGAGATTGGGGTTAATACCAATGGTTAATGAACAGCTCGCTCATTAAAATATAATTTTTCTTTTCTTTTCTTCTTTAAAAAATTATAATTCTTAATGAATATTTTATTTCTCATGTTAAAGTCATCAAATATAAATTTGTTGAAATTTCCTCTTTATTTTAAGTTCCATATTATTGTGGTTCCAATTTATTTTTTCTTTGCTAAAATATATGAATATAGACTATATAAGAGAACATATATAAAAATGATACACTTATTAACTCATTCCTTATTTTTTTTTATCTCTATTTGAGCATTCTCAAGAGACATGTTCTCAATTTTATCTCGACCGTTGGATCAATTTTTTTCCAAATCTTAGATTTTCATTTAAATTATTACCACAATATCACATGATCAGTTAGATTAATATTTCTTGTTATATCTCCAATTATGTGAGAACTATCATATCAAATAAAATTTTATATTATTAAGAATTATATTGTATTACTTAATGTATTACGGATTTTAAAAAAAGTATGTGATCAATTTATACATAATCCGTATCATTTTAACAACTAAAAAAATAAAAAGAAAATAAGAAAAATAGTGGTGATATATTTTTTAAGAAGATAAGTCAAGTTAGATTTTCTTATATATAGTATACATACTTTTTCCATATATATAATATCATATTTCTTTTTTACAAATCTTGTTAAATATAATTATTATTTTTATTTTTAAAGTTAATCATCTATAATTAAATCTTATGTGATTTCAACTAAAATCTATAAAATAAATTAACTTGCATAATTAATACTTGATTTTTTTTTCTAATATAATATGTCAAGAGATAACGGCATAAGAAATCAAAGCGAATAAAAAAGTGACATTTTAATCTTAGAAATCTTAATGCAAACATAAATGAGACTATAAATTATTATCCAAATTATTTAGTCAGTTATTATTTTTAGTTCTTTATGAATTTATAATTTATGTTATTTTATTTCTTATCTATACTTACAAAATTAGATGTGATATAGAGAATATTTTTGAATGCATAATAAATGGATATAATATCTTGTGTACTATGAATTATTTCAAACTTTTATTTTGAATTTTCATAATTGTAATTTATACATAGATTGAAATGAATAATAAAATTGAAATATTCATAGCGAAACGCGAGTATTATCCTAGTATGCATGAAATGTAACCTAACTTGTTAGGCTATGGTATGAGCTCATTTTGAGACTTAAATGGACTTGACATATGTGCTAAAATGAGTGTTTAAGTAGGGTTAAATAATATATACGGAATTTGAGAAAAAGAGAGAAATTGAGAGTTTTTCTTGAGAAAAAAGAGAGTTAGGGCAAAGAATTTTCTCTTCGAGTTTGAGGGTGAGTTTGAGAGACTGTTAGAGAGTTTTTTCACTAATATTTATCTTGTCAGAGTGAAGAGAGAACACTCTAATTTTGTAATCAAACTCTTATAACTTTTATAATAGTGGATTTGTTGAGCTGGCATTTTCGCATGTGGATGTAGGATAAAACTGAACCACGTAAAAAGATTATGTGTGCTTTGTGTGTCTATTTGATATTTCTTTGCTATTTATTCTCTTATTTTTTTGATTGCGATTGGGTAAAACTTGTTATTCAATTAACGTCTAAAAGATTTTGAATTAGCTTCCGCACACAAGCTATTCGATGAATTGTTTCTTAGAACCTTGTGATTTATAACATGAAGCCCAACTCAACCCAAACCCGCGTTGTTCAACAAATCCAGGAACCCAAATTTTCTGCAACATATAAATCTCTATAGCCTAATACGTTAGATCCATGTATGATTTAGATTATGTTGCCGTACAGATATATCATGTCTAAGCTTATCATTATTATAATTGGGAGATAACAAAGTTCAAAAGTTTGTTCTAATAATTAGAGAGAGTAGGTAAATAAATCCTACTGATTGTATCAAACTTATAGCAAACTATTTCTTAAATAAAAGTCTTTAGCAGACACATTGGCTACACTTCAAAAAAAAAAAAAAAAAAAATCAGTATTGTTTGACCAAAGCTACTAAATCAGACAAGATATAGATATGTCATTATGTTCTTCGGAATTTTCTTCACTTGGAAAGTAGTTGGAATGATTCAAGTTGAATAAATCATGTGTTACCTGCTCTTTACAAGCCAACGTATGATCACATGTAATAATTCGAGATTAAATAAAAAGAATCCTTGCAATGACTGGAACTTCTGTAAGTTAATTTATTTACTTTAAATATATAGAAATATGCACTTAAAATGTGTAAGAAACACAATTCGACATTGAAAGTGCATCTTTGTACAATTAAAAAAAAAGTGCATCTTTGCCCGTTTATTAATTGCAGCAGGGGTTTGTCGTCGACAATGCTTACAATCTTTTTAGGTCCATGGGTGATAGTATTATAGGAGAATTAGATGACAATTGGAATTTGTACTTTAGGTTAATCAATGGATAGAATTAATCCAACAGCTAGTTAGGCAACGGCTAAAATTAATTCTTACTCTTATAAATAGAACTTGTAATCTCAAAAACATAATTCAAGCAGTAATACAATCAAACATTCACTCTCTCTTCTTCCTCCTCTATTCTCTTTAAATATTCTAACAACAAGTACTAAATATCCAAAAACAATATATATAAATAATAAACAAATATATATAACTCCAAAAACATTATATAACATGCCCAAGAATAATATATATTTATAACAATATAAATTTAATAGAAAACAACATATAACTAGTAACTACCAAAAAGAATATACATAAACAGTGTATAAATTGTTTAAACAATATATATTGCGCCGAAAAATGTATAATAAAAATAGAATAAAAATATGTATATTGAATATTGATACATTTAGGTACAGGGTCATTAATGGTGTGCTGGCAGATTTACTGTGCCACTAATAACAAATTCTCTAGAGGATTTTGTATTGTATTTTTCCACACGGAAAGAGACATGAAAACTCTTTTTTTTTTGACATGAAAACTCGACTTGATTGGTCAACGCCTTCCTGATGACCACGTAGCTCTCATACTACTATATATTCAACTGAGAGACGAAGCTTTTGTTGTAAACTTAATTAATTTGATATAGCAACAAAAAAACCATAAGAAACAAAAATGGCTGGTGTGAGAAGGCGAAAATCTGTGCTGTGCTGTCCATTCATCGCGAAAGCAAGAGTGCGGGATGAAGAGGGTGGAGATGAAAATGAAACAAGACAGCCTAATAAGCCAAGAGGATGGAAAACTATGCCCTATATTATTGGTCTCTCTCTCTCTCTCTCTCAAGTTTCCATATTTCAACCACAACCCACCCTTTTATTCTTAAAATACTCAGAAAATTTTGATTATCAACTTATTTCCCCAAGTAACTGATCAGTTCAGAGTTTCATATACCGTCTCATATAAGATAAAATGGGATTAAATTCAAAATCCGCTTCATGTTAACATGCTAAAAACACAATAAAATTGTATAAAACCAGGGCGGAAAATTGAAATTCCACATTTTTTTGCCTGGACAAAGGACAAAATATTAGAACACCGAAAACCAGAAATCAGCTTGCTTTTAAGTATATCTAGGATATTGAGGGGTTAACATTCAAGTTTTTTTTGAGACAATCTTACGGGTTAACATTCAAGTTAATTAATCTATATAACATATTCATCTTCTTCTTTTCCTTTCTTTCCTCCAAAATGTTTTAGTGAATGAGACGGCTGAAAAGATAGCAACATACGGACTGACCGCAAATTTGTTAATCTATCTGACTGAGAACTTCAACATGAAACCTGTGCCAGCAAATAACATTCTTAACATTTTCAATGGAACAATGAATTTCTCCCCAGTTGTTGGAGCCTGGCTTTCTGATTCTTATTTGGGTCGATTTAGAACCATCTCATATGCCTCTTTTGCCAATTTGATTGTAAGATAAAATAATATATTGTACCTTCTGTAATTTTATTCATATTTTTTCTTCTCTCTTTTTCATTGTCCCGTTTTTAAGAAAACAAATAATAAACATTATTTTTTTTATTTTCAAATTCAAAACAATTTATTTATTTTTAATTTTGCTATAGTTTTGTTATTAAACCCGTATCCTAATGCTTATAACAAAAAAAAAAAACTTTATAAAATATAGGGCATGCTTCTTATCACTCTTTTATCGTCGGTACCGGGTCTCAAGCCCTCAACATGCGACACGAGTAGTGCAGATTGTACCGGACCATCAACATTACAACGTGCTATTCTATATATTTCGTTCGCTTTCTTAACGATCGGATCAGGAGGTGTGAGTCCATGCAGTTTGCCGTTTGGGGTTGATCAGTTTGACCAGACAAACGAGCAACACAAAAAGGGGCTGAAAAGTTATTACAACTGGTATGTATGTACTTGAAGAATTTAAAAAGTTACACGGATAAATAATTGAACTGAATTATTCAGAATTTTGACAATTTCATAGATATCCGAAAAAAAGTATATAAGATTCTAAAAAAATATAGTATTACAGATTAGAAAGCAATATATAAATGACAAAAAGTAGTGGCCAAGAGAGAGAGAGAGATGAAGAGATGCAAAATGAACCATTGTCTTATTCTTTATGTCAAAGGTCTTAAATACATACTAAAAATAAAAGCCCAAATGAGTCCAAATATGCAATTAGGGGGTCCATTCAACAATCTCCACCTTGGACCCGAATTGCATCATAACTAAACATAAACAAATGCAAAAAATAAAAACATACATAATGTACTAGCAACATGCTAGTTACAAACTGAAATTAAATCGGAACACAATTTAAACTTAGCAATCGGAAGAGGCTTGGTGAGCATATCTGCCGGATTCGATTTGGTACCAATCTTCTTCACCACAATGTTTCCTTCCGCCGTCAAACGCACAAAATGGTACCTCACGTCAATATGCTTCGTCTTGTCGTGGTACATACGATCCTTCGTCAAATGAATGGCGCTTTGATTGTCACAATACACCGTGACCGGATTTTGAATGGACAATACCTCGCCAACAAAACCCCTTAGCCAAATACCTTCCTTTATCGCTTCGGTTAACGCCATGTACTCGGCCTCGGTAGTCGAAAGAGCAACGGTTGATTGAAGTGTGGCTTTCCAATTAATCGCACACTTCCCAAACGTAAACACGTACCCAGTTAGCGAATGCCTTTTATCGAGATCGCCCGCAAAATCCGAGTCAACATAACCCGTTAACTCACCATTCGGATCGGATCCGAATTCTAAATATGCATTCATCGTACCTTTCAAATAACGGAAAATCCATTTTACCGCTTCCCAATGTCCCTTTCCGGGACATGACAAATACCGGCTCACGACACTAACCGCTTGCGCCAAATCCGGTCGGGTACACACCATCAAATACATCAAACTCCCGACCGCACTCGAATATGGAATCTTCTCCATATATTTCCGCTCCGAATCGGTTTTCGGAGATAAATCCGCCGACAATTTAAAATGAGCCGCAAGAGTGGTAGAAACTACCTTCGATTTATGCATATCAAAACGGCGTAAAACCTTTTCGGCGAAACCCGCTTGCGAAAGAGTCAACTTCCGCTCGGGTCGGTTCCTCGAAATCTCCATTCCAAGAATTTTCTTAGCGGGTCCCAAATCCTTCATCTCAAAAACGGAATTCAAATCCACTTTTAACCGCTTAATTTCCCCCAAATTGGACGACGCAATAAGAATGTCATCCACATAAAGAAGTAGATACATAAAACTCCCGTCATCTAATTTCTTTAAATAGACGCAACTATCGTAATTAGATCGAGAAAAATTAACGCTTACCATAAAAGCGTCAAACTTCTTGTACCATTGTCGGGGCGATTGCTTGAGACCATAAAGAGATTTATTTGATCGACATACACGAGTCGGTTCGGTTTGGGGTTCGGTTAGGTTTTCAAAATCCGGAAGTCCTTCCGGTTGGCTCATAAAAATTTCCTCCTCCAAATCGCCATGAAGAAAAGCCGTTTTTACGTCCATTTGCTCGAGTTCCAAATTTTTCAACGCGACAATCCCGAGCAATAATCGAATAGACGTGTGTTTCACGACCGGAGAAAACACGTCATTAAAGTGCACACCTTGGACTTGGCTATATCCTTTCGCGACTAGCCTTGCTTTGTAGCGCACATTCGAGCCATCGGTTTTGCGCTTAAACACCCATTTGCACCCGACAACTTTCTTATTTTTCGGAGGGTTCACAAGAGACCATGTCTCATTTCGCTTCGTAGCGGAAATCCAATTTTTCGCTTCTTTTGAATTAACCGCTTCTTTATACGTGGACGGTTCGCAACTATCCACGTCTTCTGCAATAGCCAAGCAATACGCAAAATCAGAATATCCATATCTCGAAGGTGGTCGAATGGTCCTTCTGACACGATCGCGGGTTAGCTCGTACGTTTGCGGATCGAATTGGCTTTCTTCTTCATCAACTCGGGTCGGGTTTAACGAATCAGGTTCGGATCGGTTTTGGTCGGCTTGGGCTAACTGGTCTCGGGTTTGACCTTTAAAACCGTCTGCACTTAGCGGTATTTCATTCCCAACATTTTCCGACTCATCATGCTCCACCTCGGAATGAACCGTGTCATTTATTCTCAACTCATGCGCATCTTTTCCTCGAATCATTTCCGCTTCGTTAAAAATAACGTCTCTCGAAATGATAAATTTGCCCGACTTCGGACACCATAATTTATACCCCTTAACATTCTCGGGATATCCAACAAATACGCATTTCTTCGACCTCGGTTCCAACTTGCCGTCATTGACATGCACATATCCGGGACACCCGAATATTCTCAACATCGAATAATCGGCCGGTTTTCCCGACCAAACTTCTTCCGGCGTTTTCAACTCAATCGAGGTAGTCGGAGATCGATTAATCAAATAGCACGCCGTGCTAATCGCTTCTGCCCAAAATTCTTTTCCCAAACCCGCATTTGAAATCATACTTCTCGCACGCTCAAGAAGTGATCTATTCATTCTTTCGGCCACGCCATTTTGTTGTGGGGTATGCACAACGGTTTTGTGTCGCAAAATACCTTCGACCGCACAAAAATCATCAAACTGGCGATTACAAAATTCCAACCCATTATCGGTTCGCAACCGCTTGACCCGTTTACCCGTTTGAGTTTCTAGAAGTTTCTTCCAAATTTTGAAATAATCGAATACTTCGCTTTTTTCTCTCAAGAAAAATACCCAAACTTTCCTCGAAAAATCATCAATAAAAGTGAGCATATACCTTGAACCTTTTCCTTTGGACGGTTCGCGAGAAGGCCCCCAAAGGTCGGAGTGAATGTATTCCAATTTCTCCTTTGTCGTATGAATGGCGGTCGAAAAACTCACTCGCTTATGCTTCCCGAAAACGCAGTGCTCGCAAAATTCCAGATTTCCGGTACTTTGACCGCCCAACAAATTTCGCTTGCTTAAAATCGTCATACCACGCTCACTCATGTGACCCAATCTCATATGCCACAACTTCGTAATTTCCTCATCCGT
The DNA here is from genome assembly GCA_027726005.1 of Juncus effusus. Lineage (NCBI taxonomy): Eukaryota > Viridiplantae > Streptophyta > Magnoliopsida > Poales > Juncaceae > Juncus > Juncus effusus. The sequence continues at coordinate 8,815,173 of CM050896.1, read as the reverse complement.
AATCGAACTTGAACGGACAACAGCGGCAGAACTGAACGAGACGGGTTTTGTTTCGGGTTTGGTTGTTGGAATCCAAACCGGTTTGGTTTGAACCGGATTCGGTTTTGGGTTGGACTTGGGTTGAACCGGATTTTCTTGAACCGGTTTTTCTTGAACCGGGTTGAACCGAGCCGGTTTTTCTTGAACCGGGTTGAACCGGACCGGTTTTTCCTGAACCGGCGCGAACCGGGTCGGTTTTTCCTGAACCGGAGCGAACCGGGCCGGTTTTTCATGAACCGGCATGAACCGGGCCGGTTTTTCCTGAACCGGCGCGAACCGGGTTTCTGAACCGGAGCGAACCGGGCCGGTTTTTCATGAACCGGCATGAACCGGGCCGGTTTTTTCTGAACCGGCGCGAACCGGGCCGGTTTTTCCTGAACCGGCGCGAACCGAGCCGGTTTTTCCTGAACCGGCGCGAACCGAGCCGGTTTATCCTGAACCGGCGCGAACCGGGCCGGTTTTTGCTGAACCGGCGGGTTTTCTTGAACCGGGCTTGAACCCGATTTTTCCAAAATAACTGTACCGGCCTTTCCGGTAACCGTCGAGGCTTGCAAAAAATAAAGTGTACCAATGCGTTTCGCCTTCATGATTGTGAGGGCACCGATTGAAACGCGCATAACTCCACCTTCACTTCGGAACTTGCAACCTCTTTCTTCAAGCGATCCCAACGAGATAAGATTTTTCTTCAAATCGGGTATGTGCTTCACACCCGTTAACGTCCGAATTTGCCCATCATGAAACTTGAGCGATATTGAACCGGTACCGGCAACCTTGCAAGAATTATTATTTCCCATAATAACTCTCCCATCCGTAGGCTCGTACTTTACAAACCAACTTCGATTCGGAGTCATATGTTGAGATGCCCCCGAATCCATAATCCAACAATTCTCATCCTCTAAGCAATTATCGACAACGGAAAGCGAATCAAAATTGTCGATATTTGCTGAATTAGCCGATTCGGAACCTTTGCCACGATTATCCGCCGATTGCTTATTCTTCATTTGTAACAATCGACCTTGATGTGGCCTTTTTTCTTACAATAATTGCAAATAATATTTGGATTATATTTACCCTTGGATTTCGACCGGCTTCTCCAATTTTTCGACGACCGATCCGATGACCGACCGCGATCCACAAACAAACCGGAACCCGTACCGGTTTTCTCGTTGGTTATCTCACCATCGATGTGAGATTTCGCTTGCAAATTCGATTTAACATCCTCAAGAGAGATTTTCTCCCTTCCATAAATCATCATATCTCTAAACCCCTTATATGAAGCGGGTAAAGAGCACAAAAGCAAAAGGGCTTGATCTTCATCATCCACCTTTGCGTCAATTTTGGTCAAATCATTAATAATCGACGCAAACTCCGAAATATGTTCGGACACGGAACCTCCCTCCGACATCCGGAGCGTATAAAGACGCGACTTTAACCGCAATCGATTCGTGAGCGACTTTTTCATATAAATATTTTGTAATTTTTCCCACAAATCTTCCGCCGTCTTTTCCTCCATAACCTCTTGCAATGTCCCATTGCTAAGGCATAATTGGACAATGGAAAGAGCCTTATCATTCATATCTCTCCATTTCTTGTCCGTTATCGCATCCGGCAAATTGTCTCTCCCAAAAATCGCATCTTTTACCCCATGACTGGATAAAATTGCCAACATACGAACTTGCCACAAGGCAAAGCTCGTCTTACCGTCAAACTTCTCAATATCAAACCGTCCCGACATGTCCATTAACCCAAAAACTAAAGTTCCTCCTTCGGTTTTGAACCGGTTTGTACCGGTTTAGGCAAAGCGTGAAATCCGGTAGAGATTTACGTGTAGAACCTCGCTCTGATACCAGATTGTTAGGATTTCTTGTCGGAAGCGTGAATTTTGACGTGGATTCAAGGCACCTTTTGGTGTCTTTAATGGTGGCCAAGAGAGAGAGAGAGAGAGAGATGAAGAGATGCAAAATGAACCCTTGTCTTATCCTTTATGTCAAAGGTCTTAAATACATACTAAAAATAAAAGCCCAAATGAGCCCAAATATGCAATTAGGGGGTCCATTCAACAACATATTTAATATGTAAAGTAACATATAAATTAAAACAGTATATATATGGTATATAGTATAATGAGGCTATTCTATGAAACAACCATCATAAATTGTACGAAATTATTCAACAAACAGGTACTATGCAACAATGGCGGGTGCACTTTTCTTGGCTTACACAGTGATTGTGTACATTCAGGCCAGTGTTAGCTGGCCTCTAGGGTTTGGAATTCCTACCGGTTTGATGGCCATCTCCATAATTTTCTTCTTTCTCGGTACGAAATTGTATGTTTACGTGACGCCAGAAGGAAGCATATTCACCACTATCGCTCAAGTCTTCGTTGCGTCGTTTTTGAAGAGAAATCTCAGGTTACCATATCCTGGCGAAATGGAGAAACAGGAGAAAGAGCTATATGATCCTCCCATAGGTCATCGTACGTTTAAATTACGACTAACTAAGCAATTCAGGTAAAGAGCTTTATGCCCTCATCAAGTTTGCCCTTATTTTCGCCTTTGTGTCTATAAGACGTGTTAAATGAGTTTCACATATGAAGTGTTAAATATAATTTCATTTAACATTTCATCATATAGACACAAGCGACAAAATATGAGCATTTTATGAGGACAATAGAATTATCCAATTTATTATGAACAGTTTTTAGGTCGAGTAAAAAGTATCTTTAGTTCATTATATTACTACGTAACAATTCAATTTGATATATTTTCAGGTTTTTAAACAAAGCTGCAATAATAAGAAAAGGCGATTTAAATTCGAACAATTCTCCTACAAATAAATGGAGTTTAAGCAGCATACAAAACATCGAAGAGGCGAAATGCCTGATACGAATAATCCCAGTATGGTGTTCCGGAATGATATACTTCATTTTGGCGACGCAATTATTCAATTTTACATACTTGCAAGGATATTTTATGTATCGCAATCTCGGTCCACATTTTACTGTTCCAGCTGCTTCAGTTAATGCAATTTCATATCTCGTTTTAATGTTATTTATCCCTTTATATGACTTGCTTCTCGTTCCGTCGATAAGTAAAATCACGAAAATAGATGGTGGGATAACTCTCTTACAACGACAAGGCTTCGGAATCTGTAAGTCCTTAAAAAAAAAAGAAAATTAAATAAACCTCATTCGTATGTTTATACATTTCATTTTTTTTATACACCTTTTATATTTTTCTATTTAAAACAGTTCTGGTATCAGTTGCGAATATAGTAGCAGCATTGGTAGCAAAAAAGATACAAAACTCACCGATATCTAGCGATGGTTTATCGCCATTAACGGCATTCTGGCTGACTCCACAACTCATTTTACTTGGGCTTTCAGGAGTATTTAGTGATATCGGTCAGATAGAGTTTTATAACACGCAGTTTCCTGAACATATGCTAACCCTCGCCACATCAGTCTTTTATGTGACTCAAGCTGGTGCAAGTTACTTGTGCACTCTCATGGTCAACATAGTCAACAATGTGACAAGTAAAAATGGTGGAACAGCTTGGATAAACAATGATGATGTACTTTACGGGAGACTTGACCTGTTCTATTATGCTGTAGCCATAATGGGAGTTATAAATCTTCTTTATTTTCTACTTTGTGCTTATTTTTATAAGTACAAGGAAATGAATGTTCCTCAAGAGTCAATTATCAGTTCTCAAGTGAATGACTCCATTTGATATATTCCATAAAGTTTATTTGTTTAGTATCATGTATTTTAGGTCATTTCATTCATATGTGTTTTCTTGATGTATTATGTAACATTAATAATTATCAATGCATAGTTTTTTGGGAGCGGATCATACCCAACCGCATGGGGGCAAAAAATCTGCCCAAACACCTCTCCTACCGTTGGATTACAAATCATGATTATCATATTGATTAACTCTACCGTTGAATTTCCAGAATTTGTTAAATACAACCCTTTCCGTCAATTTCTCTCAAGGTCTGTTTTAGAATAAAATATTTGTCCATTTTGGAAAGAAATCCCTAGATCTATTTTTAATGAAATTAAGGAAATTTCTTCTTGAGAAATAATGGGGAAAATCACTCTGCACCCATGATTCATCCTCTCTCTTCCCCTTGTTCTCTCTCTATTCTCTCTTTATTCATCTTCGTTAACTTATCTCTCAACTCTACTCTCATAATTGTCATTCTACAAATCTAGTACCGCATCTATTTCTGTACCAATGGATTAGACCATAACTAACTTGTAGTTGATTTGAGATTAGTGCTTGTAGGGGAGAGAGTGTTGAAGATGAAGAAAGAGAGAACATTGATTTGACTTATTTCTTCACTGGTACTGAATTCGTGCCGACTCAATTTGCTTTTGTGTTTGTAAATTCTGATATGGAAAAATATGCGCTTAACAATAATTGGAAGAATACTTGAGTTCAAGTTTTCATTTTGCTGGAATTAACCTAAGAAATGCATGTGCATTTTGTATGCAAGAAATTATTATTATTATTATTTTTTTAATTCAAGCAAGATATAATTATTAATTTTCAGCTATGTTATATTATGAATAAGTTGCATTAATATCTTACGTTTAGAGTCTGATAACTCAACCCATACAACCAGAAGAGATTTTCAAACATTAGTTTTGTCTTAAAAGTAACAAAATGAAAAAAAAAATTAAATTCTTCATGTAGGCTGAAAACTATATTGAAATTAGAAAAAATTTAGGCAGAAAACTATATTGAAATGAGAACAAATTAATCAAAAAACTGAAAAATAAAAAATAAAACTGAGAACTGAAATTGACATCAATCTAACATTAAGAAGCATCTAATCTGGAGTTTTCAGTAAATTTAAAACTACTGCTAATATATTTCTCCCAGTTACACTTAAAGCTGCTTTTTCTAGAGAGTTTGATTTTTTTTTCCTTTGCATCATTTTCTTCAGATTGAGATAAATAAACAAATAATATACACAAAAAGAAGACTTTTGATCAAACTTTGCAGAAAAAAAAATAGAAATTAATGTGTATCTTCTCCAAACAACATGACATCTAGTTTTTAGCAAAATAAAACATATATTCTTCGTCTGGTCTATCAATAGGATGAGAAATAGATGCGGCACTGAAGTTCATCGACATCTGGACTGTTGTGATAGGAGTAGGGTTGAGAGATGATTCGATGAGGTGAATAAAGAGAACGGAGAGAGCACAAGGGGGAGGAAGATGAATCGTGGAGAGAGGAATTTTCCCCATTATAATTTATTTTCTTAATTTCATTTCCAAAATCGTGGGGAGAGAGGGATTTTATTCTAAATCAGATTGAGAGAGAGATTGAATGGATGGAGCTAGAACTAACGAAAAGGGCTTAGAGTTAACGGAAAGTTCAATTAACAGTCCGTTAGAGTTAATCAGTATGATAATGGATTACAACGTTAGAGTTAATCAGTATGATAATCATGATTTGTAATCCAATGGTAGGAAAGGTGCTTGGGCAGATTTTTTGCCCCCATACGGTTGGGTATGATGCTCTCCCTAGTTTTTTACTTAACAAAATGAGGTTAGTTCAAAGTTTAATTTGTCAATAATATCATTTAACATGTGCAATTAACTAAGGAAAGCCCAACTCGATCCCAACCCCAACTCGGAAACCAAATCCCGCGTCGCTCAACAAATCCAGAATCCCAAGTCTTCTGCGGTATATAAATCTCTATAGCCTATTAATCCTACACAAAACTCACAACTGAATCCTATAAATTACAATGGGAAAATTGTCAAAATTCCCTTACTTTTCTCATATTTATCAAAAACCCCATCACTTTCAAATTCCTTTAAAAAAATCCCTACAAAGTACATTGAATTAAATCTAACATGAAGAGGGTTAAAAAAAATATATTGACTAAAATACCCACTTGTTTTATTATTGAAGTTAAATAATTTCCTTATATTTTTAGCATTTTAAAAAATTCCTAAATGTTTAAAATAATATTTGACAAAATAAATAGGGCATATATCATGTATGATATCTTTTTAATATAAAACACCACATGAATATTTTATATAGTAATTAACATATAATTGGTAAAATAATTAAATATAATATATTAGTATGTGTTAAATATATATTAGTTTATATTATTTATATTTTAATTTTTGTATTAATTATTTAGTAATTATTATATTGATTACACACTAATTTTATTGTTTTAACTTTTAATTATATATTGTTTATTCTATTATTTATATGTTAGTTATTATTTATAAAAAAATTAAATATTAAAAATTATGCGTTACTAAATATATTGTTTATTGTGCTAATTAATATTTTAAATATTTGGATATTTTAAATATTCAAAATTATTTGGACAATTATTAAATTTTAAGTATTTCATACGAGGGTATTTTGGTAAAAAAAAAATCAACTCTCTCCATGTTAGATTTAACCCGGGGGTAAAAAAAATCAATGTACTTTGTAGGGATTTTCAAAGGAATCTAAAAACTGAGGTGATTTTTGCTAAATGAGAAAAGTTAGGGAGTTTTGAAAAATTTCCCAATTACTATTGTCAGAGCTTCACCACACAGACCATACAGAATAAAAACCACATAGATTCTAATCTTAATACAGGGGAACAAATGAATTATCTCCAAAACAAAACCGCTTCTGCCTTAACAAATCTCCATTTCCTTTCCCAATTCCCTCAATCAATCAATCAATCAATCTCACCATGCTCCTCCTCCTCCTCCCTCTCCTCCTCCTCTCCTCCGCCTCCGCCTCCGCCTCCGAAACCCTAGACCCGTACAAAACCCTGCAGGCCCACGGCCTGCCAAGCGGGCTGTTCCCGAAAGGCATCACCAACTTCACCCTCTCGGATGACGGATCCTTCCTCGCCACGCTCAACCAGTCCTGCACGGCCACGGTCGAGAATTCCGTCAAGTACAACGTCACCGTTACTGGGTTTCTGTCGTTCGGCCAGATGGGGTCTCTGACCGGCGTTTCGGCTCAGGAGTTGTTTCTCTGGTTTCCGGTTCTTGGGATTAGGGTTGATGTGCCGAGTTCTGGTGTTATTTATTTCGATGTGGGTGTTGTGAATAAGCAGCTCGCGCTTTCTCTGTTTGATGTCCCGCCTGATTGTGTTCCTGATTCGGATGGAGCAGGGGGTGATGGCAGTTTGGAAGTTTATAGAGCATTCTCTCAGGTGGGTTTTGGGTTTTCTTTTTTGTTGGTGGTTTTTCGTAATTTTGTTTGTTGCGATTTGGGTTTGATTAACTGAATTTTGATTGGATTGGGGGTAATTGAATTGGTTAGAATGAGATAAAGGGGATTGGGGTTTCCCTAAAAAAAACTAAAATAAGGGGGATTAGGGTTAGATTAGGGTTAGTTAGATTATATGAGTATTGAGTCATTGACTATTGAGGATGAATTATAGGTGAGCTGGGTAATTTGATTATTTATAATTTGTTCTTCAATATTTTATTTAAAATATATTTAGGAAATTGCATATTCTAACATTTACGAAAATTGATAATTGCAGAGCGATATGGATATGCTGATGATTGACAAAACAGAACTAGCGGGCTCTGAAAAAGCTATTATGTGACTTCATTTTCTTTGAGGTATCATAATATTCAAGTAAAACCCTAAATATTTCATCTGATTTCAGATGTATGATGTGTCATTGCTAGGGTTGCAATGACATGTCGAGTCTCGGTTTATATTTCCGACTAAAAAATTTGAGAATTTAGGTAAATAGAAAATCTTGTTATGACAAGATATTAAAAGAAAAGCTCAGAAACTTAATATGTTTTAAAAGCTTTTCTTTTTTTGATCTTCATGGGGAGGAAGAGAGAGATACAGGGAGTTTCTTTCTTTCTTTCTTTCTTTTTCTCATCCTTTGTTTTTTTCTTATTTGTGTAATTGTCTGTAATTATGTATATATTTATTTCGAAAGGTTATTACTTGTTGTATGACCTCATTTTGCCTAGTTTGAGTGTTGGTTTAAACTTTGTTAAGAATCTTTAATTTGTGAATGAGATAAATATCATTAGTAAATGGCTCATGAATTTAATGTTTTGGAACTCACCACATTTCCATTCTTACAAGTAGTTAATGCATGATAAATTCATGCATTATCTAATTAAATGAATGATATAATTTGAGTTGTATTGATACCTGCATTATATTTATGGGTTGCTACTTGTTGAAAGTATTAGCAATTTCTATCAAGCAAGAAAGTTAGTAAGAAATTGGAGAAAACCAATGAAATCTAATGGTTAATAAAATAAACTAGTTTAATATAATCATTGGTAATTTTAACTGTCTGCTCCCCTATAATAGTTTATTTCATTGTCCATTTTTCTGAAAAAAGTTACTACAAATAATCTTAACCGTTCAATGATAGGGCAATAAGTCAATTAACATCTTGTGATTTTATTATTTTGTTTTGGTAAACTTGTAGGCTGTTTTCTTATAATTTTCAAGACATTGTGTCGTTTAAGTGTGGCTTGTTAGTAATGATAATTCATGTTCTTGAATATTTTCCTGTCCATTTTGACAAGATAAATGAAAAAATGGCTTTTTGTTGGGCAGTTTTCTTGGCAACCATCTCTTTATGAAATACAGAATTATTGAAGATATTCTAATTAGCTAGACAAAAAATCATCATTTTTCTGCAAGCCATTAATAAATATATTTTATTCAATCAAACAAATATACAACCATTTAAGCAGCCGATAAAATTCAATAACTACGTAAAACCCACGGCATTATTTCTAGCTTTAGTTCAAAGTTTTACGTGGTCATTATGCGGTCTAGTCGCACCATGGCCTTGTTCTGTCGAACCATCTGAGGTGATGTAAGGGACCTTATATTTGATTTTAAGAGAGGTTTTGTGCTTAATTCTCCCTCTATATCATCTGTTTCGCTACTACTATCATCATCTTCTTCCGGTTTCTTCACCTTATAACGATAAAAATGAGCGCAAAAGAGGAAATAGATCAAATCCACGATAGCAAAAATGGCTAGAAAATAGTAAAAATAATCTAGTCTTCCAGCAGTAATATTATCGTTCACCCAACCAATACCATTTTTCTTTGTAACTTTGTTTATGATATTAGTTGTGAGAGTGGCTAAGTAACTCGCACCACCTTCCGTGGTATAAAAGAGAGCCATTGCTAGAGTTTGCATATGTTCAGGAAATTGTGTATTGTAGAGTTCGATCTGACCAATCGCGTTGAAGGATTCAGCTAATCCTGTTATGATCAGCTGTGGTGCTAGCCAAAATGCCGTCAATGGTGAAGTACCTATTAAAATATATTAAATACAATGAGTTAATAATTGTTGAAAAGAAATTTCAATCAAAATGCATTTTGAGGATTTTGTGCAAGAGATGTATTTTTTAATTTATCCGATTTGTACGTACCTCCACTGGCCAAAGCCGAGTTTCGCCTTTTATGCTCGACGAGTCCAGCTACGACCATTGAGAAGGAAGCAAGAACTATCCCAATACCTTGTCTTTGTAGCATGGTAATACCACCTTCGATTTTCGTTATCTTCTGTACTGCTGGTACGAGAACCAGATCATAGAGAGGAATGAACAATGTTAATGCCAGGTACGAGAAAGCGGCAATGGAAGCTGCCGGGACTTTAAAATTTCCGAGATTGAGATCCATCGTCAGGGCTTGTAAATAGGAGTAATTTGACATCAAAACGAAGATCAAAATGCATATCACGCCTGAAAACCATACTGGAATGATTCGTATCAGGCACTTGAGCTCCTCCACTTGTTGAACTGTGCAGAGTCTCCACTTGCTTTTGTGTAAACCGTTCGAGTTTAAGTCTCCTTCATTTATAATTGCCGCTTTGTTCAGGAATCTGACAAGGTTAATATCATCCTATTAATTAAATATTTTATATCTATATAAAATTTTGACCAAAAACAAAAGGAGAAATTGTAGCATTTTTTGAAGGAAATTGTAAATTGGAACTTACTTGAATTGGGAGCTTAATGGTAGTTTCAGTTTACGTGCTCCACTTAATGGCGGATCATAAAGCTGAGAAGACGATGAAATTCTGAGATTTCTCTTCAGAAAATAGGCCACAAAAACTTGCAAAATGCTTTGGAAAACACTTCCTTCAGGAGCCACATGAACATACAATCTAGTTCCTAGAAAGAAGATTACTATGGACAACATCATTAATCCTGTAGGAACTGCAAAACCTACCGTCCAACTGACATTGTTTTGAATGTAGACTATTATACTGTAGGCCAGGAAAATAGCAAGTGTTGATGTTGCGTAGTACCTGTTAATAAGACGAGAGATTAGTCTCACCTATATATGCGCTTAAGAGAAATTTTTTTGAAACATGAAATTAGCATTTAAAATTATTTGTTTTTAATTACCAGTTGTAGAATCTTTTCAGCCCCTTTCTGTGCTTCTTATTGGTTTTATCAAATTGATCTACGCCGAATGGCAGGCTGCACGGCCTGACTCCACCAGAGCCAATAATCAAGAATGCAAAAGAAATATATAAGATAGCTAATTGTAATTTTGTTGGAGCAGTGCATTTGCCTAATGCTACTTCCACTAGGCTACATGATGGAGGCTTCAGATGAGGAACTGATGATGACAGAGTCAAAACTATCATTCCCTGCAATTCAAAGAGATTAATTAATTAAGGACATTAATTTCAATTTTTTTAGAAAAAAGAGGTTCGAAAGTAGAAAAATAATGAAAGAAGTTGGAAAGTAGAGAGATAAATAATAGAAAATACTGATTTAATTGTCGAGATTAATAGTACAAAGATGAAATTGTCTAAAACAACAATATATTATTAATTCCATCATTTCGTGATAATATAACACTAATGCTTTATATATATGTAATACTTATAAAAATACTAGGGAATCATGACCTATCACAGTTCCTATTAAGATCTTTTACTAATTATAAGCAGGGAAAAGATACCTGATTTAATTAATAAAACTACTGTTAAACATCTCTGAATACAAATTACAACAAAAAATGATTTTGGAAGATGGTGCATACCACTAAAATAGCGAAGGAGCCCCAAACAATGGTACGGAATCGGCCCATGTATGTGTCGGAGATGAAAGCTCCAGCGACCGGCGCAAAGCTGAGGGATCCGCTTAGGATGTTCGAGACATTTGTCGCAGCCACTTCTTTCATGCCGAAATGAGTCATCATGTATAGTTGTAGATTTGATGTTACTCCATATGTCGCTATCTTTTCTGCAGTCTCGTTCGCTTAAAAAGGGGGGGAAAAATCAAAAGTACTTGTAATTAGTTGTTGTTTCGAGCGATTTGTCCCAAGTTACTATTATCAAATTATAAACATGAAATGAAAAACGAGAGACAAAGAAAAAGGTTATAATACATATGATGTAAGGCATGCATTTCCATGCTCTGTGCTTCCTCTGAACTACTCTTCCTCCAGCTTCTTCATCCTTCTCTGTCGAGGGATTCATGATATTACACCTACACCACTTCAAGTAAATAATGCACAATTTTTGTATATATTACAGAACTGAATTAATAACTATCTCTCTCTTAAAATGTATGTTAATGTGTGTGTGTAATTTAATTGAAATGGATACAAATGGAGGAGATTTGCTGAGCTCTTTATACAAGAGTTCCGCTGCATTGAGTGCTCTAATTAACGTGTTCATTTAAATAATAATAAAAAATTAACGTGTTGATAAGTAAAAGGCCTCACCGCCCTCTTTATTTTTAGACTAAATTTCACATATATTAATATCCCTACAAAATCACTAATATGAATATCCCTACAAAACAGCTCATATATCATGGATATCCCTACAAAATTCTGAAAATATCACTAATCTCCGTTAATGTTCTGTTAGTCAAATAATATTTTTAATGATCTTATAATTATTATTAATTACTTCATAAAAAATATAAAATGACCATATACCCATATTTGTTTATTCTTTCAATATTTCAGTCTCATTTTACTCTCAAAGATCTCCATCTTTAACCTACCATATAAAATATGAAGATTAAAAAGAACATAGAATAACTCAATATAAATTCTTATCTTATCCATATAGTTGCAAAATGAAAAATGAAAAATTAACAGTAATAATAATAATAATAATAATAATAATAATAATAATAATAATAATAATAATAATAATAATAATAATAATAATAATAAACGGATCATTTGGCTATTCATGATATATGAGTAATTTTGTTGGAGCATCAATGATATTTTACTTTTTTATAGGGGTATATATGAAATTATGATATTTTGGGTGTATACCTGAAATTTGTTCTTATTTCTATTCCTTTTTTCTTTCTTTTTTTCCCTTTCAAAATGCACGATAAGGTTCCTTTGTAACTTCTTAGTATGGTTTTGAATAATTTATAATTATGGTATTTCTTTCTGTTTCTTTTCTAAGTACTGATCGTCAATGACAGAGCTTGCAATTGATTTGTAAAAATGTTAAGATGGGACAATACATATAAATGTATATATTCTGAAATTCTTTCATACTAGAATTTTACTAATATATATTAGTTTGCCAAAAATCTTGGGAGGTCATGACTCTTCTCAGTTTCTATTAAACTTCATCCTTGCTAGTCGTGATGTTCTCTTTTTATGTTCTTCTCACACACTTATTTTTGTGTTCAAACTAAATACTACATATGTTATTTTAGAGTTTGGACATGTGGATTAAATACTATATATTTTTATTTAATTTAGATGTAAACTTTTGAATATTTATCGCTGGTTGCCTGTTGGTGTTGTTATATATGTGGAGTTTTTATGTTTTTCAATAATAATCTACTTTGTAAAATTATGATTATAATCAATACATGCTACACTATAAAGCCCATTTTATGCTAATCGCATAACCAATCTGAAATCGCTAGACTAGATACCGCTACACGCTGTTTAAAACATTATTTATTATAAATACCGATGTTTAGTTCAACAATGAAAAATGGAATTAATTGTAAAGCGCGCAAAGCCATCCATTCAAAATAGGAGGCAGCTCATTGCATGTGGGAAAATTAGTCTACATCCGAAACTGTTGAATATAGCAGTCAACTATATTCGAAACTGTTGAATATCGCAGTTAACTATTTCATCCCGTTGGCTATTCGTCTTTGAACTCGAAAATAATTAAATAAGTGTCACAACGCGTATCATCTTTCACTATCAAGGAAATCCCGAATGGAACTAACAAAGATAAGTTGAATATGTTAAAAAAAGATAATTCTGCTCAGATGGGGCCGATATTTTGAAAGCAATATTTCTTAGATTAAGAGCAGAAAGAAAATTCTCAAAAATTATAAGAATTTTGAAAATATTCTTAATTAAAATTATATCATCCTCATCTTCATCTTGTTCATATTTAATTATGAGAAAAAACTGAACTTCCAAAGCGTAGCTCAACTAAACTGATTTTATACCACAATAAAAAAATAAAAAATTGTACCGAAACACTTAATTTACAACAAAACTAATGATTAAAAAGTGAAACTAAGTTTTTTTAGTCTTTACAAACATCATACAACAAATAAAAACTAAAACTATATCTTAACTAAGGCACTAGCTTATTTTAGTCTTTTAAAACATCATAGTATTACCAAGAAAACAAAAACTATGAAACAAAACATTAAAACATGCATACATTTTTCTCAAAAGAAAAACATACATACATATTTTTAAGTATTAACACTGCAATCAGGATTGCTGAGTAACGGCACAGGTCCTGTAACTCCTCTTCTGGCTCCTACTAACAAATCACATCGTACGTATAGCGAGCTCCACCGACTATGAAATGGCCCAGGTTCATACCTAATTTTAACATACAGATCACAATCAGTCACAATTTTCATAACGTGAGGGCTCTTTTGCAATTTATGTAAGATTAAGGGGGCACTTTTTAAATGTTTCTATAAGGAAAATATTTTTTTTTAGGCTGAGCTTGACTATAAGGAAAATATTGACAAACATATACAGTTTTAAGTGTTAACAGAGATAGATACAGTTCATACCTGACTTTTCCGACCACAATTAGTCGAAATGGTACCACTCCATATGTCTGATCCTGTATCAATCCATCTACCACATCTGGCGACACTGGTACAGCCGGCCCACCAAGTACCGGTGAAACTACCACAGATGTGCTTTTCGCCTGTGATAGGATCAAATCCAAAGAGAGTTGTCAGCATGACAATAATCTAATTGAACAATTTGGCTACAATAAAATAAAATTTGTTATATAAAAGAAGCTTAAAGTTCAAACATACTTGAAGCAGTGGGGGAAGGGGTGTAGGGGAGGTGATGGGCGCATTACGATACTGTAAATACATCGACAATCGATCATAATGGATGACCGATCTTGAATTTGGATTTCTAAAAATCAGCGTCGTTTGGAAACTGGCGGTGATGGTGTTGAATGGAGAGGTTGAATTTGAGATTGACAAGACTGATACAGTAGCCACGTAGAAACGTGGGTGAGTTGGCCTAGAATTCAGCAATAGAGAATTAGAGAGAGAATGATTTAATTTGGATTTCTTGAAATATGATTTCTCTCCATATAGCAGACCAGGGTACTGCAGTTTACTATTAGCAATTAGCCATAGTTTGTTTCTTACTATACTTTTTCCTTGTTAAATTATTATTACATGACAAGTTTCTATATCTAACTCCTCCAATTTACCAGATACCAGAGCAACCTGATTTTAAACTTATTTCCTCTGACTAATCCGTTCCGAAATTTCAAATTCCGTCTCAGCTAAAAAACGGGATTTCAAATTCCACTGTGAATTTCATAGAGTTCATTTTAGCATTTTAACATGTTCAGTTGTTAACCATGAGGCGGGATTTGAAATCCCGTTTTTAGTAAAAGAAATAAGTTGAAAATCAGATTATTCTGGATATTTGAAATAACAGAGCCCGTTTGATTTGCAAGACTAAGTGAGACTAGACATGGATATGCCGGTTATTTGGCAATTTCATGTGTTTGATTAGAAGGATATTGTGAGCTGTCGGGTCCCTGTCCCCCGTTTATGTCTTGACAACGCTATTGTGTCCTTCACTCCTCTCACTTGGCAATTTTAATAATTTTTTTTCCAAATATTGGTGTTAGATTTGAAATTGACATTAATTTTTTAGGTATTCTTTAAGTAATGGTTTCTTTATAATTATTTTAGCTAATTACTTATAAATTATAATTAAATCATATATTTATTTTCTCGAAATCAGTACTTGTTTGATTTGAGGGATTTTAAAAGTAATTTGTTAATTAAATTTAATTATAATTAATTTTTTTGAGGGTTTTTAAATTTACTTATAATCGACAGATTTTTTTAAATTTAGTATAATTTTTATTCTACAGGAATTAATTTTTCATTCTTGTAATTTGTATTTTGTTTGATGAAGCGCATTTATAATGTTATTTATATGATTATTATATGAATTGAACTTGAATATTTTTAATGTTATTTAAATTTAGAAGTTTTTGGGAGTATTTATTATAATTATGTTATAAAATTAGTTAACTAACGTTATACACGTTTAATTTTTCAAACTAAATAATCTAATATTTTTCAACTACTTTTTAATGTCATTCATATCAAACAACGTTTCTCACTTTTCATCATCTATTAGTCTACCACATCAAACAACACATGTCATTCACACATCTCCTTCATTTGCTTCACCATCATCGTAATATCTTACTATATCCCGGTATATCCCTCAATGTCTTTCACGTCAAACAGTCCGAGAGGGGATACAAGTTGAGTAAAGTCAACATGTAATTAATTCTATCATGTGATCTCATTTAATTACTGTCTGTCTCCATTAATTACCTGTATATGAAGTAGAGAATAAGAGCTATCACTCCAAGAAGGAGAAGAACTATTATAATGGCGGCAATAACGTTTCGAGCGCCGCCGCCTTCTCCTCCATGATCATGCTTTAGATCTTCATCATCATGGACATGACCTTTGTGCTCAGGGGTTTCTGCCATTAGACACACAGAGCCTGACTGACCTTCAAATGAGTGTAGTGTAGTATTTTGTCTGAAGGAATGTCTGATAAGAGAGAGAGGAGAGAGAGAGAGAGTACACTCTGGAGAGTGGAGTGGTGTGGAATAAGAACAAGGAGAAGGGGTTGGAAGAAGGAAGGAAGACACTGAGCATTTATTGCTTCGTTTGTTTTAAGAACTGGAGTTGAGTTATCTCCAGTGAATCCAACAAAAGGATGGCTGGCACTTGGCAGGTATCAGAAGGAAGGATGTAAAAATGGAGATCTTCATTGTTAGTGGAAATGGATATGCATGAGAAGTTATCATTTGGACCGAGATCCAAATGAGGAGGGTGGGCATGTGAGGGCAGCAGGGTCAATGGGGCCTCGTATGTGGAACGGAGTATAACAAGGCACGTGTGATGTGTTGGTTTTGAGATATTCATCTGCATCTTTGTGCAGAATAATGATAGCAACACATTATTGACCGTGCCGTTTTTCATGATTCATAATAATGACTTGCGACGAGTCTTCTGATACAAATTTGGATCAAATAAAACTAACCAGCTATTTATTTCTTTTGGGTCTTCTAATTTAAATTGGGTTAAAATGAAACAACTATTTATTTCTTGTCTTCTGATACAACAATTGAGTTCAAATGAAACTAATTACTAACCAACTATTTATTTCTTTGGGCCTTATAGGCCGGGTCTACAATGTAATTTCATTTGATTAGTTATTTATGGGCCAATGCAACAGAGAGCTTTTATGATCGAAAAATAATGCATCACATTGCAATCCATCAATCGGATTAGAATGGGTTCAAAACGAACTGATTGACTATATGTTCTTTGGGTCTGCTGGGCCAGGTCTGCTATCTATTCATTTTTTTTTAAGACTATTTCTATCTATTCTTTTTTTTTTTTTTCCCAATTACATAGTTCTTAGACACCCCCGCCAAATTAACTATTCCCCCCCCCCCCCCCCCCCCCCAAATTCTAGCATCCAAGGGAGGGATTTTAAGAGGCCACGTCACCCCATTTTCGTGACCGTTGGATGGGGTGATGTGGTTTGATATGGACCGTTCGATCGTTTAGAGTTTTTAATATTTTATGGCGGTTTCTGTGTAGTTTCTGTGTAGTTAGATGGTGTCAGAATATGATTGATCGAAATTCGGTGTTCTGCGTTCTATCCTGATTTAATGTGAAATGTCAAATCAAATATAATTAATTATTTTGAAAAAAAAACTGTGTAACTTATGTGTTGTGAGTTATAATATCAATAACCGCCGAATACTCGCTACACATAATTCATTCCTAAATAATAATATTTTTTTTTTAAAATAATGATTTATCAAAAAAAAAGGGCCCACATGTCACTCTCTTTCTCTCTCTCCCTCAAATAAAAAAAAATAATGATTTCCAAAATAAAAATATAATTAATTATTTTGTAAACTAAACTGTGTAACTTATGTGTTGTGAGCTATAATATCAATAACCACCGAACACTCGCTACACATAATTCATTCCTAAATAATAATAATTTTTTTTTTAAAAAATAATTAAAAAAAAAAAATAATTCATTTTCAAAAAAAAAATGTGGGTTCCATGTGTCTTTCTCTCTCAGGTAATTTTTTCCCAACGTTTTATTTCAAAATATGATTTTTTTAGTAGCTCATTTTTTTATGAAAAAATGAAAAATAGAACAAGGATGATGAGATCTTTCATTCGGGATCTCAATTGTTATACTTTCAAACGCACCATTATGTTTTCTCATAATGACTTTCAATATCTCCTGTCTTCAATCAACTGGATTGAATATCACAATATCAAATGACATTATGACTCATTCCTAAATAAAAATAAAAAAAATAATAAATTTATCAAAAAAAATACGGGTCTCGTGTGTCACTCCTTTTATCTCTCCGTCAAGTAATTAAAAAAAATAGATTAATAATTTTCAAAAAAAAAATGTGGGCCCTCTCTTTCTCTCTCCCTAAATAATTAAAAAAAAAGAAAATAAATAAATCATTTCTCAAAAAAAAGAAAAGAATGTGGGCTCCATGTGTGTGATTCTCTCTAAGGTAATTTTTTCCTAACGTTTTCTTTCAAAATATGATTTTTCAATAGCTCAATTTAAAAAAAAAATGAAAAATATAACAAGGATGATGAAATCTTTCATTCGAGACCCCAATTGTTATACTTTCGAACGCATCATTATGTTTTCTCATAATGACTATTAAAAATAATTTATATAGATTTTTTATGATTATTAATTCATAAGATAAATTTAATGTATTAATTATTAAACAATAAAAATGATAAAAACCGCAGCGAAGCGCGAAAATTCTCCTAGTGTCCTTAAATTTCGAATTCTTATTCCATTGAAAGAGAAGCTTGATTCCAAACCAATTGAGCTACAGCAGTGGGGGCTATCTATTCATTTCATTAGCTATTTATCTACGGGCCACTGCAAAAACAGATTTGTTCAAGACAAAAATAATTCTTACGTGATTCTTTGCAAAAAGAAAAAAAAAGTCCAAACAATTAAAAACAAATTGAGACACTGAAATTTTATCCTTTCAATTTTTAATTATCGTTAATATATTCTTTAGAAAAACAAACAGATTTTCCCAAAAGCAGAAGAGAGTTGAAGACAGCTAAGAGACAGACTTCCAAATCCCCAACATCCTCGTTGGTCCTTACCTGGTTTTTGCGGATCAAACCTTAAGTTTTAACATATTTGTGAAAACGTCTGTATCTATTATTGCATTTTGTAGTTAATTTTTTGAGATATATATGCTTCTAGTTCTATCAGAATATTCACATAAAATAGCTGAAATTATTTGTTTTGATATAATAACTGAAATTTTTATGTGCGGCAAATAATTAATATATGCCAACATATAAGTTATCTTTTTTCTCTTAATGTAAAAATACTATTCCAACGACCTTTTCTAACCAGAATATAAAAATTATAATGAAGTTAACTATTATAATTGTATGTTCAAAACTACAGTAACATGAAATAATTAGGAGTGACATGTAATGTAAGAGATGCTGAGATAAATAAACAACTAATCAAAATCAGGCAGGTACCAACTGGAATTAAGAAACAGTTTCTCCAGTTAAGAAAATAACCGGAGAAGAAGAGAAGTCTCCAAATAAATTTAGTTTCCCTTCCAAAACTCCTCGACCACCACCGCGGGGCAAATCTTCTCCGGCGGAGCTCCACCTTTCCCCGTCCCTCACTTCAAATCTCAAAACCCTAACTCCAACCCTAACCCTAGCTCTCTGGCATGAGCGCGTGATTGGGATTGTCGGGAACTCGGAAGATGTCTCGCCATGTCAGCGCACCGCATTTCCACAAGTCCAAGACCTTGGACAACAAATACGTAAGGAATTTAGTGTGATTGGTTTGATTTTGTTGATGTTTTTGATGGGTTTTGTCGAGTTTTGAGAGTTTTGCGTTGAATTTAGATGCTGGGAGATGAGATTGGAAAAGGGGCGTACGGACGCGTGTACAAAGGCTTGGACTTAGAGAATGGGGATTTCGTGGCGATCAAGCAGGTATCGTTGGAGAATATTCCCCAAGAAGATCTCAACATTATTATGGTATGTTTTAATCTCTCAAATTTTCCTTTACTTTTGGGTAAATTAATGCATGTTCATAAAAAATACGTTTCATTTTGGATTAAATTTTTTGGTATTTCATTAGTAATTTGCTCCAGTGTTAAACACATTGCCCATTTCCATGTAACGACACTTTTTCATATGTAATTTTTAATAGAAATTTACTAATTTTTTGTAATATTGCTTGAAACCAGTAGTATTTTGTATATGACAGTGCAGGTACGGTACCAGTTTGTAACAAAAAAGGTATCATCTTTTGAGTGATGTTTATTCTTTTTGGGATATTATTGCTCCTTATTTAAAGCACAAAAGCACTAAAACCCAAAACAGATTTCTCATCTCATCTTCGTTGTTAGATATAATCAGTTAGCTTTTATTTCATATGATTTATTTTCTGAAAAATATGGAAAACAAGTGGTGTACTATATTACATTTTCATCCTTCTTTTAATTTATTTTTTTCCCATTTTATATGTGCTTATTTTGTGTTATGCCCTAGTTTTGTTTTAGTTAGCTATCTATATAGCATTTATTTATTTATTTTTCTTTTGTTTGTGTATTTTATTTCCTCATAATAATATTCTAACTTTCTTTTTGAATTTTTTTTTGCAAATTGTTTCTACTGATGCTTTCACAAATTCAGCAAGAAATTGATCTACTGAAGGTATATTTTCCTTTGATATCTAATTATTTAAACTACCATTTCAAATCAAATAAAAACAAAAAAATTTAAACAAATTTGCAACTGAAAATTATGTTAATTATTAAAATTTGTGAGCCTTAATAAAAAAATTGGTATTTTTATTTGTAGAATTTGAACCACAAAAACATTGTGAAGTACCTCGGTTCACTGAAGACAAAGACTCATCTGCACATCATTCTTGAGTAATCAATTAATTAATTAATTAATTATTTTAATATTTACACAAGGTATTATGTGATTAAGTTGAATATATACTATATTTGTTAGTCTGTTCCATTGCTGGTTTGAACTGATCAGTATAAATCCAACATTGGCTTATCATATAATTTCTAGATATAATTGTTTAATATTTTTTTCGTTTTGTAACATAACTCAAGAGACTATGAGCAAACTGTAATAATACAACTAAATTGCGTACTTTAAATTATAAAATACTGTAGATATGTGGAAAACGGATCGCTTGCAAATATAATCAAGCCAAATAAATTTGGACCGTTTCCTGAATCTCTTGTGGCCGTTTATATAGCTCAGGTAAATTTTTTTATATATTATAAAAATTACTTCACATAGGAAACTTAACATTATTTGTGTCTAAATCTTATTTTTATTTTAATAATAATGAAAGGTATTGGAAGGGCTAGTCTATCTCCATGAACAAGGAGTGATTCATAGAGATATAAAAGGTGCTAATATTTTAACTACCAAAGAGGTAATTAATTAATTATTTTTTATATTCGTATTTTTCATCTTTTTCTTCATTCATGAGTGCTGTTTATTTTACTTTTTATTTATTTATTATTATTTTTATTGCACAGGGTCTAGTTAAACTTGCTGATTTTGGAGTGGCCACTAAACTTACAGAAGCTGATGTTAATACACATTCTGTCGTTGGAACTCCTTATTGGATGGCTCCTGAGGTAAATATAAATATCTCTACATATTCATTAATATCTTAATATCATTTTATTTAAGTTTTCTTTTTTGTGGCGTATTTTCATACATACCGTTCGAAACCCTTCCTAAACTCCCAATATCAATTTTATCTTTCTCAAACTCAAAATATATCAAATCTTCCTTTCTGAAGCCCCAACTACATCAATTTTCTCTCTTCAAAATAAATATATATATATATATGTATATATATATATATATACATATACATATATATATATGTATATATATATATATACATATACATATACATATACCTATATATATACCTATATATATATGTATATGTATATGTATATATATATATATATATATATATATATATATATATATATATATATATATGTATATATATATATATATATATATATATATATATACATATATATATATATAGGTATATATGTATATATATATATATATATACATATACATATACAAATACATATATATACATATATATATATATATATATATATATATATATATATATATATATATATATATATATATATAGGTATATATATAGGTATATGTATATGTATATGTAGATATATATATATATATGTATATCAATCATACACAAATTCTTTGAAATTTATGCAAGCTTTGTCAGATAAAACCTGATTCTTTTTAAAAAAATTCAAAGGGTATATACAGCAGTTCCGTTATATCACATCAACATCTGACTATTAATATTAAATATATTTTTATGTGAAATAAAAGGTGATAGAAATGTCTGGAGTTTGCGCCGCGTCAGACATATGGAGCGTGGGCTGCACAGTCATAGAGCTCTTGACTTGCGTGCCGCCTTATTACGAACTTCAGCCGATGCCTGCTCTCTTTCGCATTGTTCAGGTTCCTTTTCGTCCTTTTCCTCATAATTTCATTTACACCCCTGTAAAATTTGTTATGTTGTAAACGACCTTTTGAATTCAGGATGAGAACCCTCCGATTCCGGAAGGACTGTCGCCTGAGATAACCGATTTTCTTCGTCAGTGCTTTAAAAAGGTTATTTTATATACTAATGGTTTATTTTGTAATAAATTATTGAGCTGATTTGATGTAATATTAAAATATAATAATTTCAACAGGATGCAATGCAAAGGCCTGATGCGAAAACTTTGTTGATGCATCAATGGATCCAGAATTCGAGGCGGACCCCACCTTCTTATCTCCGTCAGTCTGGCGGATCTGTAAGGTAGTTTTTGCTTTTGTTTTATTTTTCTTATTTTTTGTAAGAATCTTGTATTTTTTTCTAAGTCTTTTTCTTATGGTTTTAATATTTAAGGAATATCGAGGAAGAAGAAGATGCGTCAAGTGGGGTTATTAATCAAGCAGGTGTCGATAGCCCGCAAGGCGAGCAAAGAAAGAGCACTTCTTCTGAAATTGAACGCGTAATTTTTTCTTCATTTTTTTTTTTATAAAATATTTCTAAATATATTATTTATTAAATCTTCGTATATCTCTTTCAGGAAGATTCTAGTAGAAAGGATGCGTTGGAGCTCAATTCACCTTCACCGAGTAACAAAAGCGACTCGAAACGCCACGACACCTCAAGTCAAAACGGCACAACAGACCATTTAAACAACGATTCACAACTTTTGACAAAAGACCCGACTTTTGTTTTGAACGAGAAGCTGTCTGAGGGCAAAATCTCGCCTGGAAGCGACAGACACAGCGCGTATGATGTGAAAGAAAGTAGAAAAGACGAGGTGAGAATGGACGAGTTTGAGGAGAGGAGGAGCTCTGGCGCTGATGAGTCAGATGCTTTTTCGTTCGGATGCGGCAGAAATAATAACGCTAGTTTCAGAAAGGTATTTTGTACCGTTACTACTGTTGAGCGGACTTTTAGAGGAATAAAGTACTTTAATTGGATTGCAATTTAGTCCTGTACTATTGATTTCAACTTTTTGGTCTCTGTAAATAATAAAGAATTGTGCATGGTTAGTCCCTGACTCAAGGACTAATAATAATAGTGCATGTTTTCATAAAGTACGGGGACCAAACAGTTCAAAATAATACAGGGACTAAATTGCAATCCAATTAAACTACAGGGAGTAGATAACGAAATCCTTTTTTTCCAACATTTATTCTTTCTTTTTTTCACAAAAAGAAATGTTTATTAATGGTTGGTCCCTGACTCAAGGACTAATAGTAACAGTCCATGTTTTCACATGTTTTCATATAGTACAGGGATCAAACAGTTCAAACCAATAATACAGGGACTTAATCGCAATCCAATCAAAGTACAGGGACTAATTAACTCAATCCATTTTTTGACAAACCAAAATGTTTTTTTAATGACAGGTTGAAAAGCCGCTGGTGTTCAGCCCGGCACCGGGCGACCTGACCCGGTTCAGGGAGAACTCAGGCGAATCCTTCGAAGAACTGTTCCGGCCGCTGGACCAGCGGCGGGACCCGGCCAATGAGACGTCGACATCTGGCGCCGCCGCGAATCAGGAGAGCAGCGGTCTGACGAGCGAGCTGAAGGCCAGGATGGCTTTGAAGAGCAAGGAGACCTCGCCGGTGAGAAGGGTTGGAGAAGGAGGGCCTCTTCTGAAATTGGTCATGGAGATGCACGATGATGTCATGGATCTCGAGGGATCGGTAATAGAAGATTGTTTTTTTAATTGTTGTTTTGTTTGGTTTTTTTTTTGGTGTAATTTTGTCTTGGGCCCTACAAAGTATTAAAATTGCATGTATACTCTTATGAAAGTAAAAAAAAATATCATCTGAAAGGGTAATTTAGGGATTTTGATGGATTTTAATAGGGTGATTTTGTCTTCTTTAAGATTATTTTTAGTTAACTTTTTCTTATTTTGTAATTTATGGTTTGTGGCCTTTTTTTGTAGGTATTTGGTGAGAACATGCCGCCTGAGAGCTTATTTCCTGTACAGGTGCTTATCTTTTTTTCTATTCTCTTTTTTCAATCATTAAACTCAACAGTTTTTTATAACATTTTGTGAATAAATAATTGTAAATACAGACGGTGGAATTCAGCAAAATAGTGGGGCTGCTCAAGCCAGAGGAGCCAGAAGAAGTGATTCTATCGGCTTGTCAGAAACTCGTGCTGTTTTTCACTCAGCGGCCTGAGCAGAAACAGACTTTCATGTCTCAGCACGGTTTCTTGCCCTTAATGGAACTCCTTGATATTCCTAAGCACCGCGTAAGTAAAAAGATATTTACTTTTTGGACTGGTGTTGGAATTTTAAATTATTATTATTTTTTTTGAATCTTTTTGGCAGATAAGCTGCTCGGTGTTGCAAATTGTCAACCATTTGATCAAAGATAATGTCGCTTTTCAGGAAAATGCATGCCTCATTGGCTTGGTACATTCATTTTTTTCATAATTTTATTTTATTTTATTTTGTTTTTTTAAGAGCTTTTGGAAATTAATACGTGTTATTATTTTTTCATTTTAGATTCCTGTAGTGATGAATTTCGCGGTGCCCGACAGACCGAGAGAAGTTAGAATGCAAGCTGCTTTCTTTCTTCAACAGCTCTGCCAATCAAGGTTTACTTTTTTATATTTTTTTTCCCTCGAAACTTATACCACTTAATAAAATTCTGAAACAAAAGCTTGACTGAATCCATTTCCTTGATTTCTTTTATTCTCTTGCAGCCAACAAACACTACAAATGTTCATCGCTTGCAGAGGCATCCCTATTCTAGTCGGCTTTCTTGAGCCTGACTATGCTAAGTACAGGTCCCCACTCAAAACAATACAAAAACATCACATAACATCCTTACTTTATTCATTAATTTATTATTTAATATTTCCATTTATTTTCATACATTTCAGGGACATGGTGCATCTGGCAATAGATTGCATCTGGCAAGTCTTCAAACTGCAACACTCAAACCCACGCAAGGACTTCTGCCGAATCGCAGCCAAAAACGGAATGTTAATCCGCCTAGTCAACACATTACACAGCCTAAACGAGGCGACCCGCCTCGCCTCGGTGTCCGGATCCGGCGCTCTGGCCGTAACGCAGAACAGCATTCAACCCCCTCTTCCGAGACCCAGATCGGCCCAACACCTGGACCAGATCCAGTCCTCTCATTCCGGCCAGCTGGACGTTTCCAGAATAAGACTCAGGCCTGATTCGTCAGACATGGACTCTTCGCCCAAGTTCGGCGAGGGCGTGTCAAACCCTAGACGTGCTTCCATTGACAGGTCAGCAATATCAAAATTAGTAATATATATATATATATATATGTAATACGTAATTTCATATTAACAGTTGGATTTTTTTTGTAACAGGTCGCCGAGGCAGCTGGAGCAGTTGCTGACCATGACGAACGGGTTCGGCGCGTCTCAGAACGATCACGTGAGACCTTTGTTGAGTCTGTTGGAGAAAGAGCCGCCGTCGCGACACGTGTCGGGCCAGCTGGACTACGTGAGGCATTTGTCAGGACTGGAGCGGCACGAGAGCATCTTGCCTTTGCTTCACGCTTCTTCTGCTGAGAGAAAACCGAATGGGGAGCTCGAGCTTTTAATGGCAGAATTTGCCGGTACGTCCTTTCTTTTTTTTTGAATTTTAATTTTCAGAAAAAAAACTCTTAATTTTGGTGAGTATTTTAAGAGCCCCCTTCACTTTTTAGATTCTCTCAAGAACTCCCTATAAAGTAGATTGAATATTTTTTACCCCCTATTGTCTTTTAACAAAGATGGAGGTTTATTACACCCCTAAGTTAAAAAAAAAAAAAAGGAAATTCAACCCACTTTAAAGGGGTTTTTGAGCGAATCTAAAAAGCAAGGTGTTTTTAAAAATAAAATTAAGACATCTTATTATATAACTAAAGATAACAAACAAATAATTTGCATTAAGATAATTCTGTAATGACAAATTTTTAATATTTTCTACATACACATTACAAACTTGTATCTAAATATATATAAAATAATTACATATAAAATATAAATATATAATTAATAAAATAATACATAAAATAGACGTATCGTATCCTGACTTCTAAAATATTCAGAAAACTTACGTTTTTCAACTAACTCCTCCTACAACAGAGGTGTCAAGACAAGGCCGCGAGAACGGCAACCACGCGGAATCCTCCTCCTCGTCAAAACACCCGCACAGATCCCAAAGCAAGAGCAACCCGTCCCTCGCACTCCTCCCCGTCACCACCAACCACACCGAAGGCGCGTCCACGTCAGCGTCGCAAACCGCGTCCGGCGTTCTATCCGGGTCGGGCGTGCTGAACGCGCGGCCGGGCAGCACGACCTCGTCGGGGATTTTATCCCAGATGGTCTCGTTGCTGAGCGCTGACGTGGCGCGGGAGTATCTGGAGAAGGTGGCGGATTTGCTGTTGGAGTTTGCGGGGGCGGATAGTGTTGTGAAAGGGTTTATGTGCACGCAGAGCTTGTTGTTGAGATTGTTTCAGATGTTTAATAAGATCGAGCCGCCCATTTTGTTGAAGGTATGGTGATTTTGGTCAAAGGCTTCGTTTTATTGGAGTGATGAGTGATTGTTGATTCTTATGAAGTGTTTTGTTTTTGATTTGGTGTAGATATTGAAGTGTGTTAATCACCTTTCGACGGACCCGAATTGCTTGGAGATTCTCCAAAGGGCCGACGCGATCAAGCATCTAATCCCGAATCTCGAGCTCCGTGACGGACCCCTCGTCTCCCAAATTCATCACGAGGTTTCCTTTTGTCCTTTTCATTTTTCTAAAAAGAAAACTTACGAAATTTCATGTGTGTGCACGCCCAAAGTCATAGAAATAACATGTATTATACACCATTATTCCCAATTTGCTTTAAAATTCCCCAATTTGATAACCTTATTCATTAAAATACAAGGATATATAGCCAATAATCACAACATTTTTCCCAATTTCACATCATGCCGAAAACCCCAATGAAATTTCACCCACAATTTTCTTTAAAATTTCCAAACTATCCTAATTTGACAAAACTTAACAAGGAGAGGGATATAAATATAGATGATAATTTCCACTATCTATAGGGTTATACAAGATATCCTCACGTTAGTTGGGATATCCATGAAAATTTTCCATTTCACACAAAAAATTATGCCAAAACCCTAACAAAATCGATCTCTTCCAGGTCCTAAACGCGCTCTTCAACCTGTGCAAAATCAACAAACGCCGTCAAGAGCAAGCCGCGGAGAACGGCATAATCCCGCACCTGATGAACTTCATCATCTCCGACTCCCCCCTAAAACAGTACGCGCTGCCCCTCCTCTGCGACATGGCCCACGCCTCCCGCAACTCCCGCGAGCAGCTCCGCGCCCACGGCGGCCTCGACGTCTATCTCAGTTTGCTGGAGGACGAGGCGTGGGCGGGCGCCGCGCTGGACTCGATCGCCGTGTGCTTGGCGCACGATAATGATCTGAGGAAGGTTGAGCAGGCCTTGCTGAAGAAGGAGGCCATTGTCAGAATGGTTAAGTATTTCCAGAGCTGCCCCGAGCAGTACTTTGTTCATATTTTGGAGCCCTTTTTGAAGATTATAACGTACGTGAGGACTTTTTTATTTGTGTTTTTGGGTATTTTTCTAATGGTTTTATGATTGTGGTTATCAATTTGTGAATAAAAATTGCAGGAAATCATCGAGAATAAATACTGCGATGGCGACGAGTGGGCTGACGACTTTGTTGATTGCGAGACTTGATCATCAAGATGCTATTGCGAGGCTTAATCTGCTCAAATTGATTAAGGTATGTCTATATTATTTAATATATTTAATTATGTAGTATTTTTGTACAATGGTTGTGGTTTCTTTCAAGAAATCGTATTTTTATAATTTTTATTATAAGAATATATGAATTTATTTTAACAGGCGGTTTATGAGCACCATCCAAGACCGAAACAGCTGATAGTGGAAAACGATCTGCCACAAAAGCTTCAGAATTTGATAGAAGAAAGAAGAGACGGACAAAGATCAGGCGGACAAGTGCTGGTAAAGCAAATGGCCACAGCGTTACTCAAAGCGCTTCACATCAACACAGTTTTGTAATTGTTTCTTTGTTTTATTGTTTTGTTAATTAATTAATTGCCTTGTTGTTTGTGTTATTATGGTTGTATTATATCTTTAATTTTGTTTTATTGAGAGGAAATGTAAGTTAATTTTGTAGGGAATGAATTGGTTTGCTGTTGTTGTTCAATGTTGGGTTATAAAATGTAAGTGGAGAGTTATCCCTTTATTAATGGGGTAAGGTCTCTGAGTGATAACTTGTTTTGTGTGCCTGTATTTAATGAGAATTGTCTTGTTGTGTTATTATTGTTGTATTATATCTTGTTTTATTTTGCAAGGAAAAGGCAAGTTTTTCTCCCATATTTTTTAGTGCTGTTGTGAAGGGTTATCACTTTATTCTACTTTATTATTATTTTGTGCACCTGTGAAATGTTGAATCTCCTACACAAGGAAGGCATGAAAATTGGAAAATGGATCTTATCTAGAATTAAATTTGAAAAATAATTTCCAAGAAGCAATTTGTGAAGGGAAAAATTAATTATACAGTACTTTCAATAGGCTGGGCTGGGCTGGGCTGGGCAGGGAGATGGATATTGGGCTAAAATGAATTCGTGGCCTTTTTCCAACAATTTAAGGCCTTGTATTGGGTGACCAGCTTATTGCATCTTTTGGATGTGTGCTTTCTATTTTCTTACAATCTCTAGTTGTATTTTAGTCTTTTATTTGGAGTTTCACTTGTATTTGAAAGGAAAGCCCCACCTTTTTATCAGTTGGGTCTTATGATCTTGATCTACCAGATATAGAATGAGAAAGAGAGAATTCATGTTGGCTAATGATCTTGAGAATTACTCATACAATTAATTATAATTTAATTAGGAGAAAAATTGTTACTAGATAAAAAGACGCACAAGATAAAACAATAGGAGAAGATGGGAGTCCATTTAGCCGTGGACCTGACGGATGGTCTGGTAAGAGAGAAATGCAAGGGATTTTAACAATATTTTCTTGCTGGGATTTATGATGTAACAGTTGTCTTTGCTAGCTAGAAGCGGAATTTTCCCCTTAAGTTTAGCAACAATTTTCTCTTGAATCAGCTTACAATGTCTGTTGTGTTGCAGTTGTTTCTCTTTCGAATTTAACGGTCTATCTTTTGTAAATAAACTTTGTAACTTTCTTGGATTTTTTCTGATTTTAATGAAAATACATAAGTAGGCTATTCATCTACTATAGCCTACAAAATTTTACCACCAGAAAATATTCCTAGAAAAATAAGAACTTTAAATAATATTATTACTTTTAGCAATGAAGCCTTCCAAACAAAGGCATATGATATATTATACCAAAGGTTTGAGGTTGGATTTCTCACTTTTTTTATATCTTCCCCCAACTTTATGTCTACTTTTGCATGGGTGTGCAAAATCAGGGTTTGATATTTATTTATAGATTTTTATTTTTGAAAATTTTGTTTACTTATGGATTTGTGTTTTATCAGTTTAGAAGTTTGTAAAATATACAAAACTGAAATGCAAATAATGATACAAATATTTATGATCCGCACATATGTGTATTTGTTTACTAGAATATTTGTTTACTAGATGCCTTCACTCTACATAATACAAACTTATTACTTATAGGTTGCATGTTTTAATCACTTCAATCAGGTAAGCGTGGGTTTCAACACCTTTTAAACTGAAGAATAAATAGTTACATTATTAGAATATAAAAAATAAGTAAACATCCCAGCATACAATTTACCTGTTGCACCCCGAAAAAACATATATTCTCAGATTGATATATTACGGATGTAATTTTTTTTTCTTTGACGTTAGTTAACTTGAAATACTTATAATGAACTTTTAGCTTGAGAGAACATATTACTTATTCAAGAACCAACATAACTTTGAAGAATATGGATATGAAGATAAAAGGGCGTACATGTCTAGAATATTTATTATGTAATTAATATGTTTGCATTCAAGGGAAACATGCCATAAATGTTCAAGCCAACATGTCATCCTTTACAGAGATTCTGAAAATCTTCTGACTTGGATTCTTATGTAAAGCCTACATAAGGATTCAAACCCTAAATAAAGATGCAAAGATCAACACAAAAACTAGGTATGTTATTTAAAAAGGTGTTGATATTTTGGAGCTAGTTTTAAGTTTTGCTATATCTACAGCAAGACCAAAATCTTTTTTGTTGAAAAACAAAATATCCATTACTTTTCTTTTCATTTTTTTAGTGCATCTAACAATATAGGAAATGGATGAATAGAAAAATATGATAATGATCAGTAAGAAATTGGTCATCATCCTTAACCAAAAAAATTGGTGTGATTCCTGTCAAAGAGAAATTAGCTCAAAGATAGAAAAGATAGTTAACATGGAATATTTAATTTTTGTAATGAATAATATGTAAATGGCATTTTGCTTCAATTGAACAAGACCATTAATGGTCTTTTTAACAAACAAAATAAGAAAAAAAGAAGCAACCAGCTTAGAGAAAATCTTGGATTGATTAAACCTACAAGTGGAATTTGGGATTGCTGAAACTTACAAGATACTTTCAGTTTTACAATCCACTCTTCAAAAATTACAAAGCATATAATTTAGAAGTTCAATATTTGAAAGTATACCTTTAATTGCTAATTACCTTGTGTATCTTTCTCACAGAAATTATATATTCTGTGACCAAAGTAAAAAGGAATTATTTCCTATAACAAGTGAAGACTACAACCATTGTCATGTCACTGATAGATGAGACCCTAGTTTTATTCTTAAACAAGCAATAGAAATGCCATGGATACTTGCCTTTGAACAATATGTTTGGATCTTTATCAACATACTGTTAAATATATAATCCTCAATAATACAATTATTTTTCGAAGGAACTCCATAATATATATATATATATATATATATATATATAGTAATCATGCAACAACTAACTAATAAGCAACTTATAGCCATGTCTACGTACCTAGATAGCATATATTATTACGACTTACGAGTTACATCTAAATAATCATGATTTAGTGTTAAAGCAAGAATTCATCATTAGATTCATGTATGCCTATGCAAACAAGTAGTACTAATTATGATACATTAATATTTAATTATTCCATGTCTGACAAGTATCTAAATATACAAATCCAAAAGATAATCTTTACACTACCAAACAATATATTCCTCATATATTTATCTACCTTAACTATAATCACTTTTTAAACTGTTTCCTTTTCGGATCCATCATGCGCCGATTAATTACCATTCACCCTAATATATATCACCTCTTCCTCTCTACATCATTTACCCAATATATTAACTAATTATCTCATATATATATGAAATAAATTAGATATATAACCTCTTCAAGAAGAGAAAGAATCAACAAGGCTTTGCATGAGTTGGACCTGAACCCTGAGACACTGCACATAATCCGCCGTCTCTTCCAAGAGGTTTGTATAATCCATGCTTCGGCCTCCCGGTATGATTCTTCTAAGTTCTTCTGCTCGACTCGATTCGTCAGGTCGTGATATAATTGGAGTTCTTATCTGAATTCTTCTCCTGACCATTAATAATCTGCCTGGCTGTCTGCCATGCCTTATTCTGAGTCTCTGAAGTAACGCTCGGCTCCAGTTACGTCTAGGGTTTGTTGTATATGCCATTGATGCATAGGCCGCACGACGTATTCGCCTTGTACATGATGCATGAGAGGGTTTTGGCACCGTTTGATTTATTCGGGCTAGGGCTTGTACGAAGTGGATGGCTTGCATGAGATTGTTGGATGTGTTATTAGGGTTTGGGTTTGGAGGTGGGTTTTTAGTTGTATTCATGAGAGAGAGAGAGAGAGAGAGAGAGAGAGAGAGAGAGTTGTAACGGAATGGATTGCCTTTTAAGGTACGGTTTAAGGGACAAAATGATGGGATGATTGTATTGGATATTGTTTTCTTCGATTTCTGACACAAAAGGGTCCTTCTTGATCTCAGAGAGAGAGAGAGAAAGGGAGAGAGGGAAGGTTCTGACACAACTGCCAAACAGGGAAATCCTAGAAAAAAGGGGACAAGGTCCAAAAAACAAAGGGGATTAGTGTTAATGGTGCCCCCATAAAACAATTTTTTTAGCTCAGGAAGGAGAGAAGAAATGGAGGATTAGAGGGGAGAGAGAGAGAATAACTGAATAAAGGGGCAAGGTTTAATTAAAAAGAATATTTGTTAAAGGAAGGAGAGAGACGTGGGAATCAAGGGTCTATTTTGTAACTTTGGGATTAGTTATGGCAATGGCTTTATTGATTCCTAAGTTACATTGTATTAGTGTTTGATCATGTCATATATTCCAAAAAATCTTTATATGTTAATTTTCATTTGCTTCACACAATTATTTTGTAGGTCATCATTATGTTAGCGGATAATTTCATATATCTTTGGACATGCTTGATTTCATGTTTAGTTGAATAAGAGCTAAATTATCATGCCGATCTTTATTATTTGAATTACCACCCATATATATTTTGTAGATGACTTTTATAATAAATTACCATACATCTTTATAATTGACTTATTATATTTATTGAATTGAATGAAAATGTCACATCATATTAATGGATTCTAAAGTGTTGTTTCTAAAATAATATATTGGCATTATAAAAAACATAATAAGATATTATAAAATAATATATAATACTAACAAAAGAATGAAATCAACAATTTCATGATCATTCATTCGTTATATATATGCAAGTTCAGGTCATTCAAATTTGGGTAATTGAGCGGCCTATTCAGGTTACAGGTCATTTAGGTTCGAGTTATTCGGGTCTCGGGTCGTTCAGGTCTCGGGTATTTCGGGTTTTAGGTCGTTCGGGTTCCGGATATTTCGGGTTTCAGATTGTTTGGATTCGGGTCAGGTCGGGTTTCGGGTTGTTGACTTGTCAACATTTTTGGCTCAGGACGGATTTGGGTTCGGATGTGTCGGGTCGGATTTTCGGGTCAAGTCAGATTTTACCAACTCTAATCCTAACCCCATGACCTTGAGGGCAACAAAATTTGAATTTTTTTTTTCTAGAAAAGAAACGAACCCGAGTTGAAACTTAGGATTTTGACTTACCAGGATTGCAAACGAATCGCACTGGACGAGAGTAATGGAAGGTGATTCGCCATATAAGAGGTAAATCCATGATTAAATGCGTAGTCTTTCATTAATCATCATTTTTTCCTTGATATTTTGTTTGATTTTTTAATTCAAATTCCATGCTTTGATGGATCTTCGTGTAGATTCTGAGCTAAAATCGAAACGATGATCGCCTATGCTAGGGTATGAGTGATTTGGGGAGAATAAACCTGCTAGATGAGACATGATTATTAATTAGCGTAAAGGGTAGTAATACAGTTTATAAGTAGTGAAAATCGCTGGACGTAACTTGCTGAGGGTCTATTTTATGACTTGAGGCGTATTTTTATTTGAAATTACAAACTCTTACGTCACTTTAATGTATAAGAGATTATTGTGGGGGTAATCATGAGGCATGAGATAATTTTTCTAAAGAATAAGATTCTTCTTGGTACTTACACATATTAACATCTATGTTCAATATTTGATCATGAAAACAAAAGATCAAGGATGCAATGAGGAAAGAGGGGAGGGTGGGGGTGGGAGAAGTGGGTAATGGGACCATGAGGGCAAACCACCACATGAGCGCACATGGTTCTAATGACCCACATGAGAGAGATGGCAAAGATATATGAGCGGCTTTCTACTCCTCATAGAATTCCTTTGATGGAATTTATCCTATAAATTTGGTTCATACCTTAGTTGATTGTTAGTGAATATATATTGTAGTTCTTCAAGTATTTACGTAATCATTCTGAATTTTCAAGAAATAGGTTATCGAATAGTCTTATGATTTTAAAACGGTGGCATTCTAGTACGCATGAAATATATATAAAAATAAATGAAATATATATAAAAATAAAGGGAAAATATTTTACATAGGATTCAAGTTAATTGTAGGAAAAGAATTGTAGTGGTTAACCAGAGCGTGGCTTTAGCTTTCGTCTCTTAAAGCGGGGGATTTGTTTGAGTCTGGAAATTAGATTAGAAGTTTGGTCTCACGTCTAAACCTATCATATTCAAAAAACCAAATATTTTCTTTTCTTTTTCTTAAAAAAATACTTTTTTAATTAAATAAAAGGGAAAATTGAGAGAAATTAAGAGGGTCTTGTCTCAACTCCTAACCTATTCTTGCACTGTTAGATTGTTCACATCATACGTGATAAGTGTCACAACCTCCAAGTCAAATATGACTTTAGGAAAGATGAAATAAGGCTGAATGGTGGAATAAAATGAAAAAAAATCATCTATATCATCAATTAAGTGTAGAAAAATTTGAAATTGATGAAAGAATAGTTATTTCATGTGTGTAAGATGAAATAGAATGAAATAAAGCCAATTTTTCTTTCGTTTTTTCCCAAAAAATATTAATTTGATCATCTTCTTGAAGTGCTCATTATGAAATGAAATAAAATGAAATAGCATTACAATTCAAAATTTTCGCTTGTTGTCGAACACCTAAAAAACATGAAACATCAACCTTCAACCATCAAATATCAATCATATGACAGCTCTTCAAATTAATTCCATCAGAAACTGAAGATATTTTTCTTTCGTCATAAGGAAAAGAATGCTTAAATTGGATTTATTAAGCTGTATAATTTAATACAGAATAAAAGTATTAAGCTAAGTTAAATGATAAAAGAAATATCATTTGATTTTCATAACAATGTGACATAAATCTCGTCACCTAGTTAGCCAGCTTTGGAGTGCAACATATTCTCAAGCGTATAAGACTTCTTTTTTTTCTTTGGAAGAAAAGAATGTCTAAACTTTTGGCTCTCTTTTAAAGGGCCTATGGATCTACATAAAAAATAATGAACATAAGGTTATTATATTTGCATATATGGTGCAATTTGAAATTTCAAATTGCACCATATATGCAAATATAATAACCTTATGTTCATTATTTTTTATGTAGATCCATAGGCCCTTTAAATTTTGAATAATTAATCGTGAGGTGACAGAATGATAATATTAGGGTTTAGATGTCAACGACAAATTGAAAGCTTCATTTACAAATCCAAAAGACAAGCATTAATGAATCCATGGATTTTATATAGTGGACCCCTTCAATCCTCATATTATGCGTCTTGCCTAAAGAGAAATTATTTACACTTAAATAGGTGAAACAAATTTTGATGAGAAATTATCATTTCAATTTATCTTTTAGTTTTCATTAAATATGAGTAATTAACTCTTTATTAATTTTTTTTTGCAATGATATAAACATAATGATCATATAAACCTTTTTTTTTGAAGTAGTAGACGAGAGCCTACTAAAGACTTTAATTAATAATAATAAAAAATCGATTACACAATTTTTGCTACATTATATTTGATGCAATTTAAATCCTACACTTGAAAATAAAAATAGAAAGAACGGCTTATGTCCTAAATATCTATCTCCATTTTCATAATGCGACTTAAAACCGTTGAGAGGATTGTCAGTGATGATCAACTTCTTGCCGTGATGGTCGATTTCTTGCCGTGATGGTTGTTATCGACCCACATCATACTTGTACCATTGCAGAAATAACCTCAATAAATCGGTGCTAGAATTTGGGGGAACCGTCGATCTCTTCTACCAAGTACGCTTTGAAAACCTTCCTGAATCTGATCACAATCAGTGCTTAAAAGACCTCTTCTAGCCACCCGATATTCCAAGCAATTAGGCCGCGAAAATCAGCCAACAAATACCAAAATTTATTTGCAAAAACAGTTCAAACTCGACCCCCTTTCTCGGCTAACAAACATGGCAATTTCAGCCGTACCAGCTCCTTCAATGCCGTACAAGTAGCATACCGGACACAAAACCGACACTAAATCGGTCCCATACGAGCCACAAACTCCGCACGAGAGTTGTTCCCTTCAACTTCAAATAAAGAGACAAGAGAACCACTATTGATGAAACAAGGAATCCACCAAATATATGCCAAGATTCCGTAAAATGTAATTTTGCTAATGCAAGGTTAATTTGGCCTCAAATTGGAATTAAAAGAAATGGAAGGCTTAAATACAAAAGCATGAAGAGGGAGAACAGTGCATATGATAGTGTGTTCACAACATATAGCAGTGCATCCACACTAGATCAGGCAAGGAAGATCTATGTGAGGGATCTATGTGAGGGAGGTCTGCAGATCAAGCAATGTGAGGGAGGTCTGTGCAAAACAGAATGCAACTCAGGCTAGATCTGTGCAAAACAAAAAGAGACTCCGACCTTGCAAAACAAAAAACGACTCTGACCGCCACAAGCATGAGAGATCTCCGGCTTAAAAAGCGACTCAGGCGAGATCTGTGCAAAATAAAAAGCGACTCATACCGCCACAAGCATGAGGATCTCCGGCTTAACTTCCTCCGAGATGAGAAGTGTAATCTTCAAGCTACAAGGGAGCTATAAGATTCACACACCATGTGCAAAATTTCGTGTTTTTTAGCTGCAGAGTTTCGGTTTCGGTTTGGTTTTGGGAGAGGAGAGTAGAGTAGGGGGCGAAGCTTTGAGACCCGGGGGAGGTGCCGGAGCGGCCACCTCCCCCTGGATCG
The DNA here is from genome assembly GCA_027726005.1 of Juncus effusus. NCBI lineage: Eukaryota > Viridiplantae > Streptophyta > Magnoliopsida > Poales > Juncaceae > Juncus > Juncus effusus. The sequence continues at coordinate 8,778,211 of CM050896.1, read as the reverse complement.
GATTTTTTTTTTTGGGGTGGCGGCTAGGGTTTTCATATAAACCTTTGCTTATTATTATTATTATTAATAATAGTATTATTATTATTAATAGTATTATTATTATGCTCAAGCTTCCATTCAAAAAAAAGAGTATTATTATTATTACTATTAACCAATCGTGTTGCATTAATTTGGAAAAAACAAAACAATGCTAGTTATGAGTTATGACTCACACGGGCGGGAGAAAGTGACTTGTGTGTTTAGATAGATGCTTTCATTTTATTTCATGCCTCTCTTCTCTTTCTCTCTCCAACCAACATACCACGTGTGCCTGTTAATTAACTAATAAATTATGTATCATCTAATGTAACGTTTCACCAAATTTGAAATATTAATATGCACCCAAATTATATAATATATTATTATGATAATTTAACACATACATTTTTCACGATTAATTGAATGTGAATAAGGAACCCTTTTTTAACATATCCATTATAAAATATTATTGAAAGGCAAAAAATTGATATCTGGTTTAACACAATTTTGATGTATTAAGTATAGGAGATAGTGCCGCACTGCACGCCGCCCTTGTTAAATTAGTATCTCAGAAGCATCAACACAATCAACAATATTTTTATTGGCATTATAAATAAGAGTGTAAATATGAAAACTATAACATCACAGAGGGTGTAAATAATAATAAAAGTAATGATAATGATACAAGAAAATACCATAATGATCTAATAATGATGCATATGACGTTTCTGTGATGAAATGAGAGGGCAAGTTATAGTTTTCTATAAACAATATATACATGTTCTATTTAGTATTATTTTTATAGGTAGCATAGATTGATTCAAAGCCCAGATAATTTGTCAACAAACTATTTGGGGACCAATTGGCCTACTAAAAATATAGAGAAGAATGAAATTCAAGGCCTAAACACTTTGCAATGTAATGCTCGATCAAAAAAAAAAAAAAAAAAAATTTGTACTCCTTTTTCTTTTTCTTATATTTTTTTCAATAAGTTGCATTAATGAATTGTTTGGAATCTAACATAAAAATATAAAAGATAAGATTTAAAAAGAAACAATTAAGAGAAACAAAAAAGTTAATGTACCTTGACCCTGTCCAACAAATATTAACAAATTTTGATTGTCTAAAAATCAAGAAATAATCTGAAAACAAAGCTCTTTCTTCCAATTCACGGCATTTCCCACCGCTAGTTTATGAAAACAAAATTTGTAGTATCAAAAGTCAAAACCAAAAAAAACAAAAGAAACAAAAAAATTCTTCCTTGACAGAAGACCTATTAACAAAAATAAACTTAATAATACTAACTAGATTTGAGTATCAAAATTGTTATTTGAAGAAAGGCTGAAAGAAATACGCCTCCGTTTTTTTTTCCTTTTTACTCAAGCGGCCAAAAGCCCTTCGATTGTGTACTGAAGATCCTTTGCCCAGTCGGCTTTAAACAGCAAGGTTCTTAAAGTTTGCATCACATTATAATCCGGATCCAACTTTCTTTGCCAACCCTACAAAAAATCACATAATTATTATTCAATATAATACCACATATAAATAAGGTGCAACATTACTACATGAAATTATACCACCGTTAAATTTTAATTTTAATTTTAATTTTTTGTAATTATTATGGGCCCTAGACTAAACTGAAGCTTGATTGGAGTTCTTCAGATATAACATCTTTAAAAAGTCTAGATTAAGATTATAATCCGTACATTAATCAATCAAACCAAACAAGATATAACAAATCAAAAAATCCCTAAAACAGTATAATATAATATATTAATGAAAATACCCAAAAATAATATAATATAATATAATAATGAAAAATGGGATGAGGAAAGTTACCTCAAGAACTAAGGTGGTGACCATGACGGTACAAACGTTGCCGTCGATGTTGACTTTGTGGCGCCTAACCTGGTCCAGCAACTGATGCATGCACTCCGCCGGATGCACCGTGTCACCCTCGTCCGTCCCCCAAAACGTGAACGACTTCTCCACCTCCTGTTTTTCTCGAAATAAATAAATAATCATCATAATTAATTCAAAAATAGAGAAAGAACATATAATCTCACATGAAGAACCCATGATTTAGTCCATGAGACCTAATCCATAATCGGAGAAACAAATAACAGAAAGGAACCCGTTCCGAATTACGCATCAATAGTCTTTTAAACCAGGCTAAATCATGATTTTTAATAATAATACACAGAGACATATATATATATTTATACACATATATGCACCAAAATTTTATAATAATTACGTCAATAAAAGCTTGGGGGTCAGGGCACTTCTGATTCTGAGACAGCCTAAGCGCGCTCAGAGCGGCGGTTTTCCCGTCCCTCAATGCCACGGCCTTGAAGAACGCTATGAGATTAATCCGGTCGGAGCTGGAGAGCTCGGCCGTCATGCCGACGTCCAGAAACACCACGTGCGGCTTCGATCTCTTAACGTTTTGAGGCCGCGCGACGCGCACCAGGATGTTGCCCGGGTGCATGTCCGCATGCACAAAATTATCCACCTGGATAAAGAAAAAAATTAGAAATGGGAATATGAATGTGGAGCTTAAAAGATGTAAGAGATCTGGTCAGACGGGCAACAAATGATGGTGCTTGGTACTGCCAGTATTTATAGATTGAATAAACTAGCAGTACACCTCACTTTTTCGTTTTTGTTTTACATTTTTTTTTTTTTGAAGTGTTTAATAGGTAGGTGGAATGGAGAATAATCAGCAGTGTTTACTTGTGATATTATTGAAAATTTATGATAACATTTTTTACGAAATGAATTCATTGCTAAAATGTAAATAAAAAATCAATGTTAAATAACATCAAAGTGAGTTGTACTGTTATAGTACCAGTACCAAGTACCCTTACGGGTCTGACCAGATTTTCTATTTTTTTACATTTTTGGTTTCAGTTTTTTGTCTTTTCTTGAATTTTATCAGTGTCGAATTGCGCAATCGGGGTAAAATTGGGGTCGAATTACATTCAGCTGCAACTAAATTAAGCTTTAATAATTCAATTGAGGTATAATTCCACACAAATCACCCTGAATTTAAACTCAATCGGGTTTAATAATTGGGTTTAATTATTAATTAATCACTTACCAGGAGCATCTTCAACAAGGCATGTGTTCCAATATGCGCAAGCGCGCTCTTAAGCCTATCATGTCCCTCAAGCTCATCCACATAATGCGAGACGCTCTCGCCGTGCTCATACGTCTCCACCAAAACGGCCGGGTGAACAAACGGGTAAACCGGCCTGGGAAAACTCACGTCTTTCCACCTCCTAAAATTATATATAAACCTGCTCAAGTGGGCCGCTTCCCTCGCCAAATCGACCTGACTCATCATGAACACCGCGAATTGCTGCACGGATTCGTCCAGTCTCAGCCAGCGTAAAGCAGGGACTAAATTGGAAATTCTCGCGACTAAATTAATTAGTATGAAATCGCGTCTTATTGATTCTCCTACGCCTGGATGGCGGACTTTTACGGCCACGGTTAGTTTTTTTTTGGAGTTTTTGAGGCGGGCTCGGTGGACTTGAGCCACGCTGCCTGACGCGACGGGATTTTCTTCAAAATCGTCAAAAATGTCAGAAATTTTTCTCCCAAAAGATTTTTCGATCATTTTTTTGGTGTATGAGTAACTGTGGACAGGGGCTTTGGTGTGGAGTTTTGAGAGCTCGGTGCATAAATCTGAAGGGAATAAATCGGGCCGTGTGGCGGCCCACTGGCCCCATTTTATAAAAGCGGGCCCCGCTTTTTCTAAGGTCCGCCGGACCACGTTAAGCCAGGTCTGTCTGAACTGGTCGCCGAACCGGTCGGCGAAAGGGGCCATTATTATACTTGGCGTGAAGAGAAATGTAAGGTAAAAAGAGCGGATTAGTAAAATTGCGAATTCTAGAAATGAGAGGATGAATGAGGTTAAGTAAACTCTGCCGTCTTGGGCCCGCATGTAGAGAGAATTGGTGGAATATTCTCCATCGGCGCTGGTACGCTGAGTCAGCATGGTTGTGCCAGCTGTCAATGCGAGTAGGTAAGGTATTAAGTTGTACCGAGTCGCGGCTAGGGTTAGGGCACAGGCGACTCGGCTGGCGAGAGGTGAGATTTTTGTGTTTTTAGGGTTTTTGAATGTGAGTTGTTTCCATGAATTTTGCGAGTTTCTGGCCATTGTAGCGGTGTAAGAGAGAGAAGAAAAGGATTTTATGCTTCGAATATTGATGTATGGATTTGGGTTTGGATTTGATTTTGCGAGTTTGGTTAGTAAGAGAGAGCATTTGTAGTGTGAGAAATTTCTGCATGAGTGTAATGTGGTACCAGCTGAAAAGATTGTGCCGTAATTAGGGTTTGGTTTTGTCGTGCTTGAAATGAAATGCTGGCCCAGCTCTTTGATCTTTCCAAGATTCTTCATTCTCTTTATGAAAAATAACCTGTTTAATATTTGGAGAAAATAGAACACTAATTAAGATCTTTACTCCTCCTTTTTTCACTTAATTCAGGTTAAACTGGATTCAATTAGTTAATTAGAGGTCAATAGTCCAAACTAGGGCCTTTTTGAGGTCAAACATTACGGTTTCGCTAAATTGAAAAAGTAAAAGAATAAGCCCATACATCATGTATACAAAACATAAAGCAATAAGCTCAATTAAATCACAAACAACCAAAGATCGAAATATAAAATCAGACATAAAAACTCACGCAGACATGGCGCTGCTAAATGGAATCCCTTCCGCAAGAAATACCAACAACCTGAAACACAAAATAAAAATCAACCCACCATGAGAAATCAGAATCACCACTAAAAAAACCGCCAAACAAAACAAATTAGAGACAAAAAAAACATACTGAAAACGAGGCGATTGTTGCGGGGGGCACCGCCACCATGTCGGGCGTTAAAACCCTAGAACAACGAATACTGTATCCTTTCGATTCGATCTTCTGCCGATTGATTCAAGATTCCGCGAGGGTTAATGAGGGTACCAAGAGAGAGGAGATGCAGAGGCGGGAGAGAAGGATGTGCGGAGGAAAGAACGCCGCGACGCACAGATGAGAAGAGAGAATCGGAATCAGAAATGTGATGTGATGTGATGTGATGAGATGAGATGAGAGCACCGGATTGATGGGAGGAGATCTCGGCCGTCCGATCAACGGTGTCAAATTGGAGAAGAAGAAGCAAACTCGCGATTTTGACCTTTTAATCTCATGCTCTGCACTTTCCTATTTTAGAATTTTGAAATTACTGGGCTGTTGGGGCCTGGTAATTTGCCAACGTAGTATATTAGTATAATTAGTGGGAAATTATGTTTTTCTAAGCACTATATAAATTATCTACTGCATACTTAATTAAATAAAAAAATATTGTTTTATATAATAAAAATGTTATATGAAGACAAAGTTATATGTTACATAAACTAAAAGTAATATCAACTAAACTCTATAAATATATAATACTTTTCAAAAATCTTTGTGTGGGGGAGGGGGGCATGGCCACTCCCGATCTCTATTAAGCTTCGTCACTGACTGACGGTGAATAATCAATTTTGTAAGTAATATAGTAATTGAAAAAGAAAATACAATATGATGCATAGTCTACTTCCGAAAAAAAAAATTAAACATAGTTGCGTAGAAATATATTACATTAATGTATTATGTCTTTTAAATAGAAATAACAATAATACTGAAATAAAATTTTCATACATTGCAATTTAGATGAAAACTAACAGAGGATGTGGGCCCACAAATCTAATAACGTGTTAACTAAACTAGATGGTGCTATTAAAATGGGAAAGATTAGTTATATCTCCCTCAAGACCGCCTCAAAGAGTAGACCATGGAATAAGAACTTACTCTCACTGAAATGTGGGACCCAGCCAATCAGATACAAATTCAGCATGAGGTGGGGCTCAAAAATGAAAAAGGTCAGTGCCGACCAAATTTAGTGCTGTCTATGATATTAACAGGCATAAGTTTTCTGAATTCCTTTGTAATTGATTCTGTTGGAATACAAATTGGTTTACTGTTCTATTGAAATTTCAATCCAATGTGTTTTATTTAAAAAATTTAAAGACGACGTAACTAGCCTGATGTAAAAGAAATTCATTGTTTGAGTATTTTGGTGGAATTAGTTTTTCTTTTCCTCAAAAATGTTGGTGATGAATGTATGCTAAATACTTGATAGAAAATTCTGAAGAAATTTGTTAATCTCGTGGTATCAGTTCGATTCTAATCTTACAAACAAGTTTTTTTTATTGGCACTGTTTAGTTGTGGATGGATGTCCTACAACGAAATTAGGCCATATGTTTGTTATAAGGCTGCAAATTTAGCTCATGTTTTGAAAACTTTGGTCGCGTTGGACTCAAACAAAACTAGTTAACAACTTGTTCGATTTTAGCTCGAACTAAAGTCAAGTCGAGTCGAGTTCGAGTTGACTTCAGCTCGTTCAATATAAACTCGAAAGTACAAGCTGGACCATTTTTAGTAACTCATTTTTTAAAATTGGTGGCTTGTTCATTAAAATTTAGATTTTAAAGCATAATAATTTTATTTATATTGATGGTAGATTAAGATTTTGGGGGTCGAAGAATTAATTTTGTTGATTAGATGTGATTTTGATTCAAATCGAGTTTAGTTTCAAGTTGAGACAAGTTAATTTGATAATGAATTTAATTTTGAGATGTTATCAAGTTGAGCCGAGCTGGCTCGAGTCAAAATCGAGTTGAGTTTGAGCTTAAACATTTCACCTCAAAAGTTCAATACTCTTAAGCAATTTCGAGCAGAGTCAGCTCGAGTTCAATTTCGAGTCGAGTTCGAGTTGGTTCTAACTCAATTGAACTTGACTCATTTGCAGCCCTAGCTATCATAAGGACATCGGAAATTTAAAGTCCGGAATTAGTTTTTTGGGTCAAGTTTGCAAAAATAACCTTGAAAAACTATTTTTTCTTGCTATTTATTTTTATTTTGTTATATGCTAATGTACTCACTGATTAAGTTTAAATGCTTGAGTCAAATTCAATGTATATTTTCCTTCTTTCCCAAAATTTGTCCAACAAAAAGGAACAAAATTTATTATAAAAATGTCTAGTAGTATCAGATGAGGTCATTCATTTACAAGAATATATATGCAATTCATTGTATAAAAAACTATGTTTCATGCACTTTATTTATAGAAGTTTCTCCAAGATTAATTGAACATTTTTTTGCACATAAGATCAATATTTGGAAGGGAGTTTCGGCGAACAAGTTGTATATATAGGTCGTCGTCGAATGCCAACCCTCAACCCTAGCTGCGCGCAGTCTTCCTTTTTTGTTAATGGCGAAAAAAGTTGATATGCCTTTTTCCGAAGAGCGGTCGAACATAACCGATCTTTTTCGTGTTCCTAATCCACCACCATGTTTCCAAAACGCCCTTTCATCCCCTCGTTTCTCCCCTTTCAACCATGATCGTTACATGTACATCTCATCTGATCCTTTTGATCTTTTAACTCAATCAGCTAGGATCGAGAAACTATTGTCGTACTTTAAGCCAATCAGTCTCATGCAACCAAAACAACAGTATGTTTTCGTAGCAAACCCGCTCTTCCCTTCTTCCTCCACTATAGTTTCCAATTCTGCTGCTCATAACCAACAATATGCATCTACCATTAATAGTTCATTCACCACTCAAAACCTTCCATTGGCAAATTTTCCTGGAACGCTGCCAGTCATTCCAAACAGAAATCACTGGTTTGATAGCTCATACAGTATGAGCCGCATGAGCAACCATTTCAATAATCAGCTCATCCAAGGTCCTCCATTTTCTCCTCCAGGAATGTCTACAGTCATCTCAGAAATACGACAATCGAACGTCCGTTACAGTGTTCCTTTGAGGATCAGGAATACACATGAAGCATTTAATGGTATACCTATTTCTACACCGAGGATGAATGATTACATGTGTACCATATGTCATGTATGGTTTAAGAGTGCCCAAGCTCTCGGAGGTCACATGAGTTCCCATAGTAAGGCTAAAAGGGCGAGGGATACCGCCGAAGAGAATGAAGCTCGACTAAAGAGGGCACGGGGATTTTCGATGAAATAGAAGGTTCTTAATTTGGTAAGCAAATTCAATAAAAATGTTGTTATGTGTTAGAGGAAGTTGGTTTTGTTTTGTTTTAATCAATCACTAAAATGTTGTTGTGTGGAAGAGATGGAAGTTAGTTTATCTTTTGTTTTAATAAATCATTAAAATGTTGTTGTGTTTAGTTAGAGATGGAAGTTAGTTTTATGTCAAGATGCATGGTGTGTGTGTGTTTGTTAAGACACTAGCTAGTAATTGAAAATTATTCATCTCTCTCTGTCCTTTTTATTGAATGAAAAAAATTGGAAGTTCTACTTTTGTTATTTGATGCTAATAAAATTTGAAGTTATGATATGTTCAATAAAATTTTAACCATTATCTCTCCTTTTTTTTTGTTTTTATCTCCTTATATTATGTCGGTGGGTAATTTGTTGTATTTGTTAAAATCAAATGATTGATTCTTAGTAATTTATGCATGATTTATTATTCATTTGTATGTTTCCTATTTTGTCCTAGAATGAGTTGTCATATTATTTTGTAGATATTTTTTTATGGAATGAAAATAATGTTTGTTTCTTTTTTTTGAGACAATCTTAGAAAATAATGTTTGTTTCATTTTTATTATTGATTTTGGAATTAGAACATTGCAATGCTATGAACTTTTTGATACCATACGATCAATGATCCATCGTCTTGTTGGTATAGTTCATTGACCAAAATGTTGTCTCATTGAGAGTTCAATTTTTTTTTTCTGAAGGTGTGAGTTAAAAATTTGTTAACTTTTTTCTTTCTTCAAATAAGCATGAAAGGATTGGCCTGGAAACGAAGACATCATAGGGCATTCTCATTTCAAAATTCAAATGCTAGATGCCTTAGCTTGTTATTTTTTTTAATTGTATTTTATCAAAAAAAGGATATTAATTAAAAAATTCCACACAAAACAGGGAAAATAATTAAAAATAAATAAATAAAAAAGATTCAAATACAAAGTGCCAGCATTTTGGAGTGCCTCAGCAGTGTCATGATGAAATTACAAAAATGTATATGATAAAAAATGTTAAAATACAAAAGATACGATGAAATTACAAAAATATATTTTTGTAAACATAAAAAATATAATGAAATTACAAAAAAGTATATTTTTAAAAAGATATATTTATAAATACAAAATGTATATCCAAGTATAAATATATATGTGTACAGCTAAAACTGTATGGTGGACGTTTCTGGACACTCTGAATAATTTCTCAAAAAACAATTACATTTTAATCAGATTTCACAGAACTCTCAAAAGAAAAGAAAAAAAATCTAAAGATAAATTAGAAACGCAAGCAAAGGCAAAGGCAGAGGCCATGCTTCAATTCAACTTCAAGATCTAGCATTTAACCAAAATTACGAAACTGCCCCTCCTATCCCTCTTCTCTCTCTCATCCCTCTCTCGAAGCCCACGTTCAAGATCTGAAACTGCGCGTATAAAAAGCCTAATCAGTGGATGCATCCTCCTCCTCCTCCTTCTCCTCCCACTCCCACGCTGCTCTCTCTCACCGTTGACTCCGCTCTGCTCCACATCGCCCACTTCACCGACCTCTCCGCCGTCCCCGATCCCATCCTCACCGATCTCTTCCTCGTAAGCACGCTGCCCTCTCTTCAAGATTGGTTTTTTGTGCCGATTAGTAGAGGGGTTTGATTGAGGGGATCTGTTCTTTGTACTCTTCTCTTCTATTAGGATTTGTTCTTTTGCTTTTGAATTTTGTTTTCTTATTTGATTAGTAGAAATCAGGATTTGACTGTAGGGATTTGGGGTTAATTAGGATAATGCGAATCTGTGTAATTTCTTGGACATTTTCTTTTCGTTTTTACTTAGATCTGTGGAAATCAAGTTCAATAATGCCAAAAAAAAGAATTAACTAAATTGTTTTTTTTATTAACAGAGAACATTGCAAGCTGGTAAACTCACAGAAAAGGTCTTGAAATTATTCACTGCAACTCAAAACGAAGAAATACTATTGATCGTTCAGTCTCTCAACATCAAGCATATTCTCACTCCCGTTCTTCCCACTCGTACATCTATTACTTATTCATTTATTTATTTAATTATTTAATTAGTTCTTTTCTTCATGATTAATTGAATATTTAAGGCCCAAAATCTAACCTATATCTACATGATACAAATGAAATAACAATATCCTTCTTTGACATAAATATCACATCTTTATTTCATATACTTATCTAACATCAACTCAACAATTCACTCATATACAGGGTGCTCCGAAAAATTCTAACTTTTCCTGGAAAAATGGCGGTCAAAATTGAGGAAAATGAAGTGGACATAGTAATCGCAGCTCTGCACCCAAACCTAACTCCCTTTCTAGAAGCATGGCGGCCTTTCATCTCTCCTTTCCACATCATAATAGTCAAAGACCCAGATCTAAATTCGGATCTCCAACTCGCACCCGATTTGGACCTCCAGGTCATCACCAAGGCCGAAATGACAGCTGTCGTTAAATCCACCAAGATCAACTTCTCAGGCCACTCGTGCCGCTATTTCGGCTATTTAATTTCGCGCAAGAAGTACATAATTTCCATCGACCAGGATTGCGTACCGGCCAAAGATAATACCGGTACAGTCACAAACGCGATTCAGCAGCACTTAATCAATCTAAGCACGCCAGCCACCCCGTTTTTCTTCAACACTTTATACGACCCGTATCGACCCGGTACGGATTTCGTGCGTGGGTACCCGTTCAGCATGCGGACCGGTGCTCCGTGCGGCCTTTCGTGCGGCCTGTGGCTCAACTACGCAGATTTTGATGCGTTCACTCAGGCAGTCAAACCGAGCTTAAGAAACGACAGGTACGTGGATTTGGTGCTGACCGTACCGGCCGGAACGATGATGCCGATGAGCGGGATAAACATCGCGTTCGACAGGCTGGCGGTGGGGCCTGCTTTACTGCCAGGTGTCCATTTCACAGGCGAGGGGAAGAAACGGTGGGAAACCCTAGAGGATATTTGGGCCGGGTTTTGTGTTAAGAAGGTTTGCGACCGTTTAGCGCTTGGGGTTAAGAGCGGTTTGCCGTACGTTTGGAGAGAGAGCGACGGGTCGAAGCCGCACGGGAGCTTGAACAAGGAGTCGGATAAGGTTAAGTTGTTGGACGAGGCGTTGCCGTTTTTTGAGAAAGTTAGGGTTTCGAGCAGCAATGCGGCCGATTGTGTGGCGGAATTGGCGGGATTGGTGAGGGGGGAGCTTGGGAAGGTGAGTCCCGTGTTTGAGGAGGCGGCGGATGCGATGGAGGAGTGGGTTGGGCTTTGGAAGACCGTTGGTGTGAGCGAGTGAGTTGATTAGGGTTTGTGTGTTTTTTCTTGTGGGACTTTTTTTTTTTTTTTTGTGGGACTTGAATAAGGATGTGATTGTGTTTTTATTGGTGATTGATGTGGCGATGGTTGGCTGATAGAGATTATGGAATAAGAGATACTTTTTTTTTTACTTTTTGTTTCTTTATTATGTGAGTAACTCTTTATTATAAGAGTAGTTGTTTGAATCATGGTAAATGATAAATGAATGTTTTCAAGGTGACTTGTAACACCTGACATGTGTTAAAAAGGTATTTTAAGAATTTAATATTGAAGGGGAATTGGTTTTTCTTTTTCCAAAAGATAAATTGACGATAAAAGGTTTATTAACCAAAGATGTATATTTAACATCTCTGGAGTACAAGAACCTAGTATCTCTGCATTTAAAGCAAGTATTGAGTCAGTGTCGCCCACACATTTATATGAAGGATATACTAACTATCAGATATATCAACACCATATTTTTTTTTTCAAATGATATATTAAGAAAACATATTAAACTAAAAACGTTAATTATCAACTGAATCCTTTCAGTATTATAGAATAGAATAATGATTAAGGTACGGGTGAAGCGGCTCTTGGAATCTAGCTTTCTGAAGGTGTACAATACCTTGCTTTCATCCAAAGAACCTCGAAAGAGTAGGCCACAAGATAAACCCTACAATAGCTACCTCCTTTTTCTTTATTAGTTCTTTTTTGTAATCTAATAAGTAACAACCATTGCCTGCTCATTTAGTTAGCTTTGGGAAGAAGAAGATGCGCCAAAATAGTTTTTTTTTTCTTTAAACATCCCAAAAATGTACAAATCACATATTTATGATTTATATCACAAAAAATAACATATATAATATATAGGCTTGGCGCACTGATGGACCAGTCGGTTCTGGGTTACGATCCCTTCTCTCTCTCATGTCGCATTCTCTTTTTCACGATAACAATTCAGAAATATGGGAGTTATATAATTTCCAGTTTTGAGCCAAAATTATCATTTAGGCACGTAATTGATATCATCAGGTCCCAGTTAGTTATATGTCTTATTAGTTATTAATAATCTACCATATAATATGTTTAAACAAATATTATTCTAAATGATTGCATTCACGCCAAGATGATCAGGTGCGGAATTTTTGGTTAGAGGGCCCTCTGCCTTTACATGAGGGGAAAGGTCATTTATTATCTTGCTTGATTACTTTCATTTTCCAAATAACTTCATATATGAACCTTATTTTATGCTGAAACATACCTTGTGATCTCAAAAAAATGGAAGTGTTAGGAAGATGTATATTATTTTTTTTCAGGATAGATGCATAATATTTTGATCAAATTATCTTGATAATATTTACTTAATTTAATAATATATGTTATATATTGTTTTGCTTACTTCTTAATCTCAAATCAAGATGAGATGAGAATAACAGATCCGAAGCCAATCAAAATTTCCACTTCAATACAAATAGGCGTATCATATAGCCCCTTAACCCCATCCACCTCACCAAGTGTACTTTTATAATCCTACTTATATCCCATCATGATGACTTTCATCATGACAATCATCATTACCAACATCAAACTTCACTATAAGAAACCCCAACAACCCTAATTCTTCCAATCAACAACTCTTTCACTTCAAAACAATGTCAAAGATAGTCTCATCCACTCCCCTACTAGATACAATACCAACCGAAGTACAGCGTTGGTACAATCATAAAAATCCTCGCATGTTATGGCAAAAACGCAGGAATTTCCAACTGAGGAGAGGCAGAGTCAATATGCAGTCAGTACGATTGGGGAACAAGCGTCAGAAACTGACCCTCAGACGGCTCGTAAAATGGCCGGTGATGAGATGGCCGCTCGGTCGGTTGCGAGTTATGATGGAACTCATCGGGCCGATTAAGAAGGCTATGTTAGAGATCACATTAGGGCAAAGGCAACAAGTCCCTTCTTTCACTCTTGTTAATCACTTCCCCTTTCCACTTGTTTAGATGTGTGTGTGTGTTTATATGATTATGTTTTTGAGTGTGTAATAATTGTAGTGGTAGTGTAAGTGTACGTTTTCTCATTGTTAAGTTGGTAAATCTGTAGAAATATGTTTTTCTTTTTCCCCCTTTATTGAGTTCTGTGTTTATAAGCATGAGTTAGAATCATTTGTTTTGCACAATCTTTTTTTTATTGCCAGGAAAGTACTATTTATCAATTTTCTATGGAAATTATCAACTAAAATGATTAAACTGAGTTAATTAATGGTGTAAGACCTCTTTACAAGAGAGGATTTTTCGGCAATTTCTTAAATAATGATTTTTTTTTTTGTTTTTGCTACTTTCAATATTGTAGGTGCTCTTTTTGCAATTTAGGCATAATGCAGAGGCTCTTATGCAAAATTTTCAAACTAAATCAATTATTATCCTTTGAATTTTAACTTCTATTCCACACATACCGCCAATTCTAACTCTACGAACTCACAAAACATGATCAACAGTTCTTACACCACATCTCTATTGTACATTCAATCAAACAATTCATTCATTATTATTCTATAACACCACAAAACAAATTACACATCCTCAAATCCCCACAAACTCAGCCAAACAAACCCTAATCACAAAAGCGGTTCCTCAAGTTCCAACTCATTATTACTATTCCTCTCATTATTCCCCTCTACAATCCCATGCCCCACAATATTCAACCCTAACCATTGCCAAGGCCAACACGCATACCTATAGTCATTATTACCACTCCTATTAATCAAATGATTATTATTCCGACCTGATTCGGTCTGTTCGATCTGACGAGATAATTCCTCGAGTCTCTGACGCAATCTTGTCGATCTGATGTCAGCGAGCCGGAGTGAATTCTCTGCAGCCTCTCGTGCGGCCATTGCGGCCTGAGCTGTTTCCTCTTTGAATTTTAACTTGTTTTCTAACTCTTGTGTCGATTGTATTGTCTCTTCTAGTTCCTTCTTGAGACTTACCATCTGAATAATTAATTGAGTTTGATTATATTTGTTATGTTGTATCCTACATTTTTCAGATGTGTTGGTTCAAAACCTAATTATGTGTTACTCAAGCTAGTGCGAATTCCAAAGTTTTAGAAAAGAAATGAACTTAATTTGAGTAAAATCATGAAAAATGTAAAAGATTATGGTAAAATAATAAAGGGAATATAGAATTTAGAATGTACTTTTTCTTGAAATTCTTGCTCGATTGATTTTCCAGCATTAGCTTCTTGTTCAGCGGCGATTTTCCATCTGGCGATTTCCTCTTCAGCTGCTGTTATATCCATCATTAGCCCTTCAATCTATAATTATTTTATATTTCTCACATTAATTCATATATATAACAAAATAATACAGATTTCAGAATGTGTAGTATACTTAAATAGAGGAATAATATATATATAACCAGAAAGAATATTGCGAGTAAAAAAATGATGAAATCTTATTAAAAATGAAATTTATGTAAAAAATATTAGAAGTAAAATAGTAAAAAAAAAAAAACTTTGGATAAGTAGAGAGAGAAAATTACGCTTTCATTTGCAAGCCTTTCTCTCTCCTCAATTTCCTTTAATTGAGCCTTCAATTGACTAATTTCCTTTAATTGGGAATCCACACGAGCTTTATATAGACTTGACTCTGCCCTTATTTCAGTCAAATTACAACAATTTATACAAAAATACAAGTCAGTATGGTTTAACACAACATATTTTATATATTGATTTTATGTATTTGTATTATTTATATGGTACCTTAAGGCTTCAACCAAATGTTGAAGCTCTATAATCTTAATCTGAGACTCCTTCACTGTATTTTCCAATGCACCTGCCTAATCAAAATCACAAAAAACAGAAAAATATCAATTATATAATTACTCATGATTATGTTTGATTTAAATCAATCACATTTTTATGTGACAAAAAAGCTACATCAATCTTACCAACGAATAAACTTCGTCCTGATTCAAATCTTCATTTTCCAAATCGATTTTTCTATTTCCGTCCAAATTCAATTCAATTCCCGCTTCTTTCAGACCATCTTTTGCGACTTGTAAAATCTCAGATTTATTAGACAAAAGCATGCTTCTCAAAAGGGTACCGATATGTTTTTTCTCTTCGATTAATGCATTTATTTTCTCCTCAAGAGATTTCACCTCTCCGTTTCTCTCCTCCATTCTCTCCAGTACTTTCTCTCTCGCCAGCTCAGCGAATTTATATACCGATTTTACCCCTTGTAATAAGCCCTTCAAATTATCATTTACGTCTATTTCTCCTGACATGAACACTGAACTGGACGCCTCCAGTTCATCCGATCCGTCTGAATAAACAATTTTAACCGTCTCTTGAATTTCTTCATGCAATTTTGAAATATAATTAACTTGCTCAAGAAGAATCGGTCTTTGAGCGTCTAATTTCGCCTCTAAACTTCTCGCCTTATTATCACATTCTTCCCTAAAATTTCTCAATTCAGAAATTTCAGTCTCCATTTTTCCGACTGAACCAGCGAGATTCTGATTCTCAGATTCTTTTTTGGACACCTCATCGCGAAGCTCAGAGATCTTCGCTTCGAGCTCCGAAACCTCAATGGCGATCTCGTAATTTCTCTGTTCGACGCTCTCTCTCGCCTGATCGCGAGATTTGGAAACCAAATCGATCTGTTTGAGCATTTCTTCTACAATCTCATTAGCTCGCTTTATCACTCCATAAGCAACGGCTTGAAGGCCTGAGTATTTCTGAGATTTCGGCAATCCGTCTGGCGAAAAAGTCTTGTAAACCGAGATCTTGCCAGAAATCTTCTCCATTCCATTCGTAAGCATCTGAGTTAAAGTACCAATTTCAGCTTGAAGACTCTCGTACTGAGTCAAGGTTTCAGTTCTGATCCTCAACGCATCGTCACGCTGCGCTACTGCTTCGTTTTTAAGCCTCAGAGCTTCCTCTCGCTGTGAAACCGCTTCCTCCCTCTGCCGGACCGCTTCGTCGCGCTGCGACAAGGCCTCGTCCCTCTGGCGGAACGCGTCGTCGCGCTTCTTGATGCCGTCCTGAGCGAAGGCCTTGATGCGCGAGTGGCGCGTGTCAGCCTCGGCTTTCGCTTCCTCGGCCGATCTCCGCCGGCGGCGCTCTTCCTCGAGCTCCGATTGGAGGTTCTGGATCAGCTGCTGCAGTGAGGACGCGGAAGGGATAACGGGAGGCGGAGGACCGGGGGCTCGGATTTCCTCCTCGTCTACGTCGCTCAGAGCGGCGGATTCTTCGTCGTCGGCCATGGATGGATGATGGTCGGAAATCGATCGGGGAGGAGAATGGAGATGAAATGAAGCGAACTAACCACCGGTCGTAGTAGGCTTGTTACTTGTTACTTGTTACTTGTTAGTCTTGGGCTTGATTGATTGATTGAGTGGATGGCCAGTATTTGTTTGGTTTAAATTAGTATTAGAAATATTTTTCAATTTCTAACAAATGCATGTTTGGATGCATTTTGGAAATTTCTTCTATTAGAAATATTTTTCAAATTTTAGTAAATTTTGTAAAATTTATAATTTGAAAAATTAACTTTTTATCAATTTTTTTTTCTGATGATATATTATATTATATTATATTATATTAAAAAATATATTATATTATATTATTTAATAATATAATTATATTATGTTATGTTATATTAAAATTTATATTATATTATATTATATTATATTAAAATTTATATTATATTATGTTATATTAAAATTTATTATGTTATGTTATGTTGTATTATATTGGGAGAGGATTTAGGAAGGAGGAGGGATGTGTGACCTCAAATCTCCGTTATCAGTCAGCAAATCCGACAGTCTAAAATGTGTTGGGAGTCAGAAAAGACGGGAATCCAAATCCGGAATTGTAACAAAAGGGGGGACTTCAAATTCGGATTATAATGGAATGCGGAATTTAAGCATGCCTTGTATAGTTGTATTATTAACTTTGCTCTGTTTCCCAGTTTATTCCATCTCAATCTCTATTGGAGGCGAATATAATTTCCTGCTCAGCAGCTCGTCGGTGACTCTCTCTCTCTCTATTTATTGCTCTTTATTTATTTGAGGAATTATTTAGCTCTATCTTTTTTCTCTCTCACCAGAAGAGGTTAAACTGTTCGATTCGATTGGATGAAATTATTCTTTCCATTATCCCGTTGTGTTTGTTAATCAGTAGTGCTGACAGAAAATTTACATTTCGTGAAACAATATCTAAAGAACTAAAAACGTCAATCCATATTTTTCAAAAAAAGAAAAAAAATTCAATCTGTGTCCAATTCGAATTAAGTTTCTCATTGTCTTTTATCTCATTCATCACATCTTCATCCTATCTATTTCTATTTTCTACCTTCACTTACAGATGAATTACCGTGTTTAAATGCAGCTCCAATCCAAATCCTTGATTCAGCTCAGGAAGAATGATGACATCATTATCCAACGGATTCACCAGCTCCAATTCAAAACCCCTTTTCTCTTTCGGCGTAATCGCTGATGTTCAATACGCCGATATACCAGACGGCAAATCTTTCTTAGGCACCCCTCGTTTTTACCGCCACAGCATTTCAGTCCTTCAGAGAGCCGTAAAAAGCTGGAACGACAAAAAGAACGTAAATTTCTCAATCAATTTCGGGGACATACTCGACGGGTTCTGCCCCAAAACCGAAAGATCAACAGCGATCGAAAAAATCTTGAACGAATTTGAGAAATTTAACGGTGATGTTTATCACATGATAGGCAATCATTGTCTCTACAATTTCCCAAGAAGCAAATTACTACCGCTACTAAAAATCCCTTCAGAAAACCTTTGCGCATATTACGATTTTACCCCTTGTCCTGAATACCGATTCATCGTTTTGGACGCATACGATTTTAGCGTACTAGGTTGGCCAAAAGATCATGAAATTACAAAACAAGCCATTCAATTTTTAGAAGAAAGAAACCCAAATTCTAATAAAGATAGTCCTGACGGATTAGTTGGAGTTGAGAGGAGATTTGTGAAGTTTAATGGAGGCGTTGGAAAAGAGCAGTTGAGTTGGCTTGAAGGGATTTTGAGAGATTGTAGTGAGAGAAAGCAAAACGCGATTGTTTGTTGCCATTTGCCGCTCGATCCTGGCGCGGCTTCTCCTGTCGGATTGTTGTGGAATTATGACGAGGTGATGTAAATTATTTAGTGATATTATACAGTTGAGAATTTTGCAAAAGAAAAACATGTGTTATGCTTAAATTGCAAAAAAAAAACTCCATTGTTGGAAATTGCATGTTGTTTAGGAAATACAAAGAAGCGCCTGCTGTTTGTTAAGATCTAATACTGTTAGTTAGCTCGTCTTAATCATTCCAATTCATGTTTTTCTTAATAAAGTTGATTTGATTAGTACCTTAGTACTATATACAATAGGATTCTAAACCCTAATAATTATTATTATCAACTGTGGCAGGTAATGGAGGTAATACACAAATACAACTGTGTGAAGGCGTGTTTTTCAGGCCATGATCACAAAGGCGGATATACTACAGATTCCCGCGGGATCCATCACAGATGCCTTGAGGCTGCGCTTGAATGCCCGCCTGGCTCTAATGCGTATGGATTTGTGGATGTTTATCAGGACAGGCTGTCTCTTGTTGGAACCGATAGGATGGCTTGCACTGAGATGATTATTTAGATTTGTTTGATGTGTTAATGATGTATTAGATTGTTTTTTGGGTTTGGTATAGTATGTTGGGTTTGTTGGTGGTATGAATAAAATTGGGGGGATTTTTTGTTGGGATTGAGTGAAATGGGTAGAATGGAAGAAGTTTTAGTCATTTCAATTGATTTTGGTTAATAACGGTTGTATACGGAGGAGGATATTAAAGAAATTTATGCGATCTTTGTATTTCCCTTTCATCATTATAATTATTGTTTTTTTAATTTTGGGTATTTGTTGCACATTTAGGGTGCTAAGTTGGAGCTTTGCAAATGTCATCTTTCTCATTATTGATTCTACATAATAATAGCAATTGTACACAAGTAAACGATTACATAATTCATTTTGACAAAATGCATTGCTTACATAGAGAACTATATATATACATAGTCAACAGTATTACAAGATTCCACTTGTCATTCTACAACTTTTCATATCTACAATTATATTAGTATAAAAAAATCAACAAGCATATATATGCGCCCATAGCTAGGGCGCAATCTTCCAAAAAAGAAAATTAAACAATAAAAGGGTATTTTTAGAAAGCGGAATTCCAAAACCGTTTGAATCTTCCTTCAAAAACAATTCTTACTAATCCCCATGATTTTTTTCAATTTCAATTTTTTTCGTTTTCATCTTTGCAAATAGAGAGCGGTTCCTACCAAAAAAGCCCAAAGAGTGATAATGGCCCACAAATTGCGATTCTTTTCCCAGCCGCTCGGCGGGCTCCAAAGGAAAAAGTCTCCGAAATAGTTTTGTGAAGATTGCGCCTCGCTGGCGCCTACTTTTCTCTTCGTCTCCTGCTCTTTCATCTTGTCGGTCCAGGTTCCAGCGTACCTGCGTTAAATACGATTGTTGTAGTCTCAACTTAAGCATTATTAGTCAAAATTCATTTTTGCTACTTATATAGATGATTGTTTTTTATTTGGGTTTTAATATTTGCCAAAGAGAAGAAAAAAGAAGGTAAGAGAGCTAACCAATCAAGACGATCCAATCCAATCAAAGGTATAGTGACCACCAAATATTTCTTTCGATTTAGTTTCCATGAGATTCATTTTTATTTGGATTTAGTTGTCTTAAGTTAATCCCCGATTAGTTTCCACCAAATATTTCTTTCGATTTAGTTTCCATGAGTTTCCATGCGTTAAATACGTTTTCATCTTAACTCTTAACACATTTAGCATAGAAAAATGAAAACAAAAAGAAAAAAAAAATCTAACAAACCAATCATAGCTAGATCCAATCAAGGTTATGGCAATCATCTATCCTCAAAGATCTTCAACTTATGTGCTTACAAATTTAGTTATTTTTTTCCATCCAATATTTATTTCTTCATTTATTTATTTTTATAGGATATTCTTCTTCATTTCGATTTGCTATCATAGTATTATTATCTAACACATTTATAGCCTAAAAAGAAAGGAAACGAAAGACAATCTAACAAACCAATTAGCTAGATCCGATCAAGGGAATGATGACCATCTCATCCTTTGAGATCGAATTATTTGTTCTCATCCGCTATCTTATTTCTCTATATGTTTGTTTGTTTCTTTTCATCCAATGAGATTCTTTTTTGGTTGGGTTCACCGATTCAACAATCCAAAAAACTCCAATACAAAAACAAAAAGAGAAACTCCTACCAATCGTAGCTAGATCCGATGAGAGGAATGGTGACCATCTCGTCCTTGGATATCTTCAATTTTGGGGCCTGCAAAATGTATCTGAGCTCCGCGGCCTGGCGTCGGATGGTGATCGCGGGGTGCTGCTTTTCGAGTTGCTTGTATAACTCTATGCAGTCTTTGTGCCGCCTGTCCGCCTCGTACGCCATCGCCAGCCATATTTGTATCTAAAATTGTTGGTGATTAATTATTAGTAATTAAATATTTAATAAATTTTGATGGATGATAGGTATTGGTGTTAGGAGTTTGGCGGGATTTGATTTGAAGGGTGTAGAAACTTGGCAATATTTTTTTGAGTGAGGTTCTCAAACTAACCCGAAAAGATTTCGAAATTTCTAGACTGATATGTTATGCAACTTTGTTGTCAAACGGACTTTGAAAATGCGTTGCTTTTTTTTGGGAAAAAAGTACCGTAACCGGACTTTGAAAATACGATAGAGTTTTTTTTGTTTGAGAATAAAGTTGAAGAATGGGTTAGTTTAAAATTTCGATTTTTTCACTATAGAAGGCTTAAATTTGTAATCAACAAGATCTAAATTTTTTGTGTCCCGTCTAAGAAAAACACGAGGTTAGTGTCTCCATGCATTAAAGGCATAATAATGATAATTTTGAGAGTAAATAAAATTACCTCACCGCCCAATAGAGTTGCCCCCGGAATTATCGTCAAAGAAGCTTCCAAAAACTCGATTGCTCTCGAATACATTCCTTTGCCGTACGCCTTTTTTCCAAGCTCAAACATCAAATCCGCGGTCTTTCTCCTTTCGGCTTGTTCTTTCGCTACCTAAGCAAAAAACAAAAACAATGCGAAATATGAATCTTTAGAATATGGTTCAAAGTTTTGTACGTGTTTAATTTTTGGCGAAGTGAGGTATTCAATATTGATGGGGTGATGATAGTTTGAAACAAAATAAGAATGAAGAAGTGAGAAATCGACTCAATTTCTTGATAATAATATTTGTAATTAACTTATTCATCCATGCCTTACTCCTTTCTTACATGAGTTTATATAGGTATTAATTAGAGCATTAGTCTAAGAACATCCCTCCTAGTATAGGCATTATATTATAACATTGACTCAAGACATAAAAATACTTAGAAATTATACCTAACACTTAAAAAAACAAAAAGATATTGTTGGAATGACAAAAATATTAAATAGCTATGAATTTACTCAAAATAGTAAATAGATTTTAGGAAAATGATAAAAATCCATTTAAAAACCAAACCAAATTAATTCAATACTTTGATCAACTACATCAAATATGAATGGTTGTATGGTAAATAGTTAAAGAAATACAAGAAAAAGCAAAAGAGCGGAATTTCATGTAAACCCTTCCAAGAAGTCCAAATGTCAAATTCACCCTTCTAACATTGCTAATGTCAAATTTATTCTTCCAAAATTGAAAACATCGAATGAACGCTCCTCATATCATTAACAACAATGAAAATATATTAAAGTTTAAACTTATCCTTTCAAAGCCGCAAACATCATATTTTCCCTTCCCAAACCCAAAACTTGCCAATATACCCATCAAAAAGCATCGACTTTATCCAAATCAAGTCGGACAAATCCGTTACATTCACAATTCCCAAATCACAATTTTAAAAGTAAAAATCCCAATTTCAGAACCACAATTTCAACATCTCAACTTCCCAAGGGTTTAAGTCTCAACAAACCTTTTCGAGCTCTCTCCTGACCCTCTCGCGCTTCTCTTCTTCCGTCTCGTCAGAATCTCCTTCTTCATCGGCTCGGGTCTGCAACTCATCAGCCGCCTTCTCGAGCTCTTGCATCTCCTCCATCTCCTTCACTGTCTTTTTCAGCTCCTCCTCCCATTCTTCCCACCCTTCAGAGTAGTCTTCTTCTTCATCATCCACTCCGCTCATGTCAGACGACTCTTCCGATGACGAGGCTGACGCTCCGAATTTCGATTCTCCTCTTCTCTTCCACCCTGTTCGATATAAATATTACTATTTAGAAAGGGATGCATTGCGAAATTGAACAAAGAAGAAGCAAGCAGTATTCCAGTTGAATTGAAATGGATGGAAGTCTCTATTCTCACATGATTTGCTACCGAATAAAGGGTTCCACTGATGCCGTTGCTTGGAGAAATCAGAATTGCCATCAGCCGAAAGAACAAACTGAACAGGCGGCAGCGGCGGGTCGCGCTTCGTGCGAACAACAGTTAAAGGATCCAACGGCCAGAGCTTGGCGCGGTCTGTAACGTGCGGCCTCGACGAAGCCACATCGGCCATTAACGCCATGTTTCCGACGAGAATCGCTCCCGCCATTAGAGTGAGGAAAGAGAGGTAGGTTTGTTGGTTGTACAATTGCTTGGAGTGTGGAGAAAAGAAAGAGAAACAAAGAAGATAGACATTCTAAGGCAGGCACGTCTCTGCTGCGACTGAGAAAATTTGAACATGAAACTGGCTCACTGTATACCCAACCAGTAATACTAGAACACATAATCACTTATTGATTTATTGGAGTTCTCTTTTGTGATAATCCATGGTTAATACAAGACCAGTTGCATCTAATTATTTATTACAAGTGGGACCCGTGATGTGGATATGGTCAGTTATTATTTGGCTTCAGACAAGTTCATCGGCTCGGCTTAAGCCGCCTGAGCCGAGCCGAGTTAGTACTAGTTTGTTCAAATCCCTAGTCGACTCGATTTTTCTAACTAACATAACATCACAACGCGCAGGAATTATAACAAAACAAAACCATGGACGGTTATCCCACTCCTCCTCCGCCGCCGCCGCCGGCGGCGGCGCAGCATCCACCTCCTCCTCATTACTGGTACCCTTCAGCTCCGCCGCCTTCGGCTTCTTCTTCTCCCGCTCCGCCTTATCCTTCAGCGGCACAATCTCCTCATTACCCTCCCGCTTATCACCATTACCATCAGCAATGGCCGTCTGCGGCTTATCAACCTCCCCCTCCGGCGCCGTATCATGGAGCGCCACCGCCGCCTTATTCAGCTTCCGCCTATCCTCCTCCGGCGCCGGCGCCGGCGATGGCTCAGCAGCATCTGCCGCCTAATTATCCTCCCAATCCCTCTCCTTATCCTCCTCCTCCTCCAAACCAGGTTTGCACAACACACTCTCCCCTTTACTAATTAGTAATTGTTTGTTTGTTTGTTGTTTTTTCTATGGATTAGTAATTAAAATTGAATTAAATTGAACTATACACAGGCATGGACGAACTCGCCATGGGCTCAAAATCAAGGACCAGGTTACCCAGGTTGAATATATACACTCTTTTTAGCAATAAATTAAACATGAATATCTTAATATTTTTCCTCATATATCGTATAAAATAAATTATCAGGAATGAATTTCGCTCAAAACGAAGGGGACGATTGGGCGGCAAAGGCGAAGGCCTGGGCAGCAGCTAATGCTGTACCGGCGGCACAGAATACCACCACACCTCCTCAATACATTTCGCCTAACAGAACAACTTTGGAAAATAATAATTATACTTATCTACAAAATGAAGTGAATAATTATGCAAATGGAGAGCCAACATCCTTCGGTCAAAATGCTGCAGAGGTACCTAGTTATTCTTCCCCTCAAGGTAATTTCGCGATTAATTACTTGAAATTTAGGGCAAATTTATGTGATTATGTTTCGATTTTGAGAATTTATGTCTCGTGTTTTTGCAATTTTGAGAATTTATGTCTCATGTTTTTGCAAGTAAGTCTCAGTTTAATGGAATTTTGCCTTAATTAATTACCCTTAATTACCCTCAATTCGCCCAGTTGACTCAATTTATCTCTTAGGGAGAAAAAAACAAAACAAAAAAATATACTTTTTATTTTTTTATTTTTTTGTCTTGGCTAATTAATAATCTAATATTTTATTTTATTTCAGGAAATAATAACAACGACGCAAATATAGTTCAGTACGATTCCAACCCTCCAGTTCAAGACCGGTTTTATCACCAGCGTGTGGATCCAAATCAGATGGTCAATTATAACCCTAACCCTAATTTGCAAATGAGACCCCCAAATGAGACGAGCCCTTCAGTTCAAGACCGGTTTTTTCACCAGCCGTTGGATCCAAATCATACGGTCAGTTATAATAACCCTAATTTGCAAATGAGACCCCCAATTAGTCACGATTCGCATATGTGGGCCCCGCCTGTCGGTTCTGGCGGACCTTACAGACCACCTTTGCCTCCTGAGCAGGTTTTATATATTATAATTATGATAAATTAATATAAATGTGCTCTTTTATAATTATATATTGATATTTTGGTTTTAATTTATAGTATGATATTTCTGTTGTGCCTCACTCTGGCGGACCATACAGACCGCCTCTTGCCCCAGAACAGGTTTTTTTGTTATATCACAATTATGATAAAATGATGGAAAATTTTCATATATACCCCTAAGAAAATATAAAAATGTCGTATATAATTATATATCCCTGTAAATCAATTGTTTTATATAGACCACCTCTTGCTTAAACAGAGTTTTTATATCGTAATTGTGATGAGTTAACGGAAAATTTTCATTTATGCCCCTAGGAAATATAAAAATGTCATTTATAACCCTTGCAAAATCAGTTATTACTGTTCTTTCATGATTGTATGTTGATATTTTGATTTTAATTTATAGCGTGATTTTTCTGCTGTGCCTCACTCATACGGACCGAGTATTTCACCTCCTGCTTTTAATGCATTTAATGCTCCTCCTTTACCTGAATCTTTTCATCAAGAAGCAAATACTCTTTTAGGTCAAGTTGACCGGCCTAAAAAGGTGAATTTTCTTATTAATATTCCTTCATTGTATTCGCTTTTTTGTATTATTAGTCTTACTTAAGCCACAATTTTGAATTTTTGATGAAATATAATGATTTGATGAAATTCAGGCAGCCGTACCAAGTTGGTTGAGAGAGGAAATTTTGAAAAACAAAACGGCTCTTGGAAATAATAATTCAAATTCTCACTTAAATGAATCTGAAGAAAATGAGAAATCTTTTGAAAAAGCTGACCAAGATAGTAAGAGTGTTGACTCGACAAAATCTACTGAAGAGGAATCTGATGAGGTAAAAAAATTAATTAATTGTAAATTAATTTTCACGTTCTTTAATGCAACATTTAGTTTTGAATTATTTTAATATTTTGAATTTATATATATTTTAGGATGAGGTGGATGCAGAGAGAGCAGCAGTAATGAATCTGGAGATAAAGCGAATACTCACTGAAGTTCTTCTTCAGGTTATAATTACATTTTGTTATTAAAAAAAATTATGTTAAATTTAATATTTAATGCTTTACTATTACTTCTTTACTGATTTTGTTTTTATGTAAAATTAGGTCACTGATGATCTTTTTGAGGAAATCGCCACCAAGGTTCTTAGTGGGGATGATTCATCCATTGAAGGTCAGCATTTTATTAATTAATTTATTTATTTTTAGTTGATTGAGTCTTATTTGTTTGTTAGAACATTTATATCCATTTATCAGCATAAAGCTTTTACAATAATAAATCACATAATATTAAAATAACTTAATTTCATAGTCCGCTTGAACTCTTATTAATAATTAGAATGTTTGCATTGCGATATATATATTTTTTTCTTTTGTTTCTACAGATTTGAAACCAAATGCATCAAATTCAAGAGAAAAAGAAATGAATGGATCGTCCAGTAAAGTTATTGTAGTATCAGAGCAAGCAGGAAATGGAGGCGGAAATATTCTTGGTCTTTCAAATTATGAATCTGATTCTGATGATAATAATAATGATAATGATGATAATAATGATAAAGATGAAAATGTTGAAAATGGCATTAATAAATCATCTGAAGCCTCTTCTGAAAAAGAAAATAGAGAAAATGAAATAAATGAGCAGAATAATGCAAGCCCTTTAGTGGAAAATAAATCGCCATTAGATCAGAATTTGTTAAATGAAGAGTCACAAAAATTGGATAATGAGAATGTTGAAATAGATAATGTGACTGTTGGGAATAATGAAATGGAAAGTTCGAAAGATGAGAGAGAAAGCAAAGAGGAGAAAGAGAGACAAACAGAGAAGCGGGATGATAAGGAGGTTAGTGGAATGGATAGTTCAAAAGATAGAAGTGAGAGAAACATGGAAGAGAGAGAAAGAAAGATGGAAAAGAGAGATGATAGAGAAGAGGGAGAGAAAGACAAAGGAGAGAGAAGCAAAGAAGAGAAACAGGAGAGAACAGATAGGAGAGATGATAAAGAAGAGAGGGAGAAAGATAGGAGAGACAGAAGCAAAGAGGAGAGAGAAAAAGGAACGGATAAGAGAGACGATAAAGAAGCGAGAGAGAAAGATAAAAGAGAGAGAAGCAAAGAGGAGAAAGAGAAAAGAACGGATAAGAGAGACGATAAAGAAGTGAGAGAGAAAGGGAAAGATAAAAGAGAGAGAAGCAAAGAAGAGAAAGAGAAAAGAACAGATAGGAGAGATGATAAAGAAGAGAGAGAGAGAGATAAAAGAGAGAGAAGCAAGGAAGATGGAGAAAGAAGAACTGAGAGGAGAGATGATAAAGAAGATAGTTCGAAAGATAGAAGAGAGAGAAACAAAGAAGATAAACGGAAAAAAGAAGAGGGAGAGAAAAAAGATAGGAGGGATGAGGGCAAAGAAGAGAGAAGCAAGGAAGAGAGAGAAAAAAGAACAGAAAGGAGAGACGATAGAGAAAGTTCTTCGAAAGACAGAAGAGAGAGAAAGAAAGAAGATAGAGAGAAAAAAGAAGACAGAAGGGATGAGAGCAAAGAAAAGAGAAGAGAGAGAAGCAAAGAAGATAAGAGGGACGAGGGCAAAGAAGAGAGAAGAGAGAGAAACAAAGAAGATAAAGAGAAAAAAGAAGAGAGAAGCAAAGAAGAGAGAGAGAGAAGAACCGAGAGGAGAGAGGATAAAAGAGACTCCAGCAGTAGTAAAAGATCTCCTTCACCTAGAGGGAGAAGAAACAGAAGTCCGTCAAAGGAAAATTCTGAGAGCTCTAAAAAAAGGTACTCACATAAATTATTACTCACTAAATGACTATTTAAATTCTGTATATTGCTTCCCAATTTGAAATATTTCTCTTTTGTTGCATTGTAATCTAATATGAAATAAGTAATATTTTTGTAGGAAAACGGAGTCGCGCAAGAGAAGCTCATCAAGATCTCCTTCAAGGTCTAAGCACAGGTAAATTGATTTTCATTGTATTCTTCATTATTTTGGTTGAAAAGAACCATACAAAACCATATCATATATTTTTTTAAAGAATTTGGTAAATTGGTCTTTGGGCTCTTATTTTGATGGAATCTTGTTGCTGTTAATTAAATCATTGGGTACCTTTTTGTACCTATACATTTGATATTCTGAAAAGGAGCAGGTTGATGCTCGAAGCGAGCGAGCAGAAATCAGGCATTTAGTAGTAGTGGTAAAATTGTCATTTTACTTTAGACTTAATTTTATAGTATAATGTTTGCTTATATCTAGACGCACTTCACGGTCCCCGGTTTCAAAGCACTCTTCTCATCACCGGTATTCTGCATCAGAAAGGTATGTGCCAAACAAAGCACTCCTTAATATTTGAGCTCTTGTTGTATCTCAAAATCTCCAAATCTTGTTATTTCCTTTTTGTTATTTGGGCAATTATTAAAGAAGAAGGGACGAATTTATCATTTATCTAGCAGATTGAATCTAAATTCTGATAGATTTTTATCTTCTTTAAATTTGATTTTTCAAATTATTTTTACAGGAGGAGGTCAAGAACACCAGATAAGAGGCGGAGATCGAGATCCAGATCACCAAGCAAGAGGAGATAATAAAATAAATTATTTGATAAGGAAATTGGAGCATAATGAAGGCGATCCATTGAGGGAATATTTCATTTTCGTCACGTGTATAATGATGCATCCGATATGGCGATGTACCTTTTTGCGATTCCAGTTGAGTTGTAACTTGTAAGGATGTATACATATAATTCGTAAATTAGGTATGAGTGTGATCTAGATATGGTATGAGCTGCATTATCTATGTGAGAATATCAGGATTATGTACTTGCTTTGTAGACTAAGCAGATTTTGTTATTCACTGTGTAGACTGTTGTTGCAGTGAGATTATGTTATTTGTTTAGTTTAATTGTTAATGAGTTTGTTACATGCAATACGACAGCATCATTGAATTTTTTTTATTTGACAATTAACAAGTTATGTTAGATGCATTAAAGATCAGATGTGTGAACAAACAGAAAACATACAGTACAGTCCATTTATTTCACATACTGAGTAATATTACATTTTACAAAAATCGGACAACTTCCGTCATTATATCCATATCGTAACGAAAAAACATACAAATTATACATCTGATTAATGAAATTCTAACAAGACATGTTTCAACACAACACATGATACATCAGATTCTAATGAGAGCATGAGCACCCTGATTTATTTGCCTCAGCGGATTTAAAGCTCTTCTCCCATTGGTCGGTGGGCTGAGCCTCTGCATGAGGAACGTGATTAGGATGTTTCTCTCTCTTATCTCCCTTTACTTGCCTCAGCGCGTGTTTCAAAGCAGGTGTTAAGGCCTCCATGCATTCTGATACCGCGTTTGGATTTCCCGGCATATTTATTATCTGAAATTACCAAAAAAATAAGAAATGAAATTAAGTTCAAAATTATTAAAAAGAAATTAAAAAAAAATATGGAGATGGTGTTTTACTAGTGTTGATCCTCTGATTCCAGCTGTGGCACGTGAAAGCATCGCGAAAGGTGTGATCTGTTTCAGACGAAATATTTGAACGTAAATCGAAATTCAAAATTAATCAAATAAAATCGAGAAAAATATTTACAAGAGCATCCATAATGTTTTATAAAATATATTAAAGAAAATGGAAGAAATGGCAATACTTTAAGAGACTCTTGAAGCATGACATAAACAAGGCCCAGTGTCTCTTTTTCTATTACAGCCTTTGTCGCTTCAGGCGTTATATCTCTTGGTGTAAATCCAGTTCCACCTAATTATCAACAAAAATATAAAAAATAAAAAAATAAATAACAGATTATAAATGTAATAACAAACAAGGGCATATGTGATTTTGAATTTTGATGTTTTGAAGAGTGAAGAAGAAAAATATGTTGAAAAATAACCTAAGGTCAAGATGAGGTCAACTCGGTCAACATCGCTCCAATTTTGCAGAATATTTTTTATTTTGTTTATTTCGTCAGGCACGACAGCTGTAGCAACAACACGGGCCCCGCCTAGTTTTTCTGACATTGAATTTATTACGGAAACCGCCCTTGGACCGCTGCAATTATAATAAATATTAAATAATGATATAAGTTGAATAAAATAGGGAAATTCTTCAAAAACCCCCTAACTTTTCTGCTATTTATCAAAAACCCCCTAACTTTTCTGCTATTTATCAAAAACCCCCTAACTTTTCATTGTTCTTCAAAAACCCCCTATAAAGTGAATTCAATTTTTTTTTTAGCCCCCTATGGTGTTAAATTCAACTTTTCCATCCAATTTTGATGTGTAAAAGACTAAAATACCCCTCATATATTTATTTTCATGTCATATTTTATTGCATTAAATAAATAAAAAATAAATTTATATTTTACACTAAATTTAAATTAATGACTACAATATAGACAAAATCACAATAAATAATAGTGACGAAAATAATATTTTACGAAATATAAAATTATAATTTAAATATAGGATAATAAAAAAAATTGTAATCTAACACCATAAAATAAAAACTAACATATCATAAAATAATATCATAAAATATCGTAAAATTAACATCGTAAAATATTATATTAAAAATAATATATTTATTTATTATTTTATTGAATATAATAAAATATAAAAATAAATATATGAGGGGTATTTTAGTCTTTTACAAATCAAAATTGGATGGAAAAGTTGAGGTTAACACCATAGGGGCCAAAAAAAAAATTGAATTCACTTTATAGGGGGTTTTTGAAGAATATTGAAAAGTTAGGGGGTTTTTGATAAATAGCAAAAAAGTTAGGGGGTTTTTGAAGAATTTCCCAATAAAATATGATTTTTTGAAGTATATAATGCATGTTGATATTCAAAATGATATATTGATCCTCTGAAAAAATATATTTTCACTCGAAAAGGTATATTGAACCACTAGTCCCTTTGGCCAGCTCACATGCAGGTGATAAAAAGGAAAAATTTATGTAGGATAATTCAGTGACTTATTGCTATCTCTTGCAAAAAGCCAAGAAATAAAACCCTGAATTTCAATTTAGCATCAAAATGTGACTCCTTTTGAATATCTTGATCAAAAGTGTGTATCATGATGCATTTTCTACACAACAAAGTCTAATACTATTGGCATATTTTTTTTTGAGGGAACTATTGGCATATTTGGTACAGTGCAAAAAGAAAGACATTGTTTTGTGTTGCATACAATGAAGTAATAACAAATAAAAGATGATCTATTAGTATTACACTCCAAAATAGTATATTGGGAATTTACCTCCTATCCGGTCCATTTCCTGAAGAAACGGTATCACTCACAGTAAGTATCGCCACTTTATTGTTAGTCTCCATCAAATCCTTACTTCTTTCATTAACTTTACTATTACTAGAAGCATCACTAGCATTAATAGGATATAGAGTGCTGATTTTGTCAGAAAGAAGTATGGCTTGAACAGACGTGCCAGCTGGCAAGATCTGATTGGTCGTAGGTAATTCCAATAATGCGTTTGCTGACTTCATGCTGAGTAAGCGGCTGCTCGCTTGCTTACCTGTACTCTCTGCAATGTATCTGTTAATTGATTGACAGATGGATAAATATGTGGTTAGTGATTTTTGCAAATATACACCTGGAAATTTTTGTATTTAGAAATTGGACCCTTTGTTTGCAAAATTTTAAATTGAACGCGCAAGTACAACTGGAAACTAGCAATTCAAATGGTTAAAGGGTGCGTCATTAATTATCAACTGGAAATTTTATTTGAGGATTCAGGGGTCTATATGAAAATTAAAAATTTGCAATAATTTTTAAGATTAAAAATTGATAATTAATTACCCAGGTGAACCAGATCCGTCATTAAATGCCCATTTTAAAATCGCACGGTGGAATTCTGGTCTGTGAATGTCTGCTTTTATAGGTTGCGAAATTCTTGCATGGACTCTACAAAAAAAATATGGAAGAAATTAAAAAGAGTCATTATGAGGAAACAAAAAATACACAGATAAACACACCGAGTCTCCTTTTTCACATTATTTTTATGGCAATCAAATATATATTTTATCTTTTTCCCTTCCAGTTTATGTATGCATATATTATTTTAATTAAAAAAGAGTCATTATCTATTAGCTAATTAACATAAATAATCCAAGTGAAGCCACAAATTCATCATGAATACCAACAAAATTCAAAACCACATACCAAAAAATTAAAATAAATAAATAAAGTATTAATTAACCTAGGAAGTTGAGGATCGGACCGACCAAAGAGAAACCGAATCACAGGAATAACAAACAGATCAAAACAAACCATACAGCTCACCGGATTTCCAGGCAAACCAAACGCCAATATTTTCTTGTTTTTTTCTTTGTTATTTAATTCCAGAAATGTTAATGGCTTTCCTGGCCTCATATTAACCTACAAAAAAAACATTAAATATAACTAAATAAAATACAGTTTATACATATGTGAATGAGAGAACATAAAAGAGATGAGTATTTCCATTAATTTCAACTTTATATTTCCAATATTCGAAAATACTTTATTCCGTACTTCGATAACTCAATTTATATCTCTAATATTCTAAAAAAGTTCCAAAATATTGTATTTCGCGCTTCAAATAAAACATTTATTTACAAAATAAACAAATTTTAATACCTTTTCGAAATGAATTTTGCCTTTTTTAGCCAAGCATGGTCTGACGAAATCTTTATCGCCCATTGAAATGCCGCCTGATGTTAAAAGTATATCGATTTCTGAATCCAAACATTTTTCAAAAACTCTGTCCAAAATTTCTTCTTCGTCTTTCGAAATTCCCAAATCGATCGTTTTGCATTTTTGCTGAGCGGAAGCGGCCAAAAGCATAGCTCGATTCGAATCACGAATCTGGAAAATTATTAAAAAATATATTTAGTTATTTAAAATTCATTTTTTTAAATAATTAAATTATCAAAACAAACCTGGCCCCAATTTAGGGTTTTGGTATCTGGCTCCACCAATTCATCGCCTGTTGAAAGCACACCAACACATGGTTTACGGTAGACCTGTAATAAATCAATTAATTTTTTATTTTATATTATAAAAAAATTCCATTTAAAAAAATTAAAATTAAAAATACCTTAATTGAAGACACTCCTACTGTTGCAAGAAGACCAATTTCTGCACAGCCAATCAACTCGCCTGATTTTAGCACCAAAGAATCTTTTTCAATATCACTTCCCTGTAATAAATATTATTCAAACATACTTAAAATCAAATAAACTGCAATTTTAATTAGTAATTTGGTCTTCAACCAAAAAAACATGACAAGTAAACAAAAATAATGATAAGAATAATGTACCACATTGCGAATGTCAAATCCTTCAGTAACTTTGACTGAAATCTTGACTCTCTTTGACCCGTCAGAATCAGAGAGTAATTCTTCAGTATCCTCAACTTGCACAACTGCATCCGCTCCATCAGGAATCGGCCCTGCAATTCCAAATATAAAATAAGAACCAAGATGAATCTCGTTACTAATGTAAATTCTAAATATTTGCAATAAGGAGAAAAGTAAGAAATAAAACTGAGAAAATTATTCAAAAATACTAAGAGTTGTAATCTAACCTCCAGTTGTGACATAAGCAACTGTACCAGCAGTAACTTTGGTACCGGTTTGATCAGTACCAGCTCTAGATTCAAGAACTACTGGATATTCACCCGGTCCATCAGCTGATACTACAGCATATCCATCCTGTAATTACACAAGTCCCATTTCACATCAAATCCCTTATAATAACCCAAAATAAAGCACGAATCCATTCTCAATCCAAAACCCCCAAACAAACTCCAAAAAAAATGAAAAATCGGCCAAAAAAAAAAAAGGACAAAAACCTTGACTGAAGCTCGGAAAGGAGGAAGAGGATCGCGAGCAAAAACATCCTCAGCCAGGACGTGGTCAAGCGCGTCGGAAATAGCTACAGACACCGGCTCAAGTCGCGCCGCCACTCTTAACACCGTCTGGAGCGCCTCCGCCACCGTTATCATCTCCGACGAAGCCATACAAAACGGCGAAACTTGTCACGAACCAATATGTATACAGTTCTACACTATCCTTTCTCCTTATCGAGATATGATTTTAGTCGAGGCGATTATATGGCCTTTCCCGCCATTAAAAGGTCGAGCTTCGGTCGAGCCGCCAGAGAGGAGAGTTGGAGTTTGGTATGGTCTGGAGTATGTAGTTTTGTGTGTAACGAGTTGGTTTTGAGTGGGATAGTTCTTGTAATGGGTTAAGAGATTTAGAGGCTACTTGATATAAGACACAGCGAAACGATTCTTGGTTTGGTAGGTACTTGTGAGAGTAAAGAAATGTTATATTTTGGACATTGTAAGTAGAGTACACTAGTTCAACTTCGACACTTTGATCAGTTCAATTAAATATTGTAATAAAAAAAAATATGCTCAATTAAATAATTAGTATTTTGAATGAGACTTTCAATATTCAGTTAAATATTTTGTATTCTGGATTAATATTTTTTTTCTATATTTTTTATGCAGGGGAAATTTTAATGTGTCCTTCCAAAACTCCTAAAAATATCATATTTACTCCTTCACAAGGGCAAATAACAAATTTCACCTCTAAATTTCAGAAAAAATATATCACAATTATCAGCTTAACAGAAGACTGAAATTCAATCACAAAATTTGCACCAGTACCTTTAATATGAAAATATAGCATTTTCCTAATTAATATGAAAATATAACATTTAAGTCTGGATACTACAATACTGGCAAGACAAAATTGGGAAACCCTTTCTTAGTTCGATCATTATTTTTCCTTTTTATCTCTTGTTTAGATCGAGGGTTTTCTCAAAATGGCTTTCAAACCTGAAATTTGAATTGGGGCCTAACAAAACCCTCAATTTTGCGCTAATCGGTCATCTTATTACAACAAAAATCAAACAACATGGGGAGACAAAAATCTGTTTGTTGAACAAAAAACTCTTCAATCATCCTTAAGAATGTGCTCAGCAGAGTTCGATTGAGATCCCAGAGCTGCCGGTTCCTCTTCTTCTTTCATAATTTTCTCCATGTCTTTCATTCTGGTCCTCATCACATTGGTCACTAGAACTGTCAATCAAAATGGACAGATATTTCAATATCAAATCAAAATCAGAATAAATTCAGAGAAAGAGAGAGAGAGAGAGAAGATTACTGGCGGCGGTGCCGAAGGTCCAAATCCAAAGGATTTTGAGGCCAGGATTCTTCTCGCTCCACCTCGTCACCATTGGAGAAGACTTGGAAGAAATGGCGATGGAGATTGGAGAAGAAAGGGTTTTGTTCTCTTGGATTTGTCGGATGGAGTTTAGTTAGTAGGTTAACTATTGGGAATTGAAATCAGGGTTTTATTAATTCTTCGGAAATGAAATCGGGCTGTCAAAAGAAAATATTTACATCATCAGCCTAAACACAATCTACTATATAACTATGAGATATGATAAATCAC
This sequence comes from Juncus effusus, assembly GCA_027726005.1. Classification (NCBI taxonomy): domain Eukaryota; kingdom Viridiplantae; phylum Streptophyta; class Magnoliopsida; order Poales; family Juncaceae; genus Juncus; species Juncus effusus. The sequence goes on along the minus strand of CM050896.1, from coordinate 8,742,757 downwards.
GACGGATCTAATAACATTATATATAATTTATTTTCTAATAACAAAATATACATAACAGTATATATAATTTAGTTTCTAATAACAGTATATATATAAAAAGTGAAAACAATATATAAAATGAGAAACATTATATAAAAGTAAAAAAAAATAAAAAATATACAAAGAATAAAAAACAATATATAAAATGACAAAATAATATATAAAAATGATAAAATAGTATGTAAAAGTGTAAAAACAATATATTTACGGTGCTGTTCTGATATCACATTTCCCTATAACTATTATGTATTTTCACATACATGGCAATACATATTTTCTATTTATATATTATATTTTTTTCATTTGTATTCTATATTTATGTATATCAACATACATTTTTTTAAGTTTGTTAGGTGATTCTGATGACAAATAAGCCAGTAATGCATATCAAATCTCTAAATATTTGCATTTTAAATTATGGTAAAAAAAATCAAATATTCATTATATATAATATAAACTATATATACCTTTTTACTTTTTCTCTTGCGAGAAAATTCAGAATTTGAGTCTCCTCTTTGTCGCTGATGCCAAAGGTCTTAAAATTTATAAAGAAAAACTTTCGTATAACTAGCAAATCCCTCGCGCGAAATTTCTAAAATATTACTTTAAAAGTAATTGGAAAATTATAACTTACCCCCTCGTTTTTCCACAAAAACGTCATATACGTCATCATTGAACTCTATGATATCATAATTTTTGAATTTACACCCACCTATGATGTCATGATTTTTGTATTTATACCTCTATGATGTCATGGTGACCTATACAGTACTTTTGTGGAAGAAAATGAGGGGGCATCATAAAAGCCCTCAAAGTAATTTAAACACAATTTAGATCAATTTAGATAATAATAATATTTCTATTGAAATATAATATAAATTAGTATTATAGCATAATGTAATACTAATTGGGCCAAAAATATATATTACGCTTGTGTCAAAATTTTACAATGCAATATAAACACAACAAAGAACATTCTCGATAAAGATTCAAAATATAAACGATGCAGATACGAATGGGGATAGCTAATTAGCTTCGAATACGAATTCAGTTCGGATATTTATATGGATACGAATACGATTTGGATATCATATGATACTAATACTGATTCATTTTTTATATTTAAACAGATATGTATCCGCATTATTTTTCTAAGCACTTAACTTTCATATACAATTTTTGTACAGATACGGGGCAGTCGGATATTATCCTGCTCATTTACACCTAATAGCCATATCTAATATGATAAACAAACAAAATATTCATACATGTATCAGTAGAAATAGTCATATCCGTATTCTATATATAATGAAATATCTGATAACAAATACTATCTAAATAACAAATTATCCGGAAACAGATATTATTCGTATTCAAGAGCAAATCGATAACTAAATTTGTTTCCAAATTGGAATAAAACTATCAGAATATATATATTTCTATCCGACCGGATACAAATAATTTTGATTCAGATATAATTTTTTTGCCGATACAGATACGGGTTGGTCTACCCATGTACACCCTTACATGTACATGTGTTAATCATGAAGAAAATATTGATCTTTAGATGATAAATTTTAACGTTTAGATGATCCAATCTAATAGTCAATATTAAATGTCTATATGGCTAATGAAATGACAGAATTTTTTTTTAGATTTATAACTTATTATTAATTAATAATATTACTTTCAAAAGGCAAAAATATGTTTCATGTAAATGTTTGGTGTTATTTTAGCTATATTACAATTTAACTATTTATGTGAGAATACTAATAAAAATCATTCAGTGCTAGTTGTACGGACGGATATTGTTGCTCATGCTTGTAATTTCTTGTTAAAACCAATAAAATCATTCAGTGCTATTTTCCATCCATTTCTTTACAATATAACTATTTAGTTTACGCTTATTTAATTAATTATATCCATTTTTCATATTGCTCATGCTTGTTATTTCTTATTAAATGTGCTGTTAAAAATCATCATTTAAAAAAAAAAAGTAATAGAGAAAATAGTTATTGGGTTTAAACTTGGATCCGACCCAATAGCGAACCAATTAACTCTTCATCAATTGGATTGATTGCACCGTTGCTTTTTTGTATAAACTTTTCACTGACGTCCCTTCATGTAATTTCCAAAGAGCACACGTCCTCACTTGCACCTCTTCACTCCCCTTCCTCCTTAAACAAACCCCAAATCGTTTTTTCTCCCCTTACCTCGCAAATCGAGTTTCTAATCAAGCCCTATCTTAAATTGGGAATCAAATCAAGCGATTGATAAATTATTTTCGTGTTGGGTCTCAAAGTTGCTCCGTGCCCCTTCACTCTGTTCTGAGTAGTAAGATCAATTCGGAGTAGTAAGATCAATTCCTGGCTCTGTTCTGAGTAGTAAGATTAATTCGGAGGAGCTTTGATTATTTACTATAAGGTTCTTCCTCTGTTCTTTATATATTTTTAGCATAAATATTTGGAATTAAATGTCAGTTCTCTTGGGAGTTGATTTCCTTATTTAAAATTTTTAAGGTTCTTCCCGTTTTGCATCTGTCGCCTCTCAAAATGTAAATTTTTATGTGAATTTTATGGTGAATATCAATCCCACTGTATACCATGCTTAGTTGGTCTTTTTTCTGACAGAATTTGATTGTTAATTCTCAATTTAGTCTTGATTCCTGTGACAGTACTTCAATTGACATGAAATGATTTGTATAATCGAAAACAAGAAACAAAAACGACAAAATGTTATCTTTTTACTAAAGATGCTTTCGTTTTTGTTCTATGCAGTTATATTTATTAGTCGAATGATGGAATATAAAATTGAGATTGAGGCGAGCGGACTTTCATATATTGATCGCATATCAGATGATTTTTTCTATGTAAATGATGATTTGTTACCATCAACCTCACAGAAAAGCTCCTATGATGAAGCTCTTCGGCATTTGGTTCATCTTTTTTCCAATCAAAAAGATAGAAATTCCATCTCCTCCATTCGAGGTAAATTGGCCATTTTTTGTTGAATTTTGTGTTTTTTTGTAATTAGTATCAGATTAAAAAGATGGGTTAATAGATATTTGTGTTCGTCCTTTAGATGTCTCTTTCACTGTTGATAAATCTTTGTATTTTGTGAATCGAAAGGTAACTCTTGCTGCGAAAAAGACAGGCGTAAATTTCACCTTAAGAAAATATGGAATTTGCTGCAAAATATGGAGCGGAACCGGTTGTATGATCCGCCAGCAGATCATGAAATGAAATATTATCTTCTCATCGGGCCCGTTCGGCAATACATGAAATAGAAGAATAACGGAATTGAGAATAGACGACTAATTTATTTTATTCTATATACGTTCGGCAAGATAGTTATGTAAAGAATTTGATTTAAACATATAAAAAAGAGTTTATTACTAAAATATCCTTGTTCCATAATTTGAATTTATACAAATCATATTAATGAAAAGTCTACTTAAATTATAAGAAAATAAAAATGAAATAAATTAATCTAAAAAAAGTAGCATCAAAATTAAATAAATATTCAATAAAAATATAATAATTGAAGATAAATTGAAGCACAAATTCAAATAAGTTTTCATTTAAATAATTGACAGATAGACGAAGAAGTGAATAAGTGAGAAATATAGTTGATATGGATCTTGTTAAAGAGAGAAAAAAAAAGTATATTTGTGTATAGTTGTTTGATTGATTATTTCATTGGTGAATCACTCGAAAAATGACGGCGAAACTAGCATGGAGATGGTTATAATATTTAGAAGAAAGAAAAAATAATTATGCCACGTAGGACATATTTTGGAATAGATAGAGACATTTTTATCTTAAATTTAGCCTTAATCTATGAAATAGTCAATTCCATCTCAATCATGGAATTAAAAATTCCACTATTCTATAGTACTAATCCGACATATTCCAATACTGTTCGGATGGAATAACTTAGAATAGCCGGTTTATTTTTCTATTTCATACAAATTAGGTGGTGCCGAACAAGCACATCAAGAAGTATATTAGGTCCATCATGACATTCTTTTGTGCACGGCATTATATCGGTATTTTTCAAGCTTTTTGTTATTTATTTTCTCATTTTTTATGAACTCTTTTTGAACTGAACTTGTTGCTTGTTGTAATTAGATCATGTGTATGAGAACAAATACAATTGTTTTTCTGATTTCAATGCGTTACATCATGTGGAAGAGCTTGCCGAGTTGAATGGCGATTTAGCCCATCTCTCAGAATTTGTCTCCAATATGGATATACAAAATGGTATGATTTTGTTTTCTATCCTTAACTCATATCAATACAAAATATTTCTTCACTAATGGACTTAAGTAACATGTAGGTTCCGCAATAAAACCTTTGATGGGTATAAAGGATAATTATGAGGCGGCACCCCCTAATTAATGGGAGCAAGGAAAGGAGCAATAGGTTTTACCGTTACAAGTTTATGCTCGCACATTATGATATTGCCTCTTCGGTTTCTGCTTGTTTCCCTCCTGGTGCCCAAGAGAAGAAATCTTATTTGCAAGTACTCGATCAACTTTCCCCCTTAGTAAAGGAAGGATCCGTTGAAGGTAGTCGATCATTACATTACATTACATAAGTACACTAAGTAGAGTTAGTTAATTAGTTTTGTTATACTTGCTGAGAATTAATTAAAATTAAAATTGTTGTTCGTTTTGAATATGTATTGTGTATAGATGAAGATGATGATTAGGTGAATGTTTACTCGGAATTTTTATATAAGCTCTACCTTGCTAAAATGGACCGTGAGGTGAGGGACCTGGAGAGACACTGCAGATGCATCAAAACATCAATTTTGAACAAGCTGCCCACGCTAAACGAGTGCTGGGAATCTCTAGCAAAAGACTACAGTGCTTATGCTGATTCAGACGATGAATCAAGCATTGAGCTTAGGTACAAGTTGGTGGAAAAATGTCTGGTATCTATGGAGGAATTGCCTGAGTATATAGCCTCTGTGGAACGGTGCCGAGATATTGCGTTTAGTTTGTTTATGTTCATCAATGCTCGTGACTGTGATGATGTGTACCTTCCCAGAACCTCAATGGTGCGGCATTACAAGGGGGAGTTTGGATGGGAATCTCTCCATGCCCTTACGCTTCTAAAAACAGGTATTTTGATTAATTATCTCTCGTTTAGTCTGTTTGTTTTGCATTTTGCAATGAGGAGTTAGTAATTAAGTTCTCAATTGATATTTAACATTTCTGTTGAGTATAGTATAATCTTTCCTATCTTTCAGGTTGCTTTTCTCGTGATAATGTATTTCGGGAGAATATCGTGTTGCGAAATCCTATGGAAGATGTGTCACTCAAGAAGCGGAAACGTGTTGATCAAGAAGAGGAAGAGGGTGGAAATGTGAAAATTCTAAAGGCCATTATAAATGATCTTAAACATATCGGTGATTCAGATGTGAAAATTGACATGGAAGAAAATGATTTGATCCAAAAGATTTGGCTGAGCGTCGCATCATCTGTGCACTTCTTTGTGAGTGCAATGGTGTATGAGCAACAACGTTATGTTGTCTCGCATGGCGGCTTGCCTAATGGTCAGCTCAGTTTGTCCTAATCTCTTGCTTTATTTTATCTTTTATATTGTTTATCTTATATACTATTTTACTATATTAATGTGTCACTGTAGGTGGAAAGATCGGGATGAGAACATCAACAAGGAAAAGAATGGCAAAGGATTGCATTAATGCGGGAAATTAGAGAATATGATTTTTGATTTGAAAGTCGCGATGGAACAATTGAGCAAAGTCTTGAAAGAATACAGTTGAGGTCTACAAAAGCTCGAGTCAGAGAAATTGTTCACTGAAATCCTAGAGTCGCTGCACTAGGCCGCACCCAAAACCTCGCTATGATTAAATTAATTGTGTACATTGTGTAATTATCTGACTTAACAAACATTTTACTTGTTTGTTGTGACTTTCATATGTGTTTATGTTCCGCAGATAAAAAAAAACTTGTTGTAAGTGTATATTTCATATGCCTGTTTGTTGGGCACAATAGAAAGCCTTTCTTATGCAATATAGTATTATGACTATTTAATTATTTTAGTAGTGTATTACAGTGTAAATGAATTCTGATGCCTCATAACAGAAGTGCATTAACATTAGACAACAACTGAGTTGCTCATCTAAAATATATTGATAATTTCATATAAAAATGCAACTAGAAGCCCATATTCTAAGAAAAAAAGGAAAAAAAGCATCACCAGCCAAAATAACATGCAAAAGAAGAAAATTCAACATTTCAAATTTAAAAAGTTTTGAAACTAGCCATTGTCACTCTAATGTGAAAACAAGATCTTTAACAAAGCAAGCATCTAGGTAATAATCGCTCTTGTCAACTGAAATAATGTTACAAGATGTAGTTAATAAACTCTCTGCACATTGATCGACTCAAATAAAGAATGTGAAGCAATCCTCTAGCTAGTTTACAATCTATCCAGTCAACTGAAAAAAGATTCTACTCCAATGATCCCTACGAACCTTGCGAAGTTTACCACCCCTATTATCTCTACGAAGCTCGTACTTCACGATCCTTTGACCCCACAAGTCACTCGGTTGGATATTTTCTGCGTGTCTTATAATGTGAAGTAAGATATTGTGGTTATTGTCTTTAGTTGTGGTCGGATTTGCTACATGAAGGAGATGGATGATATCGTGAGCTTCGATCAATCGGTTGCCGGTGATGTTCAATGCTCTGAGACCCTAATTAATTTATATAACAATTATCAAATAAATGAAAACAAACTTTTTGAAAGTAAAACAAAAGAACTAAATGTATCACTAACCGCTGCAACTTTTTGGAACCAATGGACATGCAGAATCTTTGCGGGCTCAACATATTCTGCCCTAGCCAAAACCTCTTTCGGACCCATCAAGAATCTAAAAGGAATCAGAGATATACTGATCTTTGTAACCACAATAGCCCAACTTGACAAACCAAAAGTCATTATCCGCTGGATTGAAAAAATAAAATTATAATTTGATGACAATATATTAGCTAACCGTAAATGTCACTTAATTTGAAAATTATATTAAATGATATAATGAATCTTATGTGCAAAGATACCTCGATTATATTCGGGTCGAACAGGGATTGGCTGAGGCAGGTCGTGAAGATAACGGGCATATGAACGAACCCAATTGTCTGGCGGGGTTTCCTGAATAGGGTATGGAGTGGGATAAATATTCCATATCAACTTCAGAAGGACGGCAAGATTCTGTGTCTCCCGCGACTCAGATGGACTCAATGAATTGTAACACATCGCCAACTTGTAAATATCATTTCGGTTGCTGTTCTTGTTGAGCTCGGTTCTCAATTCATCTATAAACTGCTCTGGAGGCAACTGCTCAGGGGTTTGCTCTAAAGGCAACGGTGCTGCGGGTTGCTCTAGAAGCAAGGAAATCGATTGGTTTGGTGAGGGAGAAGAAGGGGGCCACCATTTTAAAGGCAATGGCGCCGCAGGTTGCTCTGGAGGCAATGGCGCAAGGGGCTGCTCTAAAGGGAATGGCGCAGGGGGGCGGTTTATTAAATCTAGAAGCAATTGTGCAGATTGGTTTGATGAGGAAGAAGATGGCCGCCAGTTTAAATTCAAATTGTTGTGGCTGCTTGAAGGGGTTTCTGCTATCTTCAATTCAGCACTGAAGGGCTCATCTGAAAGAAAAACAATATGTATTCTAGTTAAGAAATTTGATTTTGATCTTTACATGTTCTAACTGGAGCTTCAAGTAATTTACCAAAAAGTAGTATATCAGCCATGTAGTCCTTATAATATCATTAGCAAACTTGTATAGACACTTATCATGTGGCAGCTATTGAGAAGTTTTAATAGGCGCCACTACCAGTACCATGATCTATTTTGTGACCTAATAGAACTAGAGTATACTCGAAGGGGTGATTATGTGATGTAGTAACATAATTAATAGCACAGAAGTATCATACTCTCTCTATTATGACATCACAAACAAGCGCAACTTAATAGAAGACAAATATTAATATTAACATCAATACCTCCTTGTGTAATAGCTCTTTGCATGATCCTCTTTTTATTTTTATCTGCTGGGCCCACATCCACACAAAACACCTCTTTGTAACTCTTGTCAAATGCATCCAAGACCTTCGATCTATACGCAGGCACATCTACATGAACATAATCTGGAATTTCAACCCCGCGACATGATGCCTCATGAAACGCCTCAGAAACAGCGTTTTGGAAGGCCTTGTCACTAGCCTTCTTTGGCAATGTTCGGGCGCCGGAGGAGAAGGGCATCACATCCTTCGGATCGAACCAGCCGTAACTTCTATCCCCAAATAATACAACCGGTACGTCATCATCAGACTTTGGCAATTCCATACAGCGAGTCATTTGCACTCGAGGGCCGGCGAAGATGCCAGGCTTGAATATCTGGCCCGGCCACCATTCAAATGCACGCGATTCAGACCTGGTCTTGGCCCAGACCACTTGCCCATATGTGTATTTATGCGGTGATATGCCGATTGGCTGTTGCGGTTTGGTTTCTTGCTCTCGATGGGAATTCATGGTGTGGTGACAGAGAAGTAGTGAGGAAATAAATGGGATGGACTGGAGAGATGTTTGGATTTATATGTTTGTGTTGTACTATTAGTTTATTTTGAAGATTTACGATGTGCTAGTTAATTTTTCAGTTAATTCATATCGTGCACCATGCCCATCTGATCTAACCGTCTTGTTGTGCATGTATTTTTGTATATTATAGTAGTTATTCTTCTGTAAAAATATAGTTTATGATCAATAAAAATAGTAGAATATACTTGATTAATTACCGGTTCGAACGTTAATCCCAAAAATCCTCTCAGTCCTTTCGACCGACTTTGACCTTTGTCCTTATTCTTCTTTTGACTTGGATGCGCCTAGTCTAGTATAGTAACCAAAGCAGACTTTCCTATCAGATTTGACAATAGGAACATTTACAGAATGGGTTAACAAGAACTTCAACTATCAGACCAGACTTAAAAAAAAAGTCTACCCTGCGAGCGTCAGGAGAGAGCCTATACGATGTATGTAGGTAGGGCTTCACAAAGAAAGAACCGCAAAGCCGAGTATTCTGCTGGTTTAGCCGACCATACTTCTTCGGACGTCTTGCACTCAATGGCGAATTCAAATAGCCGAGGCTCCCAGCGCGCCTACTACTGTCTTCATAGTACTGATATAATAACATAATAAATGTCATTTTCCTTCTTAAAATGGATGAAGAAGAAGAGGATATAGATGAGCTCGAGTGAATAGGCTGGCATTTCCACCTCCAGACTCTTTTACCTTGAGGTTAGTGCGGCGAATGGGCTGGATCGAGCATTCTTTTTATGGGCCGGGTTAAGTTGTTTTGGTTTTTTAGGTCCAAGGGCCATTTGTTTTTAATCTTTTTTTTTGTGTGTAATTGTAAATTTCATACAGAAAAATGTACAAGTATAAAAAATTCAATAAAAATTCTTTTTTAATGTGGAAGGGGATATGCAAGCCCTCTCCAAATTTCTTAAAAAATAATAATAACATTAATACATAATAGAATAACATTATACATAGTTATTAGAATATGTGTCATGCGGGTTACCTGAAAACTGACAATGGTAGCACAAGAATAAAAAACACTACAAAACAATTCTTTAATGCATCGGAATTCAAGAATAAGAACTGAACTATTCAACATAAGAAGAAAAAAAACTACTTTTTTTAGGCAAAGTTTGAAGAAAAAAAGCTATTTAACATGAAGATAGAACTTATGCTGTAGAAAAAATAATTGATTAAATTTTCCAACTTCAAAAGGAAAAAAAAATTCCTACAAATATATGTGTGGTATTATTTTGGTTAAAATTATCTGCAAAATCAAAGTATAAAGTGAAAATATTAGTCAAGAAAAGTTTAAGTGAAATACTTTATTTTCTTTGTATTCATGTTATTCATACTTGCTAGCAACTATGAAGTTTGTATTAACTGTGTTGTTATGTAACACATCTTCATTATATCACACTTTGGCATTTGTGCCTAAGTGTTTAAGATAGTATAGACACTTATGGGGCCTTAAAGTATCACCAAAGATCAAAATATTCCTATGGCGTGCAATTTGTAATATACTACCAACCATAGACCAATTGATGAAGAGAGTGCACGGTCACAAACGTATGTCTCATGTGTCTCATGTGCATGTCTAATACTGAAAATAGAGGACATCTATTTCAGGAATGCAACTTTGCAGTTTCGATTATGTGGCAGGCAGATCTTGATCCGTCTGATGTTTTTGATTTATTGATGACCCAAGGAGAAAATAAGGCAAAGAAGAGAGCAGTCGCCACCATGTTTAATATTTGGAAAGAACGCTGCTCAAGAGTATTCACAGAAAAAAGGGGATCACAGAGGGCTGTATTAAATTCTTCCACGCAGATTTGCAAGATTGGGAACAGATGAAATCAAGATAACGAGGATATCTCATTTAATTGTTGTTAGGGTGTCCTTAATTAATTTGTAGTTTGTAATAGGGGACCAATCTAATGAGGAAATGCATGTAATTTTAATTTAATTTTACTTTACTTTCAATAGATACCAATTCTCTTGGCATCTGTTAGATTTTGTAATACTTTCTATCATTCCGTTATAATATAACTGCAGGAGTCCATGCTAGACCTGGATCCTTTTATTCAAAAAAAAAAAAAAAAACTATGTTGTTAAAAAATCAAGTTATTCATCAATCATCCGAGATATCAAGTTCATCCTTAATATTAACTTCATACTCAATACTCATAGCAGCGAAAATTTTGAAATAAACAATCTTTTGTCATATCATGAAAACGAAATAACCTTAAATTTTAACAAGTCATATCATGAATGACTCGAATCTGAATTAATTTTTTGCTTACATTTTCAATAGGAGGTATCGCTGATGAAATTTTTGTATATAAAGTTGGTAGAAGTAATGTAGGTTGTGATGGTAAATTATTGAAGGCAACGAAGCAATCCACTGTTTGAATAATATCTTTAAATTATTGAAATAACTTAGTAGCTTTGTAGAACTTCTATTAATAATTTCCATAATTTGTTATTGTTGTCAAACTAACTTACATTTTATATTATTTCTCTTCCATATTCTATCATTCTACTCTAAAGAGAACTCACAAATTTACTAAAATTCACTACAAAATTAACAAAAAAATTAGGGCCATTTCAAACCAAAAAAATATATATAAATTATCATTAAATTTTAAGACTACATAAGTTTTCAAAGACACAAAATACTGTATGGTGGTTTAGAGCAAGTAGTGTCATTAATTTAAGGGGAATGTGATATCACGATGATACTATAGCACGCCGGATCGCGACAAGACGGTATATAAACTGTTTTTGCACTTATATATATTGTTTTACCATTTTATATACTGTTTTTATTATTTATATATTTTTTATTTTTTTTAACTTTTGAAATTTGTATATACTGTTCTAATATACTATTTTGAATTTTATATAATGTTTTCACTTTTACGTATATTAATATATTGTTATTAGAAAATGAATTATATATATTGTTATTACACCGCATTAAGCTGTATATATACTGTTATCATGATCTGGCGTGCTACAGTGCCGGTATGACCTATCAGGTTCCTTAATTTAATTAACTTGGATCAGACATTGAGCATGAGTCTCTATACAAATCCATTTATGACAATTCTTGATTGTTACACTTGTACATATTACTCCTTCTTGTCATATATTAACTAGATTTATAATTCCTCCACATTTCAAAAACCGGGATTACTATTAAACATCTACATGAACATAATCGGGAATCGCAACCCCCACTGGTTCGAATCTAGACCTATTGAGGCATTTACAAACTACAGCAAGAGCCCTGTGACGTGATGCCTCATGAAACGCCTCATAAACGATGTTTTGAAAGAACTCGTCACGAACCTCCATTAGCAATATTTAGGCGCTGAACGAGAAGGGGATCACATCTGCTGAATTGAACCAGCCGTATGTTCCACCCCAAAAGAATACGACCAGTACGGCATCATGCTTTGGCATTTCTTTATATTGAGGGCGGCAACCAAAATGGCTTACTACATTTTCTATTAAGTAAGAAATAAAAAAGAACTATTTTTTTTAATAAAGAAAACAAAAAGAAAATAAAAAGAAAACTAGATTTAGGGATCCCGCTTGTTCTACGCAGCAAATCCAAGGATACTGATGCCAACCTTGCCATTGCACACATACAACAAGAGAAGAAGGTTGCAATTTCTTTTCATTGTATATATATCCAAAACGCAAAAAGAAATTTCTCTATAAATTTGTGGTTATTTCAGTTATATTCAAATACAATTTAAGTGAGAATATATCCAAAAAAAAAGAGTGAAATAATTATTTTTTTTATTCATATTTCTCATCCTTGTCAGTTCTTATTACCCGTCTTGTTAAAAAATCATCATTTAATAAAAAAGAAAAAAAATTAAAATAGAAAACTAAAAAGTAATATAGAAAAAAAGTTATTGGATTTAGACTTGGATCCAACCCAATAACAAATTGAACCGGAAAACTCTTTTCAATCGGATTGGACCGTTGTTTCTATTTAGAACTTTTGATTGACGTCTCTTCGTTTAATTTCCAAAGAGCACGTCTTTTTTTTTTTTTTTTTTGAAGAGTAAAAGAGCACGTCTATCACTGGCACCTCTTCATTCCCCTTCCTTCTTAAACAAACCCCAAATCGTTTTTTCTCCCCTTACCTCGCAAATCGAGTTTCCAATCAAGCAGCTATCTTAAAATTGGGAATCAAATCGAGCGATTGATATATTATTTTCGTGTTTGGTCTCAAAGTTGCTCCGTGCCCCTTCACTCTCACTTCCTGTCTCTGTTCTGAGTAGTAAGATCAATTCGGAGGAGCTTTGATTATTTACTTTAAGGTTCTTCCTCCTTTCTTTATATCTTTGTTGCATAAATATCTGAAATTAAATATCAATTCTCTTGGAAGTTGATTTCCTTATTTAAATTTTTATGGTTCTTCCCTGTTTTGCATCTGTCGCCTCTCAAAATGTAAACTTTTATGTGAATTTTATGGTCAATATCGATCCCACTGTATACCATGCTCAGTTGGTGTTTTTCCTAACATAATTAGATTGTTAATTCTCAATTTAGCCTCGATTCCTGTGACAATACTTCAATTGACACGAAATGATTTGTATAATCGAAAACAAGAAACAAAAACGACAAAATGTTATCTTTTTACTAAAGATGCTTTCGTTTTTGTTCTATGCAGTTATATTTATTAGTCGAATGATGGAATGTAAAATTGAGATTGAGGCGAGCCGACTTTCATATATTGATCGCATATTAGATGATTTTTTCTATGTAAATGATGATTTGTTACCATCAACCTCACAGAAAAGATCCTATGATGAAGCTCTTCGGCATTTGGTTCATCTTTTTTCCAATCAAAAAGATAGAAATTCCATCTCCTCCATTCGAGGTAAATTGGCCATGTTTTGTTGAATTTTGTGTTTTTTTGTAATTAGTATCAGATTAAAAAGATGGGTATATAGATATTTGTGTTCGTCCTTTAGATGTCTCTTTCACTGTTGATAAATCTTTGTATTTTGTGAATCGAAAGGTAACTCTTGCTGCGAAAAAGACAGGCGTAAATTTCACCTTAAGAAAATATTGAATTTGCTGCAAAATATGGAGCGGAATCGGTTGTATGATCCGCCAGCAGATCATGAAATGAAATATTATCTTCTCATCAAGAAGTATAGTAGGTCCATCATGACATTCTTTTGTGCACGGCATTATATCGGTATTTTTCAAGCTTTTTGTTATTTATTTTCTCATTTTTTATGAACTTTTTTTGAACTGAACTTGTTGCTTGTTGTAATTAGATCATGTGTATGAGAACAAATACAATTGTTTTTCTGATTTCAATGCGTTACATCATGTGGAAGAGCTTGCCGAGTTGAATGGCGATTTAGCCGATCTCTCAGAATTTGTCTCCAATATGGATATACAAAATGGTATGATTTTGTTTTCTATCCTTAACTCATATCAATACAAAATATTTCTTCACTAATGGTTTTAAGTAACATGTAGGTTCCGCAATAAAACCTTTGATGGGTATAAAGGATAATTATGAGATGGCACCCCTAATTAATGGGAGCAAGGAAAGGAGCAATAGGTTTTACCGTCACAAGTTTATGCTCGCACATTATGACATTGCCTCTTCGGTTTCTGCTTATTTCCCTCCCGGTGCTCAAGAGAAGAAACCTTATTTGCAAGTACTCGATCAACTTTCCGTTGAAGGTAGTCGATCGTTACATTACATAACTACATGAAGTAGAGTTAGTTAATTATTTTTGTGATATTTGAGAATTAGTCATTATTTCATTTATTTCTTTAGTATTGTATTAAAATTTTGCTAAACCTTTGTTTTCTTTTTACTATTTTTTTTCCTATTCCAAAATATGCAGGTCAATCATATTAAAAAGCGCATATGGTACTCTGAAACCATCTTTCGAAGAAATATTCGCAAAAATTGAAAGAAAAAGAAAAAATAAAAGACAAATGGAGTTGTTCAAATTATGAGAAGAAAAGAATGTGCAATCTTTGGAGAACTCAATCTTTGAAGAAAAAGCTTTTGTGAATTGAGAGGAGAGAGTTGTTGATGATAATCTATTTTTACTTTTTGATGTTGAATTCATTGGGTTGAGAGACTTTGTTAAATATGTGCTAAATTGTGTTTGACAGGAATTGAACCTATAATTTTTGGTCACACATGCAAATACTTTAACCAACTAGACTACAAGTCATTTGTTGTTGATGATAATCTAAGTGTCAATTATGTAGTTATATTTTAGACATAATGCACTTTTTTTTTTGCAAAAATTTCCTTTAGTAAGAGTAGGTTATAGATGGACCCTAACGATACTAAGTTAATTTGGTTAATTTGATTGTTTTTATCTAGGCTTTGAATGGAGTAATTTGGTTGAGCAAGCAAATTGTATTTGTTTAGTTTACGAGAAAAATATTATTTTCCATCATATAAATTAATTAAATAATTTTTTTGTTGATTTTGTTTTTATGTTGGAAATGTCACTTTCTTTATTCCTGTCCATTTTTTTACACTTAATATAAGATCCAAAATCTCATCTAGGGAATGAACTTTTATATGCATTTGAATCTTAATTCAAGTATTCAACCACAATCTTAAATGATTTGTTAGAATAATAAAACTAAATATTAAAAGGAAAATTGGAAATCACGCCGAGGTACTGTAACGACGGATTGAAATTATATAATGTTTTCTCGCATTTCTATATATGCTATATGCTATATACTATTTTTATTTTTATTAAATATATACTGTTTACTGAATGAATTTTTATATGCTGTTTGTTTTCAGTTTATATGTTTACATATATTATTTTTATTTTTTTAAAAATACATACTGTTTTATTGAATGAATTTTTATATACTATTTATTTTCGGTTCATATATTTGTATATATTATTTTCAGTTTTTTTATACTAACGCTACAATAAAATATCCGTCGCGTAATATTAGCTCCCAAATTCAAAATGATCTCATAAAAGAAAACTAACTGTACACCTGTACATGTGAGGCAATCTGGAGTCTGGACGCATATTTTATTCTTAACACGCCGACAAGTACACTTGTAACTTATCAAACCTGAATCTCATCCAACGGACATAAATAATCTAATCAAAACAATCAACGGCCCCAAATCACCCTTCCTCTCCACTTTATTTCAAACGAAGAGGCTCCGACAGATCTGCTCTCCAAGAAGTGATATTCACAGAGACTCTTTTTGTACGGACATATCAAAGGTAGTACAGCTGTATTTAATTCACATAATCCTTTTGTTCTTCCCGAATAAAATTTGAATCTGTTAATACACTACCTCTCATCAACCCAGCCAGCCTCCTTCCTCACAGGGACTATTTTATACGAACAGCACAAACTTACTACTACAGCTGCATTTAATATGCAAGAGTCAAGAATTCTTTTCTCTCTGTCCGAATAAATTTCAAACCTGTGAATATCAGCACCTCTCTTCCAGCCCCCGTTTGCCTTTTCAATCCTCTCTTCAAATTTCGACACAAGGCCGCGTTTGCCTTACGCAAAAACACATAACATATTTCACTCCTTATTACTCTTCGCGCCTACATACAGTTTTCCAATCTCTTCTCAAACCCTAACCCTAGACCTGAAAACCCTAACCGTGGCAATGAGGAAGGCGGCGAAGAGGAAGGCGGCGGAAGTGGCCAGCGCGGCGGAGGATGAACCGAGCAAGAGAGCCACCAGAGCTTCGTCCAGCAAGACGAGCACCAGAGCGGCGCCGGCCAAGAGGAATACCAGGGCGACGCCGGCCAAGGCGGTTAGTAAGAGAGGGAGACGGAAGGCCGAGCCGAAACCTAAGCCGGAGCCTGAGTACTTGCCCGAAAGGAGAAATATGGTGCGTTGATTTTATCTCAGATGATATTTTTGTTTTTTGCTGGAAATTTTGGGACTTGCTTTTTAATTCGTGGTGCCTGTCTCGGAAAATTTGAATTTTTTTTTTCGATTTTTTGTTTGTTATTAACTGTAATGTTGAAAAGTTTGATTCTTTTCGGTATAAACAGTACTAATTACCTGGTTTTAGGTTAAAATCGATCTGATGAATTGTTATAATTTAGTCTGATGAATTTAATAATGTAGTGTTTAATTGATGAAATAGTTAATTTTGCTTGCATGCCCTTGTAAAGGTCTAGCTTTCAGTCAATACTCCTCTTTTGATACTTCTAATTTCACTTGAGGGGCAAATTAAATAAAATGTGTAATTCTCCGAGAAGAATTTGATACGATTTTCTTTACTTGATCCATTATTGATTTTGATTGCATATCTTTATGAAATTTGATTTTATATTGTTTATTTACATTATTTATTATGTTATTTTTTTCAGGAGGATCTATGGAAATCAGCATTTCCTGTCGGAACTGAGGTTTGTTTTTCTTAATATAAAAATTCAATTAACCATGCACTTTTTAAGCTTAAGAAACAAATGTTAATCCATTAAATCAAATATGAAATTGCTCGTAATTAACCAAATATTTCGCCATTAGGTATTCAAAATGTATTTTTTTTTTCCAGATATTTCAACAAGTTTTAGTTGCATAACATTCATCAATTTTAAATTTGTAATTATATCTTAAGTGATTATTTGGTTCATGATTTGAATCTTTTTTTAAATTTTTTTCTTTATTTGGACCTTCTATTATTTAACTAATAATAATTTTTCTAATATTATTTATCCTCTATTTTGATAGTGGGATAATATGGACAAGCTAAACGAGTTCAAGTGGGATTTTTCAAACTTAGAGGTGTGAATTATGACTCAATATTTTCTCGCTTTTCATTATTTTATGTATTATGTTTATTGCATTTTCGTACTTATTTAAAATTAAATGTTTAATTTTCAGAAAGCATTTGAGGAAGGCGGCGTGCTTCATGAGAAAACAGTCTACATGTTTGGAAGCACTGAACGTATGTTTATTTCTGTATTCTTCTTATTTTATTTATTTATTTATTATTATTATTATTAATTTTATTTTATCTTCATATTACAGCTCAATATTTACCGGAGTTAGGAAAAGTCGTTCTCATCCCAGTTGTCGTGGCAGTAAGTCCATTTTCCACCTCCTATTTAATTACATTATTAAAATTAATTCTTTTTTATTAATTTTCATTTAAAAATAATATTAATTTTTATTCTTATTTTTGAGCAGGTAGAATCTCCAATTCCACCATCTGATAAAATCGGCTTGACTTCTGTTCAGAGAGAAACAGAAGATATAGTTCCAATGAAGCAAATGAAAATGGCGTGGGTCCCTTATGTTCCTTTAGAAAATAGGTAAATATATTTTTCAGGCATTAAATTTTTGTGGAAATTTGTAAAAAAGCCCCGGTCCCCTATGAAATCCATTTTTGTTTTCCCTTTTTGAAGGTTTTGTTAAACTACAAAACTGAGATGCCAAGTTTTTTCATGTATAAATGTTTTGTTTCTCATTTCATTTTGATGGTTATGAAATATAAAATTTGTTTTATTTACAGACAAAAGCAGCTAGAGGGATTTAAAACTCAAATTTACACACTGGCTTGCACTCAAAGAAGGTAAATATATGTCTTCTTTTATTCATTTTTATTTATATTATTATGCTGTTCATTGTTTTTATTTGGTGGCTGTACTTTATTTATTTATTTTATTATTTGTTTGTGATTTAGATCTGCTCTGAAACATTTGAAAGAAGATCGAGTCAAGCTGTATGATTACTGCATTCCTTGTAAGCTCTCTATTTTAATTTCACATCAATATTTTTCTTAACTTTTTATAAATATTTTGTTTCTTTTCTTAGGTGAACTGTTCAGGTTAAATATTTGAAATACTTCTAGTCTTAATATCACAATTTAGAATTATTGAATTATATAATTAACAGTTCAGGATAATAATAATAATAATAATAATAATAATAATAATAATAATAATAATAATAATAATAATAATAAAATATTGTTTTTTAATTGGCAGATTTTCAGCCTTTAACAGAACAAGAAGATGAAGTAGACACAGTTGTCAATATTTTGTATCCTGTTGAACCTCCGGTATAATTATTAAATTTTAATATTTTTATGTATTTTTAACTTATATTGTTTTATTACTCTTATATAGTTAATTACTTTTTATGCTATTTGTGCTCTTTTTGGTGATAATTTTGAAAAATATTGGGTGGGTTGAAGTGCAGTTTTTGCCTTTTCTTTAATCCTTGTCTATTTTTAGTATATATTGTTATATATATATTTAATCCTCTTTTTTTCTTTCTTTTTGTAGATTGTTTGTGATTTTGACTGGGATTTAGATGAGGTTGAGGTACTATTACCTAATATTTGTTATATTTTGTCTCATTATTCTATGAAAAATTCAAGTATCTTAAAAGTTGGTATTTGAAATTTTGTTTTTAGGAGTTTACTGATGAGAAGATTCAAAACGAAGTATTGTCTGAAGATCAGAAAGAGGAATTTATGGTACTTAAAGACTAAATTGCATTTCTAACCTAATTTATTTATCAATTTATGAAACATTTAGTGGCATTAATTTATTTATCAATTTATGTACTGAAGATCAAAACATTTAGTGGCATTTCTAACTTAAAATTGATATTACTTTTTCTTGCTTAGAAATTTGTGAAGGAGCAAATACGAGCAAGAAAGACTGAGCAAAAGCAGGTAAACTCCTTAACCATATTAATTTTTTTTTCATTTTGTATACTTCTCAAGTTTTTTCCTTTGTTTTCTAATTTTCTGTTATTTGGGTTTAGTGTAAATTTAGGATCCTGCATTTTAACACTATTTTTTGTCAACATTATAGGCAAGAGAAGCTAGAAGAAAAATGATAGAAGATATGGATCCTAAGAAAAAGAAAGCATTTGAAGATATGAAGTTTTACAAATTTTACCCAATTCCATCTCCAAATGCACCTGATATCAGCCAGTTAAAGGTATTTTCAATTTCTATTTCTATTTACTCTACTACATTTTATTTTAATAGTTTGTAATGACTATTTGAATTCTAACACGTTAAAAACCTTTTTTTTATTTGTGCAGGCGAGTTTTATCAATAGATATTACGGCAAAGCACATATGGTACTGTGAGATTATTGGCCAAGAAATCTTTAATATGCAAGGTAAAAAAAGAGGCATTGAAATTTTGAGATGTGAGATTGATGAGGTTATATAGATTTGAAGTTGTACCCTAAAATGTGTACCTGAAAATGTACGAATTGAAATTCTTTTTCCTTTTTTTGTTGTCTTGAACATTCTTGTCTTTGTAGCCCTCTTTGTAGCTCAGTGAGAGGATTTCGAATAATGTTATATTGAATTTTATTGTAATGTTCTGTCTTTTAAATCTATGTTATTCCTGTTTATCTTATAAATATATATATATATATACACGGTTTATTCAAAACAATTATTACACATTAAAAAGTTATAATGTGCACTGTCATGCTATAGGCCATTGTGATATTTAGTTTCTCTTATAATTTAATCATACTTATACATATTAGTGTACACATTATTTTGTCTATGGAATGTATATATTATTTTAATTTTATTATGTATATAATTTTTACTTACTCAAATACTAGTTGAGCCAGGTATATACCATTTTACCTTAATTAAAGTATAAAATATCTTGCTTCTTGAACAAGTACTACTAGTCTACTACTAAGCCTAATCCAACAAGCAAGATTAATCATAACAAGGCGGAAAGATGGACACGGTGCACAGAATTAACTAACTTTTAGTCCATAACAGTACATTTAACAAGTAGATCATCAATATGGTTCACATAAAACTACAAGAACTGCTTTATCTTCCAAACATAGTAAAGAAATACGGGTCCCACTTCAAGTCAAATCGAGTCAAATCAGACAGTATATACTATTTTATTTTAATTAAGGTAGTATAAACTCTTCACGTCTTGCACAAGTACAACTACTTGCAAGATTAAGAAGAATTACAAGACTGTAAGATGCACAGGGTGAACAATATTAACTAATTGCTCTTAGTTGCACAATAAATTAAACAATTAGGCAAACTCATCTTAAGTAAAGTGATAAAGTATTATTCCATCAATTCAAAGGTTGTGGATTCGAAACTCGACGAAATTAGTTTCCTTCAAAAAAAAAAAAAAAAAAAAATTAAACAATTAGATAGTTAGTTCTCATTAAATAAGAAGAACGGTTTTATCTCCAAAACATACTGAAACACGGGGCCCACTTCAAATTAAATCAAATCAAACCTTCCTTCCCCCTCAAAAGTCTAATTCCATTCATTCAAATCGAGCTCTCTCTCTCCCCCACAATCCAAACCCTAAACCCCAAATCAGAGCTAATTCTCTCCTGTAGGCCGTAATCCAAACCCTAAACCTCAAATGGATGATTCCTATGGAGAGGGGATTAAAAAAACGTGACGATTCTTCAAAAGGTATGGTCGAAGTTTCAATTCTTGTTCTCTTCGGTTTGTTTGTTTTTCTCATTTCAATTACTTTAATATTGAGATTTCAGAACTTTAAACAATATATTTCTTGATTAACATGCATGAGATTGTTCTTAAACCATGTTTGTTTTTGTATTGAATAAAGAGGGGTTTTTGTTCGACTTCAATTCTTATACCAACGTAATCTTTGATGGAGGACTTAACATTTAATTTGGAGTTGTGAAATATAATATTACATGTTCTATGTTCAAGGATTTCAATGTGGTTCCATTAATTGATTTACTTGATAATAAACCCAAAATTGATAACCTGTGGTTCCATTTAATTGATTTAATTGAAAGACAGAAGCAAGTATAAACCTAACTGTATTGCATGTTGAATTATAGATAGTCGTTTATTTTCTATTGTTCTAATATTGATCTATTTTTTATTTAATTACTTGGTTCCAATTCATTAAAATATGCTCAAGAGAATCCATAAAAGTTTAATTTCGACCAAGTTGAAACATAATATTTCATTTTAAAAGAGTTTAAACAGAATATAATTTCTTCACCCCTTTATTTTTCAAAGCTTCTTGAGCATTCTTAAGAGGCCACAACACCTTAATTGTTTCATCCCTTGGATTGAATATCATGGTTACATTCACACCATTGAATTTTCTATTTACTCTATTTTTTTAAGACATTACTTATATATCATACTAACATGTACAATAATTATTGATGATTTTAGTATTTGCTATTTTATGCCTGGTTATGTGAGAACGGTTAAAGTTATTTTTGATCGTTAGATTTGAATCAAATGGTTCTAACAAATCATAATACATATTTATGTTCAAATATTAATGCAAAGAGAAATGAAGAGTTCATTTATTAAAACATATTTAGTTTTTCTTTTCTTCTTTAAAAGAATACTAATTCAAAATAAAATATTTTATTTCTAACATTAAAATCTTCAAAAATAAATTTGTTTGAGAATTTCATGTTACTATGATTCTAATTTAATTTTTTTTCTCGGCGAATTATGTAAAGATATATAAATAAGATAATATGCTCATATGGAAAATATATCTTTAAATAATTAGATTTAAATAATTAGACGTTTAAAAATATAATGCAATAAATTATTCTTCTGTACTATCAATAAGTTATAAATTCAAACATTTAGATAAATTAACCCCATCCCCTTATTTTTCACCTTATTTCGAGCCTTCTTATTGAAGCATGCGATCAAATTTCTCTCGGCCGTTTGACCAAAATTTTCTCAAATTTTATTATTTAATTTCTCAAGTTTCTTGAAATTTTATGCCAATATGTGTGTGTTTATTATTATGTAATCATATAATTTATTAGATTATTATGATTTGTATTATATTAAGAAATACATTATATTAATTAATATATTACATGTTTCAATGATAGCTATGTGATTCATTTATTCATAAAGTATGTAGCTATTGCACATCATTTTGGTAGTTGGATAAGTTCAACAATGAGAAAATTAATGGTGATATAATTTTAAGAAAATGATTCAACACAACATTTTTTTTCTTTATATATAACATTATATTTTTTTTCTTCAAACATAATGTTAAAGGCAAAAAAAATGAAACGTCTTGGATTAGATTTGTTAGTGCTTCTACAAAAATCTTCGAAATAAATTGTCTTATTTTTTTTTCCGAGCTACATCCAAGGATGATTATAACTTACATATGTTTGTAAATGTAATATATCAAAAGACAACAACATAACTTCGAAGAAAAACTGAAAATAAACTTAAATTGAGATTATAAAGAATAATTCATAGTGTCTTATTAAAAAATCAATTTATTCTTTCCATTAATTTGTTATTTATATAATTAATTTATTGTTTATTATATAAAGTTATCCATCATTACAAAATTTGACGTGATAAAATGTAAAATCCAGAAAAAAAAAAAATTTCCGTTCTGAACGGAATTTTCTGTCCAGAACGGAATATTTCGTCCAGAACAGAATGTCACTGTCATTTTTGGCTGAAAACGTAGTTTATTTCATTCTGAACGGAATAATTCCGTTCAGAACGGAATAGCCGGTAAAAGTGGCTTCTCTCCCACCTTTAAAGAGGAAAAATCCATTTTCATTTATCTGATTCCCTCTCTCTTCGACTCATTTCTTTTCTTTCAAACCTTCACTCTTGAAGTGGATTTTGGAACTTGTTCTCGCTAGCGATCCCACAAGAAGGCTCTCTTCTCGTGCTTTGAGTTCTACAAGTGGGTGAGTGATTTTTGTTCTTGATTTCGTGTTGATTTTTCTTCTTAAGACGAAACTATGTAATTATAGTTCAAGCCGTGAATCAAGGGTGTATCCCCTTTATTTTGCTCCAATGGAATCGTATCAAAATTATCTAGGTCTTGTAAACTTAGGTGGGGCATTTTATTTGTATTTTGAGGAAATGATGGTACTAGACGTAGTGATAAATTCCAGAATTATACCTGGTTAATGCTGGGATGGATCCGGGACGGCAATACTCATCTTGTTAGAAAATGTGCAAGTTCCTGAGCCTGGCTCATCTTGTTAGGAATAGCGGTTTTCTGAGGCAGGTCCTCTGGTTAGAAAATGCGCGAGTTCCTGAGCCCGGCTCGTCTTGTTAGGAATAGCGGTTTTCTGAGACAGGCTCTCTGGTTAGAAAATGCGCGAGTTCCTGAGCCCGGCTCATCTTGTTAGGAATAGCAATTTTCTGAGCCTCTTGTACTTGTTCTGAATAGAGCGTGGAATGGACCTCCCATCTATTTGGCACTTCAGTTGAACACTATCCTTAACCCTCAACTTATATGCATGTAGATTTATAAAACTATAACACTACTCTTGGAAAAGTATAACTGAACGATCTCACTTTATTTCCCCCTTAATTCATATTTAAAATACGGTTTGATTGGTTCTCTTGGAGTATTTCTTTGGGGATAGCCTATGAGACACGGCCGTCTTAATAAGCTATCCCCAAAGCATTCCTCACTTAGTCGACTTTCGACTAACTACCCTTGTTCGATTTATGATTTGATTTTGGGGCTAGGTGGGGAGCAAGGAGCAGCTGGAGCGCGCAGGAGTAGATTTGGTGAGGTCGCGTAGTGAGATCACGGATTTTGTTATTGATTCGACCCCTTTGGTCCCGCCTTTATGATGTCGTATTTTGGAGACTTAAATGTCTCATTAGACTTGTTTATTCCGTTTATGTCGGCAGAAAAGGATCGTACTCATTTTGTACCGTGAATCGTTATTCTTTTATCATGTTGTATTATCTTTGTTATGATATTGGTTTAAGCCTTAACGTATCTGTAGTACGTGGCGGGTTGTTGCACTCGTTTCATTTTGGGGGTGACATAAAATATCTTATAGTATAATACAAAATTATTACTAAAAAAATACTAAACTTACTCTACATAAATTGTCTATATTTTTTTATGTGTTATGAATTTAAATGTTATTTTAATTTATATTTTTTTTGAAAAGTTACGGAGAGATTGTGTAATTTTTATAATATTAAGTTTATCTATTATATAGCAAATAAATAAAAAAAATTAAAATATTTGCAGCGTAGCGTGAGTATACAGTTACTTTACTTATCCTCTTAAGTTTTCTTATATTATCATCACTTTACAACTTAATAAGAGAAAAATGAAAAATAAATATACAAAATACATAAATTAATTATAGTGATATTATGTTTTTTTAAAATAATAAACTATATATGAAAAATAAATAAGGTGATTTATCAGAAAAACTAATATGACTGATTTTCTTAAAATATTAATCCATATTCTCATTATTGATTTTTAATAAAGAGATTATTTGTCACACTTAAATTTAATTTACAACAACAAATTTTAAAAACACGTAGCATAGCGCGAGATTGTTCTTACTTCAATCTTTATTTGTTGTTACTTCCACAAGTTTATGATATATGTTGTGTTAAATTACAAGTTTTTATATCAACTCTTCTCATTTTATAAGTTTATATCGATTTACATATGTGACCACATATTCGGAATATGTGAACATATATGTGGTCACATATGTAAATCAATATAAACTTATAAAATGAAAATATTTTGATGTAACTATTTCACGAAATCAAAGATATAACACGAAATATTATTCTAATTGTATACTAAAATAAAAATATTCGCAGCATAGCGCGAACATTATTCTCGTGTAGTTCAAATTAGCATCAGAGATATTAAGATTCCATTAGAAGACACTATGATTCTAATCTGAACTACACTAGGATAATATGTTAATTTTCTACGAGTTTTTATAATCTTACTAGTATGAGTTTTTATAATCTCGAGTTCATTTCGAACCTCGTCCTTCAACCGCTCGAGAGGCCATTGGTCCAGCCGCGAGTCCGGATCCACAAGCGCCGTAGACGGATTGGGACGCAAGGGGATGGAAGGGTCAGTGACGACAAGGAAGAAGGGAAAAACCACCTCTTCTTTGGAGGCATTGTGGCCGAAAATTGGAAAAAAAAAGTACTGAATATCAAACTAATTTTGTTGTATTTGCTTATGAACACTTTTTTTCTTTGTTAATTTTCATTTTAATTGTTCAATGATGCAAATGATGAAAACTTAGACAGGGACGTCATACTTAATCGTGATGACATCTATGTTATTGAATTCAAGATGTTTTCACTAGTTTCGTCAGAGAGAACCGTCTTGTGCTGGTTGACGAGCTCGAGGATGGTCGACGCTTCAATCAATCGTTTGCCCGTGATATCAAGAGATTTTAGACCCTAAATTGAATTATAAATAATAAAATTAGTGAAAATAATATTTTTTTCAAAAATTAAAAAATAAGAAATTAATATATAATTTGTCGCTTACAGCAGCAACTCTTTGGAACGGGCTCAGCTTCAGATGCCGGGGACGGTCCTCTGAGTCCGCCTTGCGCAGCATGCCGTCTGAGTCGGGAAAGATTTTGAACGGATAAGAAACGACAGAGAGACCACCATTGTCGTTCTCATCAAACTCACATTGCCGTGCCCGGTCCCGGGAAAAAACATTCCAGGTAAGGGTTTCTTTTAATTGCATTTATTTTTATTGTTCTTATCAAATTATAATCTTTTTCCTTCTTTGGTTTTAGCTGATTTGGTGCAGAGCCTCGTCATTGTCGTCCCGGCCCACGACATGCGCAATCCGTTCAACTGCGAATCGATTAACTATGCCCATGATGAGAATGACGACAAACCTATCTTGTATTTCCCCTTCACTCACTTCGAGGGTTCGAAAGGTGTGCTGAAAAGGCCAGCTTTGGTGAAGCTTCCGCGGTCTCTGAAAAGTAGCCGCGGTAAGCTGAACCCTAGGTTGGCTTTGTTCAGAACAGTAGCTGCTGTAAGTCAATTAATATTTCTCCTTTATGATTTATAATTTTTATAATTTTTATAATTTAGGGTCTCGACGCTCTGAACATCACGGGAAACCGGGTTATTGAGGTGTCGAGCATTGTTAGACTCTTTCAACAGCGCACGGACGATAGGAACAGGGACCTTGGGACAATAACACGGCCGAACGGACTTCGCCCAGCGTCGGCCAGGAGGACAATCTCAAACCTCATAACATCCTTATCTAAAATAAAATGATAAAAGCAAAATTATAATTTAAAAAAAAATTGCAAAAATTACAAAAATTAAAATAAAACAAAACCCTACCTTCTATGATGCCACGTCTAGGAGCAGCAACTGCAGCGGCTGCTCAAAAAGATGCTTTGCGTACACGTATATCCAGTTGTCGCTCGGGTTGTAGCTTTGAGCGTGGTAGCCCGCTGGAGATAACCGCCACATCAACTTGAGAAGGGCGGCCTGACCCTTCTCCAAGTGTCCTGCCGCCATCTCTCTGCGGAAACGATACGCAAACTCGCACGCTGATGTCACATTTGTTAGGGTTGCTAGTTCGCCCTTGAGCTCGGCTTCCAACAGCTCGAGCGGCCCGGGGACGAGTGGTAGAACTGGATCCATTGGCACGTCAGGCTCACCAGGAGGCAAGGGGGCGGAAGGCGGACCTAACGAATATGGAAAAAATGTATCATCAATTAAAAAGATCAATTTTTGTACCACATCGAACCAATTTGCACAAAATATGTACCAAATCAGAATTAATTTGCACAAATTATGCACCAAATCGAACCAATTTGCACAAATTATGTACCAAATCAGAACCAATTTGCACAAATTATGTACCAAATCAGACCAATTTGCACAAATTTTGTACCAAATCAAACCAATTTGCACAATATCTATACCAAATCAGAACCAATTTGCACAAAATCCGAACTATACGGAAATGAATTTGTATCTGAAGATATTTGCATCGTTAATATTTTGAATCTCTGTCGAGAATGCACATTTGACTTTTCTTTGTTTGTTTATATTAAACTGTAAATTTTTGACACAATTGTAGTATTTATTTTGACTAAATTAGTATTACGTTGTGCAATAATACTAATTTTAATTATATTTCAACACAAATATTATTATTATTTAAACTATGTTTAAATTAATTTTTAAGTAATATTACAGAAATTTCGCGAAAATCGCGAAAGGATTTGCTGGTTATTAACTAAACTCTCATACATAAAACCAAACCTAACATATTAAACCCTCATTATTTTTGTATTATATATGTATTGAATGTAAAAATATTTATTTTACAGATATAGTTATTAAATCACACTTAATAAATTCATAAAAGAAACACTTAACAAAATTAATATGCATATGTATATGTACATGTATATGTGAATCTTGGATTTGATTTTGAGAAAGAATGAAATTCAAATCTCACGGAATCTAAAAGTACTCAAATTGAGATATCTGAATTGAGCAAATCAAGATTAAACTCTCACAAATCTTAGTTTTGACCAATATGGGTCATTTATAAATATTAATAATATTTCAAGATTAAATATTTATAACAAGAGCAATTTAAATGAATCTTTTGAATCATAACATGCAAACAGTTCAACACAAAAAATAATATCTAAAATGGGGCGCAACGCGTGAAACGTTTGCTATTTCAATAAAAATTCATTACATTTTCTATCAATTTATTTCAATTCATGCAATTACACAATTACACAATTGTACGAACTAACAATCTGTACCTGTACCAACTACAATAAAATACCATAAGTCTTCTTAATTCATGCAATTACACAATTGTTCCAACTAACAATTTGTACATGTACCAACTACAGCAAAATACCATAAGTACTATAATACTCTAACCCTTCAGATAGCACTCTCAAAAATCTAACTAACTTCCATATGAAAATCTCAAAAAGAAGTGTCATAATCAAAGTAAAGATGACACTACAAACTCTCAAAAATCTATGTAATCAACTGTAGAAACGTCCTAAAGTCTTATCTTCAGCACTTTTACCACTTCCACGTTTCTCAGGAGTGATCGTATTTTGCGACTTTATAATCCCACAATTCTTGAATCGGGATATTTCCAACATGTCAAGTTATTTTCTCCAGTTCCCGTTCCTCTTGTCCTTGCCATCATCATCATCATCAATTTGTGTCATCACCTTGGGCTGTTGAAAGAGTTTGACGAGGCTCGACACTTCAATAAACAGTGGTAATTTTGTCGGAATTTTTAGTCTTATTTTGATGGTGTTATGCCCTAGGCCAAAGTGTTTGTGACCTAGATGATGGATTGTAATAACAAACATAATATTTATTCTAAGATATTTCATATAATATGTGCGTATAGGTTATTTTAATATAATTAAAATAGACCATGAATATGCAATTCAACTTTATGTCATCAAAGTGTGTGACTTTGATAGTAAAACTATAAAGTGTTATGAATGCTATTCTAAATCGTCCCTGGTCATTTATAGGATATTTGTGGAGACAAATATACTTGCGGATATAAATAAATATAAATATTTATATGCAAGCTATAAATGTACACCAGTATATTAGTTGACTGACGATCATGTTTTACTGATCATGGATAAATAGTTATCAAGTCATTAACATAGGTATATGTTAGAGACCATATACTGGACTGACCCGCCATAAGAATGCTACATGTTTTACGTCATTAGCGATTCTTGTAACATAAAGTATTTATAGTCCTTTGACCTGAGATTGTCTCGGTTCCCAGCATGAGTAATTTTATACTTTAATATAATCTAACACTGCCTTTAACCGGGTGGTCATAACGGTTATAATTAGGTATACAATGAATCATGTAGAGGGATGAGTGCAATCAAGACGGGATTTGTTCCTCTCATAAATGAGAGAGATATCTTTAGGCCTATTGATGAATTGAACTGAAGAAATGTATGGCCATACTCAAATGAATTAATAAGAGTTATTAATGTCATTTGTTCTTGTTCAGTTTAATTCGGGATCAAGAAATATTAATTCGATTAATATAAGGATGGCGTATTACATGCCTTATGATCGATACAGATATCGCGTGACAAAGGGACGAAATACGTGATTGTTGATTAGGTAAATCGGATCACTGATATTCACTTAAATTGGGTAGTCATGATGGCTTGCTAGAGTCCGCTCATGATTTATAGATTGTTAAGTCTATTGCCAACATTAAGTGAACCTACAGGGTCACACACAAAGAACAAACTGAAACGGGTGCAGAAAATCCTAGCGACTTATATGATGAGTTGCATAAGAATGACACAAAAGATATTGTCATCTTATGTGATAAGATGTGATATATATGTATATAAAGACTATGAGCACACAAGATCATGTAATCTAGAAGAGTCTAGATGATGATATGTGGATAATGATGAGTGATGTCATACACATCTTTTAGTGTGAATAGACATGACTCTTCACCTCTATATAAGGACATAGAGGGCTCCAAATTCATTGTACCAAATGATTCTCTCTCTCATTATTTCTCATTCTCTTTTGTGAGACAAAAAGAGAGAAAATATCCTTTCTCATTTGTGTGACAAAATTACTAAAGGGTGCTTTCCTTTTATATGATAAAATGAAAGGGTGCAATTATTTGAGAGAAATATACATCTTTTGTGAGACAAAATAAGAAGAAGAAAAAGAGTTTTCTTGTGCAAGAGAAGAACAAGCTACTAGCATATATATTGTTCTTCTTCCCGTTTTAAGAATGTTCGTGTGGATACCGGTAGAGGCGTTCGTACTTTCGGCGCTTGTGATCTATTCGGCCTAAGAAGATGAGAACGGGTTGTTGAGAGTTTTGGTGGAGACCGATTATGTGTGCGGTAGATGGCTTCCGCATGATCCGACCTAGACGGACTAGACGGACGGAAAATCGGTTAGGACGGTAACCGGTTTAGAGACGCATGGACAACACGCATGGTTTGAGCGTCACGGATTAAGCGTAATCCGAAAGGTATCTTTAAGATTTATTTCTTTGATTTAACCGATACACACGGATCCTCGGAATGGGTTTTGGACGAAAGTTTTTGTTTTTTCCGCTGCGTTATGCACGTCCGAGACCCAACAGTGGTATCAGAGCGACGTACGTGTTTCGGTTAAATTGAGACGGTATATATGAGATATATACTATTTAGATACCATTTATAATTTTGATTTATAATTATAAGTCTTGCATATAAAGTATTCAAGTGTTGAATATTTAATGAATTGATTTGAAAGGATGTGAATGTTTGGGGGTTAATGAAGAGGTGCATGTGATGCATTAACTCATGAAAAGGTGTATTTGATGTATCATATTTATGAAAGAGTTCATATAATATACCAAATTCATGAAAAAGTGTATGCAATGGTTGCAACCAAAAGATATATTCCGAAAGGTTGTATATACTGTTTCGCCCAGCCACTGGGCCGAAACAGGTACTGTTCATCCCAGTAAAATTTTTTTTTTTTTTGCCAATTTCCTGTTTTGTTCAGTGAATTTTTTTTTATTTAACAGTAAAAATAATTCCAAATATTTTATTTATATTATCAAAAAAGCAATTAGAGATATACTCATTTTTTCTAGAATTTTGCATATATAATAATGACATATAAACCATTAAAAACTCATAATCTAACTAATTGAGTGCATTTGTTAATTGAAGAATTATAATCTCAAATTACATTAATATTTTTTTTATTTAATTAATAAATATATACATATAATTTGTCTGTTGGTCTGACAAAATATTATCAGATAAATAAAAATATTAAAGAAATAAAGAACATAATATATATTTTTCATATGAGAAGCTTGAAAATTTTATGTACATATGTACTAATTAAATAAAAGAAATATTAATGTAATTTGAGATTACAATTCTTCAATTAACAAATGCACTCAATTAGTTGGATTATGAGTTTTTAATGGCCTAAATGTCATTATTATATATGTAAAATTCTAGAAAAAATAATATGAGTACATCTCTAATTGTTTCTTTGGTAATATAAATAAAATATTTGGAATTATTTTTACTGTCAAATAAAAAAAAAATTCACTGAACGGAACTGGAAATTGGCAAAACAAAAAAAAAAAAAAAATTTTTTTTACTGGGATGAACAGTACCTGTTTCGCCCAGCGGCTGGGCGAAACAGTATGAACAGTGCATGTTTCGCCCAGTGGCTGGGCGAAACAGTGTAAACAGTGTCAGTTTCGCCCAGTGGCTGGGCGAAACGGCCATTTTTACAAATATTTTCAAAATTAGGCTATTCCCTTAATTATTATTTTTTTTTTGGCCACTTCAAAAAAAAAGTCAATGTCCTAGCGCCTCTATCAGCCTTACTACCACCACGATTAGGAAACTTTGGGATAAACTCATACTTAAGCATCCTACAACCCCATTTCATGAGGTTCAATATTTTCCGCATGTAGACTTATTAAATCCAAGATCTTTTTACTAATGATGCAAATATTCGCTAGATAAACACATATGCTGAGTATCTCTACGAGCAGCCGACACAGTGCCCGCACCTAGATGAGCATGTTACGAGATTTAAAATTGTCATCCTGGTCCACGACTGGCAAAGTCCGTTCGGCGCTGAGTTTATTGACAACGACAATGGAGATTTCTCTGTCATTTCCATTCCGTTTGACGTCTTTCCCGGTTTAGTCGGCGAGTTGTGCAGGCCATACGAGGTGGAACATCCCTGGAATCTGAAGTTGGGCACATTCCAAAGAGTTGCCACGGTAAGTGAAAAACTATATATTTACTTTCTTATTTTGTAATTTTTGAAAAAATATATTATTTTCAATAATTTTATGATTTATAATTCGATTTTAGGGCCTCAATGCTCGACCATCGGACTTTCTTACAGTTGGTTAGGTTTTAATTTGGATATATAGTATTTTCTTACAGTTGGTTAGGTTTTAATTTGGATATATAGTATTTGTTTCTATAGTATGAATTGTTGTTTGCATATATAGTATTTGGATTTGATTGTAGTTTTGATATACTATTTGGATTGGATTGTAGTTTTGATATAATACTATTTGGATTGGATTGTATTATGGACTGTAGTATTTGATTTTCATGGTAATTAATCCTTTCTTTTTTCTATTTCTGGAGGCGCGTTTTGTCAACAGATATCATGACAAAGCACATTAGGAAACTCTAAAACAGACAACTTGTGAAGCACTTAAATGAAAATAGTTGTATAATTATGTAGTCTGCCTTAAACATATGCAACTTCTGAAGCACAATCGTAATGCATTTCAAAAGGGACAAAGTTCCACATAATAATGTTATTTAAAGTTGATTAAAAGAACCAAAAAACAAAACACCTTATAGGAAAATAAATAACAAAGTAAATATTATATAAATTAGTTTCAAATAAAATAGTGGTACATTGCATACGAAAGGCTTCGTATGTGCCGAACAGATAAGCATATGACTTTTGCCAGTGTGACTACATCCAAAAAATTTTGCATTTACTATTCCTATAGAGAAGTTCCAACAGTAAGCCCCCCTTACCCCTGGTTATAGCAGTTCCATCACATCTCATCGGTCCACACTCCACATACGGAACGGCTATAGATCGAATACATGAGCACACCTATCAAGACATAGCTACATCAGGGGATTTTGTTTGTGAGGGTAAAGCCTAACCAAAATAAAGTAATAGGCTGCAAACATGTAATTTTGTTGCCGTCTAAATATTATAATGCTATTGGATTCTAGGTTTATGCTTCTCTACGAATACACTCCGATACACCACCATAATAATTAATAAAATTAATGTTCAAATTTTCAGTGTGACTTAACTTGTGCAACTTAAATGCACAATACTGTTACATTTTAGAAAGGACAAACTTTCACATAACAATTACATTGTATATGAAATGCACACATACACAAAAAGTAAAATGTTAAATAAGATAATGATATAAACAACATAAATAATTTATTCACGATGTTGCAGGTGCTGTGCGACTCTAGCTTCTCTCAAGCAGGCCCTGACTGCAATTTTTTGAGGCTTTGATGAATAATTGCCACGACTCTAGTTTTTCATTTAGAATTCGGCTATAAGCTTGTAAGATTTTGCTCAATAGTTGCGGCTCGTCTATCAAACAATTAGTCATATCGACATGGTCCGTAGATTTTGTTCGACAATAATCCTCAATTTGCGCCCCATCACTATTATCCTTCATCATTCTTTTCCTTGTTGACGTTCTCAACCCAATCTTTCTAACTGCAATTACACATTACATTAATATAAATATAATGGAAAATAAACAATATGAGAAAGAAACTGACAGACAGACAAGAACAGAATGAACTGACCGTCAGCCAAGCCGCCATGCGCTACAACATAACGTTGCTGCTCATATGCCATTGCACTGACAAAGAAGTGGACAGATGATGCAACGCTCAGCCAAATCCTGTACATCAAATCATTTTCTTCCTCGTCGGTTTTCATATTTGAATCTCCAATTTGTCTAAGATCATCTATAATGGCCCTTAAAATTTTCAAGTTCTCGCCCTCGTCCTCTTCTTGAGCAGCACGCTTCCGCTTCTTCATTTCCGTCTCACATTGAAGCCGTGCAGATGATGGGCATAAAACATGGTCCCCTGCTATGAGTTATCCTTAGCATTAAACATCGGCGGCAAAAAAATTATAAATAAATTTATTTGCTTTATTATGCTATGAGTTACCATTTTTCTCGGGATTTCGCAACACGACCTGCTCCCGAAACACATTCCCAGAGGAAGAACAACCTGAAAAAAGGAAAGACTTAGCAATTGTTGAATATCACAAAACAAAGAAAAAGAGAGAGAAAATAATCATTTAAAATAAATAGCATACCAGTTTTGATGAGAGTGAGGACGTGAAGAGCGTCCCATCCAAACTCTCTCTTCACTGAAGAATGGAGCTTCCCATACTCACGTTGTGTGGGCCGGTCCACATCATTAGAGTAACACTCGCAGGTTAACAGAAACAAGCTTTGCGCAATATCACGGCACCGGTCCACACGGGCTATATACTGAGGCAATTCCTCCACGGAGACCGGACATTTTTCCGCCAACTTGCTCCTCACCTTTACATTGAGAGAATCATCATCGCCTGAATAGGCATAAAAATCACATTCTTCGGACAGAGATTCCAAAGATTCCCAGCATTCCTCCAGCATGGGCAGCTTCTTCAGAATGAAGCTTGTCACGCGTTTGCAGTGTCTCTCAACATCTCTCGCCTCACGGTCCATCTTCTCAAGGAAGAGCACATATAACTCGGAAGAGTACACATTCACCTCATCTGTATGCCAAAACAAACAACAACGTTTACTTCTACTTAACTTAATATAATATATTTATTACAACATAATGAACTTACCGCCTTTGGATCTCTTCTGATCTGCACAAGAAACTAAAAGCGAAACATGATCGAGTACTTGTTGATAGGATCTCTCCTCTTGGGCATCAGGCGGGAAATGCACGAGTTCTGAGGAGCGAATATCAAAAAAAGCAAGCACGAACTTGTGCCAGTAAAACGCATTGCTCCTCTCCTTGCTCCCATTAATTAGGGGTGTTACCTCATAATTATCTTGTATGCCCATTAGAGGTTTTATTGGGGAACCTGCATGTTGTTCCTTAACTCCACCAGAGATATTCACACAAGAACAAATGTTTCCTGAGTTATGGATAGATACAAAAGCGTACCATCGTTCACATCCATCTTTGCCACAAATTGTGCGAAATCGGATAAATAACCATTCAGCTCAGCAAGCTCTTCCGCATGGTGTAGCATACGAAAGTGGGAAAAACATTTGTATCCGCCATCACGCACACCGTCTAACAATAAGTAATAAGTTCAGAAAGAAAAACTTCATTCTAGTGAAAATATGAAGAGAAAAGCTTTTACCCATCATAGAACTGTACCAACTTAGTTTAAAAAAAGGAAACAAAAAGCATGAACATACCGAATGAACCTTGTCGTGCAGAAACGAATGTAAGAATGGACCGCATATACTTCTTGATGAGAATATAATATTTTACTTCATCATCAGCCGGCGGATCATACAAGCGGTCCCGCTCCATTCTTCGCAGCAAATTCAATATTTTTCTGAGGCCCTCTTTTCTGCTGCAAGAGTTACCTTTCATTTCACAAAACACAAAGACTTCTTAGCGCTAGAAAGAAAGAGACATCTAAAACTAACAGATAAGGAAAGTTTTTTTTATTACACAGGTCCGGTCTAGTTTAAAATAGGTTTTGCCTGCAGTATGTATCAGATTTGGATCCTACAAAGGTTAGGCAGTTACAAACGTCTGCATACGATTCTGATTTTTGAATTTCTGTTTTATTTTTAATTTTGAAGCTCAGTCCCAATTTTATATTCCATTGCTCAGTCAATAAATATAACTGCATAGAATAAAAAAAGAAAGCATCTTTAGTAAAAAAATACCCAATATCAGGTACCTAGATATCAACACTTGCTCATTTGTTTCTTGTTTTGGATTATTTAAACAATTTCATGGTCAATTGAAGTCCATTCACATGAAACAAGGCTGTGTTGAGGATTAGAATTCAGATTCATCTAGAAATACACCAATTAAGCATTGTAAATAGAGGGATCGATATCATAACATAAAATTCAGATAAATATTACAGAAATTAGAGATGTACATGCAAAATTAGGGCCCTATTAGATTATAGATTTATAATACACAACTGCTAAGCTCCAGGCGCGAACAAAGAAATCAACTTTCAAGAGAACTTATATTTACTTTTAGATTATGCAACAATACATACAGAAAATAGGGCGAACCTTAAAATAAATAGTCAAAGCTCCGATGCCAAGCTTACTACAGGCGACCGAGGCAGTAATTGATTTGGGAGGGAAGAGGCGAGGCTCAGAGCAAATAAAGCAGCTTTGATGCCAGACATGGAAATAACTAACCAATTGCTTGATTTGTTTACGAATTCGAAAGAAAGATCGCATCTTTGTAGTTATTACTTGATTTGCAACACGATTTAGGAACTAATTTGGAAGAACACAATTAAGGCAAGGCAAAGCTGAATCTCAAAAATAAAAAGGCAAGGCAAAGCTGTGCGGGTTGGATTCAGAGAGGGGGAGTGAAGAGAAGAGTGATGACACAGAGGAGATCTCAAATTCTAACTTCTTCCGAAATGACTTCCAAATTCTGAACTTTTTTCTGCCAAGAGAAATAAAAAGGCTTAAATCCGCTCCATTTTATTTGGGTTGGGTTTTTTTGTTTTTTTTTTTTTGGGGGGGCGGGGGGAGGATCACATTTACGTCCTCAAAGTTTAAAAATATCAAATTTACACCATTAGTTAAAATCCTTCCACATTTAAAAGATAAATTTACTATAGTACCCTTTGCCCAAACCTTCCTCTTTCATGGATGCCCTCTTCTCTTCAAAAACAGAATATATACTTCCTCATAAAAAAATTACAATTTTTTTTATAGAAACAGAATATTTTTCCTCTTGTGAAAAATTAAACAGTTTTATACCACCACTAAAGTAGTCTAATGGTTATGATACTAACCCCACTTTTCATAGATGAGGGAATTAAATCTCGCTTTCAGCGGGATTTTAAAGAAATTTTTAGAGAGATTATCAAATAGGATTAGATGTGATCTCTCAGTGTGTGTTGTGTATGTATGCCTACGGGCTATTGTCAAAAAAAAAAATTATATCCTCCAATCATTGAGAATTTCTAATGTCAATGAAGTAGAGTTTCCTAAAAAAAATGTCAATTAAGAGTATTTTTGTCTTTAAAATTAAATATATTAACTAAATTCACGGTCAATTGTTATATTTGATGGCAATTTGATAAATTTGGGTAAATATGATATTTTGTAAGTTTTAGATAAGTAAATTTGATATTTTTGAATTTTGAGAGGGTAAATATGATATTTCTAATTTTGGAAGGGTAAATATGATATTTTGGTTTTTTTTAGAAGGGTGAATATGAAATTCCCCCTTCTTTCTAAAATATTGCTCACGTTGGAGGTTGGCCTCAAAAAAAATTATCGAAAAAAAGACCTCAAAAGAATTAGACAACAAAGTCAAAATTTGTATTTTAGAAAGAAATAGGGTCCCGCCCAGCCCAATTGAGAAATCGCTACTCGTGCCATTTTGTATTGGATGGAGTCTAAATCGGATAACTTGTTTCTCTAGTATCTTTTCTATTTTATTTTTGTGACCTGTTACTATCTTCAGAGTTCAAAAAAGTATAATGAAATAATAAAAAAGACTATTTATATAAAAATATAGAATAAACCAAATGATGCAAAGAAAAATAATTCAGATACATAGATTGATTTTAACAACGTGGTTAAAACTGACCATGGATGAAGATTTTTTTAACAACGTGGTTAAAACTGACCATGGATGAAGAACATGAACGCAAAGAATATAAACACACGTGGTAGTTATACGGTGAATAGTTCAGTTATTATTTTATTAATTAATAAAATGATTGTTTAATACTTTAATTTACAATTAATTGTAAATATTATACGAATATATATATAGTATGTTATTACATTCCTTCTATAAATTATTTCAACCAGCTATACATATACTATTTTAATTCATCATAAACTATATTTTGCACAAGTATAATTGCTCGAGTAATATAATATGCAACACAAGTTTACCAAGACGGTTAGATGGACATGGTGCACAATTAATATTAATTAACTGATAAATTAACTAGCACAGGTTAACCTTAAAAATAAACTAACACAACACACACGTCCCACATAGAGAAGGTCTCAAGCGAATCACATGATCACTTCTCCCTCTCATTCCATTCATTCAAACAAAAGAAAGAAGAAACGAAAAACAAACCTCCTTCCCTCCTAAAATCCAAAACCTCACCAGTCGTCCTCCCTTTCATTTCCTCATTACTTCTCTGTCACCACACCATGAATTCCTCTCGACAGCAAGAAACCAAACCGCAACAGCCAGTTATCAGCATGTCACCACATGATTACACATATCACTATACGACTTATCATTTGAATGTCGACGACATGGTCTGGGCCAAGGCTAAAAAACGTCCATGTGACTGGTGGCCAGGCATGATCTTCGAAGACGTCTTTGCCACTCAAGTGCGACTGACTGACTGTATAAAAAGGTCAAAGCCTGATGGCATACCGGTTGTATTCTTTGGGAATGGAACTTACGGCTGGTTCGATCCAAAGGATGTGAGGCCCTTCTCCTCCGGCGCCCGAACATTGTCAAATGCATCTAGTGAGAAGACCTTTCAAAACGCCGTTTCTGAGGCGTTTCATGAGGCATCGCGTCGGGGGGCTCTTGCCGTTGTTTGTAAATGCTGCAATAGGTCTAGATTTGAACCAGTGGCGGTTGAATTTCCAGATTATGTTCATGTAGATGTTCCTGCATATACTGGGGATATGCCGTCGGTTTATTCTCTCCTGCAGATTGATGAGGCTCGCCGGCTGTTTGATCCTGTGAAAGTGCTCGACTTTGTGAAAAATATGGCAGTTGGTATGAAGGAGGAGGAATATTTTGGGGGTGACTTTGAGTTGTTTCTAAAAATGAAGGGTATGATGTCAGGGTATAGATCGAAGGTCTCCGAAGCATTTGGCAAGAGTTACAGAGAGGTCTTTAGTGTGGATGTGGGCTCGGAAGCAGATGAAATTCAGAAGAGGGTCATGCAAAGAGCTATTACACAAGGAGGTATTTATGTTAATATTAATATTTGGGTTGTTACTATTAAGTTGAACTTGTTTGTGAAGTCATATAGTAAAGAGAGTATGAGTACTTTTCTGCTATTAATTATGTTACTAGGTCACATAATCACCCCTTAGAGTAAACACTAATTAGGTTACAAGATAGATAATGGTACTGGTAATGGCGCCTATTAAAAAATTTCTTTAGCTGCCACATGATAAGTGTGTATAGAAGTTCACTAAATGATATAATACTATTTACATGGTTGGTATACTATTTATTGGTAATTCACTTGAAGCTCTAGTTAATTAGAACATGTAAAGATCAAAAGCAAAGTTCTTAACTAGAATATATATTGTTTTTCTTTCAGATGAGTCCTTCAGTGCTGAATTGAAGATAGCAGAAACCCCTTCAAGCAGCCACAACAATATGCATTTAAACTGGCAGCCCTCTTCTTCCTCATCGAACCAATCTACACTCTTGCTTCTAGATTTAAACTGGCCCCCTGTTCCCCCCGCGCCATTGCCTTTAGAGCAGCCCCTTGCGCCATTGCCTCCAAAGCAACTTGCGGCACCATTGCCTTTAGAATTGTCGCCCTCTTCTTCTTCCTCACCAAACCAATATATGCCCTTGCTTCTAGAGAAGCCTCTTGCGCCATTGCCTCTAGAACAACCTGCAGCACCGTTGCCTTTAGAGCAGCCCCCTGCACATTTGCCTCCAAAGCAACTTGAGGCTCTGCTGCCTTTAGAGCAGCCTTCCATGCCCGTGGAGCAGTTTATAGATGAATTGAGAACCGAACTCGGCAAGATCAGATACCAAAATGATATTTACAGCTTGGCGCTTCGTTACAATTCATTGTGTCCATATGAATCGCACCAGACACAGAACCTTGCTGTCCTTCTGAAGTTGATATGGAATATGTATCCTCGCATTCCACATGCTGTTTTGGAACCCCTGCCAGACAATCTTCGGGACCAGCCTGGACCCAGCCCTGTCCGACACAGATATAATAAGAATATCTTTGAATGTAAGATCCATTATATCATTTAATTTTCTTTTCAAAATAAATGTCATTTACAGTTAGCTAATATATTGTCAACAAATTATAATTTTATGTTTTTTCATTCCAGCGGAGATTTCTAATGACTTTGTTGTTGTCAAGCTGGGCTGTTGCGGTTATGAAGATCGGTCTATATCTCTGATTCCTTTTAGATTCTTGATGGGTCCGGAAGAGGTTTTGGCTAGGGCACCAGATGTTGAACCCAAAGAGAATCTACATGTGCTTTGGTTCAAAAAAGTAGCAGCGGTTAGTGGTTCATTTAATTCTCTTGTTATACTTTCGAAAAGTTTCTTTTGATTTATTTGATAATTGTTATATATATAAATCAATTAGGGTCTCAATGCATTGAACATCACCGGCAACCGATTGATTGAAGCAAATGACATTATCCAACTCCTTCATGTAGCAGATCCGACCACAGCTCAACCCAACAACGATATCTTACATCACGTTACAAAATATGCGGAAAATGCACAACCACATGCCTTGTGGGGCCAACGGATTGTGAAGTACGAGCTTCGTAGAGATGATAGGAGTTATAGAATATTTTTTCAGTTGACAGGATCTAGATTACAAACAAGCTAGATGTTTGCTTGACATTCTTTAATTATAAGTTTGACCACTGAGTAGAGAGATTATTAACTAGATCTTGATCACTGAACATTTTTTCAGTTGACAGGAGGATTATTAACTAGATGCTTGCTGTATGTTCAGAAATTTGTGTAGCTCTTAAATGCGCATGACATGACAGTGGCAGTTTATGGAAGTTTCAGTTAATTTTTAAAACAGAAATTTTGAAATTTGTTTGTTTGTTATTTTGGCTGATGATGTTTTTTTTCTTAGAATATGGGCTTCTACTTGCGTTTTTATATCAAAATTAGCAATATATATACCTATAGATGAGCAACTTGGTTGTGGTCTAGTTTATGGTACTTGTGTTTCTGTCTGCCTAAGGCGCATTAGAACTAATTTATGAACAATCTAATACTTAAAATAATTAAGTAATTACAAATGATCTCATATTTTAGTGATAGAGTATCTAGTTTAAGATACAAGAGCATGTGGGTTCAAAACTCATATCCATTAGTTGAGTACTTTTCCTTTCTTTTGTACAGATAATCCTCATTTGAGTGAGGACTTCAAAAAAAAAAAAAAAATTAAATAGTTGTATAATTATGTAGTCTGCCTTAACACATGCAACTTATGCACAATCCTAATGCATTTCAAAGGGACAAAATTGCACATAATAATGTTAATTAAAAGAACCAAAAAACGAAACACCTTATAGGAAAATAAATAACAAAGTAAATATCATATAAATTAGTTTCAAATAAAATAATGCTACATTGCAGACGAAAGGCTTTCTATGTGCCGAACAAATACGCATATGAAAGGCACACGTACAACACAAGTTTTCTATCCGCGGAACAAATTATACACTTTAAAGTCACAATATATTACAAGTAAAATGCTTGTTAAATAACGGAAATAATTTATTCATGACAAGGTTTTGGGTGCGGCCGATAACAACGACTCTAGGATTTCGGTGAACAATTTCTGTGAATCAGCTTATCATGTAGACCTCTACTATATTCATTTAAGATTTTGCTCAGAAGTCGCATCTCGAAATTCAAAGAATCAATTATATCCGCTACTTGCTTCGCTTTTCTTGCAACATGATCCTTGATTTGTGTTGCATCAATAAAATCCTTTTCCATTCTTTTCCTTGTTGATGCTCTCACCCCAATCTTTCTAACTACAATGACACATTAATATAATAAAATAATATGTAAGATAAACAATATAAAAGATAAAGTAAAGCTAGAAAGGACAGAATATGTACTGATCATCAGGCAAGCCGCCATGCGCTTCAACATAACGCCGTTGCTCATACGCCAATTCACTCACAAAGAAATGTACAGATGATGCGACGCTCAACCAAATCCTGTATATAAATTCATTTTCTTCTCTGTCAATTTTTATATCTGAGTCT
This sequence comes from Juncus effusus, assembly GCA_027726005.1. NCBI lineage: Eukaryota > Viridiplantae > Streptophyta > Magnoliopsida > Poales > Juncaceae > Juncus > Juncus effusus. The sequence goes on along the minus strand of CM050896.1, from coordinate 8,700,442 downwards.
CCAATATGTTTAAGATCATCTATAATGGCCTTGAGAATTTTCACATTTTCACCCTCTTCCTTTTCTTGATCAACACGTTTCCGCTTCTTGAGCAACAACACGTCTTCCTTGGGATTTCGCAACGCGATATGCTCCCGAAATACATTCCCATGAGAAAAGCAACCTGAAAGAATAGGAAAGATTATACTATACTCAACTGAAATGTTAAATATCAATTGAGAAAACTTAAGTAATAATGCTTGGTTGCAAAAACAAACAAACTGAATGAGAAATAATTGACCACAACTATTTCGACACCGTTCCACACATGCTATATACTCAGGCAATTCCTCCATGGCGACCGGACATTTTTCCACCAAATTTTAACATTGGGAGAGTCTTCATCGTCTATACCAGCCAAAGGATCATATTCTTCAGACAGAGATTCCCAGCAATCATTCAGTGTGGGCAGCTTGTTCAAAATCGATCTTTTGATGCGTGTGCAGTGTCTCTCTAGGTCCGTTCCCTCACGTTCAATCTTAGCAAGGAAGAGCTGATATAACTCGTCCGAGTACACATTCATCACCTCATCCTCACCCTCATCTGTAAACAATAAATAGTCAAACCAACATTTTTAATTTTAATTAATTCTCAAGTATAGTAAAACTAACTAACCCTTTTTCATGTAATTATGCAATGTAATGAACTTACTTTCAACAGATCTTTCCTTTTTGGGAGAAATTAAGGGGGAAAGTTGATCGAATATTTGCAAATAAGCCTTACTTCCTTGCCACCACTATCTCGAAGTTGATGAATTCCTTTCTTGATCTATCGAGGCGTCCGACCAACAATAGTAATCAGTTGATGGATATTGAGCCTGTGATGCTTGAACATAGTACGACGTATGAACATTACTGGAGAGTGCCCCTTTATCCATCGAAGCTCGCAATCTCTTCAAAGTGATGGTCGGGTTAGGAATTTTACCTCTAAATATCATATTATTTCGTGATTTCCAAATCTCCCAAGATAGAGTAAGAATTATAGCTTGATTTAGCGCCATGAAATGTGACAGATCGGCTAAATAACCATTCAGCTCAGCAAGCTCTTCCACATGATGTAACAAATGGAATACATAAATACAACTGTATTTGTCCTCAAACACATCATCTAATTACAATAAAAGCAACAAGGTAATTCAGAACAAAAACTTCATAAAAAAGGAAAAAGAAAAAGAAAATAAATAACAAAAAAGCATGAAAAAATACCAAACCACTGCCGTGCAGAAAAGAATGCCATGATGGACCTAATATACTTCTTGATGAGAAAATAATATTTTATTTCATGATCTGTTGGAGGATCATACAACCGTTTCCGCTCCACTCTTTGCAGTAAATTCAATATCTTTTTGAGGCAATCTTTACGATTTTGTTTTCTGCAGCAAGACTTACCTTTCATTTCACAAAATACAAACATTTGTCAACAGTGGAAAAAGAGACATCCTAAAAGACTAAAACAAATATCTATAAACCCATCTTTTTAATCTGATACTAAGTACAGAAAACATGAAATACAACAAAAAATTGTCAATTTACCTTGAAAGGAGGAGATGGGATTTCTATCTTCTTGGTTGGAAAAAAGATGAACCAAATGGCCAAGATCGTCATCATATATAAGATCTCTGCTGTGAGGTTGACGGTAGAAAATCATCATTTGCTTTGAAAAAATCATTTGATATTCTATCGATATATGAAAATCGGCTCATCACAGTCTCAGTTTTACATCCCATCATCCTGTTTAATAAATATAACTGCATAGAACAAAAAAAGAAAGCATCATTACTCAAAAGTCTGTTTTTTCTTCTTCTTGTTTTGGATTATACAAATCATTTCGTGTCAATTGAAGTCTTGTCACAGGAATCAAGGCTAAGTAGAGAATTAACAATCAAATTCTCTCAGAAAAACACCAATTAAGCATGGTAAACAGTGGGTCGAGATTGACCATAAAATTTACATTTTGAGAGGCGACAGATGAAAATTGGAAAACCTTCAAAATTTAAATAAGGAAAGCAACTCCCAAGAGAACTGATATTTACTTTCAGATTATGCAACAAATATATAAAAGAAAATAGGAAGAACCTTAAAGTAAATAGGCAAAGTTTCTCCTACTTGATGTTACTACTCTTAACAGAGGCAGGAATTGGGAGGGAAGGGGCACGGAGCAACTTTGAGAACAAACACAGAAGTAATAATTCAATTGGTTGATTTGATACCGAATTTTGAGATAGCACCTTTACAGTCGCTGCTTGATTAGAAACTCAATTTGGGAGGTAATTTGGAAAAAAAAAACGATTTAAGGTTTAAGAAGGAAGGGGAGTGAAGAGGTGCCAGTGAAAAGACGTGTGCTCTTTGGAAATTAAACAAAGAGAAGTCAGTAAAAAGTTTTAAAAAAGAAGCAAAGGAGTTATCAGTTATTTGGTTCAAATTGTTATTGGGCCGGATCCAAGTGTAAATCCAATTACTTTTTTTTTTTCTTTATTAGCTTATCTTTTTTTTTCTTTATGAAGTTTATTAGCTTATCTATTTTAGTGTGTTTTTTAAATGATGATTTTTAACGAGCTCTTATTTCATACCCAAAGCAAAATTAAAGTTTTAAACAAGATTTAATCTCAGCCGTTCAAATAACAAGGGTAATTTTGTCATTGATTTAATTTATTAGGCAGAAATATTCTCCCACAATTCATGCATTTCATCCTCTCCATTTCGATGTGAACTGTACACTCAATTTTCTTTCCCTTTCTCCCTCAACGACAAATTCATGTCATTTTATTTTCTTCTGCCAACGAAACACCTCCATTTTATTTCATGTAACAAATAATATTTTTATTTTTTGAAAGGAACAAGTAATATTTTAAGTATATATTATATGTAAGTGACTCGCTACATTTTCTTCAAACATTATAAAATGTAACAAAAATGTTATTTAGAAAAATATTTCTATCAAAGTATATCATTAAGCATACAAAAAGTAGTAACAACCACCATTCAAAGTTTTTCATATGTTCTAATATACCTTTCATGTAACAAGTTATATTTTAAGTATATATTAATATATTATACATAAGTGACTCGCTACATTTTCTTCAAACATTATAAATGTAACAAAAATGTTATTTAGAAAAATATATCTATCAAAATATATCATCAAGTATAAAAAAAGTAGTAACAACTACCATTCAAAGTTTTTCATATGTTCTAATATAACCTTTCATGTAACAAGTACTATTTTAAGTATATATTATATATAAGTCAGACTGTTTTTAGATCAAATTAATTTTTTTATATTTTATTTTGTTCAATTCAAAATATTTGAATTAAAAAAATAATAATATTTACATAAAACTAAATATTATTGTATTTATGGAACTTTTTTGACAAAGTGTTTTAGTAAAAAAATTAATGAAACATAAAACATCTTTTAATCATGTTTTAATTTTGTACAAAAATTGTGTTCTAAATAAATGACGAGAGGTTTTGACTTATATATATGATGTCTGTAATTGTTAAGATTGTACTTTATTATTTTTTCTTTTTAAATAAAAAATATTTATTTTTGAGCTGGTATAAGCTAAGTCCATAGATTGATAAAACACCAATACTGCAATAATTGGTTCTATTACATTTACATATACATGTAGTCATGTTGATATACTAAATCAAATAAAAATTAGCTTAATAAACATAACATCATCAGCTAATACAATGATACAAATTCATGAAATTCTACAAGAACAACCAGACCTCAAAACATCGAACTAATCTTCCAGTAAGTAAGAACCAGACTTAATAACATCAATAAAACAAACTCCGTCATTAAACTAATCTTTCAATCAACTACAAAACTTAGAAGCAATAAAGATAAGAAAAATGAATCCCCTTCATGAATCATTGGATCAACACTGCAAAAGAAAATGGTTTATATGTTACATTTTTAAGAAGTGATCTCTTAAAACAAGTACCCAACCTGATAAAAGAGTAAAAAAAGACTATTATGACTCCAATGAAACAATTACCCACCAATCATCCCTCAATTAACCCTGGTTATGCCCAAATCAGTCTCGATGAGCTCTATTTAGCACTAATTAGCCCAAAATTTAATCACATGCAGATGCATACCTTATTAGAAAAATGGACAATTTAGTGGGGTGCTTTGCTTGCACTACCCCATGAGGCTGAGTCTTCCGGACTTTCAAACGCCGAATCTTTTTTGTTCATACTTTTAATTTCTTAAACCTTGTTTTCTCTCTTAAACCTGTTAATGAATTTCGGTCTTTCAAATACTGGGATTTTTAATCGTTCCGGTCTTTGAAAGACCGAAATGTTACTTTGGGCATTTTCTTTTAAGCATGTGTATTTGTAGTATTTAGTTTTAAAATTTGAGTACATGCGGAAATTTTCCGTAAAAAATACTATGAAATCAACCTTTAACAGTCCCTAGTCCCTAATTAAATGAGTGAAACAATAGAATGAAACCAACCCTTCATCAGTCCCAAATTCGAATTTCACCTAAATTCGAATCAATTCAAAAATTATGTTTACAAAGAACCGAAATTTGAATCTGGACGAGAGTCCGTTCAGCTTTTCAATGATTTGAACTGCAATTATGGATTTTAACTGCAATTCGGTCTTTCATGCTGATTCCAGAGTTCAAGAACTCAACTTTTCCGACAATCTGTTCAATGAATTTAAGATTCAATTTAAGTGGTTCACTCAATCAATTAAAAAAAGAGAAATAGTTGAAAAAAACTAGAACCTCGCACAGAGAGAGAGAGAGCTTGTTGTCAGTTCCGCCATGAATGCCACCGACGAGGCTGAGAGCTAACTCACAGATTAAACTTCGTTTCGCTTTCTCCTGTTCTGATTCTCAGCGAGGCTGAGTTACAGAAATCCTCTTCCGCCATTGATTTAACTCAAACGTTACTGGAGAGAGAGAGAGAGAGAGAGAGAGTCACGTTACTAGAATTCATTAGGCAACCGGCAGTATATTTTCTTGAAATTACCAATATGCCCTTTTTATATGAATTTGGGAAAGAAAAGTAACCGGTTGAGACTAGAAGGTAACCGGCTGTGAATTTTTTCAATCATTTATAGCCGTCCGATTAAGCAGTTATCTCCAATTATAGCCCTTTATATTTTGCTCTGGATAGCATATAAAAACTCTTTTTTAACAACACATGTAATAAGAAATGACAAGGATGAGTAATATAAAAAAAATATATATATAAAAATAATTTCACTGGATGATTCTTATTATATTCTCACTTAAATTGTATTTGGAATTTGTAGATAATATAACTGAAATAACACCAAACATTTACATGAAAAATACATTTGGCTTTTGAAATTATACAATAAAAGATTTCCTTATTAAATCTTTTCAGGGTATATTACTTCAAATTTGAAGCACAATTAAAAATATTGAATGTTTCTTTGCAAATAATTAATTATCTTTTTTTCTCAGTGTATACAACATTCATTCCCCTTTTTCAATTTAATTTTCCAAATTTAGAATGCTACAGATTCAATGAACTTATTAAATAACTCAGTGTATTAAGAAAATAAAGAGTACAAAGCGATTAAATTCATCGATGTTTAATACGACAGGTAAATATGCCATCTCATCACCTTTAAAGAAAATCTAAATTTAGCAAATCATAACAAGATTAAGTTAATTTGTTTGGCTGAGTTTACCAGTCATCTCTTTTTCGTATCACTATAAATTTATCCATTTCACATTTCTTTCTCATCAACTTCCTATTTCTCTCTTGATTTACTGTTTTTAAATTATTTTTGAGAGAGATAGGTAAAGTTTAAACTGAGAAAAGTAAGATGCCTGCTGTCATGATGTCAAATGCCGGCTCCGGCAAGGAGTTCGAAGGGAGAATCACTTTTTATGTGATAATTTGTGTGATTATTGCTGCCTTTGGTGGTCTCATGTTCGGTTATGATATTGGCATTTCTGGTAAGCAAAAATTTATTTTCGATCTTAAATACCAATATATTTTTTTGTAAACAGAAAATTGCTTTTCGTTTATCAAATAAAAAGCAGAAAAATTAAATTGATGCCAAAGAACATCTTAATTGACTTCTTGTTATTTATTTTTTTCTTAAACAGGTGGAGTCACATCAATGGATGACTTCCTTGAAAAGTTCTTCCCGGACGTGTACATAAAGAAACACGAAGTAAAGGAGAACAATTACTGTAAATATAACAACCAATACCTTCAATTATTCACCTCATCGTTATACTTGGCGGCTCTTCTGGCGAGTTTTGTTGCCTCTAGAATTTGCTCCAAGCAGGGAAGGAAATTTACCATGCTATTGGCCTCCCTTTTCTTCCTCGCTGGTGTGATTCTTAATGCAGCTGCCATGAATATTGAAATGCTAATCATTGGAAGAATTCTACTTGGTATCGGTGTTGGTTTCGCTAACCAGGTGAGATTTTTATATATGTTTCAGAACAACAAATATGTCTATGACTCGCATTTCTACAAATAATTAATTGATGTTTTATGTACTTGTAGGCTGTACCCCTCTTTTTATCAGAGCTTGCACCAGTTAAATGGCGTGGTGGCCTGAATATCATGTTCCAATTGAATGTGACAATTGGAATTCTATTTGCGAACATGATTAACTACGCCGTATCAAATAAACATCCATCGGGATGGAGAATTGCTCTCGGAATTGCTGGTGTCCCAGCTATCATGTTGTGTTTGGGGTCATTTGTGATAACTGAAACCCCGACCAGTCTGATCGAACGTGAGAAACTAACCGAGGGTTTGGCTATGCTGAAGAAGATCAGAGGAACTGAAAATGTAAATGCTGAATATGAAGAGATTGTCCAAGCATGCGAGATTGCGAAGCAAATGAAGCATCCGTTCAGAAACCTCATGAAGAGGAAGTCCCGGCCCCAGCTAGTGATTGCCATTGCCATGCAAGTCTTCCAGCAATTCACCGGCATCAATGCAATCATGTTTTACGCTCCAGTTCTGTTCCAGACCGTTGGATTCAAGAATGATGCATCATTGGTATCTGCAGCCATTGTTGGAACCATTAACGTGTTGTCAACGGTCGTTTCAATCGTCCTGGTGGATAAGAAAGGCAGAAGGGCACTCCTCCTACAAGCTTGCGGCCAAATGTTCATCACTCAGGTATCATAATATGAGTTATACAAACTACATTAATATCAATACATTCCATGCAAAAAACTCTTCTATAATTAAAAACTAAAAGTATATTCATGGACATTAATTTAAACACATATTTTAACCATTGTTGTAATACAGGTTATAGTAGGAGCAATTCTCATGGCACTCTTGAAGACCACCGGTGGTCTCGACTCACATGTAGCAATATGGGTTGTCATTCTCGTTTGCTTGTATGTGATGAGTTTTGCCTGGTCATGGGGCCCGCTCGGTTGGCTGATCCCCAGTGAGACCTTCCCTCTAGAAACGAGGACAGCTGGCTATGCCTTTGCAGTCAGCTCAAATATGCTCTTCACTTTCCTGATTGCCCAAGCATTCCTTTCCATGATGTGTACCATGCGCGCAGGCGTGTTCTTCTTCTTTGCTGCCTGGATCGTACTCATGTGCCTTTTCGTTATCTTCCTGCTGCCAGAGACCAAAAATATCCCGATTGATGAGATGACTGAGAAGGTCTGGAAGCAACACTGGTTTTGGAAGAGATTCATGGACGATGAGGACGACATCCGTGCCTCGAGGATTGAGAATGGTGGACACTAAAATTTGGTGTTCCTAGTTTTCATTCTTCTTTGAATGTATTTTTTTGTCAAATATATCTAGAAAATATATTTGATGGAGATAAGGTTAACTAGGCGGGAAGTGAGGCGGGAAGTGAACGGAAGTTTCAAATTGTATCTTGTGATTTATTTGTAAAGGATTTTGTTTATATATTCGAATAATTTACGTGTTGATTTTTGTGATTTTATATGTACATGTATACAAATCAACCATACATATGAAAACTAGGCTAGTAAGGTTATTTTCTAGAACTCCAATCTTTTGAAATATTACAAAAAAATTCTCTACCTTTTCATTTTTCAAAAACTTCTAACTTTTAAAATTCTCTAATATTAACTTTTGTTATTTTGAAATAAAGTTAAACAATATGTAAACACCTTAATTATTTTGAAATAATAGATAAATAATTTAAAATTTTGTTGATATATTATTAATTATTAGTCGTTTTGGTTTGGTCATGAAGTTCGCAAGAATGCTAAATTTGTGATAAGTCACAAGTTGGGTTTTTCTTGAAAAACAAAAAGTTTGAGGGTAGAGAATTTCTTAATGATTCAAAACCTTATATGTGACTTATCATCACAAATAAAGCATATAAAGCTCTTTTTGGCTTCATGCAGTATGAATATAAATATCTTCATTGTTGCATAGAAAGAATGCTTCCTTTTTTTGCATCATATATGTCAATATTTGGGGAAAATTCAATTCAGTCAGATGTAGGAGGAAGCCAAAATAACTGCCTCACGACCATTGTCGATATTACCCTTGCTGGTTGAGGTGGAGCTATATACGACTGTAACCTTTAACCCGCATTCCGCGAACATCTGAATAAATTAATGATCGAGTATGGTGGATACTAACTTTTAAGTGCGTTCAAATTTTACTTTCTTCGACAAAAATATCTCGAAAATATATTTGATGGACGCAAGGGTTAACTAAGCTGGAAGCGAAGGAAAGTCTAAAATGTATCTGTAATTTAATTGTAAGGATTTTGTGTATATATTGGAACACTTTACATGTTGATTTTTGTGATTTTATGTGTAAATGTATAAAATAATGACTGTCAAAAAAAATGTAAACAAAATACTTATAAGGTTACTTTTTTAGAACTCCCAATCTTTTGAATCATTAAGAAAATTCTCTATCCTTAAACTTTTTATTTTTAAAAAAACACCCAACTTTTAAAATACCCCCAAAAATCTTTGGTACTAACTTTTGTTATTTGAAATAAAGATAAACAATACGTGAACATACTTAATTTATTTTGAAATAATTATAGCTAAATAATTTGAAAATATGTTGATATATTATTTAAATATTTGTAAGTCTTTTTAAATAAAAGCCAAAGTTAAGGATTCTTCTTTTTGAGAATTACTTTAATAACTAGGGGATTTTTGAAATTCTTAAAGTGAAAAGTAGTAAATTACTTTAAAGGATTCGTTTTTGGTTTGGTCACAAAGTTCACAAGAATGATAAATTGGTTATAAGTCACAAGATGTATATGTTTCACAAGAATGATAAATTGGTTATAAGTTACAAGATGTATATGTTTCAGTGGTATTTTGAACATAATAGTATGGCCTATAACCTAATTACGCATACCTCTTTTTGGCTATGATACTAGTCTCACTTTCAGCAGAATTTTAAAGAGGTATTTAGAGAGAGGTGTTGTGTATGTGTGTTGTGTGAATTTATAAGTGTCAGTATTGTTGAATAGAGAGAATGCTTCTACCTTTTCTTGCATCATATGCGTCTTAATATTTGGGAAAGTTCAATTTATTCAGATGTTGGAGGAAATCAAAATCAATGAGTCACGATCACAACCTACACGGCCAGGTCAGAGACATGTAGCTTGCATTCTACTAATATCTTAATTAGTTGAGGATGGAGAACGGTGAACACTGAATTTCTAAATCATTCTGGTTTCCATCAGATGTGATTTTTTTTGTCAAAATTATCTTAGAAAATATATTTGGTGGAGACAAGGCTAACTAGGTTGGGATGTGGAAGGAGATTTGAAAATGTATCTTAACTATTTGTAATTCGATTGTAAAAAGTTTATATAAATTAGAAGTAGCTAGGTACATGTTGATTCATGTGCTTTTATTATATTGCAATACAAATCAGCAAATGATGTGTTTTTTATTTACATGTATATCAAATTAATAATGTGTATAACAAAACAACTATAACCATAATGAAGCAACATGATGGTTTAATGAAAAATTAAAAAATGGTTTATGAACCTAATAAACAATATATAACTGCAATAAACTAAAATAATAATTAATATAAGAAACTAATAAACAATATGTAAGAATTAAAAATAATAAATATCAAAATATTATATATAATAATTACCACCAGCAGAATTCTCAATTTTTAGTAAAACTAGAGAGGACTCAAATCGAATAAAGAAGAGAAAAGTTTATTTTTGCCCTCTCAACTATTGAATCAGCTTATTTTTAGTCCCTCAATTTTCTATTGATCCAATTTTAGTTCCTTAATTATTCAATAAATGTATTTTTGGTTCTTCCATCCGTTAAATGTTTATGTGTCCGTTAAATTTGACACGTAAGCAATGACGTGACATTAGTAACGTGACAAATGTTTGAAAAAAAAATAAAAAATTCATCAATTCCCCTCTTTTCTTAAAACATTATTTTTATTAAAAAAATGTATATTTTTTATGTATATTTATTTGTTAAATAAAAATTAACATGTTATTGTGTATGTGTTAAGAATATATGTCATGTCATTACTTACGTATCATATTTAACGGACAGTTAAGTATTTAACGAATAGAAGGATAAAAAATTCAACTATTGAATAGTTTGATGGACTAAAATTTCACCTTGAACTACAAAAAATGAGTTAATTCAAAAACTTACGGGCAAAATTGGACTTTTGTCAATAAAGAAAGATAAAAGAATAAACAGAGAATGAAAATCACGATCGACGGACTGTTTTTGATTCCTTCTTCTCGTTCCTTCTCGTAGCATCTTCTCAATTGGCGTAAGTCTGAAGAAAAGAATCACAACTCATCTCATATCAAAGGACTTCAATGGAGGTAATTCGCTGGATTTTTAATCACTGTTTCCGCCGTGTAAGTCCGGTCTTGATTTTATCATCTTTTTAGCCTTTTCTCCTCAATTTGTTGAATTCTGAGCTACTAATTATTGGATTTGATTAAAGAGTTTAAACTTGGCTAATTCTATACTACTAATTTAAGACAACTTTTCTAGATGGATAGAAAAACAGTTAAGTAGCCAAGTTTAAGTTGTAAACAGGGAATATTCAGAAAGGAGCTTAACGCAAATTTGTTAGGCCCTAATTAAATTGTTTGATTTGACTAACGAGTTTAAACTTCATTCACTCTATGCTACTTATTTAAGACATCTCTTCTAGAAAGATAGGGAAACAGTAAATTGTCTAAATTTAAGTAGTAAACTGTGAACTTTCAAAATCGACCTTCGCCCAAAATTCCTTAGGCCCTAATTAATGACTAACGCTGTCAATAATTCACAATATATAAACTAAAATGGTTTGTTAAAAATCCAAGAAATGGTTTCTCAGATTTAATTTTACTTCGCACGAAAACCAGCAAAACAAATCTCTTTCGCTCTCAGTTTCTTTCTTCATTTCCAGTCTAACTCGCTCACCAGTTCGCTAGTATTTCATCCATTTCATTTTCTTTGCCTATTCTTTATCTGAAACTTCATATTTGGACGCTCTTTATCCATCATTCACTAGTAGAACCCACATGAACAAATAAATCAAATATTAAAATATCCTTCTTTTCAAATAAACTCACAGGGGCGTCTATGGAGCAGCGGGTCGAGCGACAAGAACATCTCCCTGGTCTCCCAATTGCAACGGCACGGAATCATCCGGAAAAGCAGAGTGGCCGACGTGATGTCCACAATAGACAGGGGCCTGTTCGTGCCAGCTGGCAGCGCGGAGGCTTACTACGACAGTCCGATGTCCATCGGATTTAATGCGACCATTTCGGCCCCGCACATGCACGCCGCCTGCTTGGAGCTCTTGGAGGGGAATCTAAGGCCTGGCACGCGGGCCCTCGATGTCGGCTCAGGTTTGTCTTTTGTTTATCATTATCATTATTTTATTATATTATTATTATTATTATTATTATTATTATTTTATATATTAAATTTATTATTTATTTACTTATTATTATTATTGTTATTGTTATTTATTATTGTTAGTTATCTATATATTATGTATTTATTATTGTTTATTTATTTAATTATTAGTATTAATTAATTAATTAATTTTTTTATTCATTTGTTTATTTTTTGATGTTTGGAGAAGGCTGGAAGTTATTGAATGTTGGATCTGATTACAGATCTTGTGTTTTATTGTGATCTGGAGCAATTTCATGCGAAGTCTTGCAAAAATGAATAATATCATGTATACCCCTATAAACATTAAAAAAAAGGACCTGAGGTACACCATTTTTGAAAAATTATGAGAATAAGGGAATGAATGATATTTCTCATATTTTATAGGGGTATGCATGATATTATTTATTTTTGCAAGGGCATACATGATGATGTTTAACACGTGAAATTATGCATATTTATTGATGTATTTGTATATCGACAATTTATTTATTTTTATTTATATATTAATTATTTTTGTGTAGGAACTGGATACTTGACTGCATGTTTTGCATTAATGGTGGGCCCGCAAGGCAAAGCAGTAGGCGTAGAGCATATTCCTGAATTAGTTTCTTTCTCCATTGAAAACATAAAGAAAAGCGCAGCCGCTCCTTTATTAAATGACGGCTCTCTCTCTATCCACAACACCGGTAAAAAAAAAAAAAAAAAAAAATTATGTTTGAATTATGATTCTCTAAAATTAAAAAAATAAAAATATTCAGATGGGAGGGAAGGATGGGCTTAGCTCTAAAAATTATTATACAGGGGCTTTTATGAATATAAAAATTATTTAATTTATATTGTATATAATTTTTATTGAAAGCAAATTCTTTGAAAAATAGATTGGAAAAATATGGTCATTTCAATGGCTGAGGGTAAAATGGGCATTTCTTAAAATTTAACAATCCATTAAATGAAAAAAAAAATGGATGGTCGCGTTTTTTTTAAAAGAAAATACTAACACAACGGGTTATTTGAAAATCTGAAAACTCAAGGGTTTTTTCTAAATATTCAGAAAAGTTGTTTTTTTTTTTTTAAATTTTCCTTAAAAAATTATTATATTTTAGATGGGAGGGAAGGATGGGCTGAGCTGGCGCCATACGACGCGATCCATGTGGGGGCCGCGGCTCCTGAAATCCCTCAAGCGTTGATCGACCAATTGAAACCCGGGGGCAGAATGGTAATTCCGGTCGGGACCGTGTTTCAAGAGCTGAAGGTTGTGGATAAGAGTTTGGATGGAAGTGTTAGTGTGAGGGATGAGTTGTCAGTGCGGTACGTGCCTTTGACGAGTAAAGCCGCGCAATTGAATGGATGAGTGATTTGTGTTAGAAATTGTGTTTGTTTGAAGGGTTGTGTAATGATGTGATGATAATTCGGGACTTGGAAGAACAATGTGTTTGTGGTGTTTAGTGCTGGGATGGTAAAAGAATGATGCTTATCATCATGAATAATTGATTTGTATATAGTTGGGTAATCTAACTTCATTTGAGAAAAATAACAGTTTAAATCATTTTTTGAATTTTAACAAAGAATTGAACGGGCTATAATAACGGTCACCGAAAAAGAGCCCATGTGTATTATAAGAAAAATTCAAAAAGTATACATTGGTACTGAATTTTTTTTTGCACTAACAATTTCAATAAATTAATAATAGTAAGAAAACATTATATGATACGACCTGGGAAATGTATATTGATAAACAATATATTAGTAATATTAAAGATATATTTCAATTGCAGTGAAATATTAAAAGAGATCAGTACATAAGGTAGGTTAGGTTAGGTTAATGATGCTCTTTTGTGCATCAATATTACGACAACACTCAAAAAAATAACACGTTGCATTGTAATATGCAAAAAGAAAGGGGTCTCTTTTCCAAATTTCACTTGGATGGACATGGACAGCATAAATATACTGGATTGTAATATGCAAAAGGAAAGTGATCTTTTATGCAAAATTCCCATCGACTGATAAAACCGTATAATAATAATAATAAAAAGAGAGGGGGCTTTTGTGCAAAATTCACATCGACTTGTATTGTATTGTATTCTATCCGAAACACTGATAAAACCCTCTGAAATCTCTCCCTCATCCTCCACTCTTCACTCCAAACCCAATCCATACCAAACCCTCTCTCCCTCAACTCCCACCTTATCCCCTTCCTTCCCCTCCCCTCCTCTCCTCCATTCCATGGCTTCTTCTCTAGCTCCGTCCCTCACCTCCGCCTCACTCTCCGACTCCGCACTAACCAAGTCAGCCTCTCTCTTCCCCCTCCTCCGCCGCGCCTCCTCCGCCCTCAGACCCTCCATCTCCGCCTTCCCGCACCTCTCCATCTCCTTCAAACCTCTGTCCCCGCTCGTGGTGCGTACTTCCAGCTGGGCGCCGCAGGAGGTGGCGGAGACCGAAGGCGAGTTTGTGAGCGGAGATGAGGAAGGGGAGGTGAGTGGGTTGTCCGAAGGAGAGGAAACAGGAGAGGTGGAGGAACAGGGAGGCGAGTTTGCTGGGGGAGAAAGTGCGGAGTCGTATCCGGACCCGCCTGAGGAGGCCAAGCTGTTTGTTGGTGGGATTCCGTTCGATGTCACCAGTGAGAAACTCGCCGAGCTTTTCGACCAGGCGGGAATTGTTGAAGTTGCTGAGGTATCATTTTTATTTTATTTTTGGAGTTTTTGGTTGTTGGTATTTTTGTAGGAAATGAAAAAAATGGATTAAATAATTAAGCAAAATAGGAACATTATAGAGATTGTTGAAGTGTTTTGAGATATAAATTTTTGTTACATGGAACTAATTGATGAGTAATTAGGTGGTGAATATTGTAATTTGCCAGTAATGTAAATGAATAGTACTATTTCAATTTTACAAATTTATCTTAACAAAGTCATTTTCACAAATTTGCAGATCGTATACAACAGAGGCACAGACCAAAGCCGGGGCTTCGGGTTCGTGACCATGAGCACCGTCGAAGAGGCCGAGAAAGCCGTCGAAATGTTCAATCGCTACGTAAGCACAAACAATACAAACTACAACAAAACAAAACAAAAACATTTAGAAACATTCAATCCTAATTTCTTCTAGTTTTTTGAAATAGGAATTTGGGGGGCGGATTTTGACCGTGAACAAGGCGGCGGCGAGAGGGGAGCGTGTGGAGAGGGGTCCGAGAGAGCCGCGCGGTCCCGCTTACACCATGTACGTCGGCAATTTACCTTGGTCCGTCGACGAGCCTCGTCTCCAAGAGGTATTTATTTACAAATAAATAAATAATTGAATGAATGAATGAAATAACTTTGATGGTGTATTTGTGAAAAGGCCCCCATATTGTTGTAAATATGATGTGGATATTTTTGTTGTGCGAAATAGGTGTTTAGTGAGCACGGAAAGGTGGTGAGAGCGAAAGTGATGTTCGACCGCGAAACGGGTCGGTCTCGCGGGTTTGGATTCGTTACGATGGAGACTAAAGAGGAGATGGACGATGCCATTGCTGCCCTTGACGGACAGGTTTATATCTCTCTCTCTCTCTCTCTCTCTCTCTCTCTCTCTTTTGTGTGTGTGAGAGTTAATGGATCGTGGTTCCAACTTTGAGTAAGATCTTAACCACTTGTAGCTAGTGGTACGTATTGGTACCTATTATAAATTACTAGTGATTCTGTATGAGTTGTAAATTTTAAGTTGCTCTTGTTATATTGGTAAATTAAATCATCAAAGCTCAAGATGAGACTATTTGTTCATTCTATTTGGTAGAAGGCTATATTATAATAAATGATAAAACATTTTTTTTTTGTAGACTTTGGATGGTAGAGCTTTGCGAGTGAACATTGCAGAGACCAAGCCGAGGCCGAGCTACTAATCCGATCGAAATAATGAAAGGAGATGAAATTTTATAAATTATTGTGGTTTTTTATAGCTCGTTTGTCGTGTAGGTCCTAATGAATTTTGTAGTCTTGTTACCCCTTTTTTCTCTCTTTTTTTTTTGGCCGTTGAGCTTTAGCTGGCGACATGATTCTTATTGATAAGCTATTGCGAATTGTATGAGATGTTTTGAAGTTTTCTTTTTTAAATCCCTGTGTGATTATTTACATGTGTTTGTAGTAGTTTTCAGTTATATTTTGTTTTCTCCGTTGTATTTTTTTGATGAATCAACTACATTACAGAAATGCTATTTTGGTATGTTATTTTATCTTGCTACATTTCAGACCCAAAAAAGCTCATACGGAACCCCATGATTCTCAAATTTAATCAACACATTCAGCCATGTAAATACCGTGCATTCAAATAGACTTTAGTTAAAATAGTATGTTAACAGTAAACCAGAGAAATATGCAAAAACCAAATGATTATACAAAGAGTAACATTAAACAAATAATAATGTTGCCAAAACACCTTTCAATTAGATACAGAACCGAACAAAAAATAAATAAATAAATAAACACAATCAGCAATCTCAAGCCCTACCTTTTTACTAAGTCAATATATTAACAAACATCAAAACAATATTTAACAAACAACAAACCAACACCATTTCCTTTTTTCTTCTTTTTTTGTCCTACAAATCTCTAGCAAGTTATATTTAAATTTATTATTTCTTTTATTCAATATAGCTTTATTCTCGTCTGAATTGGAGTTCGACAAATCGGGCAAGTTTGAAGGTTCTCGCTACAGCCAACACAAGTCTACAAATAAAACAATAAATACACGTAAACATAAAAGATTGAACTTTATTTCAAAGTATTTTTTTCATTTTTAAAATCTATATAGATTGCTTATAATAATATAAAATTACAAGAATGATTTTGTTTTTACCTGATGTCCGCAACCAAAAGCCATATCCTTTGGATTCACAAGGCATATAGGGCACACATGCTGCAAAAAAATCACAAAAAAAACCACAAAAATCAGTCAAAAAATCACCTCAAATTAAATTCCGTACATAATTAAACAAATATCATTTTTAAGCAAATAAATGTAATAACAAACTACCTGGCTGTCCGGCTGGCAATCCATGTCCATACTAGTAGGAGCAGAAGGAGATCCAAAACCATCATTAAATGCTGGATATTGAGGCGAAGAATGTTGAAACGAATTAAAACTCGGTTTTGAGACATGAGAATAATCATATGGACTTGGTGTGCCACCTGGCGGTGGGAGCGATATTCGATTCGGACTCCTCCCAGTCTGACGCCTATAATAAATTTAATTATTAAATTCAATTAGTATTATATTCAAGAAAATAGATGATTTTAGACTTAATTGGAATGAGGCTTAATATGTGCACATTTTGTGATTTTAGTAGTACAGAAGGTACCAATGAATGAAATGTCTGTTGTAAAATGGATTTGGTATTATATGTGAAACGTTGAGAAATGATGTATTTATTATTACCCTAAGATTCCGAGTTCTAGTGTGGCTTTGTATTGTAGAGGAATTTCCATTAGAGCTTTGAGTGCAAACTCAGCTTCCTTTCTTTGTTGTGGTAAGTTTTTGCCCATTATTTCAGTGAAGTTCACAAACTGCAAGAAAATAAAAAAAATATTAATTTTGAAACTATGACATTACAAAGATATCTAACCAACATTATACAATCATAATTCACTTAATACCTAACAAGGACTAAATACATGGATTTCAGTCATATTTCATCTATTTTATTCATTTCTTTGTTTCTTTCGTTAGCTTGTTCAACCTAATTTGGGTTCAATTAGGAGCAGTAGAAAGAAGCTAATTCGCATGATTTATATACCCGTTTGCTCTTTTCTTTTCTTCTTTTCATTTTTTTGTTTTATTTATTTTAATTTTTTAAACTTACTTGAAAGTTGTCGAAAGATCTAGCAGGGATATTATCATCAAATTGCTTCATTGTATCCCACGGTCCGTCTCCAACTCCAACTAAAACTATTGATAAAGGAAACTCACTGAAAAAAGAACATGAAATGAAATTATATTAGGAAAAAAAAAATCAAGAGCCATATTTTAATAAATATAATTTAATTGTAGACATATTTTGGGTTTGGATAATTTGATATTTTAACTTCAGAAATACAAAATCGAGAGTCGTATTTTCATATACTCAACTACTTTTTCAACTTTAGACGATTTGACAAACTTGATATTTTATACTTCAGATGGATAGATATGACATATATTCCGAGTCCTAATTTGACATATTTTATATTTTTAAAATTAAAAAAACAGAAATATTATTATTTATTACCTTGCTTTAACAATGGCATCAACAGTGGCTTGTTCTTGCGGGCCCAATCGCCGTTCGTCAGTGTCCACACTCCTCGTGACCTGATTCAACTTTCATATCAAGATAAATTCAAGTATCTACTAAAGAGAATTTCAAATATATATTTAAGTTTGTAAATAAAGACATGAATATTAAGTACCTGGCCATCAGCTATGATTAATAATACATGGTATTGTCCGCCGCTTTTTTCCACAGTTGTCATTGCCATTTCTATAAGTGGAGCAAATGATGTTGGCCCTAAAAAATAAAAATAAAAAGAAATCAAATTTTTCATTAATTATCAATCGAACTCAAAACATCAAATTTTTTTATCCTTTCAAAACTGCAAATATCAAATCTACCCTTCTAGATTTGAGATTTCTTACATTCAGATGGATAAATTTCTTCCTATTTTAAAGTTTGAACTTTGAAAGAATACATTTCGTACATTTTATTTATTAGGGTTTTTCGATATTATTGGAGTTCTAGAAGGGTGGATTTGGGATTTGAAACTTTGGAAGGGTATATTTGATATCCCACGAAAATAATAAGTTTAATATTCAAAAAATATTTACCAGATAATTTAATGTGAGGAACAAGTTGTCTATATCTCATTAAAGCCTCACTAAATCCATTGCACGGTCTTTCATCAGGATAAAACCCAAAAACATCTCTATCATGTGTGGTTACTATAAAAAAATAAGAACTATTGAAATAAAGGTATTATTACATAAATATAATAAAAAAATTAAAAATTAAAAAAGAAATTACCGTCGCCAAATCCATAGCATGGGATCAAATTATCATCATCAAATTTAGACATAGTTTTTCCAATTATAGAAATAGCTTGTTCATATGGATTTTGAGAATCACCAATGTGATGTAAACTCCTTCCATTATATGAACGTTTCCCTGATTACATTAATGATAATGTTAGATATTATTATAAGAGGTGTAAAAATTAAAAATTAAAATATAATGTTAGTTTGATGATTTGAATAATTTACCAGTCCAGTCATTGCTCGCGGTGAAATCAATGCCTACAATGAGATTTGATGATTCGAGTCCAGCTTGCATAAGAGCTTCAGTAACCTATAAAATATAATTGTAATTATATAATATTTGATATAAATTTCATAAGAATAAAGTAAGGAACATTACTGGTTCTGTAGGTAAGTTTTGGTTAGACAATGCTTTTACTTTTTTTTTTAATTTGGTTTAAGACTTTATACAAGTTTTATCTAAAAAGAATAAATTTGAGTCATGTTTGAAAATATCTAAGCTGATTTGGTATTAATGACCAATAATAAAATTCAAATAATCACTAACAATATATGCAATGAAACTGTCTTGATGAAGTTCAAAACAACGAAATAATCTTAATTACCTTTTCCACCAAAAGTTTTTACAAACTTACACTCTTTGTGTTACTTGGTTAGAAAGAATGTGCAAAGTCAAATAAACCCAATTAATATTAATCAGGTAGAAACATTCAATTATTTTATTTCTAGACTTTGACAAAAAAAAATCATAGTTGAAAATTAAACCCTCTAGTACTTTTGAAATAAGCAACTTGACTGTCAAGACAACATCAAATAATCTATTCATTAGTATAAAAATCATAATCATTAAATAACTAGAAGCTAATGGGGACCCAAATATTTCAGAATAAACAAACAAAGTTTGCTGATATTTTAAAATCCAAACCACCTGAAGCTAAATCACCACCTTTCTAAAAATTAAGCTTAAATAATTAAATTTTCAAATCCACTAGTGCATAATTTATGATTCATTAGTACTTGGCATAAATGTTAAAATATAAATGCATGATAGGGCCAAAGTTTAATTTGCACTCCAACTCAATTGAATGAAACACTCAAAGGTAATCAATTAGTGAAAAGCAGGCACGCAAAAAAGAATAAATTAACAGTCATATTGAAAATATCTAATTTGATTTGGTTTCAAACTTTCAATGACTAATAATAAAATCTAAATAAATGGAAATAGTTATGTTGATCCAGTTCAAAACATAGTAACATCCATATTATTTTTCCACCGAAAGTTTTCACAACCTCACACTCTTTGTTTTACTTGGCACAAAAGTCAAATTAAGCCATATTAAGAATAATCAGGAGGAAAAAAAACATTCATTTATTATTTCTAGATTTCAAGTCTTTGACGAAAATTCATATTTAAAAACCGAAAGCTTCTAGTTCTTTGAAACCAGGAACTTGAATGCCAAAAAATGCAATAATCCATTAGTATAGAATTAAATATCATCATCGTTAAATAATCTGATAGAAAACGGACCAAAAGCTATTGGGGACCATTTTGATGACCGTTATTTTAGTATTTTAAAATTCAAAGTTCAAATCCACCTGAAGCTTCAATGCCACCTTTCCAAACATTTATCTTTATTTTTCAACTCCACTAATGCATTATTCATGATTAAATAGTACTTCATATAAATATAAATGCTTGTTGTGACAAAATTCTATTTTGCAGTAAACCCAAATTGAAGGAAACAATAACGTCAAATCAATTTGAGAAGTGTAGGGCACGTTTAGCATGATGTGATTATCAAATTCATGTATTTTGATCACTCGCCTAGTTTTTTAACATAATATGATTAAGAAATTCATCTATTTAGTCACTTTCATGAGCAAGTAGCATTAATGGGATATTTGTGGTCTACATGATTGGCATAAGAAAATAATTGACACAAATAATTGAGGGTACAAAACAACATGGCAACAACACATGCAAACAAATACGTGGGGACAAATTAAATTATTCAACCTTCTGTATTTTATTCAGTAATCAAATAATCAGGTTATTTGCTGCGAAATATTACCTGAGTAATCTTGGTTAAATTATGGAAAATGAATAGCAACACCTTATTTTCGAAAGAATTCAGACAGAAAAACCAACCAATTAGTCTCGCGATTTTCGTTCAATTTTATTTTTTTTCCCTTTATTCCTTTTAACCAAGCAAATAAAACAAAATAAATAAATAAAAACAAGCACATACCTGCTCAACAGAGTGATATTGATCAGCAATAACTGAAAACCTCCTATCCAACCTCCGTTTCGTCCCCGGCTGCGTCTGCGGCACAGAATAAGGCACCGGCTGCGTCTGCGGCACAGGATAAGGCACCGGCTGTGCTTGCGCTGCAGAATAATAAGGCCTGGCATAGTTTGGAGGAAGCTCGCCTGAATGGCTCCGATGGCCTGGCTGTTGCTCCGACGAACTCGAACCTCCCATCACTCACTCAAAGAAGATAATCGAAGAAAGAACGATAAAGAAACGAACTTGTGATGTTTGGTATGAAGAGAGATTTTGTTATTTGAAGAGAAACGAAGAAGAAGAGTGTTTGTTTATTGGGAAAGCGGTGAAAGGCGGCGAATGAATCCAATTTCTACTTGTAAACAAATAGTGCGGCGGCGGCGAACTTTCAACGAAGCCGAGTCGTCGTTCATGTCGACAAGTTTGTTTTAATTTCTCCGCGTCATCTCTTGCCTATTTAGGGGAGATAACTTAATTACGATTTTGCTTCAGGAAGATGATAACAATTACTTAATTAGGAGTTTGCTTCAAGAAGACGATAACAATGGTGATTATGGAAACTAAACGAAGATTCAGGGAGAGATGGGATCCAAAGGGCGTTATTATTATTATTATTATTGCGTGGCTATACCAATACTGAGATGACACGTAGTCGAACTTTGAGAGCAAATTTAGATCCCTCATTATTTATTTACGGAAGGAGGAAGTGGATAGATTCAAGTAGCAAATGGATAGATTCAAGTAGCAAATACAGTAGGATTGCTTTTGAGAAACTATCAAAAGCGTAAGAATAGATACTAAATAGGTGGCCGGGCGAAACACACTCTTCCAGTGTATCTCGTCCCGCCATTTGGCGAAAGTTACTGTTCACTGGCATAAAAAAGAAAAATTTTGTCGGTTTCGCTCTGTCCCTGGGAAAACAGTATTTTTTAACTTAATTCAGTGGCAAAAAAATGAGAAAATTGATATTTTGTCCCGCCTTTACTTATTGAGAAATAAAGAAGGTAAGATCGTGCTCCTGATATTTTTATATTTCTTAGGTAGTAACTGTTGCTCTAAAGATTTGTAATATTTTAGTTTTTGTAGTTCTATCATTGTAAATAGCTCATATAACGATTATTTATTCATATTAATACAACATAATCAAACGCTTATCTTTCAAAAAAATAAAAATAAAAAGAAGTACAGATTTGACCTAGCAAGATTCAAATCAAATGCTAATAAAAAAGGAGAAAATGAATCAAATACTAATAAAAACAATTCCAAATATTTCATTTATACTACCAAAAAAGCAATTAGAGACATACTCATATCAACAAGCACTATTAAAAAAATATTGTTTCGTCTCATGACGAGTCGAAACTGTTTTTTTTTTTTGCCAGTGAACAGTATGTTTTGCCCCGTCACTAAACGAAACGGCTAGTTTTAAAAATAATTTAAAAATTAGGCTATTCTCCGAATTATTTTTTTTTTTTGCCACTTCAAAAAAAACTCTGAGAATTGAGACCCTTTCATTGTGCACATTCAGGAAGGATGAAGAAGAAAAGATGAGGCAATTTAGCCTGTATTACGAAAGTCAAGGAGTCAAATGATGTCTTTTGGTCAAGTCAAGATTTAACTTTCTTACTATTGTTGGGCCAAAACCTAACCCACACGTAATTCTTTGTCTGTTAATAGAAGGCCCATATTAATGTAGGACGTGGTTTTCTGCCTCTTTGGGACCCAGATTTTATATATTTTTTTTTTGTAAATATATATTTTTGACATTTATAAATATTGTTTTAATCTATGTTATACCTTTATTGATCTGTTATATCTATTTTTACTATTTTGGACAAGAAACCGAACCCACACGCAATTCTTTTGTTTATTTTCGGTTGTTAATTAAAGGCTGGTTCCAAGAAAGTCCATTAAAAATAATACTAAAAATGGTCCAGTTACGTGAGCACCTGGTTTTTGCCTTTTTTGGACCCAAATTTTATATATAAAGTAGTAAAGCAACTATTTTAGATGAATATATACATATATATTATGTTGATATTTTAGATTTTGTTTAATTTATAATATATACTCTTATGTTATTTTTATATGTTATTTAATGCTTTAGTATAGATTTTGGTGATAATTATTTACTGTTTAAGTACATCAATATTTTATTTTTTACACATATATTATTTTTATTAAATGGTGGAATAAAAGTATTTTTACTTGTTTGTTACAAAAATTTCTTATTACAGGATATTTTAATTTTTGAATTAAAAAAACTATATCACTTGGATTGGATCTAAAATGTTCCTCTTCAGGGAATTCGTAAATGAGATCCAAAATACTTTGCAAGCAAAATGATGAACACACAAAAAAAAAGGAAATGTGCAAACACGACGGCACTGTAGCACGACTGTAACACGACGGCACTGTAGATATATTATTTTTTCATTTTGTATACTGTTTCTCATTTTTATATATTGTTTTGCCATTTTATATATTGTTGTTTATTCTTTGTTTATTTTTTATTTTTTTACTTTTATATACTGTTTTCCCATTTTATATACTGTTTTTCTCATTTTATATATTGTTTTCACTTTTTATGTATATGCTATTATTAGAAAATAAATTATATATATTGTTATTAGAAAATAAATTATATATATTGTTATTGGATCTGTCGTGAACAGTCGTGCTACAGTATTATCGTGCTCTATCAAGTCCCAAAAAATAAAACTAAAATCTGAAGTACAAATTTTACTATCACCAATTTACAAAAGAATTATTCATTTATTATACAAGGTAAACCGAAAGAATAAATAAACGATAAAAAAAATAGAAAATAATAATTACAAATTTTCTGCTTTGAGCATTCCTGATTACAACATGAAGTCTGAATAAATAATTCTACACTCATGGAGCCAAACCACACCTTACTACAACTACAACACAGCTAAAGCTTTCTTACACAAGATGAAAAACACATCCTTTGCTCTTTAACACCTGGGCCAAACAAAAATTCAACCACACTAACTCTGCACTAGCTAATCACAAAGCCACTGTTAAAACATTAGATGAACTACAAGAAACAAGACAACTTACTAATGATGAACGTGTTATGCATAAAACATTACAGGCTCAAATAAACTTTATATCTACGACCATAGAAGTGAAATGGCAACAAAGAAGTTCAATCACTTGGTTGAAGTTGGACAACACCGCCTATTTTCACGCAGCAGCATCTCAGAGGAGAAATATAACTATATTAATCAACTTACAATTGACGACGTAAACCCCAATGAAATTTTTGAAATTTTAGCATTATTTACAACGTATTACAAGAATATTTTAGGTGTCACTCATCCTTCAAGGGGAGACTAGCATCTCCAAAACTTATATCCACAAACAATTCCTCCGATAGGCGATAGATGAGAGTGAGATTAACCACACAATTTTTTCCCTAGACTTGTGGAGATTGAATAAGACATATATCACATTAATCCCAAAGAAGGAAAATCCATCTGCACTATCGGACTTTCAACCGGTAAGTGTAATATCACCCATTAAACTCATCTGCAAAACCTTAGCAAATCAGTTACAACCGCTTTTGCCTTTACTAATAAACAATTGTCAAATGGCCTTTCTTAAAGATAGATTCATCTCGGAGACCTTTCTAATCTGAGATGCTCTCAAGTTACCACAAACTCAAAATTCCTACCGTCATGCTAAAAATCTACTTCAGCAAGTTTTATTTACATTTATTCTCTTTTATTCAATAGAGCTTAATTCTCGTCTGAATTGGAGTACGACAAATCGGGCAAGTTTGAAGGTTCTGGCCACAGCCAACACAAGTCTACAAATAAAACAATAAATATACGTAAATAAATGATTTAATATTATTTCCAAAATAATTTTTCATTTCTCTAAATATAGATCGTTTATAATAAAATTAAATTATAAGAATGATTTTTTTTTTTTACCTGATGGCCACAACCAAAAGCCATGTCCTTTGGATTCACAAGGCATATAGGGCACACATGCTGCAAAAAAATCATCACAAAAAACCCACAAAATCAGTCAAAAAATCACTTCTTAAATAAAATAAAAAAATCTCATTTTTAACTTTTAAGCAACTTAATAATTTTACTGAATGAAAAATGAATTTAACAAACTACCTGGCTATCCAGCTGGCGATCCATGTCCATACTAGTAGGAGCAGAAGGAGATCCAAAACCATCATTAAATGCTGAGTATTGAGAATAATCGTATGGACTCGGTGTGCCACCTGGCGGTGTGAGCGGTATTCGATTCGGACTCCTCCCTGTCTGACGCCTGTTTTATTATTCCATTTATTAAATTTAATTAGTATTATATTTAAGAAAATAGATGATTTAGGATTGGTTAAGATTTCATGGCGCAATTCTCTGGTTAATTTAAGCAAAACTGAGTTGGAATGAGGCTTAATAGATAATTTCATGGCATAATCCTATTATATATAAATTAATTATTAAATTTATTTAGTATTATATTTTAAAAATAGATAATTTTAGGATTAATTAAGATTTCATGGCATAAGAAATTGAGTTGGAATGAGGCTTAATAAGTGTATACTTTGTGAGTTAGTACGAAAGGTACTGATAAATGAAATATTTGTTATGAAATGGGTTTATTATTAGAAGTAAAATGTTTAAAAAGGACGTGTTTATTATTACCCTAAGATTCCGAGTTCAAGTGTGGCTCTGTATTGTAAAGGAATTTCCATGAGAGCTTTGAGAGCAAATTCAGCTTCCTTTCTTTGCTGTGGCAAGTTTTTTGCCATTATTTCCGTGAAGTTCACAAACTGCACAAAAATTAAAAAAATATATTTTTAGAACTATGAGATTACAAAAATATCTAACCAAGATTATACAATCGTATTTCATTTAATACCTAACAAGGTTTAAATCATGCTATCGTATTTCATCTAGTTTAGTCATTTTGTTTTTGTTTTTTTATTTTTGTTAGCAGTAGAAAGAAGCTAATCAAATTCGTATCATTTATATACTTGTTTCCTCTTTTCTTTTTTTTCTTTTTTTTTTGCTTTATTCACTTTAATTTTTTGAAACGTACTTGAAAGTTGTCGAAAGATCGAGCAGGGATATTATCGTCAAATTGCTTCATTGTATCCCACGGTCCGTCTCCAACTCCCACCAAAACAATCGATAAAGGGAAATAACTGAAACAAACAAAACAAAATACATGCATTAGAAAAAAAAAAAATCAAGTCATATTTTAATATATAACTTCACATTTTAAAAATGGACGAGCCCGATACATTTTGAATTTTGCAACTTGATATACAAAATCGGACGTCACATTTCAACATAAATTTTGCAGATACATATAATCATATTTTGAATATTTATTATTACCTGGCTTTAACAATGGCATCAACAGTAGCTTGTTCATGCAGGCCTAACCGCCCGTCCTCCACTTCCACACTCCTCGACACCTAATTCAAATTTCAAACAATTCACATTAATTTCGATCCAATTTTGAATTTAAAAAGTTCTTAAAATCTCAAATAATTGACATTATAATTTAAAATCCATTACTTGGCCATCAGCAATGATTAATAAAACATGGTATTGTCCGCCGCTTTTCTCCACTATCGTCATTGCCATTTCTATAATTGGTGCAAATGATGTTGGTCCTAAACAAATAAAATAAAACAATATTTTTATTAGTTAAAATATTAAATTGACCCTTCTAAAACTCGAAATGTACCAAATTTAGCCTCCCAGAAAACTACCCCTGCAGTAAAATTGATGATATGATATACTTTAGAAGGATAATATTAATATTTTTGGAGTTCTAGTTCTGGAAGGACAAATTTGATATTTAAAACTTCAGGTATATTTGAAATCCCACCAAAAAAAAAAAAGTTCAAATTTAGAAAATGCTTACCAAATAATTTAACATGAGGCACAAGTTGTCTATATCTCATTAAAGCCTCATTAAATCCATTGCACGGTCTCTCATCAGGATAGAAACCAAAAACATCTCTATCATGTGTAGTTGCTATTAAAAAATAAACAAAAACAAAATAATGAAATAAAGGTATAATTTACACATGTAACCCTACAAAAAAACAAATTATAAAAAATAAAAAAATTACCGTCGCCAAATCCATAGCATGGGATCAAATTATCATCATCAAATTTAGACAAAGTTTTTCCAATTATACTAATTGCTTGTTCATATGGATTTTGAGAATCACCAATGTGATGTAAACTCCTTCCATTATAAGAAATTTTCCCTGATTAAATTAAAAATAATGTTAGATATTATTAAAAATTAAAAAATATAATGTTAGTTTGATGATTTGAATAATTTACCACTCCATTCATTGCTCGAGGTGAAATCGATGCCTACAATGAGATTTGATGATTCGAGTCCAGCTTTCGTAAGAGCTTCAGTAACCTATAAAATATAATTGTAATTATAGTAAATAAATTTATATAAATTTCGTAAGAATAAAGTAAGGAGTTATACTGGTTTGAGTTATTGTCATATTGTAGGTTCTATGGGTAAATTTTGTTTTAATATAAACGATTGAGTAATCTACAATCTTAGAAAATGTATTTAATAAACTTGTTTAAAACTTTATACAAGTGGTACCAACCCCACCTATTCATAGGTGAGGGGTTCGAATCCCGCATCTAGCAGGATTAATTTAAAATTTTAGGTGAAGGCATATGAGCCCACTTAAAAAGAGAACAAACATCAAGCAATCGCTTGTAGTTCTCCCTCAAAAAAATAAATTTGTTTAAAACTTTATACAAGTTATGTCATCAGGAAAAAGAATAAATCAACAGAGTTTTACTTGAAAATATCGAAGTTGATTTGGTTTTAATGACCAATAATAAAATTTAAATAATCACAATATTCAATGAAATTTGATAAAGTTTAAAAGACACATGAATCTTACTATTTTTCCACCAAAAGCTTTCACAAACTTACACTCAGTGTTACATGGTCAGAATGAACAAAAGTCACTGGTAAAACATTTACATTTTAATTTCTTGATTTTGAGTCTTTGACGAAATTATATTTCAAAATTAAAAGCTCAAACACGTTGTCATTAGAATCTTGAGTGTCAAGAAAATATCCAATAATCTAATTTAATAAGAATAGACCAAAAGTTAATGGGGACCAGAAAGGTCGAATCTCGAATCTTTCAAATGTTGGTGAAATCCAACTTTAAAATTCAAAATCACCTGAAGCTTAAGCACCACCTTTCCAAAAAGCCTGATTGAATTGTACTTAGTAAATACTAAATATATATTCTTTTTAAGACTAAAGTTTAATTTTGTACTCCAACCCAAATTGACTGAAACACCCAAATCGAATCAATTAGAGAAGTGCAGGGCACGTGAAATGAAATGTGATTAAGTCACTTTCATAAGTAGTGGGCATAAGAAAATAAATGCCACAAATAAAACACATGCAAAAAAATAAGTGGGGACAAATTAAGTTATTTTAGTTGACAAGACAAAATTTCAGATTTTGATTCATCAACCTTCTGTATTTCATTTAATATTCTAATAATCAGGTTATTTGTTGCGAAAGATATATTATGAATCTACCTAATCATTCACCTATTTTCTAGTTTGTTTTGAGTGATTTAGTTCAATTTATGTTTCTTTTTCTTATTTCATTTAAACAACCAATTAAGAAAATAAATAAAACAACCACAAACCTGCTCAACCGAGTGATATTGATCAGCAATAACTGAAAACCTCCTATCCAACCTCCTTTTTGGCACTGGCCCCGCCTGCGGCACAGAATAAGGCACCGGCTGCGCATGCGGCACAGAATAAGGCACCTGCTGCGCATGCGGCGCAGGATAAGGCACTGGCTGAGCATGCGGTGCAGGATAAGGAGCAGGATAATAAGGCCTAGCATTGTTTGATGGGAGCTGGCCTGAATGGCTCCGATGGCCTGGCTGTTGCTCCGATGAACTTGATCCCCCCATCACTCAAAGATGAAAACCAAAGAAAGAAGGATAAGAAAAGAACTTGCGATGTTTCGTAAGAAGAGAGGTAACTTCGTATTGTGAAAGCAGTAAACGGAGGAATTGAATTGGATTCTCCTTTTATATATAACCAGGGCGGCGCCGCTCTCTTGGTCGGCGGCAAACGAAGCTCAGTCGTCGGTGATTTGGACGAGTTTGTTTCAAACTTAACTCCGCGTAAGATAACTCGGGATCTTTCTTCAAGATATGAACAATCAATGGTTAATTAATGGAAAGCGGTGGAATTTATTTCTTTTCTGCCAGTAACAACAGGACACGTCGTATACTTTATGTTAATCTGTCTAGCTTAGAATGTAAATGGATGGATATTTATATGATATATCCTTGATTAAGTACGGATGAGAGATTCAAGGAATCAAGTAACAAGGGAAAAAGTAGTTTGTAGTTGAGAAATGATTCAAAGCACAGCAAATTTATAGTAAAAAGGATGAGACCTTTTCATGGTGCTAATGCTGCATGATTCATGAAGAATAAAGAAGAAATGGTGGGGCAGTTCATCCTGAATTACAAAAGTCAACGAATCATACCTGATACGATGTCTTTTGGTCAGAGTCAAGATTTTGACTTTTACTCATACATGGTTCCAGTTATTAAAAAAAAATATATAGATTTAACTTTCACTCTTTTTGGGCCAAAGCCCAATACACACGTAATTTCTTTTCTTAATTTTGGGCCCATAGGCTGGTTCCAAGAAAGTTCATTTTGTTCTAAAAAAAGAAAAAGTTAGCACATTAGGTGAGGACATGGTTTTTGACTTTCTGGGACCCAAATTTCCTTTTATGAATTTGTATTATTTTGATATTTATAAATATTGTTTTAATCTTAGTTATAAAGTATTTCATTACTTTTAGATATTATTTATTGTTTTATTATATTCTGTTTTTGCTATTTGTGAACCAAAAACCCAACCCACACGCAATTCTTTTGTTTATTTTTGGGTTTTAATAAAAGGCCAATAGGCTCGGCTGTTCCAAGAAAGTCCAGTTACAAATCTACTCCAGTTAACAAAAGTCCAATTACGTGAGAACCTGGGGTTTTTGCCTTTTTGGGACCTAAATTTTATATATAAATATAAGCAACTATTTTAGATTAAATATATATTATTTTGATATTTCAGATATTGTATAATTTATAATGTATACTGTTTTATTATTTTTTGTATGTTGTTTATTGCTTTAGTATATGCTATTTTTGATAATACTATTTTGGGGTAGTTACGTGGTGTTTAGTACATCTGTATCTTACTTTTATACATATATTATTTTATTAAATGGTGGAATAAAAGTGTTGTTACTTCTTTGTTACCAAAATTTCTTATTGGACTTTATGTTAACTTTTGAATTAAAAAACAATATATCACTTGGTTGGATCTAAAAAATTGGTAAATTAAATCCAAAATACTTTGCAAGCAAAATGATGAACAAAAGGGGAAAAACTGAAGTCTGAAGTATAAATTTTATTATCACCAATTTACAGAAGAATATCCATTTATTACACAAGGTAAATTAACCGAAAAATGATAAATATAAATGATTAAAAATAGAAAATATGATCGAAATAAATAATTACAAAAGAATTGTTATTCTCACCTTATTATTACACTCAGATTTACAGCTTTTTTGTAACTATGTTTAATTACAAGAATCTCAAAAGAACTCTATTTATTTACAAGTAAAAACAATCATGAAGTCTCAGTAAGTGGCTTAGTTATTTTTCTTTTGAGTAAATTAAGAAAGTGGTTTAGTTCTATTATTTAACATTGTTCTTTCTTTTATTTTCAGCAAAGGTTCTCCCAGTTTTATTTTTCTTCTTTTTTAAGTTTTCTATTTTGATTTTTCCTTTTTCTAATTTTTTTGACTTCTTTGTAATTATTTTTCTTTTGTATTTTAATTCGGAATTAGTAGGACTTTAACCCTACTCCATTTCTTAGAAAAAAAAAAGACACATATAGTCAAGTTCTTTAGTAAATCTTTATTCGTGTTCTTATGTGACTGCGACAAATTGGGCACTTTTGCAAGTTCTGACTGCATGTACAACACGTCTGCAAAAAAATATAAAAATAAAATCATCAAAAATTACTTCTAAATACAAAATTCATATAGTCATGATGAATCCAAATTGCTATTTAATTATTTTTAAAATAGAGATGTTAATTTACCTGGTGCCCACAACCAAAAACCATGTCCTTGCGATTCATAAGGCAAACCGGACATTCACGCTGTTAAAGAAAAATCAACATAAATAATTTGTTACACACAAAAAAGAAAATGAAAAAAAATACTTATTACAACTTATGAAGGATCTATGAATTAAAAAAATATTTTTTTTAAGTGTTAATAAATAAATCACTTCTTCATCGGAAGTTCTAGAAGGTTCTGCACTGGTACTTGCTGCACTATTGTTTCTAAGATGATTTTCATGTGAAGTTCTTTCTTGCGGTACAGTTGGTACGGTAGGAGCTCTAGGAGGTGGAATTGGAATACTTGTAGGATGCACATTTCCATTATTTCTTGCATTATTTGGTGAATTTCCATCTTGAGATGTGATAATTGGCAGAGTAATAATTGCATTAGATCTGGTGCGAGGTGGCGGGAGTGCAACTCTTCTTCGGAAGCCTCCGGTCTGGCGACTGTTAAAAATAAATTTGTACATTTTAATATGATATATATTTCGTTAATTTCTTTTGTTAAATTATATTTGTGATTATGTACACACGCATACCCTAAAATGTCGAGTGCTATTGTGGCTTTATATTGAGATGGAATTTCCATGAGAGCTTCAAGGGCAAATGCGGCCTCTTTTCTTGCCTGAGGAATGTTTCTCACCATAATCTCAGAAAAATTCACAAACTGCAAAAAGTAAAATTTCCAAAACATCAGAACATATGCCAAAAAAAGAAAAACAAAACCTAATATTATATATATGACCAAATTAATATATTACTTGAAAGTTGTCGAACAATCTTGATGGAATATTATCGTCAAATTGTTTCATCGTGTCCCAAGGTCCGTCTCCAACTCCGACTAAAACAATCGACAGAGGAAGCTCACTACATTCATAAATGAGAGGATAACTAATATGAATTATATTTAATAAATAATAATAACAACTTAACTATATATATACATATCAATTATTATTTTGACATAATTAAACTTAATTAGTTACCTAGCTTTTCTTATGGCTTCAATTGTCTTCTGCTCTTGGGAGCTCAAGTCTCCATTTTCAGTGTCTATGCTTCTTGTCACCTATACATAAAGAAATCTCAATACAACAATACAACATAATTCTTTTATTTACGAAATATTTACGATTAGTGTAAAAGTAATAAGAGAAAACAATCAAATCATTTTTAGATAATTTGTTGCACATACCTGACCATCTGCAATAATTAATAGAACGTGATATTGGCCGCCATTCTCCTCCACAATTGACATGGCGGTCTCAATTATAGGAGCGAAAGAAGTAGGACCTAGTATGAAAAAACAAAGAAAAATATCAGTTATAACTTACATTTGTCAAATTAACACCAAAATTTTAAAATAATGTTCTTAATTGCTTATTATTTTTTTTATTAAAAATAAGTACCAGCTAATTGAACATTCGGAGCAATTTGCCGGTATCTCGCTAAAGCCTCTGTAAATCCATTGCATGGTCTCCCGTCTGGGTAGAAACTAAAAACATTTCGATCATGCGTAGATCCTGCCAGATTAAGTAGTATTAAGATGGAAATTTGTACTACAATGTACTTAATTAAATTAATAAATAAATATTTTGGGTAATTGTTTATTTCTTATCTTAAGTAGGATTATATTCAAAAAAAAATTTTGATGTAGAAAATTATGAATTTACCATCTCCAAATCCGAAGCATGGAATTAAGTTATCTTCATCAAATGTGGATAATGTTTGTCCAACAATAGAAAGTGCTTGCTCGTAAGGATTCGGCAAATCGCCAATGTGATGTAAACTTTGTCCATTAAACGATCTCTTTCCTGTTGATTTTTTTTTATAATTTTAATGAACAAAATTAATGAAAAAATATAAAATACAAAAACAAAATTGTGGTACTTGCAGGAAATTAAGTAAATGAAATACCAGTCCACTCATTGCTCTTGGTGAAATCAATGCCAACAATAAGATTTGATGATTCAAGTCCAGCTTGTGCTAGAGCCTCAGTAACCTGTAAATGAAAATAAAAGATAGAAAATAAACTCATTTTATGATATTGACCATTTTTTGGAATAAAGAAAATAATTAATTAACGATGTATCATTGTGTTAATGAAATGTCGTAAGCCGAACATCATATTTTTTTTATTTTTAAAATTAGCTGCATTTTTAACTAAGTTACATTGTGATTGTGATATTAACTAATTAGGTTAAATCAGTTGAATTTTCTCCACTTTTGAACTTTCTCTTTTTGAAATAAATTAGTTGAATTTTCTCAACTTTTGTTCAACAAAAAATTAGTTGAACTTTCTCTTTTTGAAATAAATTAGTCGAGCTTCCTGATTAACTGCATATTTTTGCAAGTCCAAAATTATTTGGGAAATTGAAAATCACGCGGGAGTACTGTAGTGACGGATTGAAATTATATATTCTTTTCTTGCGTTTCTATATACGCTATATACCGTTTTCATTTTTTAAAATATATATTGTTTACCGAATGAATTTTTATATACTATTTATTTTCAGTTTATATGTTTGTATATATTGTTTTCATTTTTTTTTAAATATATATTGTTTTATCGAATGAATTTTTATATACTGTTTGTTTTCAGTTCATATGTTGTATATACTATTTTCAATTTTTATATACTGTCGCTACATGGTCGCTACAGTGCCCATCGCGCAGTATCAACTCCCAAATTATTTTTATCGCCCTACTATCATAACCGATCCATTAAACCGTCATCATTATTACAATTATTATTATCATCATGAATATTATTCATTCATTTCACGGCCGTTAGAACATATTGCTTATCAAATTGTAGATATTCTCTTGAATGAAATTATTCATTCATTTGATTTCTTCGGCTTCACAAAAGAAATGTTGAAGCCCATCCAATATTCAAGCATATAGATCCTTCAAAACAAAAAAAAATCCAATTCAACCATAATATATAACCTTTATTATAAGTTTACCTTATCCATTGAATCATAATTGTCCCTTATGAATGTATATTTCCGGTCAATACGCCGCCGTTTGTCGCGATGACTCTCAGCTTGATGATCATAACTTGATGCAACAGCCCCCATCACAATCGATTAAACTTTGAGAGAGATGAAATTAGGCGAAGAAAATTATAGCTTAATTTCAAGGAATTATGAATTGAACCAAAAAATTTAAGAGAGATGAAATTAGTCGAAGAGATGTATAGGTTAATTGCAAGAAATTATGAATTGATCCAAAATGAGCAACTTATGTATAAATAACTAGCGGTTGCTTCTTTTTCATGGTTCTTGGAAGTTTAGGGAAAATTATTAAACCATTTGGATGCAAATTCGAACAGGTTTCTCTATGAAGCTACATGTGCGTGTAGTGTGTACCTATGTTGTACGTTGAATTAGTTATATTATATATATGCCTAAATTATTTTTTTTTATTAGAAATTTTGGAGAGGACTTAAATCTCCCTTCAAAATGATTTATATATATGCCTAAATTATCACGTTGTGCGCGGTTTGATTGAGTTTCAGCGAAAAAATTGAAAAATAAAAATCCGCACAATATTCTCATTACCTTTTCTTATTCGATACTTTCCTTCATTATTCATTACTACATGTTTTTTTTTGCAACCCAGACCAAATATCTTTTTTTAAGACATGTTTCAATATGGTATTTGTTTATTCTAAGATATTATGCCTTTCTACGTAATGTTGAGGTGTCAATTGGAAAGTTCTCATCACGTGGCTTCCAACTATTGTTGAAGTTGAATTTAGAGAAAATATACTCAATTCTTAGAATCATCACAAAGTATTGTTATTCCTATTTTTTTTTTAAAATAAATGATCATTAAAATAATTAATTACTATAAATTAATAATTATTGAAAGCTTATTTATATGTAGTTATTCTAAAATATTTGATGATTATTAAAAATAACAAAAATAAAAAATAATATAAATAATTATAGTATGAATGGTTGACTACTTTGATTATGAACTTAATGATGATTCTAGAAGTTGAGTAACTAAGTCATTGTATTTAATAAAAAAAAATGAAATTGAATTATTCCCACTTTTTTGGACTCTTTCATTTGCCCTCAAAATTATTAAAAACAATCTCCAATTTTGTAATATATTTGAGAAAAATCCACTTTTGATTCCTTACCTTTTGATTAATGTTCAATCAAGTCCCTAAAGTTCCAATTTGTTCAATTAACTCCTTTACCTCTTTAATTTTGTTCAATCAAGTCCCTCCATCCATTAAGTGTTGATGTGCCCATTAAATGCCAACATGACAGGCACACACAAGCGCCTACATGGCATTTTTACGGTGACTTGGATCATAATATTACAAAAATGATATTTTATTAAATTAAAAAATATATATATTTCTTGCAAAAGATCAGAAATCACTTTTTTTTTAGTTATTATTTCCATAAAAAAAATTCAGATTTTTTTTCCAAATAAACTATTTCAATTTAAGAAAATATTTCTTTAAAATAAAGTTAGAAAATATTTTTTCGAAAAATTATTTTCAGAAAATATATTTTCCAAAATACTTTGCCGAAAATATAATTTTCAACAAATATTTCTGAAAAGTTATTTTTTCAAAAAGTCTTTTCAAAATATATTTTTTATAAATTTTTATTTCAAAAGAATTCTGAAAATAATTTTTCAAAGAAAATTCTGATTTTTTTAAAAAAAATAGTTTTCAGAAAAAATTCAAAATATTATTCCCGAAAATTTTAATTCGAGAATAACTTTTTAAATATAATTTTATGAACAAAAATTTCAAAAAAAAATTATGTGGAAATTTTTATTTTTGAAAAATATTTTTAAAGAAATATTTTTTCAAAAGAAAATACTTTTTCCAAAAATAATTTTTTTGTCCAAAAAATTTACAAAAAAATGTATTGTAGAGCCACATCACCGATAAAATGCCATGTAGGCGCTTGATTATAACTTTCATGTTGGCATTTAATGGCCACGTCATCACTTAATGGATGGAGGGACTTATTTGAACAAAATCAAAGAGATAAAGGACTTGATTGAACAAATTGAAATGTTAGGACACAATTGAACATTAATCAAAAGTTAAGGGACCAAAAGTGGAGTTTTCTCACTATATTTTTAATTGAATAAATTAAAATATGAAAATAAATATATGAGGGGCATTTTGGTCTTTTAAAAATTATATTGGATGAAAATGTTAAAACTAACTCTGTAGGGGTTTGTAAAAAATAATTCAAGCCACTTTATAGGGGTTTTTAAAGAATTTGAAAAGATAGAGGGGTTTTGATAAATTCCAAAAAAATTAGGAGTTTTTAAAAATATTTCTCTTTATGTAATATGAGTTGGACCTATACGTGTGTCCACCGCTCCCAATGCACTTTTTATCACCGGTAAACAAGTCTCATTATTTTTTTGAATTTATTTCATAAAAAAAAAATATGATAAATGAGATCTTTTTGTCAAGTGATAAACGGGAAATTGTGGGTGATTTTTAGAGGCCAAACAAACTTTCCAGTTAATTAAATGAAAAAATCAGTTGTCATGTCATTATGGCCTCTAACTATTGAAGTTGTATTTAATAGAAAAATTTACAAATAAATGAAATAATCTTCTAATTTTTTTGAATATTACAAATAATCCTCTATATAGGGGGTTATTTTCTTAAAGAAAAAATATTTCTGAAAATATAAGTGTTTTTTGTAATATTCAGAAAAAGAATGAAATTGAAAATTTCTCACTTTTTTGGAATTCGGACTAGTTCATTTGCCCCCAAAATAAAAAAGAATTTCTCCAGAAAATATATAAATCACATATTTTTAACTTTTAATAGAAAAATACTTCATTGCATCATCACTCAACAGCCGTCGGCTCAACCATCTTATATTATCACTGGATCCGGCTAATTACCTCTCATAAATTGTGGTTCTCTGATTCTCATTCAAAAAGAGGTCGCCACGTATCCAAAGAGTTGAGAGCCATTTGAAATGATTCAAAGCACAGGAGATAAATAGCAAAAAGGATGAGACCTTATCATGGCGATAATGCTGCATGATTCATGAAGAATAAGAATAAAGAAGAAAAGATATGGTCTACATAGACTTCAACTCTTTCTTGTATATTGAATATTCAATATATATGGTCGAAGGTATAGAATTCAATTCTTATATCCTTGTATAGCTCAAGTAAATGCCATAAGCAAGAATTCTTTCTTGCATATTGAACACTTCAATATATGGCTGAAGGCATAGAATCTCATTCGTATGTCTTTCATCATTCATATGACTACGGCAAGAACATTTCTTGCGTATTGAATTCTTTCAATGTCTTACCAATGTACTTTATCTTACGACCATAAGTCTACATAGACTTCAACTCCCAATTATTTGGATGGTGAAGGTTCTTTGTTGTAATACTAGAAGACTGTCATACTCCCACTGAATTTCTTGAAACGAATGTGGTTTTATCTATATTGATTAAGTCAAATTCTTCAATTTACTTTGTCAAATAGACTCACCCTGAAATGCTTGCTTTAATCCATTCATGAATTCGAAGTCTGTAACCTTTCAGAATTCTTGATATCATAAAACTCTTGCCATGTATCGAAGATACATCCACAGTAAAGTTTCTAAAAAGGAATGTGAGTTTTATATCCTTGTTCCATCATTCACAATCGCATTGTGCTATGAAAGTTAGAATTCGTAATAGCCCGAACCGTATCCATATCCGTTTATGATCCAAACTGGATCCGTATCCGAAAAAAATATATGAATAGGATATGGGATGACCACTATCCGGACCGGATCTCGACCGTTTTCACCCCCTAGATACTTTATTACTTTTATATATTTCCATTGTATGCTATTTTTACTCTTTGTGGACCAAAAACCCAACCCACACGCTATTCTTTTGTTTATTTTTGGGTTGTTAATTAAAGGCCCATAGGCTGGGCTGGTTCCAAGAAAGTCCCGTATACTAAAAAATTCGAGTTACTTGGACTTTTTTTTTTTTTTTACCACTATTGAGAAAAATAAAGCAACAGTTGCCACTGGTTTGAAAATAATGTGGTAACTACCATTTCCGCCACTATTAGTGGCGGAACAACCTGTGTTCCGCCACTAGTAGTGGCGGAACAAATAGATTTTCAGTTCTGCCAAAAACGGCCCATTTTACGCACTAAACATGGTTAATTAGTATTAAAAATCTTGTTCCGCCACTAGTAGTGGCGGAACATGTTAAAATATTTCATTAAAGATTAACATGGCTCATGAATGGGCAATTAGCGTAAAAATTGAAGAATTACTATGTTCCGCCACTATTGGTGGCGGAACAGTGTAATTAGTAACGGTTTTTCTGAAAGAACCGTTACTAAAAGTGTAATTAGTAACGGTTTTTTGAAAAAACCGTTATGAATAATTATATTTAGTAACGGTTTTTCTGAAAGAACCGTTACTAATAGTATAATTAGTAACGGTTTTTATGAAAGAACCGTTACGAATAGTGTATTTAGTAACGGTTTTTTCATAAAAACCGTTACTAATATACTATTAGTAACGGTTCTTTCAGTAAAACCGTTACTAAATACACTGTTCCGCCACTAATAGTGGCGGAACATAGTAATTCTTCAATTTTTACGCTAATTGCCCATTCATGAGCCATGTTAATCTTTAATGAAATATTTTAACATGTTCCGCCACTACTAGTGGCGGAACAAGATTTTTAATACTAATTAACCACGTTTAGTGCGTAAAATGGGCCGTTTTTGGCAGAACTGAAAATCTATCTGTTCCGCCACTACTAGTGGCGGAACACAGGTTGTTCCGCCATTAATAGTGGCGGAAATGGTAGTTACCACATTATTTTCAAACTAGTGGCAACTGTTGCTTTATTTTTCTCAATAGTGGTAAAAAAAAAAAAAAGTCAGTTACTTGAGCACCTCATTTTTGCCTTTTTGGGACCCAAATTTTATATATAAATAAATAATAAAGCAACTGTGTTTAGATTTAAATATATATTACTTTGATATTTAAGATATTATTTCATTTATAATATATAGAGCATATTATTTTTGTACATATTGTTTTATATAGTCTATATTCACATACTTTAGCAAGAAAAAAATTGAAACCATAACAATGTGGAACTTAAAATAAAGAGAAAATTTCAATAAATTTATATTTGATAATTGTAATATTAGAAATAAAATATTTCATTAAGAATTATAATTTTTTAAAGAAGAAAAGAAAAATTATTTATATTTTAATGAGTGAACTCTTCATTAACTATTGATATTAATTGTTGAACATAACTTTGCATCATGATTCATTGAAACCATCTGATTAAGACCTGATGGTCACAAACAAACTCACAATGGTTCTCACTAAATCGGGTATGAAACACAAAATACAAATTCAACCAATCATATGCTTATGTTTTAATAATTACATAAATGTTGCCATAAAATATCAATAAATTTGAGAAAATGAATGGCTAAGATTCGACAAAAAAATTGATCGAACGGTCAAGATAAAAGTGATGATGTGGCCTTTTGAGGAGGCAAAAAAGTAGGTAAAAAATAAGGGGTTGGGGTTAATTCATTAACTAAATTTAGATGTATAATGGTAATTATAAGATTGGACTGTTAATTTTAACGGAAAAAAATGAATGGTTTCAAATTTAGAGTAAATTTGATGACAAATATGATATATTTAATTTTTGTAATGGCAAATATGATATTTTAAGTTTTTGTAATGGCATATATCATATTTTTAAGTTTTTATGATGGCAAATATGATATTTAAGTTTTTGTGATGACAAATATGATATTTCGAGTTTTTGTAGTGGTATATATGAAATTATCCCTTATTTTTATATGCTATTTATTGCTTTAGTATATGCTATATTTGTTAATACTTTTGTTAAATGATGAACTAGAAGTATTTTATTTTCATGTTACAAATTAACTTCTAATGAATGACATGTTGATTGTTAAACTGAAAGCTTCCTATCACTCTGATCTAAAATGTTTCTCCAGGGAAGTAAATGAAATCTAAAATAGTTTGCAACAAAATAGTGTATGAGCCTAGTGCATTAACTGGCCCAGTCCAACCTTTAGGCCCACACCATATTGTCCTGAAAACTGCTTAAGTTTAGTTGGTGCTAGTAGTTAATGCACTAGCCTATTTAAGTAATACAATTTCACATTCACAAATGAAGGTGAGACTAATCACTAGCCCCTTAAGTTCCGGTCCGGGGTGTTACAAATTCCCCTACTTAAATTCTGACGTCCTCGTCAAAACTCACAGATGGCCAGTCGCATTCTAGTACACATTCGTGCGCACCGCCATACGATAGTACTTCAGGTCTCTTTCAACCAATACATATCCGAATGCGACCGCACGATAGTACCCTCAGGATTGAACTGCTCTGCTACCATATGTAAGAGTCTAGTGCATTAACTTGCCCAGCCCAACCTTCAGGCCCACACCATAATGTCCTGAAAAAGGCTTAAGCTTAGTTGATGCTACTAGCATATTTAAGTAACACAATTTAATGTGGGACTAATCACAAGCCCCCCTTAAATTCCGGTCCGGGGTGTTACATAGTGAAAACAAATATTCAGGATTTCAGCAACAACAAAAACTAAGTACAAATTTAATTTTTATTATCACAACTTCACAAAAGAATTATTCACCTTATTACACAATGAATTGAAAAATAATAAATATAAACAATTAAAAAATATAAAATAGTGATTGAAATAAATAATTACAAAAGATTTGTTATCCACCTTAATATTACACACTCAGATATACAGCTTTTTTGTAACTGTTTATTTACAAGTAAAAAATAATACGTAACAAACATGTAAGTGGCTTAGTTCTTTTTTAGCATTTCCTTTTGTTCTTTCTTTCATTTTCAGTGAAGGTTCTCTTCTCTCAGCCTTCTTTTCTTCCTTTTTAAGTTTTTTTTTTCCTTTTTTCCTTTTTGTTTATTTTGTAATTATTTTACTTAAGTAAATGAAATACCAGTCCACTCATTGCTCTTTGTGAAATCAATGCCAACAATAAGATTTGATGATTCAAGCCCAGCCTGTGCTAGAGCCTCAGTAACCTGTAAATGAAAATAAAAGATAAAAGATATAAAATACACTCATTTTATATATTGACCAATTTTCGGAT
This sequence comes from Juncus effusus, assembly GCA_027726005.1. Classification (NCBI taxonomy): domain Eukaryota; kingdom Viridiplantae; phylum Streptophyta; class Magnoliopsida; order Poales; family Juncaceae; genus Juncus; species Juncus effusus. The sequence goes on along the minus strand of CM050896.1, from coordinate 8,658,760 downwards.
TAAAGAAAATAATTAATTATGATACACTGTTGTAATATAAAATGTCGTAAGCTGAAGATCATACTTATTTGTTTTCAGTTAGCTTCATTTTTAACTAAGTTTCATTGTGATTGTAAGACACTAATTAATTAATTAATTTGGTTAATTAGTTGAACTTTCTTCACTTTTATTCAACAAAAAGAAAATTAGTTGAATTTTCTTTTTTGATATAAAATTAGTTGAGCTTCCCAATCATCTGCACATTTTTATCAAGTCCAAAATTATATTGGTGATCGCCTTGCTATCATAATCGATCCATCATCATTATTATTGTATTACCGTCATTATCATTGTGAATATTATTCATTCATTTTTCACCGGTTTTAGAACATATTATCACCTCTTGGACGAAATTATTCATTCATTGATTTCTTTTGGTTCGCAAAAAAATGTTTGAAGCCAGTCCAATTCAAGCAAATAGCTCCTTCAAAAAAAAAAAATCCAACTCAAATAGTCCTTGTCATAAGTTTACCTTTTCTAATGAATTATAATTGTCACTTATGAATGTATATTTCGCGTCGATACGTCGCCGTTTGTCGCGATGACTCTCTTGATTGTAACTTGATGCGGCACCTCCCGTATTAACAAAAAATTGAGAGTAGATCAGATTGAAGAAATAATTCATTTCAGGAATTAACGGTGAATTTTATGACAACGAGCAGCTTAATATGTAGACATGAAGGCATGAAAATGAATTGAATCTTTCTCAAGCTGGGTTCGCGGAAAGTTTGTGAGAATTATGCGGACATTTTGATGGAATTATGTGGACATTTTGATGCAAGGTCGATCGTTCAGTTCTTTTAAATGAAGCTACTGAGCACATGCCTCTTTTGTAACTTGAATAACAAAATAGCTGTGACTTTTGCAAGTTGAATAACAAATTAGTTGTGAATAACGTGGGTTGTTTAATTTAATCGAAGAAAAGAAATGAAAAAGAAAAATTCACACCGAATTTTGATAACCTGTTCATATCGGGTATGTACTTTCATAATTTTCTATATTCATTATTAAATATCGTTTGCCAACCAGAGCTAATTTCTTTTTTAAGACAAGTCAATATGATATTCATTTATGGACAATTCTTTTGTGATGTACAATTGCCCCATCATTGCCTACGTTGTCATCATAACGTCAGATGTGAGATGTAGTAATCGGATGTCCATATGTAATTTCAAAACAACTATCCTATACCACCCATTAGTAGTACAATGGTTTCAACCATTCCAATGTGATATTTGAATAGTACAGCTGATGGACCCATGACTGGCATGATTTGATTTGTAAAAAGATAGGGAGCAAAGCGTATCCTATATTTTGAAATTATCACCTCTCTCCTTTTACTACCTCCGTGCACATAATTTTGAAAAACTTTCCAACAATTTCTTTCCAATTATATTAATACCTTAATTAGCGCCAAATGAAATAGTTTAGATTTACTAAATATACTTACCATATAAACCCTAATTATATAAAGTAAGGCAAATGATATGGACATAAATTCCTTTGATAGGAGCAGGAAATTTTAGAATAAAATTATGCGTTTACCTTTTTGTGTGAATTCAATACTTTTTAATTAAAAAAAACAAGAGTGGTGTCAATTCTTCTCTCTCCAAATTTAATGAGATTAATTCTTCAAATATTTAGAGTAATAAACGGGTCGGCAATCTATTAGCAGACAAAATACATAATAAAATTATTTAATAATCATCATATTATTCTTATTACAAAAATAGCTAATTTAAAATCTAATATGAGAAATGACATACTTGATTTATAAAAAAATAATTATTTTTTATTATTATTTTATTATTGTCATCAATAGATAGAATTTCTGAAATATGAGTATATGACTCTCATTTTTACATCACAAATTTTCGGGAATAAAATAATTTATTAAGAAAGGAATATATATTATTAATTCAATCAAAATCCAATCGAATAAGAGAATATTTTGGTGTTATCATATTTTATCATTGTTAATTAATAGCACTTCATGAAACAGTCAACAATCCATATCATTTGTAAGGGTTAAAAAAGTAAATTTAGTTTGCCATTTTCTGCTCTCATCAAAAAATTTGCTGCCCAAATCACCACCCATAAAGTAAACATAGAAAATGATAAACTCTAAATAAGGAAATTCTTTCAAATTGACTGATAATTAGGCTTATGTGGTAATTGACCGATTATTATGTATTCATTAAGGAATCAAATTTCTTTCATAATCACTGTCATAAATTCTTACCATAATTTTTTGTGGTAATTTTTTTTGGAAGGCATAAATAGTAATAAATTTTTGGAAGGCATAAATTTGAAAAACATTCCTTAACAAACATATATATTTAAAACAGCAATAATGGGACAAAAAAATGCTGATTAACGTGAAGAATCATAAGGAGTAATCATAGTAATAGTTAAAAAAATTGTATTAATTATCAACAAAACAATAACATATATATACATATTAATTACCATGAAGAATCATAAAGTAGTAAACATGAATAATCATAAAGTAGTAAACATAGTAATAGTTAAAAAAATTGTATTAATTATCAACAAAACAATAACATATTAATTACCAAAATGAACAGTGGTATTTTGAGCAAAGATGTGGTAATTAAATAATGGGAATGTGCAAGCACGACGACACTGTAAATATATTATTTTTTTTTCATTTTATATACTGTTTTCTCATTTGTTATTGGATCCGTCGTGAACAGTCGTGCTACAGTACCGTCATGCTCTATCAGGTCCCATAAATAAATAATCATAAATTAGTAATAAATAGTAAGAGTTAACAAAAATTATAGCAGTAACAACAAATCCAATAACAAATATCTACAAAATAATGACCAATGAGAACCCATTGTTTCTTAACATAAAAAATTACAATACAATTCATTGTTCAATTTTCATCATTCTTCACGAAAATAAAATTTCCAAAAATCTAATTTTCCATGAGCCAATCTGTAGCAAAAATTTTCTTCTTGCATCCAATACCTGATATTAAATAATTTTATAATAAAAATAAAATGAAGAAAAAATATAAAAAAGAGAAAAAAGAAAACAAAAAAAAGAAAAAAAAGAAAGCTAATTAAATAAAAAAACATAGATAACACTAATCAAGTTTAAGTTTTTTTAAGATATATTTAGTGTGTGAACCTGATTGGTTGGATTGTGCAAGTAAATGTATTAGACTAACATTTAGTCTCTTATTCAAACTTGAATATAGAAGAAATCACTTCATCTTTAGTTCATTAAAAAAAGGATAGTTTTAAAATTTTGAAACCCAAAAATACTCCAAAATTTCTGTATTTTTTACATTTTTAAGCATACAAAATTTATAAATTCCAAATTAGGAAGACTGGATAGTAAAAACAAGACATTGAACATGATTTTGGGATAGATTCAACTCCTGATTCAATAGTTGAGCTACAATTTCCCATACTCGAGCTGTATAGGAACAAAAGTTAAATAAATGGTCCACCGATTCACTCTCCTTCTTACAAAGTGCACATCAATTAACAATGCTCCAACCTCTTTTTAATAGATTATCGATCATGAGGATTTTATTTTGTTGCGCTAACCAAATAAAAATTTGCATTCGCAATGACGCTCTTATTTTCCAAATATTTTTCAATAGATTACCAGCTAGCACTTTGTAGGCGTTTCTGGTAGTAAAATAGCCTGTTTATTTCCATTTCCATTTAATCAAATCCCCTGACTCTGCGAGGTTGATGGAGTTGATTTTGATTTGCAGTTCTGATAACTCTTGCATTGCCTTATTTGATAAGGGGTTTCTTACATGCAAAGCTCTTGCAAGGTTTGTTTCTTGGACCCATTGATAGAATTCAACCAATGTGCCACTTCTTTCTTGGGAGAAAGAATAGAGGGAGGGTAAGGTAAATTTTAGTCTTCCTTCACTCCAATTTGAATCCCAAAAATTGAACATCCTTCTGTCACCAATAGCAAATTCTGTGCTAGCAAAAAAGAAGTTCAACAGTTTGCATACATCATTCCAAAAAAAAGAGTCCTGAGCCGAATTCCTCTTCTCATCCAAATTTGCAAACTGAATCGGACTTACTAGCTTTTGCCAATTAGATCCATTTTCTTGAAAATATTTCCATAGCTATTTGGTCATAAGTGCTTTATTAAATAATTCAAGATCAATAATACCCAACCCCCCTACTTCCTTGGGTCTACAAGCTTTTTTCCAAGAGATCTATAACCTGATTCTTTATTTCCTTTCCATAGGAAGTTTCTTCTTATTTTATCAATTTCTTTTATCACCCATTTTGGAAAGGAGAAAACAGAGAGAGAATAAACATGAATAGTAGTCAACACGGAATTGATAAGTACCAATCTCCCTCCTATCGAAATGAGACTTTTTTGCCAGCCCTCAAGCCTCTTAGCTATTTTTTCTATTATCAGACGGAACTCCTGTTTAGTTGGTCTTTTATAATGTAACGGTAGGCCTAAATATCTCATAGGCAAATTCGTTGGGGGACATCCAAAATTCTCAGCTAGACTAGTCAGTTCATTATCATCAACATGAATGGTAGCCACTTCTGACTTATCAAAATTTATTTTTAAACCTGAAACTTTCCCAAACATTTCCAGGATTGATTTAAACCTCCTGATCTGATCAACCTCCAGGGGGATGAAGAATATGGAATCATCAGCATAGAATTGCCCGACATAAGTATCCGGGACCGGTCTAATAAAGAATCTGCTATTTGCTAATTTCTCTATTATTCTCGCTAAGGTGTCCATAATATAATAAATATGTATGGTAATAAAGAATCTCCTTGTCTAACTCCCCTTTTTAAGTGTACATTTTTTCCGGATACTCCATTTAAAATAATTCTTGTTGAGCTTTTTAGAATGGCATTTTGTATCCAAATCCTCCATGTATTACTAAATCCTCTTACTTGGAGAATGGCATCAATAAAATCTCAACTAACTGTATCGAAAGCCTTATAAATATCAGCTTTAAATATTAGCATAGACACTTTTTGGACATGTGATTTATGTAATATTTCCCTTGCGAACATAAAGCAATCAGCAATGTTCCTTCCTTCAATGAAGCCGGATTGATTCCTTAGAATTAAATCATCTATATACCGTTTTAGTCTGTTGGCCAATACTTTTGAGAATATCTTTTGAAGGTTACTGATTAAGCTTATTGGTCTGAAGTCCTTCGGGTGACAAGCATTTTATTTCTTAGGAATTAGCGCAATAAAAGATTCATTGAATTTACCCAAACCTGTCAAGGTGTGAGCTTCATTATTCAAAATCGTCAATATTTCTTTCTTTAAATCAGACCAATAAGCCTTAAAAAATTCTCCTGTGAAGCCATCGGGTCCAGGAGACTTGTCTTTCGGCCAATGTTCTATCACTTCATTAATTTCTTCCATTTTTAATGGTTCATCAAGACCAATTAGTTCGCGGTTTGAATCTTCAAAAACCCGATTTAGATTTAAAACTTGGTCAATACAAATCCTTTCCCCTTCATTACCCATAAAATTTCGATAAAATATATGTAGAATATCCGCCTTTTTTTTATGTTCTCTAATTTCCTCGTCACCATTCTTCAACATCGGGATCATTAAATTATTTTTATTTAAGGTAGCTTTTTGATGAAAAAATTTGGTGTTTGTATCTCCTTCCTTGATCCATCTAACCTTGGCTCTTTGTCTCCAATAAATCTCATCAAGTACAGCTAGCTCCTGGAATCTTTTCTTTGATTTATCCCTCACCCAAATTTCTAGAGCTGAAAATTCCAGTTTTAAGGATGAAACATGTCCTATTGGATACTTCGGCTTGATTACCTGTTTGGGCCTGAATTACCACCGGGAATTGTAACAAAGCCCGCTCAAAATATTCACAAAATTCAATTTTTTTAGAAAAAAATGTGGCTCGTGTATTCACCACCCTCAGAAAACATTAATATTGAAAAAAAAAATCTTCACTCTCTTGTTCTAGTATCGCTCTTTTTGTCTAGCCAATGTAAAACATGTTTATAATTTTCAATCTCAATCTGAATATTACCGGTTCTCTCCTTCCTCCATTTCTTTAAAGTCTTTCCCAAGTTTATTAACTTATTTGAAATTGGTCTATCGTATGACATCTTGTATGTAAATGTGAACTAATGATCTCTTTTGCTTCTTCGTTCCTTAGCCAATGTAAATCTTACCTCTCCTTCTGAAAAAATAAGTTGTATTGTCTACGGACAATGTCAAAATAAAATAAGTTGTATGGAGAAAGAATACATAGATCGTGAAGTTTTAATTTTTGCAGCAAAATGAAATTAAAAATATGTGATAATTTATATTTATTTATTAATTGAAAATTAATGAGTGCAAAAAATTGGTAACATTTCAATTTCATTTTTTCTTTTTCATATTAAATACAACTATACATAATTGGAGGAGTTATGATGGGTTACAACTCGTTCCATCTATTTGACACCTTAACATTACATAAAAACTATGTTGCACGGATACGAGTACGAGTATCGTATCTGATACGATATGGATATGGGGATACGATAAATCTTAAAAAATTTAGAATACTAATACGGCTATATATATATATATATATATATATATATATATATAAACTATTTTTTTATATTTATATAATATAATATTAAAAAATAAATAAATTAATAATTAATAATCAATATTTCAAATTTAATATTAAAATATATGAATGAAATTAAACACATACTTGATACTTAAATGTTTGTAAACTTCAAAAATTGATTTAACGAAAGCCATCGATTTCTTGCTTTCTTGGAATATATTTTTTATTATTTAAATTATTTTTGTAATTATAAAACCCAAATAAGTCTTTTTTTTGGTTTGAATGTTGGTCAAAATTTGATTTAAGAAAAAAATAATTAAAAAAATATAATGGACCAATATATATAGTGGATATATCTCAAAAGTACCATGGCAGTATTCTAGAAGTATCACTGCCGTATCCTGAACGTATCCGAATTTTTTTATTATTAAATTAATCGAATACACCACGTGGCATATTCGATACGTATCAGAGCCGTATCACAGCTGAATCCTTATCGGATACACGTATTCTCAAGATACTTTCTAGTTTTTTGAGTATCCGCGTAACATAACATAAAAGACAAAAAATCTTGCAATAAATAAAGGTAATGATGGGGCAATTGTTTGTCACAAAAGAATTTTCTTGTTTCTTTATAAATGAAATGAAGCCCTTTGTTTTCTTTTGAAGCAATAACTGGTATTTTTTTTTCCCTTTTAAAACACGTAAATAAGGTAGTTTGGGGTTTGCGCTAACTAGGGAAATTTATTTAATTTTGTTAACGGAGGTAATTTTCTGGGATGTGATAACAAAAAGACTTTTTAGCAGCTTATGTGTGGTTTTTTGAATTTTTTTAAGTAGCATCATTTTGAAAAATAATTAAGAAAATAGAGCTGGTTTGAAATTATTTATTGAAGTAGCATTTATGCCAAGTTTTTTGGAGGAACGGTGAATTTTGTATTTTCCTCTACGCCCAGTCATTAGTAACCTTAAACACACCTTAATTAAATTAAAAAATACTGTTCCGTCAAGCTATTTAGCGGAACAGGTTAAAATTTTAATTTTCAACGTTAACTGCAAATTAGTGAAAAATAAAATAAAAAAAATTATTCAGCAGATTAGTGGGGCACAACAATGATTTTTTTTGCTAAATTTTCAGGAGTTGTTCAGGGGCAAAAAAATATGAAATAGACTGTTCCGTCCACTAGTTTGACAGAACACATATTTGTTTTGGGTTAATTTTCTTGCTAAATTTGCAGTTAACACAAAAAATTAAAATTTTAACATGTTCCGCCAAATAGCTTGGCGGAACAGTATTTTTTAACCTAATTAAGATATGTTTACGGCTGCTAAATGGCTGCCCCGTAGTCTCTATTAAGACCCGTCACTGATTTAGCACGTATGGTGTCATCAAATAAGAATCATTCAAGACAGATCATTTCATTCATTAATTGAAAATTCTTCATATAGTATGGTGTGTGTAGAAATTCCATCCTTACGATGCTATTTTTTTTTTTTTTTTTTGAGGAAAAGCTTGAGCTAAGGATGCTAACTTTAATTAACCAGAAGAGTTTGATTTTCAGATTTAGTAAATTAGATTTAGGTTTATTTACATTTTTTCTAAATTTTGTATATAAAACTCTTGTAATTACAAAAAATATATAAGAAAGCTTTATATTTGGAAGGGGATAAATAAGCCATCTCCAAATTTCTGTAAAAAAAGTTATAAAGAATAGTTCCACGATGGTTATAAATAAGGTGATCACTTTACTTTGGATCAAACAAAATATACAAAATATTATCAAATAAATGTATATTTTTTTGAAAATTTTCTTATATTAAATACACTATAATTCTACTAATATATATACTATTAGGGAGTCATGCCCTCTCAGTCAAAAATCTTAGGGAGCTATCAGTCCTTTTTTAGCTCCATCTTTGCTTATATTATCAATTGGTTTTTATAAGTTTCTATTGCTATAGAAAAATAAAAATGTACAATCTATGTATTCTTTTTATTTTTAAGTAGAGGTAAGAAACAAGAATAGACAAAAATATCAACCATTCAGATGGTATGTAGGAGTTTTTGTATAATATAGATTTCCTTGCATTTGCTAAAAAAGACATTAGATTAGTTATTAACTTAAGTGGCTCTTTTGTCTTGTAGTAAGTAGGTCAATGGCTGTGTATTTGAGAGTATAATTTTTTTTTTTTGCGAAAACTCGTAGGCAGGGACGAAGCTTGACGGTATTATTTGGGGAGGTCAAAAAGAATTTTTCTCATTGATTAACACTTAGCAAATTTTTTGGAGGGGCTAAATACATAAAAATACATGTATTTCAAAAATTTATTCAGTAAAATACTACTAATATATACTACGCTTTCAAAATCTTAGAACGGCCATGGTTCATCTTAATTCCTATTAAGCTCCGTCTCTATTTGTAGACGACTTGAAAATATGATTAGAATTTCGAACTGAACTTTTCAAATAAACATTTTGGAAGGAAAAGTGAGATTTCTCCATCCAATAAAAAACATCCGGCTAGTTTCTCTTGAAGCATGAAGTACCGCTGTACCGGGTAGAAAAAAATATATTTTTGTAAAAGCAATATATAAAATTACCAAAACAATATATCTAGCTAATTTTGAAAAAATTAGAGATAATAAAATCAATATATAACTGTCATGACGGGGACATATAGTATAGGTATAAAATCAGTATATTAAAAATAAAAAATAATATATAAATCAACAAAATCTTGAACAAAAACTAAATAAATCAACAAAATGACGCACATTAAAAAATAGTATATAAATTACTTAGAACAATACACAAAGATTAGAAAAAACATAAAGTATGGATAATTATATAATTGTTATAAGAAAGATTGGCTGGGTCAACTAAGTCAATTACTCTACAATTGTCACGGTGACTATTACGCCCAAATGACACGTTAGCATTATCCCATGGAATTTATGGTGACAAATACAATCAAAGTAAAAAAAAAATTGAATTGTAGATATCTAATGATAATGCCAAGTCAACGTGGAAACTCCAAGCGCAACCAGATTCGGATGGAATCAACCAGCGACATCACATATTATTTCCTTATTTTCGTCACCTTATTCATGCACATAACACCTCATAATTAGTGAATATAGAAAGATTAAAGACGACCAATAGGAAAATTAGGTCAAGTCCTCTGTTTTTATTGGGGAAATTTGCAAAAAAGCCCCTACGTTATGCCTTAATTGCAAAAAAGCCCCTGCATTATTGGAAATTGCAAAAAAGCCCCTGCATTATTGCTAAAATTTCAAAAAAACCTCTACCGTTAGTTTCAGTAGTTTAGTCACTTCAAAAGTATTTAAATTAACATTTTGTTTCATAAAAATATTTTCTTACAAAATATATTTTTAAAAACTATTCTAAAATATTTTTTGAAAAATGTCTTTCTTAAAAATATTTTTTTCAATTTTTTTGGTAAATTTTTAGTATTTAAATTAACATTTTGTTTCAGAAAAACATTTTCTTACAAAATATATTTTTAAAAACTATTCTCAAATATTTCAAAAAAATATTTTTTGAAAAATGTCTTTCTTAAAAATATATTTTGGAAAAAATATTTTTTTCAATTTTTTTGGTAAATTTTTTTTTTCATAATTTATATTCAGAAAGTTTTTATTCTAAGAAAAATATTGTATTGAGGAAAATATTTTTCTATGAAATTTATTTTTTTAAAGTATTTTTAGAAAGATTATTTTCTAGATTTTTTTGAAGAAAAATTATTTTAAAAATAATTATGAAAAAGTATTTTTTTTCTTAAATATTTTAAAAAATAAATATTATTTTTCAGTAAAACAATTTGTTAAAAATATATGTTTCTTAAAACAAAAGTTTTTCCGAAACAAAATATTTTTCAATAACAAATTTTTTTTAATTTTTTTTCTTAAAAATAGGTTTAAAAATATTTTTTAAGAAAAATAATTTTCTGATAAAATGTTAATCAATATTTAAAAAAATAATTTTGAAGTGATTAAACAACTGAAACTAACGATGTTAACTTCAATCTAATGGTAGGGGCTTTTTTGCAATTTAAGCAATAATATAGGGGTTTTTTTACAATTTCCAATAAGGAAGGGGCTTTTTTGCAATTAAGGCATAATGTAGGGGCTTTTTTGCAAATTTCCATTTTTTTTTCTTTTTCTTTATAGCCCGTAGGTAAGCGGGTTGGGGTATGGTCCAACATATGTTGGACCATGCTCCGTCCAACATATTAATAACCATCTGATTTTGTTTGTGATATACAGTGACTTCACATCGTTAAATCTAATAAAAGAATATATTAATTTTTTTATTTAATGAGTATATTGTAAGAAAAAATATAGACATAATTACAATATATATGAAATAAAATCATTCAAATTATATATAAAAATTAGTATTACAAAGTTTCTAAGAATATTTTATAAGTGTAAAAAAATAACAAATCATATCAAAAATTTAATACATCCTTTTATTGGGTTTAACGGTGTGAAGTTACCGTTTATCATAAACTAAAATCGGATGGTTATTAATATGTTGGACGGAGCATGGTCCAACACATGACCGGAATGATTAAAGGTTGTTTTAGGGCTTACGCTAGGGAATTTAAATTTTATAACGGATATAAATTCGTAACGGAAATTTAGCAGCTTCGGTCTTTTGTTGGAAAAAACTTTGGGTTTGTTCAATATTGTGGAATTCGACCAATTCGTAAGTTTTACTTTTATACAACGTCTATCTTTATAGAGAAGTTCTTCAATACATCTAATCTTTTTGGACCGTCCATTATAGTAGATCTAATGGTTAGAATTAATTGTAGTGACCTGTTAAATTCATACAGCCAGTTTAGCCAGTGATTTAATTTATACAGCCGGTTAAATATTTATTAAGTGAGGGTATATTAATAATTTTAAACCACCATCACATGGGGATGTGGGCAGTTAGGTGAAACATTAAATATAATATGTTACAATTATACTTTTATAACTAGTGTGACGGGTTGATTTATTAGCCTTTATAGCATCCACCATACAAGCTACTCTTACTATTATTCATCTAGAATTTACATCTTTATTCTGGCAACAAATATATATTTTTTTCCAGAACCAAAATGCACACACACAAAACTAAAAATAAGGATAAAAAGTTAACTCATAACAATAGAGGAAAATTTATTCCGTTTCCAATAAAATATTTGACTATGTTGTTATCTTGCTATCTATTTATTTTTTATCATACCTCCATATATTTTTTATTAAAGCTATGTATTATTAATATTATTTATTATAACTAGTATATATTTGATTATGTAAGTTTTGTGCTTACAAACTCATTATAATTTGTATGCTACTCACATATATAATATTTTAATAACTTGTTTTATTCATTTATAAAAAAAAATTATGTTTTCGTAAATTCATAACATAAAAAATGTATAATGTGGCTCGATGGATCTAAGTCATGCCTCATTAAGCAAAAAATGATATATAAAAATTCTTTTAAATGAAATATATTTATTTGTAGTATATTTATGAAAATAAATATTAGGATATGTATCCAATGCAATGAACGAAAATAAAATATAGAAAAGGATAAAAAAGTACTTTTTGGATATGGTTAGCATAGCAATTGTTTCTTTTTATCTCGGCTTTGCCCTCAAGAAATAAACGGCTAAGATGAGATTGTATGAGCGAAACGTTTTTGTGAGTGAGTGTATGGAAGCATTGCCCATCTTTATAAGGTTTTGGTGGAGTAATTTCTTGAAAATAAATAATAACTTTTCGAGTCAGAAGTGTGACATAACTACCTCTAATGTCATCAAATATGAAACATTCAAGATGATCTTTTCATTCACTGAAAATTCTTCATATACGACCTTGTGTGTTCAGAAATTCCATCCTTACACGATGCTAATTTATCAAGAAGAGTTCCACATTGGTTATAAACTTATACGTACCTAGCTAGGGGTTAATAAAGGCCACTTCACTTTGGATAAAACAAAATATAAAAACATGTGTTAAATACTATCTACGTATTTTATTATAATAGTATAGACATAAACAGTTAAACAAAATAATGAGACAGCTTTGTAATAGTATAAACATAGTTCAACAAAATTATAAAACAGCATTGTAACCTTTTTTTTTTTTTTTTTTTGACCAAAAGCTTTGTAACCTATTAATTGTGCAAGTAACAGCCATACTTATTCAGAACGACAGAACCGTCCATCTAATCTAAAATTATTTTTTGTCAAAATCAATGTCATTTGTTATTAATAATGTCTCAGGTCTTGTTAAAATATCATTCAAAAAAATCTTTTATTGGGTGAAAAGTTCTACCCGTGATGAACTTGCCTAGAAATTATATTCTTGTTTTTAAATACTTTTTTATGCATCTCTTAAAATAGTAGGTTATTACGTGTCAGCCATTATGTATTAAATATTTCCGGTTGCAGAAAAAATTGGTCATTATGTCTTGGTTCTCATTCAGCACCGTCTAATATTTTCTATGTTCCACTTTTGGTTGTAAAGGCTCTTTCACGTTGTATTTTCTTTTGAATCCTGTACGGGCATCTCAGTTTTATAGGAGATGAAACTATATATATATATATATATATATATATATATATATATATAATCTTTTTTCAAAAAATAAACTACATATAATCTCTTTTGTTTAGTTTTTAATGAGTATTTAACTAATTGCCTACTCCAGCATAAAACAAAAAGAGTTGTATAATGAAGTATATAAAATTCTAAACTTTATGCAACTATATCTGGAGTTGTTTAATATGTGTCTTCATTTTATCGTTACAAAGGATTTATGAGTTACGACATTAAACTTCCCATACAGTTTTAAGAAAACAAAAGGACCCTTTAACTAATGAATAATAATTATGTAAATTATCTAATCTAGTGGTACATATTATTTATGAGAAGTTAAATAAGACTAAATAACATTGGCATCTTCCTTCCAAAAAACTATTGACTTCTTGCAGTGTATAATGGCAATTTATTAAATAAAATTAATATACAGAAAGGTCTCCTATTTTTGTTAATCCTGAAATATTCACTGGAAAAAAAATCAAATTATTCCACCTCATATGCTCCTCTGTAAACTTCCAAGCAATTGTTGAATTAATTGGTATATTAGGCCAGTTCGCCGTCCTGTTTCTCATTCTGTTAAAATATCTTTCTGTACATAAGTTTTGTTTTTCTTTGATACTCAATTGCGATAGCTGATGAAAGGTTTTGGACATAAACAATCGCGGTATTCCGTTATAAAAGATTGCTATGATTCTGCTGAGCAGGTAATTACTTAAAGTCGAAACCGGACTATATTGAACTTGTTCAATACTTCAAACATTTTTTTAGAAGAACTAATTTAATCAAAATATCACGATTGAACTTCCCTTTTCTTTCCTTCTAAATCCATAATGGATGTATCTCGATTGAATGCCCCTTTTTTTCTTTTTCATGCAGTTGTGTTAAATTATTTTTAATGGCTCATCCGCTCATGTTTTTCATCCGAAATGTTTTAAATTTTTAACATGTCAAAATTGCATTGTCGTTTCTAGCCTCTAGGTCTGGGCTACTGAAGCATCAAAAATAAAAATTACATTGTCAGATATATTGCTATATTACTTTTCGGGATCCAGATGTTGCAATATAAACATTTTCAGAAAATGCTTAGTGATCAAAGAGACATGTTTCCACTAACACAACAAAAGAAAAAAAATCATCAAATATCAAATATGAGATTTTTCTGTCAAAGATACCTGTTATTTTTTCTTTTCCAAAGGGAAAAAAATATTATGTAATGTTAAAATTGTTGTCTTTTTTCTCTTTTTTTTATGTAGGTTACTGCAGAGCTTGCAAAAGCCGGTCTCGAGTCGTCAAATCTTATTATTGGAATCGATTTCACAAAGAGCAATGATTGGACTGGTAATTCATTAATGACAATTTAGTAACTTTTATTTGATATTTAAATCATCAAAATTCCTAGTTACTACTTTTTATCGTATATATATTTGGTTATTGGAGGAAATTTTGTTTAAATTTATCAAGAGAATTTATATATCTAAAAAAGTTACATTTTTCACATTTTTGACAGGTAAAAATTCATTCAATGGATTGAGCTTACATCATATAGATGACCATCCAAATCAGTACGAAAGTGCGATTTCTATAATTGGACGAACATTATCTAGTTTTGATGAAGATAATATGATCCCATGTTTTGGATTTGGAGACTGTAATTCCTTCATTATATCTTTTTTTAATTATAATTCGCGCTACAAAAAATGCTATATATGTAATTTTATTTTACAAACAATTTTTTTCAGCAACAACACATGATCAAAATGTCTTCAGTTTTTATCCTGATCATAGATCGTGTAACGGATTTACAGAGGCATTAAGTAGATATAGAGAACTCGTACCAAACCTCCATTTAGCTGGTAAATAAATTTCACAGATTCAGAAGAAAAAACTTATTTCAGGTTTTAAAATTTTAAATATTTTTGATATGTTTTTTTCCTTATTTACTTTTCACAAGGACCAACTTCTTTTGCACCTATGATCGAAATGGCAATGTCAATTGTCGAAAAGAGTGTCGGACAATATCATGTTTTGTTAATTATTGCTGATGGTCAGGTATGTAAAAGTAAACAAAAACTATTATCGCCTCAAACATATTTCAGTCATCATCATAACAAAATTTGTTTACCACCTACCAGTTAAATATTTACTGCAAATATAGTGTTGTGATGTGTTTGTCTACTGACAAGAAAGTTTGTATGAAATGATGATGTGTAGGTTACAAGGAGTTTAAATACTGAAAATGGACAGTTAAGCTCACAAGAGCAATTGACAATTGAAGCTATCGTAAAAGCCAGGTAAGCTGATCCAGAAATTTAATCCGTGCAAGTAATAAAAAAGAAATAAATAAACACCTAAAAAATCAGATAATTCAAAATTTAAGAATTCGAAGAAAATGATCAAAGAGGATCGTATTATAATACTGATCAAATATTTGTTTATGCAAAGACTGATTTTCTTAGTTTATTTCGTAAACAAAGAGCTGTCTTTTCTGTTATATAATACCTTACATTATTAAAGATAAGAAACTAATTAATATTTATTATATATTTCTCTTTTCCAGTGAATTTCCCTTATCAATTATTTTAGTTGGAGTTGGAGACGGTCCATGGGACATGATGATGCAATTCGATGATAATATTCCCGCAAGATCATTTGACAATTTTCAAGTTAAATTTCCTTTAACCTAATCATGTCACTATTTATATAAACACAAACAAATTTGAAATAATTATGTTTTTTATAATTTGAGAATTTCATGAATTTTCAGTTTGTGAATTTTACGGGCATAATGTCGAAAAACATCCCTCAACCCAAAAAAGAGGCTGAATTTTCTCTTGCAGCATTGATGGAAATTCCGGCTCAATATAAAGCAACAATAGAACTTGGAATATTAGGGTACTTAATTATGTGAAATAATCATGTATCATCAATCTCATCTGATTATAAAGTTTGTTGATTCATGAACTAATTTATATTTTTATTTTCGGTAGTCGTCAGACTGGAAGGTGTTTAATGAGGGCCCCACTACCGCCCCCTATATCTCAATCTTCAAATTCAAATTTGTTTCAACAAAATACATCACAAAATACTGGTATGATATTTAATGCCGGTACCTCAAGTTCTGTATCTCCTACAACTGGTTTGGATGATCAGGTATTATATTATTCATGAATCTATTTCTTCAAACCCTTTTTGTTTTAATTTTAACAATAATAATTTCATGGTTAAATTAATATAATTTAATTTAAATAATTTGAACAGCATGCTTGTCCTGTTTGCCTTGTAAATCGAAAGGACACGGTTTTTGGATGCGGTCATCAGGTAATATATATAAGCTCACTTCTATTTTTTATTTTTTCTGAAAGATTAAAATGACTTTGTTGATCTTTACATTTAAAAAATCATTTTCGGTTTTTAATTAAGATGAATTAAGTGGTTAAATTTGTAATTCTACTGTAAAGTAGGAAAATGTTATATATTTGCCAAATATTATAATTTTTATTTCACATGTATCCAAATAAATTTTCTAACGGCAATTTTACATTTCAGACATGCAATGACTGTAGCAGGAGCTTGCAGAACTGTCCCATTTGTCGTACTTCAATAACAACAAAAATAAAATTATATTAAGGGAATAATAATAGGTGTCAAACAGTCGGGTTGGATCAATTTGGGTTCATGTCAATTTAGATTATGGATCATTCGGGTCACAAATCATCGTATGTGTCATTCGCGAATCATTGTATTTTACTATTTTGGGTCATTTGAGTAATGTGTCATTCGGGTTTGGTTTATGGATGAATTGAGGTTGATCCTCAGGTGGGATTTGGATATACATCACTCAAGTCAGGGTTGCGAGTCATTCAGATTGAAATTTCGAGTCATTATTTTAAGGTCAATTATGTTAAAATAAACTATGAACTCCGTGTTTCAGTATATTTTGTGTATTAAAGTATATTCTGAATCAATCATATGGATTATTTGGGTTTGGGTTATTTAAGATTTTGAATCGAATCGGGCGAGTTCATGGGTCAGGTCAAAATATTATTTTGAAACATATTTTTGTTTATTTACGTACTATTTACAGTTAATATAAAATTTATAATATTGAAACTAATAATGAAATCATTTTTATATAATTTTTGCACATACCTGACCATCTGCAATAATTAACAACGAGATATTGGCTGCCATTCTCCTCCACAATTGACATTGCAGTTTCAATTATCGGAGTGAAAGAAGTAGGACCTAGTATGAAAAAACAAAGAAAAATATTAGTTCTAACGTACATTTGTCAAATTAACACCAAAATTTTAAAATTTTCTCAACTATTATGATTTTTTGTTAAAAAATAGGTACCAGCTAATCGCACATTCGGTGCAATTTCCCTCTATCGTGCTAAAGCCTCGGTAAATCCATTGCTCGGTCTTCCGTCTGGGTAGAAACTAAAAACATTTCGATCATGCGTAGTACCTGCCAATATAATATAAGATGGAAATATATTACAATGAGCTCTTATATCATACCCAAAGCGTTTTTAAACTTTTAAGCAAGATTTAATCGAAACCATTCAATTAGTGGGGGTATTTTGGTCATTTGTCCTCATTAATTAGCCAGATAGGTATTCATTATTCTTCCCATAATTCATGCATTTCTATCCTCTCTATTTCCTATCTACCCAACGTCTCCATTGTATTTCCTCTTTTTAGTCTTATCTTTTATACTGGTTTCCTTGAAAATTAATCACTCGAATTTTAAATGGAAAAAAATTATAACTGAATCCCATGTTCTTTCAATGAATGCGTATAATTTGTGCTTAGAGTTGCTGTCTCAGTGCACAATTATATTCGCATGAAAAGCAATCTAAGAAGCAAAGGAATAATGTACAGAGAACCAAGAGTAAACCTTGCTTGAGAGAGACACAAGTTGTTAAATTAATTGGCTGTATATCTTGTAATAGATATATTTGACAAAATAGTATCTCTTGAATATGCAAAAACAAACTATTAATAAAAAAAAGAGAAAAGTCCAATTTTACCCCTCAACTATTGAATTAGTTCATTTTTAGTCCCTCAACTTTTTTATGGTACAATTTTAGTCCCTCAACTATTTAATAAGTGGGTTTTTGGTCATTCAATCCGTTAAGTGCTTAAGTGTCCGTTAAATATGACACGTAATCAATGATGTGGCATATATTCTTAATACATACACAATAACGTGTTAATTTTTATTTAACAAATAAACATGCATAAAAAATATACATTTTTTTAATAAAAATAATATTTTATGAAAAGAAGGGAATTAATAATTTTTTTATTTTTTTCAAATATTTGTCACGTTACTAATGCCACGTCATTGCTTACGTGTCAAATTTAACGGACACATATGCACTTAATGGATGGAAGGACCAAAAATACACTTATTGAATAATTGAGGGACTAAAATTGGACCAGTAAAAAGTTGAGGGACCAAAAATGAGCTAGTTCAATAGTTGAGGGGGCAAAAATAAACTTTTCTCTAAAAAAAATACTATGCACATTCATGATAAAGATAAACCATAGAAGATAATATTTTCCAGGGTAAATTTCACCCTAGGTCACTCAACTTTCATAAAATAACCAAATAGGTCACCCAACTTTGAATTGTCCCCAATAGGTTACTCAATTTTTGATTTTTCCAAATTAGGTCACCCGGTTAACTTTTCATCCATTTATTGACGGAATTGACACGTGTATGACACGTCATCGCTGATTTAAGCAGTCCACGTCATCACCGACTTATAACTCAAATAATCATCTCAAGTATACCAAAATCACAAGAGGTTATCCAACTTTATAATTATTTCACTGCAGGTCACTCAACTTTGAAAATTTATCACCAAAGGTTACTCAACTTTAAAAATATATCATGAGAGGTCACTCAACTTTAAAAATATATCACGAGAGATCACTCAATTTTAAAAATATATCATAAGAGGTCACTCATCTTTACAAATATATCACAATGGCTCACTCAACTTTAAAAATATGTTACCAAATATCACTATCTTTAATTATATGTTAAATTTTAATTTGTTGAGACGATTATAGTTCATGTGGGACTTATTTTTTTCTTTAAATATTAATTACATGATTTTAGCAAAAATGAGATAGTTATAAAATATCATTTTTATAAAATACTGAACAATATTTTTCCAAAAGTACTTTACAAAAATATTTTATATCATTTTTAAAAAAATTATAAAAACATTTAGAAAAATATTTTTAGAAAAGAATATTTTTTAAGGAAATATTTTCATTTTTCAAAAAATTACATTTCAAAAAATATTTTATAAGAGAATATTTTCTTTAAAAATGAAAGTATTTTATAAAATACTTTATTAAAAGTATTTGTTTATAAAAAAAAATTGAAACATAATTTTTTTAGAAATGAAAACTATTTTTTTGAAAAAATATTCTTTTCTGAAAATATTTTTTGGAAAAATATTTTTCTGATTTTTTTAGATTTTTTTTTAAATGATATAATTTTTTTATAATTTTTTTGTAATTTTTTTATTTCATAAAAATGATATTTTATAACTATTTTGTTTTTACTAAATTTAAAGAAAAATAAGTCTCACATGAACTATAATCGTGTCAACAAATTAAACCAACATATAATTAAAGATAGTGATATTTGTTGACATATTTTTAAAGTTGAGTGACTCATTGTGATATATCTGTAAAGTTGAGTGTCCTCTTATGATATATTTTTAAAGTTGAGTGACCTCACGTGATATATTTTTAAAGTTGAGTAACCTTCCATAATATATTTTTAAAATTGAGTGACCTTTGGTGATAAATTTTCAAGTTAAGTGACTTGCAGTGAAATAATTATAAAGTTGGATGACTTCCTGTGATTTTGGTATATTTGAGATGATTATTTGAGTTATAAGTCGGTGATGACGTGGACTGCTTAAATCAGCGATGACGTGTCATACACGTGTCAATTCCGTCAATAAATGAACGGAAAATTAACCGGGTGACCTAATTTGGACAAATCAAAAGTTGAGTGACCTATTGGGACAATTGAAAGTTGGATGACATATTTGATCATTTTATGAAAGTTGAGTGACCTATGGTAAAATTTACCCTATTTTCCAATATATATTTATTATTGCCTTGAAAAAAAAATCAACAAATTACATTAAGAAATTTTCATTTCTTCACTGAATATTAACCCCCAAATACCAATACAATAAACCAAATTGAACCCCCTAATTTCCTATAAATACGAAATGGTATTACAAAACCCTAAATAAAGCTTGAAGCCCTAGCTCTCTCTCCTTTATACAATTCGCCGGGAATAAATACAGATTCTCCAACAAATAACCCGGCAAATTAACTGCCGAATCGGGCATCAGATCGTCGGTCTGGCGGAAATGGGCGTACCAATGACGCTTCGGCTAAGTGAGGAAAGATATTAACGAGCATCATATCATTTGTTTTTCACTGCATTCCAACAACCAAAATAATATGATTATATCATTATTATCTGACATTCAAACAATCAATAGTAAGTAATAGTTGAATACCTGAAAAGGAGAAATATCATTAATTCGTTTAAACATGCTGAACATTGCTAATTACGTCCAGAAACCAGATACTTGCATCTTTATCAATTTATCATCCTCCTCAAATGGCACTGTAATTATTATGTAAATTCAGCATAATTCATTGTCTCAAAAACTATACTTTATCATATACAAAGAAAAGAAGCACAATTAAACACTGAATTTAACAAATCGGTACTGAATTTTAATTGGCAAAGCTGAATTGAACTCAAAGCTACAATCTTGTAGCATCTCCAAGTAAGAAATAAACAAAAAATCGGAAAATCAACATAGGGGGCCTGAGTCATAGAGGCAGCATCCCAACCGCACACGGATTTCTAAAGCAAAAAAGCAAAAAAGGACGAGACGAAATGGAATTTTGCTCAAACAGAGAAAGAAAAGGGGAAACAGTACCTTAGCTTTCACGACGATCTAGCCTCTTTTCGCCAGTCAGCGGCTCCCATCGTGCGCTAGGGTTTCGTGAGTTGAGAGAGAGAGAGAGAGGATGCGAGCTAGGGTTTCGCGAGCTGAGACTAAGAGGAATTCGCTAGCTCCGATTGCAGAGAGTCACGCAGAGGCGGAGGAGAGAGTCCCCGCTAGGAGAGGAACAAAGGTGGCGTTCCCCAGTTCGGCCCAAAGAGAAAGAACGAAGGAATCAGTGACCGGCTAAAATTACTAATTTGCCTTTTCCTGCGAATCTATGAAAGAAAGGTAACCGGCTGGGAATCAAATTTTACCGGCTGGGAATTCTCTCCATCAATTATAACCATCCGATTTAAGTAGTTACCTGAAATTAGAACCGTTCATTTTTTCCTCTCGGTAGCATATAATTTTCCTATTACAATGTACTTCAATAAATTAATAAATAAATATTTTCACATGATTGTTTACTATTTCTTATTTTATGTAGAAATGCATCCACAACAATCTTTTGATATAGAAAATAGTTTTCCAATTTTACCGTCTCCGAATCCGAAGCATGGGATTAAATTGCCTTCATCAAATGTGGATAATGTTTGTCCAACAATAGAAAGTGATTGCTCGTAAGGATTCGGCGCCAATGTGATGTAAACTTTTTCCATTAAACGATCTCCTTCCTGTTGATTTTTTAAATTTTGAACATAATTAATGAAAAATATAAAATACAAAAACACAATTGTGGTAATTGCAGGAAATTAAGTAATTGCAATACCAGTCCACTCATTGCTCTCGGTGAAATCAATGCCAACAATAAGATTTGATGATTCAAGTCCAGCTTGTGCTAGAGCCTCAGTAACCTGTAAATGAAAATAGAAGATACAAAATAAACTCATTTTATATATTGACCCATTTTTAGATTAAAGAAATTAATTAATTAATGATACATTGTTGTAATATGAAATGTCATAAGCCGAAAGGTCATACTTATATTTATTTTCAGTTAGCTAGCTACATTTTTAACTAAGTTTCATTGTGATTGTAAGATATTAACTATATTTTGTTAAATTAGTTGAACTTTCTTCACTTTTATTCAACAAAAAGAAAACTATTGAAATAAAATTAGTTGAGCTTCCCAATTTACTGCGCATTTTTTAAGTCCAAAATTATATTGGTCGCCTTATTATCATAATCGATCCATCATCATTATTATTGCAATTATTGTTATTATCGTCATTATCATTGTGAATATTATTCATTCGATTCATTGGCCAAATTATCATTCTCCTGGATGAAATTTTTCATTCATTTGATTTCTTTGGATACTTGAGAAAACGCGTGCTAATGTGAACCTTAACAACTGCTTTTGTCTATATATACATGGTTCACGTACACCATGAGCCTTCTAAATTTTCTGTTTACATGATCCCGGTCTATTTCATACAAAGCTCTACATCTCCAGTTCGTTTGATCCAAAGCCTACAATGTAGTCATTCTATCATCACGCAATTACTTAACCCTTTTGTCTATATACACTTGGTTCATATACACCATGGTCCTTCTAAATTACAGTAAACGTGATCTCGGCCTATTCATGAATAAATCAGTTAAATTAAAATTGGAGTGGATTTGAATCGGATGGGCATTGGTCCAAATTAATATCAGCTCTTTAAGTGTGAAGTATATATAAGAGAAGCAAACAACAATTTATTTGAATATAGATCCTAAAATTTATTTCATCATTTACATACCTAATATAATCTCTAACTATTTATTTTAATTCTTGTAATACCAGATAATGAGATAAGTATATTATATTTTAGATATTAATATATCCATTTAATAATAGTAACTATTGATAATTTATATTAGTTATCACTGCCTTACATGTTCCTACAACTTAATTAAAAAAACAAAAGAATATTCAATGATTTGTGCAAGCAAATCTAATAAGGTAGAATCATACATTCAATGATAAATTAGAGATAAAAATTGCGCTGATCCGTTGAAATGGTTTGTGGTCTGCTTGAGAACAAAAATTTTATTAATAATTTACTGCAAATTACATTGATATACACTATATTATCTACATCAATTCGTGTTAACACTTAAAACACTTAAAATGTGACGTTATATAACGAGATACGTAAATGCTTCATGTTAATAAATTTTGAGATCACTGTGCATAAAATATACAATTGTAAATCGGGTAAAACTGTCGTTGAATTTCACACAATTTAACAAAACAATTTATATCTCCATATTATTTAATTTACGAGTATGAGCGTTAATGAGTTTAGGGGTCGAACATAAGGAGGTGTGGCATCAAGTATTAATTAATCTTAATGATTTATTTCTAGTATAAAGTCTTTTAATTCAAGGTTTTTGGGTAAAATTTCCAAAGTTTAATATTCAACAATTTCAGTTTTCGTTCCAGGAAATCAACATGTCACACTTTAGTGTTTTAATTCGTAATAAGACTAAATAAACTCCGAATCCAACACACGAGATACTGTTGGAAACTAGAAAAAGAGATCTGAGATATGGTCCTTTACTGTTATTATTATTTTATTCAAAAATTTCGAGATATTTATAATTCAGTTCAAAACTTATTTTAGATTTAAAATCGGTTCAACAGCAAATTCAGAAAATTATAGAAAAATAAGCAAAGCTTGAAAAATCCCAAAATTTTTACAGAAATTCAATTATCAGGCAATGGATCATCTATCTAAAATTAGTATAGTTCTGATTTGAGATTTAAGATTTATAAGGAAAACTCAGATCTGATTCAGAAACTGAAACTGACAGACCAGTACTTACAAAAGTGGTAATATTTTCTGATCTGTCTTAACAACTACTACTTTAAAATTAAGATTTGAATTCTACACTTCGAAATACTTTTAGTAGGACTATTTTTGTATTTTTACTATTTGTTTTATATTTTCAAAAATTCAGAAGAACAGAAACATTAAATCTGGACAGAAAGATCAAAAACAGAAAAATTACAAATTTAGAAAATTAATATCTCACAGGTTATAATTCCGAATTGGGCAAAATTTGATTTAAAAATTATCTACTAAATGAGAACTAAAATTTATAAAATTTATTTAATTTTTTAGATCTGAATTGGATACGAAATTAGAGAAAAAACACTAAAAAACAGAGATAAAACAGAGATAAAACAGCAGCAAAACAGAAACTGAATTAGGGTTTGATTTTCAGTATACAAATAGGGATTAATAGGAAATTCATGAGTTGTAACAATCATTAATTACTTAGAGTATATTTCATAGATTTAGATGATAGATTTGAACAATCTAAGCTAAGATTTACTCAAGAAAATTGATTCAAAAACTAGATTATCTCAAAACAGCCATTTTTAAACAAACTTGAATTAAATCATTCACAACTCCAAATTAATCACACAAAATACTAAACTAAGCACTCCAAATGATTAACAAGCCAATAAACTCTAGATTTAATAGATCAATTGATGAAAAATACTAAGCTAAGCAATTTTTCCCCAATTATTCAAAAATTGTGTGTTCATGACTAGTCATCAAAAATTCAGCAAAATTACAAGATTATAAAGCAAGATTTCATGTATACAACTCATAAACTTCCCTCCCTATCTAGATCTACTCACACATATTCACAAAAATACGAATTGGACAAGATTTCATCATGATTATTACAAAATTGAGTTCTTGTGATCTAAAATTCAAATCAAGCAATTAAAAGAGAATTGGACTAAACCGAGAGTTGGAGAATCAGCCTGTAGCTCCCTTGAGTCGATTTGAACCTCCAATTGCTCCTTGATTCAAGCTAGAATCAACTGATTCGAATTCTCCCCAAATCAGCCCCAAATTGCTCGATTTCACTCAAAAACGAAAATTAGAGCTAAAAAAGCTTTGAGACTCATTAATGGTAGTTCTAGAGGAGGAAGAAGAAGAATAATGGAGAGTGGTGTATAAGTTAAGGAGAGTGTGGGAATGAGTTATTCCTCATAAATGGAGGAATGAGGTGCTTTAAATAGAGAGATGGAGGCTTGAGATCAATTTTCTTGTTTTACATGATCTGAATATTCAGCGGCAAAATGGAAATTTCCATTGATCCAGATCCGATCGTACGGATGAAAAGAAGCCACAGTTCGCATTTGAGGAATTTTCGTTGAGAAATGAGGGAAATATTTCGATTTGAAGTTGCTGAATTTTTTCCTCTGTTTTGGCGGAAAAAGCTTCATATTCAGATCTGAATCGTGTTTGAATGTTTGTTACGAGTGGTCCCCCAACTTTTTGATCAAGTGTAGCGACACGGGACATAGATTCATGTAGTGAGTCGTGTTTTGGCTTATTTTGGCGCTAGAATCAGATTTGAATCTGAACTTCATTTTTTTTTTGGTTTCTTTTCCCGTTTGGGTTCGAACAGTCATCTTAAGCTTGCGATTCACAGACTCTTAGTAAAAATTTTCAACTCGGATCTGTTCTCCTCTCACGAATCCACAGGTTTTGAATGGTGCGATTTCGTTGAGTTATGCTCAAGATATTTCACTTTGAACACCTACAACTCGGTATTTTTCCAGTTTCGACCAGCAGTAACAATTCGAACTCAAACTCATTTTATGACCAACGATACTCAAAACGGTCAGTTGAAAATTCTTCCTCACTTCCTCACGATGCTATAACAACTTGAATGGACGAAAATGATCAAGTAAAACTTGAGTTATGCTCGAAAAACTGAGCTTCAGCCCCGTTTCAGCTCCAGCAGCATTAATTCTGTTATTTTCATCTCAAAATCCATTTTTCCTCAAGCAATATCAAGAAGAAACTCTCAAGCACTCATCTACACTTCCATGATATTGTTCATGTTGTGTTGCGGCCTCCAATTCCACTCGTAACTCACCGATTACGCTTGGTTACTGATTCGGCTTTTGACTTGGTTAAAACCGACAAGTCATTAGTCAAACTCTGACCCGGAGTCGCTTTCAAATCAAATTGAGACCTCAAACATCCTCCTTCTACCCCATATAAACTATCGGGATCAAGAAAATATCACCTTATTTGAGAAATTCGAACCAATTCGATTTGAACAAAATTTGAGCGTTAAAGCTGGAATTTCTTGAACAGTTACTCGCACGATTTCGAATTCAAATATCTCTCTCATTTCTACATCATGTTTGGTGTTCTTGATATCCATGGAAAGAGGAAAGATAGAAGAAGAGAATGGAATTTGGTTTTGCGTGAAAAGGAGATCTGTGGAGTGAGTTATGGATTTGAGAATTTTCAGCTCGAATTGAGTTATTTCAGCAAAAACAAAATTCAATTTCATTGAACACTTACTTCAAACTCGATTATCTCACTCAATTCTTCATCACTTTTTGAGTTCTTTATATGGTTGGAAAGAGGGGAGTAAGGAGAAGAGAATGGTATCAGAATTATAGCAAATAGAGGTCTGTATAGGAATTGGTGAGCTCGTGAATTTCCCAGCTCAAAACGGTCCATTTTCATGGCTGACATGTGATTTTTCAAGTTTTCCGGCCAACTCCAGCGGTTACAGGTCTTGGGACCCATACAGGCTGGTTTATCTCGTCGAGATGAATGGCTAGTGATTTTGATCGGTTTTGTGCACTTTGAAAAAACAGCAATTTGGAGAAGATGAGTTGACCGTGACTGCAGGGCTGACTTTTCTAGTTTTTGACCAGATTTTGAATTGGCGATTCTGAGAGTTATAGAAGGTTTCTGATCGCGAGACTTGTACCATTAGATTCGTCTCGTCGAGCTCTTCGTTTTGGTATACCGTTTGACCCATTTGAGAAAAGTTGACTTTTGGTCAAGTTAGCGATTTTCGGCGTTTGACTTAGGCTGACTTGGTTGTAAAAGGTTCTCGAATTGTTGTAAATGTTTGGGTGAATGTTTGTAGGATTTTTGAGGGTTTTGTTTAGCCATCTTTGGTCCATCATTTGCGTTTTGGTCTAATTCTTCATTTCATGGTCTTTTCGCCTGTAAAATCATATAAAAATGTATTAAGAGGTTTCAAATTATATTTTATGAATTATGAGCACTTTTCATACATTTAATGTGAATTATTATTGAATTTGAGATGATAAAAATTTTAAAAATGTGTATAAAAATATATGTTACAGCAATATATGCGTGCCATATAACTTTTGGAAATTGATTATCAGTTTACAATAAAAGTAATTAATTTTCAAATAAACAGAAACGTCTTCTAAAATAAAATAAAAAATAAAAAATGATGTTAAATTAGCTTTTATACAAGCAACTACAACATTAACAATTTGAGCGTCTCCATGTGCACGTGCCGCGGCTAGTATACTATCCAGTTACCTGAGCACCTCATTCTTGCCTTTTTGGGACCCAAATTTTATATATAAATAATAAAGCAACTGTTTTAGATTTAAATATATATTACTTTGATATTTAAGATATTGTTTTATTATTTTTATATGCTATTTATTGCTTTAGTATATGTTATATTTGTTAATACTTTTATTAAATGAGTGAACTAGAAGTATTATATTTTCATGTTACAAATTAATTTCTAATTAATGATATGTTGATTGTTAAACTGAAAGCTTCCTATCACTCTGATCTAAAATGTTTCTCCAGGGAAGTAAATGAAATCTAAAATATTTTGCAACAAAATAGTGAATAAAAATATTCAGATTTCAGCAACAACAAAAACTGAAGTACAAATTTAATTTTTATTATCGCAACTTTACAAAAGAATTATTCACCTTATTACACAAGGAAATGAAAAATAATAAATATAAACAATTAAAAAAATATAATAGTGATTGAAATAAATAATTACAAAAGAATTGTTATCCACCTTAATATTACACACTCAGATATACAACTTTTTTGTAACTCTGTTTATTTACAAATAAAAAACAATATGTAACAAACATGTAAGTGGCTTAGTACTTTTTTAGCAGTTTCCTTTTGTTCTTTCTTTTATTTTCAGTGAAGGTTCTCTTCTCTGAGCCTTCTTTTCTTCCTTTTTAAATTTTCTTTTTTTCTTTTTTTCCTTTTTGTAATTTTGTTTATTTTATAATTCTTTTACTTTTCAAATTTAATTTGTAGTAGGACTTTGAGTAAGTCTATTTCACACAGAGAAATACAACGTCAATATCAGCAGTAGATCTTTATTCGTGTTCTTATGTGACTGCGACAAATTGGGCATTTTTGCAAGTTCTGACTGCATGTACAACACGTCTGAAAAAATATTGAAAAATCATAAAAAATTTAACTGAGTTTTTTTTTCATGTCATTCATGATCAATTAAAATTTTTGTTGACTTGCAAAAAGAAATTTTAATTTACCTGGTGCCCACAACCAAAAACCATGTCCTTGCGATTCGTAAGACAGATAGGACAATCACGCTGCTAAAGAAAAATCGAAATAAATAATTTGTTACACACAAAAAAGAAAATAAAAAATATATAGTTCTTAAATTAAAAATGATCGATGAATTGAAGAAATAATATTCAAATTGTAAACAAATAAATCACCTCTTCATCGGAAGTTCTAGAAGGTTCTGCACTGGTACTTGCTGAACTATTGTTTCTAAAATGATTTTCATGTGAAGTTCTTTCTTGCGGTACAGTTGGTACGGTAGGAGCTCTAGGAGGTGGAATTAGAATACTTGTAGGATGCACATGTCCATTATTTCTTGCATTATTTGATGAATTTCCATCTTGAAATGTGATAATTGGTAGAGTAATAATTGCATTAGATCTGGTGCGAGGTGGCGGGAGTGCAACTCTTCTTCGTAAGCATCCGGTCTGGCGACTGTTAAAATAAATTTGTACATTTTAATATAATATATTTATTTAATTTATTTTGTTAAATTTTATTAGTGACTATGTAGATGCATATACCCTAAAATATCAAGTGCTATTGTTGCTTTATATTGAGATGGAATTTCCATGAGAGCTTCAAGGGCAAATGTGGCCTCTTTTCTTGCCTGAGGAATGCTTCTCAACATAATCTCAGAAAAATTCACAAACTGCAAAAAAAGTAAATTTCCAAACATCAAAATATATCCAAAAAAAGAGAAGGGGAAACCAAAATCAATATATAGAATAAAAATTTACTTGAAAGTTGTCAAACAATCTTGATGGAATATTATCGTCAAATTGTTTCATCGTCTCCCATGGTCCGTCTCCAACTCCGACTAAAACAATCGACAAAGGAAGCTCACTGCATTCATAAGATATATAATAAAAAATATGAATTATATTTAATAAATAGGATAAGAAGAACTTAATTATATACATTATACACATCAATTATTACTATTTGACATAATTAAGATTAATTGATTAATTAATTACCTGGCTTTTCTTATGGCTTCAATTGTCTTCTGCTCTTGAGAACTTAGTTCTCCATTTTCAGTGTCTATGCTTCTTGTAACCTATACATAAAAAAAGTAAATTATTTTTGGCTGTTTTGTAAAATCATATTTTTACATAATATTCAGTATTCACAACTAAATTAAAATTTATAAGATAAAAATAATGGTCAACTTATTTTCAGATAATTTGTTACCTGACCATCTGCAATGATTAAGAGAACATGATATTGTCCGCCGCTCTCTTCAACAATTGACATTGCGGTTTCAATTATCGGAGCGAAAGAAGTAGGGCCTAGTATCAAAAGACAAAGAAAAACATCAATTATAATAATATGTGTTTAAAATCAAAAAAATAATAATAATATGTGTCAAATTAACACCAAAGTGGAAAATAATGTTCATAATTGTTAAAAAGACGTACCAGCTAGTCGGACATTCGGTGCAATTTCCCTGTATCGCGTTAAAGCCTCGGTAAATCCAATGCATGGTCTCCCGTCTGGGTAGAAACTAAACACATTTCGATCATGTGTAGATCCTGCCAAATTAAGTAGGATTAAGAGGGAAAATATTAACAATGTACTCAAATAAAATATAAATAAAATGTTTTGGTAATTGTTTATTTCTTAATTGAAGTAGAAGTATATTAAAAAAATCTTTTGACGCAGAAAATTATGAGATTTACCATCTCCAAATCCGAAGCATGGAATTAAGTTATCTTCATCAAATGTGGATAATGTTTGTCCAACGATAGTAAGCGCTCGCTCGTAAGGATTCGGTAAATCGCCAATGTGATGTAAACTTTGTCCATTAAACGATCTCTTTCCTGTTGATTTTTTTTATTTTAATGAACATAGTTAAGGAAAAATATAAAATTCAAAAACAAATTGCGGCAATTGCAGGAAATTAAGTAAATGAAATACCAGTCCACTCATTGCTCTTTGTGAAATCAATGCCAACAATAAGATTTGATGATTCAAACCCAGCCTGTGCTAGAGCCTCAGTAACCTGTAAATGAAAATAAAATATATAAAATAAACTCATTTTATATATTGACCCATTTTTGGATTAAAGAAAATAATTAATTATGATACACTGTTGCAATATAAAATGTCGTAAGCCAGCCGAAGAGCATACTTATTTATTTTCAGTCAGCTTCATTTTTAACTAAGTTTCATTGTGATTGTAAGATATTAATTAATTAATTTGGTTAAATTAGTTGAACTTTCTTCACTTTAATTTAACAAAAAGAAAACTAATTTAATTTTCTTTTTTGATAAAAAATTAGTTGAGCTTCCCAATCATCTTCACATTTTTGTCAAGTCCAAAATTATATTGGTGATCGCCTTGCTATCATAATCGATCCATCATCATTATTATTGTCATTAACGTCATTATAATTGTGAATATTATTCATTCATTTTTCACCGGCTTTAGAACATATTATCAACATCTTGGATGAAATTATTCATTCATTTGATTTTTTAGCTCCGCAAAAAAATGTTGAAGCCAATCCAATTCAAGCAAATTGCTCCTTAAAAAAAAATCCAATTCAAATAACCCTGGTCATAAGCTTACCTTTTCTAATGAATTATAATTGTCACTTATGAATGTACATTTCCCGTCGATACGTCGCCGTTTGTCGCGATGACTCTCTTGATTGTAGCTTGATGCGGCACCTCCCATATTAACAAAAAAAATGTGTAGATCAGATTAAAGAAAGAATGCATTTCAGGAATTAATGGTGAATTGACAATAAACAGCTTATATTTAGACATGAAGGCCCATGGTCACGAACAGCTTATGAAAATGAATTGGATCATTCTCAAGCTGGTTCGTGGAAAGTTTGTAGATATATGCGAACATTTTGATGAAAAGTCCATATGGCAGTTCTAATTTAATGAAGTTACGGAGCACATGCCTTTTGTAAAGTTTTGTAATAAATTAGTTGTGAATAACGTGGGCTAGCTGTTTGATTTAATCAAAGAAAAGAAAAAGAAAAAGAAAAATTCATACAGAATTCTGATAAGCTGTTCATATCGGGTACTTTCATTATTCATTCCTTTGTGTAAAATAATCAACATTTCAATTTTAATATCAAAATATGTAATGAAATTAAACAAATACTTGATACTTAATTTTCATAAAATTCAAAATTTGATTTTAAGTAAAGTCAACAATTTTTAGCTTTCTAGGAAATTGATTTTCTTTATTTTTTTAATTATGTGAATTGTAGACAAAATAAAAAATGTGAGTTATAAAAAAACAAATAAGTTTTTTATTGGTTTGAATGTGGGTCAAACTTTGATTTAAGAAAAACATGATTAAAAAAGTATAAAATGTAGTAAAATTTACAAATAATCCCCTAACTTTTCTGAATATTACAAAAACGCCCTATATTTTCAGATTTTCAAAAAAATCCATATGATAAACTTTTCATTAAAAATATTTTTAAGAAAATATTTTTTGAAAAATATTATTTCAGAATACTTTTTTATAAATAATTATTGTATTCAAGAAATTTATTTCTTATAAAAATTTTGAAATTTTTTTTCAGAAAATATTTTTTGTAGAATTTCTTGAGAAAAAAATATTTTTCTTACCAATTGTTTTTAAATATTTTTCAGAAAATAGTTAAAAAATTCTTACCAAATTTTTTTTCTAACAAAAAATATTTTTCTTAAATCTTTTCAGTAAAAAGTCCTCGAAAAAAATCTTAAAAAAGGATTTCTAAATATTTTTTTGTTTTTAAAATAATTTAGAAAATTTATATTTTTTAAAAATAGTTTTTAATAAAAAAATATAAGGAATTTTCTGTTAGAAATTTTGATAAAATATTTATTTTAATAATTATTTATTTTTCAGAATTTTTTTAAGAATTTTTTCTTTGGACAATTTTTTTATCATCGGGCAAAATGGGAATTTAAAAAATTTAATTAATAATTGGATGAAAAAGTGGATCGAGGGGTTTTTTTGAAAATGAAAATTTTATCATAGTGAGTTTTTTGTAAATTTGAAAAGATAGGGTTTTTTTTTGTAGTATTCAGAAAAATTAGGGGTTATATATAATTTTTTCTAAAAAATATCCCAGAAATATTCTGATAGAATTATTAAAACAATCGGATACACCACGTGACGTATCCGATATATATCAAAGTCGTATCGCAGCTGTATCCGTATCAGATATACGTATTATCAGAATACTTCTTAATTTTTAGAGTATCCATGTAGCATAGCTAAATATCGTTTGCCAACCAGACCTAACATAACATAATTTTTTCAGCTGCATCTGTATCAGATATCCGTATCATCAGAATACTTCTTAATTTTTAGAGTATCCACGTAACATAGCTAAATATCGTTTGCCAACCAGACCTAACATAACATCATTTTTTTCTTTTAAGACGAGTCAATATGATATTTGTTTATTGTAAGCTATTTTGCCTTTTTATGGAATATTGAGGTGTCAATAGATGGAGTCAATATGATATTTGTTTATTGTAAGCTATTTTGCCTTTTTATGGAATATTGAGGTGTCAATAGATGGAATGAGTTGTGCCGGCACCGGCTGATCATGGCCTCCTCCAACTATTGTATAGTTGTATTTAATATGGAAAACAAATGAAATTGAGATGTTAACCAATTTTTTGGACTCCTCGTTTTCTTCTGAAATTAATAAAAACTAGGGAACATTTCGCGCGTTGCGCGAGATTTATTCAACATTGTTCAAAAAACTAATTTCACATAATATTTGCGATATTTATTCAACATTTTACAAAAACAAATTCACTAATATTTAAGTTACCGTAGAAAACATAATGAAAAAATTGAACTTCAAAACAAACATTATTTTTTAATTTATTACCCAATAAAAATTGAAACTATCCATTACTATCAACTTCTTCAATTGACAATTAATCTTTCCCTAATTCCTTATAGAAGCTTCTCAACATCATTCCTATAGACCAACCGCTGGGCATGGTGCCTTGACCTTACTTGGCTCTTGCCTCAACCCTACAACTACAAACCAACAAATGATTTAATGCTCCCTCTCACTTTTCTCTCCCCTCTAATCCTTCTCTGGATTAGGATTTATCAAATCCCTATCTTTCTTCTTTAATTGTAGATTGGATTGCTCTAGTATGTTATACACATCAAAGATGCTCTTCGAATCGGACTCGGCACACAAAATCTTATACTTCATGATTTTACATATATCATATAACATATCCGCTTGTCAGATATTAATAAACTTTAGAAGTAAAAAATAGAACGGTATTATGTTATAATAGCTAAGAGGTGATGAGTAAATAAAGGGAGAAATAAACAATCCCAGGTGCCATCATATCCTTCAATCTCCATCTACAAAATAAATAAAAATATGAGAGAGAGAGAGAGAGAGTACCATAAGTAGAAACAAAAAGAGGAAATCAAGCCTAAAAAAGGTAATTTTTAATCTTCCAGTGATTTAGATAAAATAGCAAGGATTCATTATAACCCAGATAACAAACTTCAACAAAATATTATATAATAAGTAACCAAAGAACCAAACAAAAAATTATGAAAAAGAGATAAAAATAAAATAAAATAATAACAAATTTTTTACCTGTTATAAGTAGAGAGACTGAAGCTACCTCAGAGTGGCTCTCCAGTCTGGATTGCCACATCAAGGGCGTTCAGGTAAAATCATAATTCACTTAGTTTATCTAATTTAACTCTCTCTCTTTCATTGTCCAATGTTCACCTCTGAGTATCTGCAAGTAAAATAAAAGGAGAATATCACCACATTATTAATATTACTATTATTACTATCATTATAATAACCGGCTACATAAGAATACCCTCCAATCGCTACACATATAACCCTATTTTTTTCCAAAATCACATAAATACATCTACAAATTATAAAATTAATTTGAAATTCTCGGGGTTAATTTAGAAAAATTACCATGCATAATTTCCTAACCCTAATTGGGAATTTGCCACATAACCTGGTACAACCATTCCCAAAGAAGATATGCCTGGATGCTACCCACTAAATTGCATCACTACACAAAAAAAAATTATTATTATTGCCAAGAAGCCCCTATATTATTAATCCTAAATTGCATAAAACCGTTACATTATTATAAATTAAAAAAACTTCAAAAAAATGGAGGGAAATTAACGGTAGAGTTTTTTTTTTTTTTTTAAAGTTTTGAAGAATGTAGTTTTTATTTTGAAATTCAGATACTACAGGGGCTCATTTATAAATTTCCCATATATTTTAACAAAACACAACATAACTTGCAAGAGAGGAGGAGTTCCAGCGAATCCCTGCTCGCCATGTGGCACTCCGCTATGCACAAACCCACTCTGTTGTTTCCCCTTATTTTTATCTTCACCCAAACTTCGCTCGACCTGGTTCACGCTCTAACAGAAGACTTAACAGTTAATAACATACCTAGTCTTGTTTGAATTTAGATTTAAGCCCCTTCAATTATTACTATTAGGGTTTAATGACTAATTAGACCAAAAATTACCTAGGTAAACCAAAATTCAACATAAATAATCCTAATCAGCCAAATTCAACTTCAGGAATCCTAATTAGGACAAATTCAACTTAATTAATCCTAATTTTTGGTTAAAATTCAGCTCAATTAATTCTAAGTAGACAAAATTCAGCGCTATTAAAACATAATTAACCCTGAATAAGTCAATTCAGTCTATCAAAATCACCCTCACTTAAATCCGTAGTAGAATTCAGTAAATTGAAAGGAAAATCATAAAGTTCAGTCAAAAAACACTCAAAATTCACTCAAAATCGATTCAGTCAATTAATCTCAACATCACTTAAATCCTAAGTAAAAATTCAGTAAATTAAAAGGAAAATCAGTAAAAGTTCAGTCAAAATTCACTCAAAAACAGTAAATTCGCGAAGAGAGTACCTTCACTCTATCGAGACGAAGATGGGTTCTTCGTGACACAAGTGCGAGAGACAAAGAGGCGGAGTGAGCGAAGAGAGGAGGTGTGCAGTGAGAGGGAAGTGAGGGAGGGAGAGGGACTGAAAAGAAGAATCGTGAGGGGGAAAATTTAGACGGACCGAGATTTCATGAAAAAAGAGTGAGATAATATTGTTCGTCCGATTATGATTGTAAGGCCAGGATTGGAGCATTCTGGTGAGGGCCTCCCGCTAGGATTAAGATAATTATTATATTATTATATATAAAATAAAACACATATTGTAATTTTATTAAAAATATAGGTCGGTGCCGGCAGCATTTGGAAAAGGGACGAGGGACACAAGATGTCACAATTCAAATCCAATGGATGTACTTTTCTGGCTCACTAATATGTTACATTATCCTTTCAATTAATTTTATACATTCTTTCGTGCAAAAATTAAAACTGTACAATCTATATATTCTTTTATTTTAGAACAAACCTCCGTACAACTTATTGTAGAAGTAGAGGTCAAATACAAGAATAGACAAAATATCAACCAATATCACGTGTTAAATATACGAGTCAAAACATAGCTCGGGAAAGCAATTATAAAAACTAGAAAGGGAATACATTACTTCATCTTTCTTTCTTTATTAATTGAGAAAAGCTTCACAAAACTCATCAAGAACAACAACGGCTGAGCTTGACTCGGTATGTGACCGCGGGGGAGGGGGGGGGGGGGGGGGGGAATTTTTTTTCACCAATAAATAGGTTTGTATATAATTTGAGGGAGGGGGAGAATACACAGAAATATTAATAGTTTTCGGAAGAAAAAAAAAATTCACCAATAAATAAGCTTGTATATAATTTTTTTTGGGGGGGAAGTCTTTATAAAGTTTCGTCATTGCAGAAGAAGAACTTATTATTTATTTAAGATCTTGAAGTTATTTTCGATAAGTAAGTCTTTGTATAATATAGATTTTTTATGTAAAAAGTATAATATGGATTTAGTTGTATTTAATAATAGCTTGACGCGCCAAATTACTTCTAATAGAATGATAAGACAACATTCTACTAAATCAAACGTTGTGGTTCAATAATTGACAAAACTAATTTTTTTTTGAATATACATTAAGAACATATGAGCCATTTCTATAAAATAAAATAAAATAATAATAATAACTTGACGCCCATTGGTCTTTTGTAGTAGGTAGTAGCTAGTAGCTACTCTACATTTTGATGATATATGATTCTTTTCTATATATTACTATTATTTCCTTTGCGAAAACCCGTAGGACACACTTGTTGACATGACTAGAGTTTAGAAATGAAATTAGGGAAATAAACATTATGGAGAAACAACAATTGTAGATTAGCATAAATATTAAAATATTTCACATTTCATACTTGTAATTTGTAAACTATTATTTTTACTTGAAGAAAGGGTTTAGGAATTAGAATCTGGGTCCTGACAGTCATAGACCCCGCTACTTTTCTTTTGAATCTCATAAAAGAATAACGTATATTTTTTAAAATTATAAAACTACTAAGACGATCTATATAGGATTTAAAAACAATATATAATTATAACAAAACCGTACATATTAAATATCAAACATTATATAAAATATCAAACATAATATATAAATCAACAAGAATATACATGAATATAAAAGTAGTATTTAATCATTCTTGATATTTATTCTTTTTGAAGCAATAATTGTTGTACACTTATTTTAAAAAAAAAGAAATAACACTAAGTTTGAATCCATATATTTAAATTCAGAAATATTACATTTTTTTTCCGATTACAAGCCCTCAGGCCAGAAATATTACAATTTACCGCTTGAACAATGGGTCATTGGCAAATCTTTCTCAATAGTACAATAATACAGATCATATACAATTATATTAAGGGAAAACTATTATATCAAGTGAGATTAACTGAGTCAACTAAGTCAACATAATAAATTCAGATAATACTTCTCAGCGTCACAACACAATCACGCATAACCGACTCCATTGGCATTATCCCTTCGAAAATGGAAATTTTTTTTTGCTCGTCCAATCTGAAGAAACATTGTCAATATGGAAAAATCCAAAGAACACGATACGAAGGAAACAACCAGTGCCATGACATCACTTCTATTCCATCACCTTTTTCATGCATGGACACACGTCATAACTTAGGAAAATTACAGGAAAGACCAATAGTCAATATCATTTCTTTATAAATGAAAAATTAAGCCCTCGTTTTCTTTTGAAGCAATAACTGATAAGTTTTCGCTTTGAAACCCGCAAGCAAAGGCAATAACCGAATGACTAAGGTAGTTTGGGGTTTACGCTAGCTAGGGAAAGAAAAAAAAATTGATATGATTTTCTGGGATGTTGGAAAAAAGTTTCGGTTTGTTTAATATATACTATAGATCGAATTCATCAACTAAATATAAGCTTTATGCAACTATCTTTATAGAGTATTAGTCGAGTAATTTATTCAAAATATATATTGCCTTTTTGAGTTGGAAGTACTTATAATGATATAGGTAGTCTAATCTCTAATGTCATCAATAAAATCATTCAAGATAGATCATTTCATTCATTGAAAATTCTCCATATATTATTGTGTGTGTAGGAATTCCATCCTTTACCATGCTAAATTTATCGAAAAGAGTTCCACGCTGGTCATATAGGCTAATTAGGTCACTTACTCTGGATCAAACAAAAAATATATAAGAATATTTACTAAATAATATCTAAATATATATTTTGTCAAATCTTGCAAGCTCAAGCTGTTAGATAACCTTTGAACTTTGAGAAGAGATTACAATTCGAATCCTAGAAAATACATGCAATATTATTTAGCAAGTCTTTCATCCCGTTAATGATGGGTTTGAATCTAAAAAAAATCCAAATATTTTAATTACTAGAAAAATAAATAGTTCAACAAAATAACGAAACAGTCTTGCAACCGATTATCTTTGTAGTGGCAACATATATTTATTTAGAACCATTATTCTGAATCTAAAATTATCTTTTTGTCGAAATCAGTGCCAAAATTTGTTATTACTAATTAACATCATTGAAGATCACCTTTTATTAGGTGAAAAGTTAATAATTTATTTTTATCTTACTTAGAAATTCAAATTCCATTCTTATTTTTATAGAATTTTTGTACATTTCGTACAAGATTAGGTAATTATGAGTTTTAAATATAATTAAGGTATATTAATCTTTTTCAGTTATACGAAAAATATGAAGAGTTGTATAATGAAGAATATAACCTCTAATTAAAACTTCACTAGGACAATTCTCGCGCTTCGCGGCGAGTATTTTAATTTTAATAGTTATTTCAATCTAATAATGTATATCTTGTAATTATAAAAATTTAAATTAAAGTTTATGAATCCATAATATATAAATAATACATGAGAATTAAAAATTATTGTCTTTGATTTTCTTATGTCATTATCTCTTGATATATTATATTAGAAAAATAAATTAAGTATTAATCAGGCTTAGATGAATGAGATCAGAAAAAATAAAATGCAAGATAATTTATTTCGAAGATTTTAGTTTAGAAAATTTTAGTTGAAACTACATAAGATTAAATTATAGATGATTAACTATGAAAAAGATAAAAATAATAATTATATTTAATATTATTTATATGGGAAAAATATGTATATTACATAGGAAAATGTAACATTACTCATTTTCTTCAAAAATTTATCACCGCTATTTCTCTTAATTTTGTTTTAGATATTAAAATGGTATGGATTACACATGTGTTATTGTGAAATCTGTATAGTACATTAAGTAATATAATATAGTTTTTAATATTCTGAAATTTTGTTTGAAATGATAGTTCTCACATAAAGGAGATATAACACTGAATATTAATCTAACTAATCATGTGATATTATGATAATAATTAAAATTAAAAGCTAAAATTTGATAAATTTTTGATTCGACCGGTGAGAGAAAATTGATAATAGTTCTCTTGAGAATTTTCAAAGAGGGGTAAAGAATATAATAAGAGTAAATAAACTTATCATTTTATTACATGTTCTTTTAAATAGTCTATATTCAAAATGAAATTGGAATCATAACAATATGTCTTTATGTGATATTGTGCATATAATTGAAATGAAAAGCTAAGATTTAAAAAAAACCAACTGCCGAGATAAAATTGACAAAAAGTCTCTTAAGAATGCTCAAAGAGAGATGAAAAATAAGGTATAAGATATAAGTTAATGAGCATATCATTTTAGTACATATTCTTTTATATAGTCTATATTCACATACTTTAGTAAGAAAAGAAAATTAGAACCATAACAATATGGAACTCAAAATAAAGAGAAAATTTCAACAAATTTATATTTGATGATTGTAACATTAGAAATAAAATATTTCATTAAGAATTATAATTTTTTAAAGAAGAAAAGAAAAATTATTTATATTTTAATAAGTGAACTCTTCATTAACTATTGATATTAATTGTTGAACATAACTTTGCACCATGATTCATTGAAACCATCTGATTAAGATCTGATGGTCACAAACAAACTCACAACGGTTCTCACTAAATCGGGTATGAAACACAAAACACCAATTCAACCAATCATATGCTTATGTTTTAATAATTACATAAATGTTACCATAAAATATCAATAAATTTGAGAAAATGAATGGCTAAGATTCGACAAAAAAATTGATCGAATGGTCAAGATAAAAATAATGATGTGGTCTTTTGAGGAGTCTTAAAAGTAGGTGAAAAATAAGGGGTCGGAGTTAATTCAATTATATCTAGAGTTGTGTATAATATATTCTCATTCATTGTTGCACGCATTAATCAAATTAATTAATTAATTAATTACAAACAAAAGTCTTCTTTTTTTTTCCCTTTATTAATCATGAAATATTCTATGGAAAACTAATCTGTTTCCAGCGAATCTGAAGTTATCGGTCATAAATAATTCTCTCGTAAATTGCCAAGAAATTGTTGAAAGGATGAGTATATTGGCCACTTTGTTCCTCCTATATATTTCTTACATATTGTTTTGTTTTCTTTCATTCACAATTGATGATGAAAGGTTTGGGGCATAAACGATCACAATATTCTGTCATAAAAGATTG
Organism: Juncus effusus; assembly: GCA_027726005.1. Lineage (NCBI taxonomy): Eukaryota > Viridiplantae > Streptophyta > Magnoliopsida > Poales > Juncaceae > Juncus > Juncus effusus. The sequence continues at coordinate 8,618,067 of CM050896.1, read as the reverse complement.
CTATGATTCTGCTGAGCAGGTAATCAACGACAACCAAAACGAGAAGTGTACTGAACCTTGATCAATTTTGTTTGAGAAGAATTCAACTTAAATTGATATCAAGTTATCTGTTTAATCAAAATATAAAACTCTGAGCTTCAAAAAAAAAAATTATATATATAAAACTCTATAGTGCAATGTATTTTTGTGGCAACCTTCCATTTATCTTCCTTTTAAGGCCATAATATGGATGGATGTTAAATCTCTTGATTATATTTTTTTTCTTTTTCTGTTTTGTTAAGGTTTTAACAGATCAAAACTACATTTTGTGAGATATATCGCAATATTTATCTTTTGGGATTCTGATGTTGCAATATATAACCATCAAATCATCTTTTTTTAGTGAACTCGAGAAGCTTTCTTTTATGAAAGTGTTAAACGGGATCGTATTTAATACTTTGTCATAGACACAAGGAGCAAAGTGAAAACAATTCATGAAGCAAAATAGAAATTTTGTTTATCAATTTTTTCAGCAACAATTTTGGTGGTTTTATTGCAGACATGAAATAGACAAGTTTGCCTGCTATTGCTGCATTAAATCATCAAAGAATATCCTATCAAAGATACATGTAGTTTTCCCCTTTCAAAAGGGGGAAAAAAAATATTATTATTTAATGCTAAAAATGCTGCCTCTTCTCTCACTTTTTATATAGGTTACTGCAGAGCTCGCAAAAGCCGGTCTCGAGTCGTCAAATCTTATCATTGGCATTGATTTCACAAAGAGCAATGATTGGACTGGTAATTCATTAATGAAATTTCAATAACTTTTAGATAGTTAAATCATCAAAATTCCCATTTATTTTTTCATGTATACATATTTGGTTATTGGAGGAAATTTTGTTTAAATTTAATCTGAAGAGAATTTATTTATCTAAAAAAGTTGCATTTTTCACATATTTGACAGGTAAAAAATCATTCAATGGATTGAGCTTACATCATATAGGTGATCATCCAAATCAGTACGAAAGTGCGATTTCTATAATTGGACGGACATTATCTAGTTTTGATGAAGATAATTTAATACCATGTTTTGGGTTTGGAGATGGTAATTTATTCATAGCTGTCTTTTTTTAATTATATATATTGCAATTTATATATTTTTATTTCACAAATAATTTTTTTCAGCAACAACACATGATCAAAATGTCTTCAGTTTTTATCCTGATCATAGACCGTGTAACGGATTTACGGAAGCATTGACTAGATATAGGGAACTGGTACCAAACCTACATTTAGCTGGTAAATTATATTTCACTGTGATATTAAATTGTTTCTTTTCAGAAAAAAAAATATTTAGGTATTGAAAGTTTAAATATTTTCACTTTTTATTTTTATTTTTCACAGGGCCGACTTCTTTCGCCCCAATGATCGAAATGGCAATGTCAATTGTCGAAAAAAGTGGCGGCCAATATCATGTTTTGCTGATTATTGCTGATGGCCAGGTAAGAAAATTATGCAAAACCACTTACAACCGTAACACAGTTTGTTTACAACCTATTAGTTAGAGAGAGAAAAAAAAAGTATATTTTTTAGATTACCTTTTAATATGAACCATTTTTTGGGATTTCATATTTTTTAGATTATCTTTTAATATGAAGCATTTTTTGGGATTTCAATAATATTTGATATATAAAATATTTATTTGATGTTTTGTTTACTGAGAAAAAAAATTGTATAAATTGATAATGTGTAGGTCACAAGGAGTGTAAATACTGAAAATGGACAGTTAAGCTCACAAGAGCAACTGACAATTGAAGCTATTGTAAAAGCCAGGTAAAGTATAACTTATATTACTGATTAAATATTTATGCAAAGAATGATTTTCCTAATTTACATTTAAAACGAAGGGCTCATATAATGTTTTAGCTTATATAAACCATAGATTTCTCTTAATTAACACTCATTATTCAAATATAAGCAATTAATTAATTTTTTTTTTGTTTTTTTGTTTTTTCAGTGAATTTCCCTTGTCAATTATTTTAATCGGAGTTGGAGACGGTCCGTGGGACATGATGATGCAATTTGACGATAATATTCCAGACAGATCATTTGACAATTTTCAAGTTAATTAAATTTATTTTAACTTAATTCATGTCAGAATGAATTTATATTGATGTTATTATAATTTGAGAATCTCATGATTTTCAGTTTGTGAATTTTACGGACATAATGTCGAAAAACATCCCTCAACCAAAAAAAGAGGCTGAATTTGCTCTTGCAGCATTGATGGAAATTCCGGCTCAATATAAAGCAACAATAGAACTTAGAATATTAGGGTACTTAATTATGTAAAATAATCATGTATCATCATTTCTGATCTAATTATAAAGTTTGTTGATTCATGAACTAATTTATATTTTTATTTTCGGTAGTCGTCAGACTGGAAGGTGTTTAATGAGGGCTCCACTACCGCCACCTATATCTCAATCTTCAAATTCAAATTTGTTTCAACAAAATACATCACAAAATACTGGTATGGTATTTAATGCCGGTACCTCTAGTTCTGTATCTCCTACAACTGATTTGGATGATCAGGTATATATTATTCATGAATCTATTTCTTCAAACCCTTTTTGTTTTAATTTTAACAATAATAATTTCATGGTTAAATTAATTTAATTTAATTTAAACGATTTGAACAGCATGTTTGTCCTGTCTGCCTTGTAAATCGAAAGGACACGGCTTTTGGATGCGGTCATCAGGTAATATATACAAGCTCACTTCTATTTTTATTTTCTCTGAAAGATTAAAATGACTTTATTGATCTTTACATTTAAAAAAATATTTTGGGTTTTTAATTAAGATGAATTAAGTGGTTAAATTTGTAATTTTGCTGTAACGTAGGAAAATGTTATATATTTGCTAAATTATAATTTTATTTCACATGTATCCAAATAAATTTTCTAACGGCAATTTTACATTTCAGACATGCAATGACTGTAGCAGGAGCTTGCAGAACTGTCCCATTTGTCGTACTTCAATAACAACAAAAATAAAATTATATTAAGGGAATAATAATAGGTGTCAAACGGTCAAGTCAGGTCGGGTCGGATCAATTTGGGTTCAGGTCAATTTGGATTATGGATCATTCGGGTCACAATCGTATGTGTCATTCGCGAATCATCTTATATTACTATTTTAGGTCATTTGAGTAATGTGTGATCATTCGGGTTAGGTTTATGGATGAATTGAGGTTGATCCTCAGGTGGGATTTGGATATACATCACTCAAGTCAGGGTTGCGAGTCATTCAAATTGAAATTTGGAGTCATTAAAGTCATTATTTTAAGGTCAATTATGTTAAAATAAACTATGAACTCTGTGTTTCAGTATATTTTGTGTATTAAAGTATATTCTGGGTTATATGTATTTGATGATAATTAATAAAAAAACGTATAATTGTTTGAAAATGGTTATATGTATTTGATGGATAAGGTTGTCTTGAACTTGCATAGTATTTGATCCCATTTGAGAACTCAATTGAAGCTTCAGCATCAATATATAGTCAAATAATATTCAAAATAAATTACTGAAAATCCAGCACCATAATGCGCCACAATGTATCAGCTCAGTTTTGGTAATTTTAATTATTCTATATATTAAGAAATGATAATCAGCCAAAGTATGACAGAAAAGAGAAAATAAGAAAATTACAACAACAGTTACACAATAGTAATGCACAAAGCAATCATTTACTACAATCAAATGGTTCTTAGTTCACAAAATGAAAGTTCAATACAAATTACAGAAAAAACTGAAATACTATGAAAATTGTCATATTAATTTACAAGAATTTGAAAAACATAATCAACTCGTTACATGGAAAAATCAAATCAACTTCGCAATGTAGCCTCTCAATTAATCTTGCTTAACCTGTATTTAGAGTATAATAAGAATATTAGAAATCTATATCTGTAAAGTATAAGGAAAACGAAATATTTGAACTCAAACTTCATAATAGTTTTTGTCTTAAGGGCTACAAAAATTTCTAAGTTTTTTTTATTTATATTTTCCACTTCGATAAATAAGTGAGGAATTAAAAAGATAGAAAGCATATAGATTGTTGGTAAAAAAAAGAATCCTCTAAATGATATATTCATAAAAAAATTTGAGAAAAAAAAATTACTGTTGAAATACGCTTTAAGCATGATATTACGCCCACACTCCAAACATGATATTAGTCTTTCACCACATTCTGAGCATGTCTACATTATAAACATACCATATATGTAAAATGATTAATCAAATGCATAATCTCAGAAATAATTACTTATTCCAACGTTTATATCCAAATCAAGAAAAAATAAATTCAAAAAAAAAAAAAAATACTTGCCTCATGACCACAACTAAAGACCATATTCTTCATCCTTACACGACACACCGCACAAACCTGCCAAAAATCATAAACACATTTCACTATTCACATAACCAACTAAACCAAAAATCAAGCCTTACTAAAATGTTACTATTATTGAAATTTTACCTGAGTACTGGAGCCTCTAGTTGAGGACAAAACTGGAGGGGGCACAAACTGTCTCCTGTTCTGCCCCAACAAACGAAGCTCTTGAATTGCATTAAATTGTGAAGGAATTTCCATGAGAGCTTGAAGAGCGAATTGAGCCTCTTTTCTCTCTTGGGAAATATTTCGTGACATTATTTCTGTGAAATTAACAAACTGACAAAAGAAAATATAACCGCGCATTATTCTAGAATTAATGAAGTGTGTAAAAGTCAACTAATGGAGATATTAAGAAATATATGATTGGTAAAGTAAAATTAATATCATATTATTAGAAACCAACAATTTTTTATGATAATAATATACCGTTAATACTAAACTACTCGGCTTGGAACTGGTAAGTCTGGAAAACATAGCATCATAATAATAATCCTTGTAAAAAGAATGATTAATTTTTTTATACTTTATTTAAATGTATAAAAAACCTGAAAATTATCAAAAAGGCGTTCATTTAATTTATCATCATAATTCTTGGCCAAATCCCAAGGCCCATCCCCAACTCCAACTAGAATTATAGATAGAGGTAAATAACTGCAAAAATAAAATAAAATGAAAAATAAATAAAAAAGAATAATTTTCAAATTCTAATGAATAATGGCATATCAGTAAATTACCAAACTACCAGACTGTACAAATATCAAAGATGCCCCTACAGAAAAGAAGTATATTATGTACACATCCATTTCTTCCCTATTTGCTTAAAAAAGAACAGGACGCTCGCTTAATTATTTTTTATTTTTTTTATTCATGAATGAGTGAAAAATTAATAGTGGTAGTTTAGGTTTTAGGCATGTTTCTCATATAGTTTTATAAGGATATTCTATTCATGTGTTTTACATTTGCAAGGATATTGAAGAAATTCCGAATTTTATAGTGGCATACAAGTAAATTTTCCAATTAATTAATTAATTAAGTTATTTATTTATTTATTTATTTTACCTAGCCCTTTCAATAGCTCTTCTAGTGCATATTTCTTGGTAGCTTAATTGTGTACTATTATCACTTGTCGAGACCTGCAAAGATACAAATTAAATTTAGTTATGAAAATGTCTGTAAAATGAAACAGATAAAAATATTGTCAAAATATCAAAAAGGGATAATTTTCATGAAAAACTCCTAAAAAATCTTAAAATATCATTTATACCCTTGCAAAATGGAAAAATCATGGATACCCTTGTAAAACACAGAAAATATTATCAACATCCCTATAAAACATAGGAAATAATGATTTATTACTTTTCAGGGGCATATATGGTATTTTTCATTCTGTAGGTGTATAAATAATATATTGATACTTATTAGGGGTAGACATGAAATTATGCCAGAATATTGTGCATCAAAGACCAGTACAGTCCAAACCAGAAATATAAATTCAATTAATTAATACTATTATAATTTAGGGAAATGTGATATCACGACGCACTATAGCACGCCCAAATCAACACCCCTATAATCAATTAAATAATAGTAAAATAAAAAATGCATGAATAAGTTTTGAAATGTACCTGCCCATCAGCAACAATAAGTAAAACATGATATAATCCACTATTTTGAACTATATTAATTGCTGTTTCTATTATTGGAGCAAAAGATGTTGGCCCTAAAAAACAAAACCAAAAAATTAGTCAAAAAACGAACAATTAAAAAGGCACATAATTTTCCTTTTTTTCCTTCTTTTTATTTCTTTATACCTGTTTGTCTTTGATATAATGGATTGGTAAAAACAGTTTCTGTTTCATTTGTCTGATTTTGCAAAATGAACCCTGAATTGTGCAAATTTGGCATAATTTTAATTTTGACCCTAAAATATATATTTATTACCAGATAATTGAATGCTTGGTACAATTTGTCTGTATCGTTCTAAAGCTTCTGTGAATCCATTGCAAGGCCTACCGTTTGAATAGAAACTAAATACATCTTTATCATGTGTTTTTGCTGAAAAAATAAATAAATAAAAGTATTATTATTATAAATTGAAGTATGTTAGTTATTATAGAACCCAAAAAGTCATAAGTGAATACATGTATAGAAAATCAGAATTAAAAAAAATCTACAACTGAGATGTGATGTAAGCTGATAAACAAATTGATTAGTCCCATTATGAGATTTTTGTAAATCCATATTAATCTAGCAAAACAATTGGAAAAAAATAATTGAAAAAAATAATTAAAAAAATAAATAAATTACCATCTCCAAAACCAAAGCATGGGATCAGATTATCTTCATCAAACTTGGACAAGGTTTTACCGATTATACTTATTGCTTGTTCATACGGATTTTGAGCACCATTTTCACTTATATGATGCAAGTTTTGGCCATTGAAAGATCTTTTTCCTGCTCATTTTGAAGCATGAATATACGTAAATTGATGAAAAAGAAATTAATAATTATAATTGGGTCTGTGATTGCTATAAACCTCGTTTAATTTGGGGTTCAATTGGGTGATTTAGGAATAATTAAGGCTTAATTGGGTTAAATAGAGGCTTAATCTCACATATTGAGAGTCAATATTATATCACTAAATAATTTATTTTGTTTTAAATAAAAGAGGGATAAAGTAACAACCTGTCCACTCATTGCTCTTAGTAAAATCAACACCAACTATAAGATTTGACGACTCAAGACCAGCTTTATGAAGAGCATCAGTCACCTGAAAGAATATAGAAAAGAAACCCATACTTGCGATTAATTGAAACTGACAAATCCTCAAATTGTTATTTAATAACTCAATTTGAACATATTTGTTACGCATTTAAGACTCTTACATTGCAACAAAGAGAAACAAAGTAATACCTGCTCAAGACTATTGTACTGATCATAAATCCGGGAAAATATTTCCTGGATTCCGCCATCCTGATTCTGGTCTCTCGCTCTGGAAATAGTATCACCCATTTTCAGTTTGAAGATAATAAACGCAAAAAAAGTTACAGATTGAAAGAAAAACAGAGTGAAGAGCAGTTATGAAAAATGTAGACTGACCAACAAAGAACACTCACCTCTATATAAAATGAACAGTCAAGATGAAACGCGTAACGATAATAATGACAATAATATTTGATGCAATGAGGGGTTTGCTTTTCTGCCCTTCTCTCTTTCTCTCTTTTTCTACTCGAGAGAGGGACTTCGTTCGTTGGATTTCGTCAGGCGAGGCCAAGAAATATTGGACTTTATCAATTTATCTAAGAAAATTGAAAAAAGGTGAGTATTCTATTACTTTTTTAATTTTGTATCGCATGTTGACAAATATTATTTAGTTTTCTGCACCAATGAGGCTAGAAAATAAGTTAGATTTTGCTTACTAAGTCGTTTCAAGTCTTTTTAAAAGGAAAACAGAGCCTCCATTTCAAGGAAACAGAGTATCGTAGTGAGAGTTTTTGTACGACTTTTATCGAGTTTCTTAGCCGTGTTATAAACACTGGACACTCCGCGTCTCCACAAGGTGAAGAGTAGTATTATTGAGAGTGAAAAAATAGAGTATAAAATTTTACTTTGAATGTTGGGTTAATGAATTCAATTTTTCATGTTTGATAAAGGATGATAATTCTACATGCTCATAATGTGAAATTGCTGTAGAAATGTTACTTTTCCACATTGATAGGAATATGATTGTCATCAAAATAGATGAAATTACATAATATTATTTATTATTTATCTACAAATATCATTTTTTTCTCTTCCTCATTTTGTGTTTTCCTTTCTTCTTCTTGTTCTTGTCAACAAACTAATATACGTATAATTTAAAGAGCTATGCTTTCATGCATCCACCTCTTTTTTTATTTTTGTGATAGATATAATCTGAACCCTTCATTTTTATGAGGGTATTTTGGGAAATTAAAAATCAACAGGTCACCTCACCTCTCCCTTTTTACTCTCCACTCTCTACTTCATTTTCTTAAGCTTTCATTTCACATTTCTTCTTTCACAAATTTCATCTCATCTCTCCTCATTCCATATCTCCTTTCTCCTTCTCGCATTACCTCCTGTAACTTTCCTTCTTCATTTGTTCCCACCTGGCGCCTTATCCGCCACCCGCCTCTTCATCAAGAACTCGTCATTCCCGCTCACACGTCTCGCATCCCTAAAGTTTCTGGCCGCACCTTCAGTTCTTTGCTCCCCCATTTAGGTTTGTATCTAAGTAATTACTTTTTTAATAGAATATCTCTCTAATTAGTTTATTTTTGTGACATTGGAGTAAATTAGCATGCATATCTCTGTAATTGCATATTTTTTGATAGAATATCTCTTTGCATTTTGGTAAATACGGTACAGGGTTTTTTCGAATTTGGTGCTGCTTTTGGTACAATATGAGTTGGTATTGTTTTTGTATTAGTTTTCTTTTCTTTTCTTTTTCTCTTTTTTCCCTTGTCTGTATAGATTTTACTTTGTCTAACTAACTTTGAACACAAAAAATTGCTTCATTTTTTCAGATTGAGCAATAATCAAGAAATGAGTAATAAACAATCAGGCGGTGATTGCAGTATTGAGTCCTTGGATGAATATCAAAATATCGTGAATATGATTTTCATGTCAGAGGAAGAGGCAAGACTATTTTTCTGTGGTTATGCCAAGCAGAAAGGATTCAGTGTTAGAAGAGATATAATAAAGAAACGTGGCGGTATAATGTACTATCGTCGGTTTCTTTGTTCTAAAGCCGGTTATCGCGACGAAAAATATTTTCGTCTTGAAAAGCGGCAAAGAGAAGAGCGAGCTATAACTCGTTGTGGTTGTCTGGTTAGGTTTAGCATCAAACTCAATCAAAAAAACATGTACTGGTACGTTGATGAGTTTAATGATGCGCATAACCACGATTTAGCCAATCAAGATCAAGTTCCTTTTCTAAGGTCTCATCGTCAGATCAATAACAGTAGGAAGGTTGATATTCATTCCTTAGAAGTCTCACGTCTTAGAAAGTGCCAAATTATGGATGTTATGGAGTATCAAGAAGGGGGTTTTCAAAATGTAGGTTTTGTGGTGAAAGATTTGTATAATCTTGCATTGAGACAAAAAAAAGCTAGGATTAAACAGGGGGATGCGGAGAGTGTTCTAAAGTTAATGAAGAAGAGAAAAGAGACCGATGTGGAGTTCTTTTTTGATTTCAATACAGATAGTAAGGGGCACTTGAATACTTTATTTTGGTGTGATTCTCAATCTAGAATCGATTATCAATGCTTCGGGGATGTTGTTGTTTTTGATAGTACGTACAGAGTGAATCGCTACAATATGCCATTTATCCCTTTTGTAGGGGTCAACCATCATCGCTCAACGACAATTTTCGGGTGCGGAATAGTTAACAATGAGTCTGCAAAATCATATGAGTGGCTTTTATCCACTTTCTTAGCTGCAATGTATCAAATTCACCCGATTTCTGTAATAACCGACGGATGTCCTTCTATGGCTAAAGCCATTCGTACGGTTTTACCGCAAACAACGCATCGCTTGTGCTCATGGCATATTGAGTTAAATATGGCGCGTCATCTCCATAGTTCCTATTTTGATGGTTTTAGGGCATTGATTTATAATGCATGTGACCCAGAAGATTTTGAGAAAAAATGGGATTATTATGTCAAAAGTAGTGAAACATTGGAGTCTAATGAATGGTTACAATTGATGTACAAGTCGAAGGAACGGTGGGCAGCGGCTTATCTGCAAAATGAATTACTTTTAGGAATGAAAAGTAATCAGAGAAGCGAGAGTCTAAATTCTAGACTCCACAAGCATCTCGATCGAAATATGTGTTTGCTTGATATGTTCGAGCACTACGAGCACTGTCTCTCCCGTATCCGTCGAAATGAGGCCGAACTAGATTGCAAAGCTTCTCAGTCCATTCCGGTTTTGAAAACAGAGTTTCAAGAGTTAGAGAAGAATGTTGCGCTGATTTTTACGCCAAAAATATTTTATCGTATTCGTCAGGAAATTAATCGTGCAAATGATTATGAGATCATTGAGATAGAAGATATTGGTGATTCAAAATGGTACGTTCTAGAATTAAAGGATAATCCCGGAAATACGATTTGCGTAGAGTGTCCTGGGGGTGAGGGGGTTGAAAATGTTAAGTGCACATGTCTAAAATTAGATTGTGATAAAATTCCCTGTAGTCATATCTTTCGAGTAATGATTGAGATGAATATAAATGTAATTCCTGAGTGTTGCATATCGAAAAGATGGACTAAAAATCCAAAAGATTTCCCGCCATTGCAGAAAAATGGTTTCATGTTTGATTGGTCCGAGGAATACAGAAGGAATCGTGAAATGTCCAAATTAGGTAGTGAACTATTTCATGAAGCATCGAGATCAGAAGCTGATTATTTGGAGATGATGGGGTTATTGCGTAAACTATTATTGGACCAAAAGAAGAAGATGAAAGTTGAACCGGAAGATTCAACAGAGAAACAATTTGGAACTGCTAGTTCATCATTTAATGTCAGTGATCCAAAAGTTACAGTTGGAAGAGGTGCACCAAAGAAAAGAATAGGATCTTTTCTTGATAGGAGGAAAAATCGTTGCGGGAAATGTGGACTAGTTGGGCATAATAAAAAAACATGTCAAAACCAATCCTAATTGGATATGTAAGTTAATTGAAAATTGAGATCTTCATAGTTTCCAAAACAAGTTATTAATACTATAAACCTCCTTTAATGCAAAATAAATTACAAGATGCTATTGAATGCACTATTAAGCAACAAATTTTCTTTTTCTTCCAAAAGTTGTAGTCTTCTTTCAAATTCATTTTTTCCTTGACAACAAAATAATTTCTTCCTGAACACCTTTTATTTGATTTGAACTGAAAAAATTAATTGTGACACCAATTTTCTTCTGAATAAATCCATATCTCCCTAAAAAATATTTGAAACATAATAAGTATATTCATTCTTGTTTTTTTTTCTCTGAAAGCAAAGTCAAATATATAACCTGAGAGAATTGACATTTGAGCTTTGTTCCATCCCAAAACTGTATATATTTTATTGCAAATATTCCACAAGAATGTCTGTAAAATTTAGTAGTTAATATATTTTATAAAACAAAATATTATTTTTATTTAAAAGTTAATAATTTATTTTTTGTTACCCATCTTGTTGTTTTGGAAGGTCATCAATAACCTTGATTGGCCAATTGAATATATCAAGGGATTTTGACCATAGAACGTAGACTTTCGGATGCTTCTAGTGCGGCTTTTACGCACAGTTGGATGCCAGTTCTCTAGAACACCATTTTAGTTATTAAATGCAAGAAAAAATATCATACAAAATAACATATTATAAAGTTGGTTTACCAAATGAAAAGTTGCCGTAGCATATTTAGCATCATCATCATCATCATTGTTCACTCTATCATAGAGAGAATCTAGTATTTGAAATTCTTTTCGTTGAATATTTAAAACAGCAACATACCAATGTATTCCTGTAGGATTAATTGGCATGAAAACCTAAATTATAGGCATAATAAAATTAGCATATAGACTATAATAGAAATATGATGATATACATATAATATATTGTAACAAAATTACCATTTGATATCCAAGATATAACTCTCCTGTTCTTCTGATACGCTCCCAATTCTTATCATTTTTCTTCTTTTGTTCATTCTTATTCGTACCATCAATCTCCCAATTCTTATCATTTTTCTGCTTTGGTCCATTCTTATTCATACCATCAATTGAAAGCAATTGAATATTGAATGTGTTTTCTATGTAAGCATTTTTTTTATTTTGTCCTTCAAAATAACAATTAAGAATCTGCAACAATAAAAAATCATATACTTGGGGGCATACATGGGTCTCTTTAGTAGGACTTCAAAATTATTGTAATAAACCATAAACATGACGAACATATAAACTTACATCATCTAATAACCACTTGTCTCTGTCACTGCCATTATAAGATACAAGACATCTTATGTTGCCAATAGTCAAGTTTGTACCGTCCTTCAAGCGTACTACTTCCTTGTTTGGTGATTTTAAGTACTTCTTTACATAGTCTACTGCAGCAAGCTCAACAACATTTAATTCATCTATAAAAATAAATAGAACTAAATCAAACATTTAATTCGGATTACAACTTTCAATACTTTTTATAAATATTTATTCTTACCGAAAAGTTTTGAGACTTTATTTCTTTCACCCTGAACCTTTAGAATTTTTTGCACATACTCTGGATTCCGAAATGGAGATTTGTCATAACGACCCATTTTTTTAGTTCTACATTCTTTGCCCTTGACCCTGTCAGCAACCGTCGTAGTAGTAACGTTATCGTCAACTTTTGTTTCGGCAAAATCTTTATCATCCACTTTGGTTTCGGCAAAATCTTTATCGTCAAGATTTGTGTCAGCATGATTCATATTTTTATCTTCATCTACACTAAAATGTAAATGTTCACTAGAAGAAGGTGTCCACTTTTGTTTTTCTGAATTTCTTCTCATTTCCTGTATAAGCACACATTAATTATATGTTAAATTTCGCTGAAAGTCAAATTATGACATGTAAAAAATGACTTACCTGTACGATATATTCAATTTTATTGATTTTTTCGCCATGTGAAAGTAGTATATCACATATAGTTGTTTTGAAGTCCGATAAATATTTTGTTATATGTGTTAACATCTCATCATTTACATATTGGTCCTTCTGTAAAAAAAATTATTACTTCTTTACAAGTAAGCGAATTTAACGTCTATTAAAATATTCATCAAAATAATATTTAATCACCTTTTTAGTCGGGCTTCCATTTTCTGACTTCATGGTTTTCTTAGACGATTCATGCACTTTATTCTCAAATAAAATATCATCTTCCAGACATTCAAGAGTTATCATTAAAGTCCCTCCTCTTACTCTATGTTTCCGCGCATAATCATCTCTTAACTGTAATTTATTGTTGTCCCATCTTTCCATTAGAGGATGATGGTGTCTACCGTAGACAACACCATCGATAGGAGCTCGTAGATGTTCGCAATACCAAATCTATTTTTTATGAAATAAATAAATATGAGCTCAATAAATATTAAATAAATAAATAAATAATTAAATAAATAAATACCATTAAAAGGATGCTCTTGACATAGAACATTGTTCTCCTGGCGAATTGAAAGTCAACAATACTTTTTATTAACTCTTCTAAAGCAAATTTAGCCCAATTCATTTTTTTAATGGTTGACACATCTTCAACTAGGCTAATATAAATGCTGCTCAAATTATCATCTTTTACAGGTGCAAACAAAACACCTATTATTAACAAAGAAATTTTTCTAACAAAATGATCATCAGCAACTTTACTTTCAGCTAAACTAGATGCTAATCCAGTGAGAGTAAGTTTTTTAAATTGCTGATCTTTGTATAGATCATATAGATCTACATTTACAGGGGTACTTCTATAATTGACTTCTGATCCTTCATTTTGGACTCCAAGTATACAAGATACATCACGCACAATAAGTGGAACTTCAACGTCTCTAATTCTAAAACATCTTTTACTGCTATCGTAATCCTGAGCTAGAGCTGACAACCAAAGTGGTCGGATTGAAATAGGTTGTAGTTTAAATATTGAGCTAAATCCATGTTCTTTGATAGCATTTTTTTGTGCATCATTGAATCCATGTATAAGAGAAACAAAGTTTTCAATATTAAATTTTTGAGTTGGTGGTTTGACCTAAATATAAAGCAAAAAAATGTCACAACATAATAATAAAAATCAAAACAAAGAGCTCTAAAACAAAAATGAATACATGTCAAAAGCAAATTTTTACATACCATTGGAAATTTGTTGCCAAACAAACAAAAAAAAAATATATGAAATGCATACAAAAAATATTTTAGTTTGTACATTTATATAAGACATCAAGAACGGAACAATAATGACTAGATACATGCTCTTGATTAAACTTTGCTTATTTCAAGGGGACAGATGAATGTAATGGACTTGGGAGTATAAAAAGTCATTTATTAATGATGTTTTATTATTTTAATGTAAACTCACCTAACTAGAAAATAATTAATGTGGACTCCCCTAAAAAAGTTGATTGTCTTTATTCTCATGGAAGTTAATTACAATAATACCCTTACTCAAGTTGTGTGGTAACTTGCTGAATTCCTATTTTAACCTATTGATTAACTTTAGCCGGTTTTTCAAATTAATTTGGGCCACATGATTTTAATAAATGAACGGTTGAGAACAAAAAGGTGTATGGAAGAAAAGCTCTAATTTAAAATTTTAATTAAGAATTAATATATTTATAATGATTATTTTATTTTGATAAATTCTATGTTATTCTATTTTTTGTTATATTTCAGTTAAAAAATGTAATATATTTATGAAACTTTATTTCATAAAGAGCAACATATCTTGTTGAAATCATCATTGAAATGTTACTTTCTTTGGAATCAAAAGATATAACCAAACAAAAATATTAATATTTACTGGATGATTTCCGAAAGACACATTCCAAAAGAAGTGATTATTAATCAAAAATCTTAAGAGGAGAGGATGACCCCTCGGCTCCTCCAGTCCCTATAAATCCACCCTTAGTGCTAAGATAATTTGCTTTCATGTTTTTTCACATCTTTAATTTTCATTTGTATAGTCAGATATATTTATTTTTATTTTCCTTCCATTATTTTGTAAATTTTAATTTATTTTCAGAGTATATAAGGAAAGTAGGTAATCACCTATTGGCTTTTGTAGAAAAAAAAAGATAATGAGACTAAAAACTGACATGAAAAGAAAAAATAAGAAAAGTAACAAATATTTACTAGAATCAAATAATTCATGATCAACAAAAAGAAAGTTCAATACAAATAACAGAAAAGAATACTCCACACACTAAATTCATCAATTCATATACAAGAATTTGAAAATCAAAGCCACTCGTTACACGGAAAAAAAATAAATCAATGGTTTAACAAACTCTAAAAAAATAAAATAGTCCATAGTTCAACTCAACATCAAGATATTTACAAATCAATCCAAAAAATCTGTTCATGACATAATTGAGACTTAAAATCACCAATTAGACACTTCTACTGGTACCTATCTGTAAATCATCCTCCCCTGAACTGCAAAGCAAAAAAAAAAAGAATGTCAAATAAAAATTATAGAACTTTCTTTGTGATTTCACATAATATAGGGTTTCTTTTACAAATCGGGTATAATTTAATTTTTACCATAAATTATACTTGTTTACTGCTTTGAATTGTGATGGAATTTCCATGAGTGCTTCAAGTGCAAATGCTGCTTCCTTTCGAGCTAGAGGAATATCCCTTGACATAATTTCTGTAAAATTGACAAACTGACAAAGAAAAAAATAATTATAAAATGGAAGAAAAATCATAGAAAAAAGATAAGGATTAAGAATTAAGATAACTTAGTTTGGTTTTACATTTTTATGAAGTTTCGGTATACGGTTGAAATTCAAACTCTGAATGGGATAGATATTTAATCAAACTCTGATATTACCCCAATAATAATTTACTTTAATCATTATTATTTTTATTTTTATTTTTATTATGTAAAATGAAATGATAAAATAAATATTAGTCATAGTGTAATTAATACCAACCTGAAAATTATCAAAAAGGCGTTCATTTAATTTATCATCATATTTCTTCATTACATCCCAAGGTCCATCGCCAACTCCAACTAGTACAATCGACAAAGGATAACGGCTGTAATAATAAAAATAAAAATGAATCATCAAAGAAAAGACAAAAAAGAAATCTTAATTCTAAATGAATAATGATGTTACATAGAGAAGAGAAAAGGAGAGAGGATTTTGATTATTTTTCAGATTTTAAGTGAATAAATAAATAAATAAGTACCTAGCTTTTACAATAGCTTTTATAGTACAGTCTTCCTGATGGCTCAAATTTGCATCATGCCTGCTTTTTGCACCAGTAACCTAAAACATTCAAATTTTGCAGTTTAATTAAAAAAAATGCACAATAAATCAGTTTGCCTAAAATGAATAATTTCAGAAACCCGACTTAAGATTCAACAGTAAATATTCTGAAAAGTCAATGACCTAAATCCAGATATGATCAATTTAAAAAAAATAATTAATCGCCAAGTTTAAGATTCAAATACCTGTCCATCAGCAATTATGAGTAAAATATGA
Source organism: Juncus effusus (assembly GCA_027726005.1). Taxonomy (NCBI): domain Eukaryota; kingdom Viridiplantae; phylum Streptophyta; class Magnoliopsida; order Poales; family Juncaceae; genus Juncus; species Juncus effusus. Next base: position 8,601,408 of record CM050896.1, on the reverse strand, counting down.
TATAAGCGCCCGCTCCTTTGAACTATTTCAATTGCCTTTTCTATTATTGGAGCAAAAGATGTGGGCCCTATAATTTTGAAAGAAAGAAAATTTGACAAAAAAAAAGAGAACAATGCAATTAGCTAAGAAATGGGTTTGAGTAGGATTAAAAAGGTTTAGAGGCATATAATGTGCAATTTAAGCCTGAATTTAACCATATTTTGAATTGAGTAACACTCAGTTTAGAGTGAAATAATGTGAAGAAAAGTTATTACTTGAATTTTTTTCTTCTTTTTTGGAAAAATAATTACCAGATAATTTCACTTGTGGTACAAGCTCTCTATATTTTGATAAAACTTCTTCAAATCCATTGCATGGTCTCTCTCTTTCATTTGGATAGAAACTAAAGACCTTTTTATCATGTGTTCTTGCTGAAATAGAAAAAATAATTAAATTAATTGATTAATTAATTAATAAATAAACACAAAGAAAAAGAAGACTATACCATCACCAAATCCAAAACAAGGAATTAAATTATCTTCATCAAAGTTTGATAGAGTTTGACCGATTATAGAAATGGCTTGTTCATATTGGTTTGGAGTATCACCAATATGATGCAAGTTCATACCATTAAAGGAATTTCTCCCTGTTAAAAATAAAAAATAAATAAATAAGTATATAAAACAAATAAAAAGATAAATAACATAACATAACAAAAATAAATTAAATAAAAATAAGATGAGTAGAAGTTAAAACCTGTCCATTCATTGCTCTTGGTGAAATCGATTCCAACTATAAGATTTGACGACTCGAGACCGGCTTTCTGAAGCTCCTCCTTTACCTAAGAAGATAAATAAATGTAAAATATTATATTATTACATACATATATTTTTTAATTAATTTTATGCAATAACATTTATTGTTCATCACTTTATTATTTATGGTTCTAATGACAGAATAATTGCCATTATAATTACTAAACCCTAGGTTATAATGTAAACGAAGGCGAAATTAAGTGTCAATTGATGAATAATTTTCCAAAAAAAGATGAATAATTGCACAATTAAAGGTAATTTTATTGAAAGTGTATTGATATTTTTCTGATAAAAGATAAGTGTTATCAGTTCAGGCTTAATCACAAAACTGAATCTCAATCAGGGCTTCATTGAGAATTAATTTGTGGCTTACTGAAGCTCATTTGTACTTAATTTGGCAAATAAATAAAATTTCAAAACCTGCACTAGTGTATATTTCTTTCTCATTTTCGAAATTAACAGGAAAAACCAGCTATATAATGAAATAAATCATTCATTAAACAACAACGTGCTATTAAATGCAAAAGAGGATCAAAGATAATAAATAAAAATAATAATAAAATTAGTACCTGATCTACACTATTAAACCTATCCTCAATCGTCCTGCATTTTCTCACTTCATCATCACGATGTCTCTTTTTAGGATTCAACTGAGAATTACTCATTTTCAAATTAAACCAAATAAAAACGAAAAACAGAGGAAAAAAGAATATAATGAGCATAAAAGAGCAAAGGAGCTTTATACATGAAAAAACAAAAAACCCACTCATATATATAAGCAAAGAACCGCGTGATTTCATTCCATTTGAAAGAGACGAACCTTAGTTGATTAAAGTATTTTAATATAGATCTTAATCTTCTGTTTTTGACTAAAAGACGTGAATAAGAACATAAGAACTATACAAGTGGGAGTATATAGACTTGTACTTGACTTTGTCAATGAATTTTCAATTTACAGACTTTTCAATTAACAAATATTTGATTTTAATGAATGAATAGTGAAAATAGAACTTTGAGCATACTCTATTTCTTCAAAAAAAAAAAAAAAAAGAATTAACAAATATTTGATGCGATCTTTTTTTTGTCAAAATGGGTTGGCACAAAAATGCTATATCCATTATTCATTGAGTAAAAAATATTTACAGAATTAAAAAAAATATATATGTTTTGATGCAATGATGGGTAATTAGGTCGGAAAACAGAGCAGTAGAGAAAATTTGTGAAAATGTTTGAAAGATGAATATACAATATTAAAGCATGTTTTGTCCTTACTATACTAAGTCTTAGGTATACAATTCAAATAAAAAGAAAATAAGAAGGGAATCTTAATATTGAGAATGTTCGTGTTAATTGTAATGCAACGCGGGTGATCCGTGTTCCTATGGTTGGGGATTTTATTAATGTATAAATCTTCTTGAAATTTTTTAGAAAATTTGCAATAGAGCCCTTTCATCATTCAAAATTGTACAACTCGTCTATTTTTGAGAAATTTAAATTTACTCCAACATTTAGTTAGTATCACAAATCACTCGAGTTATGAGTCGTTTAGGTTGCGGACTGTTAGAGTTATGGGTTACCATGAAAAATAGTATGTACTAGAGATAACTCTTGGGGATTATTAAGAGTTATGGGTTACCATGAAAAATAGTATGTACTAGAGATAACTCTTGCTCCGCTTCGGAGAGGATTAATTTGTAGATTTAAAAAAATTGGGAGTCATTGTTAAATAAATATTATTCTTATTAGATTGGGACCTGATATATCACGATGGATTTTTCGTCATGATATAACGACAATATATAGAGTGTATATGAACTGAAAACAAATAGTATATAGAAAAAAATATATAAGTGACAAATGAAAATAATATATATATGAAAAATAAAAAATATATACAATATATAGAAACACGGGAGAAACAATATACGGTCGCTACGGGATCGCTATCAACCCTGTCGTGATTTCGGATTTCTGTATTAGAATACATAATTGTGATGCATAGTTTTACTTAAACGGCACGTTCGGTAACATGGAATAAGAGTGGAAGAGTGGAAGAAGGTGGAATAAATTTACTTATTCCGCCAAACAAGAGTGGAAGAAGATGGAATAAATTGATAGAAGAGTGATTTAGCTGTATTCCATGGGGGCGGTGGAAGAGTGGAAGAGAGGTGGAATAAAGTGATAGAAGAGTGATTTAACTGTATTCCATTGGGGCGGTGGAAGAGTGGAAGAAAAGTGAAATAAGAAGATTTTTCTTCCTTCTCTCTCCTCTCTCCAAATTAAATAAATATTGCATTAATTTTTTATTCCACTCTTTCATTTATTATGCCGAACACTCTTGGAATAAAATGAAAGAGGCACTCTTCCATTCTTCCACTCATCCGCTATTCCACTTTTTGCCGAATGCCACCTAAAAAGAAAAAAATCACTAACTTAAAAAATAAAAGAGTAAACTTGAAATTATTTGCAATCTGTTTAGTGCACTTTTCACAAAATTTACTTTTAAAAAAGAACTTGGAGAATATGCATACCATGTCGATATTTAATTGCCACATCATCACGTACTAATGGAGAACTATATCGAACAAAATCGAGAGTTGAATGTTCAATCTAACCTTTAAAACGTAGGTCAAATTCTTACATAGCATTTTACTGGAGAAAAGTAGAATTTTCCCAATAATAAAAATGAAGATATTTTTCAAATTTTTACGATGATGGTCTAATTTATATTAATCTTATAATTTTTTTTATTTTATAGCAGCATAATTAAAATTTCATATATTTTCTAACAGTTGTTGGTTTTAATATTACAGTGTATATATAATGTTCATATTTGCAAATGGTCCATAGGCTAATTGATTAAAGCATTTGCATGTATAGCAAGATGTCATGAGTTTAATTTTTAGCAAATGCAATCATATAGCATATATTCAGCAAAATTTCTCAACTTAGTTGGTTGAACATCAAAAAATATAATGTTCATATTTAGACAAAACAAAATAGCACTCTTATGTCTTATATATGTTTATATCCGTATGTGATACAATGATATTTTGAAGTTTGATTTGGTATCTTTTAAAGCTAAAACTTTTGTAGAGAAAAATATAATGTTCATATTTAGGCTAATCGGTTAAAGTATTTTGAAATTTATATATCTTTTAAATGAATGGAAAAATTCTTCAAAACCCCATAAATTTTGCAGTTATTATCAAAACTCACTAACTTTTTCATTTCTTCAAAATTCCCTATAAAACAACTTGAGTTTTTTTACCCCCCTATTGAGTTAAGTTAAACTTTTTCATGCATTAAATTTTTGTATTGACCAAAACAATCTCAAGCAATTATTCTTATATTATAATTTATTCAATTAAAAATATAATAAATAAATATTAATATTTTTCAACATAATATTTCATGATATTATGTTGCCGGCATTTTATTACATTGTTTTATGATGCATTAATTTATTTTATAGTATTATATTACATAAAATATTTCTCTTATTTATGTGTATATTATAATTTTATTCTAAGTAAAATATTATTTTTTATTATTTTATTTATATGTTAGATCTCATTTATTTATATCTGATGTAAAATATAAATTATTTATTATTATTATTTTGGTTTCAATAAAATATAAATAAATTTTAATGAGGACATTTTGATCAGTAAAAAAATTTAGTGGATGAGAGTGTTTAACTTAATTCTATAGGGGTAAAAGAAAAATTCAACTTGCTTTATAGGAGGGTTTTTGAAGAAATAAAAAAGTTAGGATCTTTTTGATAATATCCAGAAAAGTTAGGGGTTTTTTGAAGAATTTCACAAATGAATAAATACTGCATTCATCATTATCAGTGGGCTCCACCATTTTTTTTTTGAGAACCTGTGTAAGGAGTTCTTTTTGTTAAAAATGACTCATTATATTAAATGTCACAAAAATGAAATTTTATTTAATCAATAAGACATCTTTTTTGTTGCGATTCTTTATGGCATTTTTGATACAAAAGGTTTTAACGGATTTTATAATATTTAAATAACACAAAGAAGTAGCCATATCATCTTATCTAATCTTTTGTAATACGAAAATTTCTAACAGGTTTGGTCGATATTGAACTTATCTTACTATTTTGACTCGTTAGTAGAATATTACACAAAATAACGGATAACCACAATAAATTTTGATAAAGCACTCTATCTTATTCTCACACTTAGACAATTGTCTATAAGAGAAAATAAGATTTGCAATAAGAAAATACAAAGAGACCTGATAGAATATGATTCTTGGAGCATGCCTAAATCACGCCGGCTGATCACGCTTGTCCCAATTAATCACCTCCCCTTCGTCGTGCAGCATTCCTATCATTACTCAAACAATATTATAATTTAATAAAAACAGTATATATATGATATAACAGTCTATATACACGATATATAAATATAGTATAATAATATTATTCACTAATTTGATTTCATTAGCATAAATATCCTCTTCTTTCTCTCCCAATTGCACCTCGTTGCATAAAATATTACATAGGATTAACCACAATAAATTTTGATAAAGTACTACGACCGCATTTTCTCATGAAAAAATAAGATGTGCAAAAACAAATTATAAAATATACGAAACGGATATGGAATGACTATGACTACAAAAGTAAATATTTTTTTTTTCAAAAGAATACATATAAGTGCAAAAAGAGTATATAGAAAAATTAAATATAAATACAAATAATATATAATTATATAAAAATATATATAAATGTATAAAAAATAAAGAGTATATCGAATTTTAAAATGTATATATAGAAGAGAAAAATTCGATGTACATAGTTAATATCACAAGAATTAGTTGCTATTATTCATTCAACCAGCCAAACCCTCCCTCCCATCTACACCACTTGGCAGCGTTTGAAGTTATGCACCAATCAACCGGGAATGACGTGGCTCTTTTTCTCTACCACTTGGCAGCATACCAGGTTGAATATCAATTACGTCCAAATGCTTAGAGGGGCTCATGTTCCTTGTCTATCTGCAAGTTTTATAGTTTATTTACTATTTTATCTCACATTAATTGCTCGAAAGACCAGAATTAATTTTCACTAAATGAGATTCATGAATAATATTTGTTATATTATTCACTAATTTGATTTCATTAGTATAAATATCTTGTTCTTCCTCCCCCAATTTCACCTCCACTCTAATTCTCCATTTTCACATTTTCAAGGCTCTCGTCCAAAGCATCAAGGTAATCTCTATTTATTGTCAAGCTCCTTCATAAATTTTAATACTTTAATTATTTTTTACATTTCTTTCAAATATTTTAGATCATTTTTTGTATCCTCTGTTGTTGATTTTTTTGGTTTATAGCAAAATACTTTAGGAAATTTTGCACTCACATTTCATATAATTCTTATTTTTTGAAGGAAAGGTTCCGTATAATCTTGAAGTGAATGTATGAAAATTCTTATATCAGCATAAACACTATTAGTGCAACATCGTACAATAATTAATAAGATATATAAGGACATTTATACTGAAAATAATTAATAAGATATATAAGGACATTTATACTGAAACATGAGAGGATATAATTTAATAGGTCCCATGAACATAAATGACTATATCGCCGCTATATGGAAATATGGTAAAACTAAGCAGCAAATAAAATTACAAAAATACATTTTTCTCAATAGTTACAAAAATACAAATTTTACATAAGCAATTAATTGTTTTGCCAAACAATATATTTTTGTAAGAAATATTTAAACAAGATTATTATTGTTAATAATGAATATCATGGGAGAGTTGTATTTTGACGGCCTTAAAGTTGTATACAACATATATTATTCATGAACTAATTGAATCACATGATTATTTTCTTAAAACATATATTATTCATGAATTAATTGATTCATGATTATTTTTCCTAAAAGTTATAATTTATCTTTCTAGCCATTAATGCAATGGTCAAGATAAACAAATGAGCTAAGATGAACAAAATAAGCCCAAATAATATAAACAGATCTAAGTTAAACATACATCAGGTCTAATCTAGGGCTCATATCTGAATTGAAAAATTCCAAATTTTTTAAATTCGTCAAAAGTAAAAACGATTGCAATTAAAATTTGAAATTTTAACACTTCAAAAAACTTGAAACTTTTTTTTCGGTTTTCCTTCCATTGTTAAATTCAAAATATCATTTTTTCAAATAGTATTCTAACAAAGCCTCTGGTCTTAATTATGAAAAATTGTGAAGAGACCCAGTCAAAAGTAAAAACGATTGCAATTAAAATTTGATATTTTAACACTTCAAAGAACTTGAAACTTTTCATTCGGTTTTCCTTCCATTGTTAAATTAAAATATCATTTTTTCAAATAGTATGCTAACAAAGCCTCTGGTCTTAATTATGAAAAATTGTGAAGAGACCAATGCATTTTTTAAGTAAATTCAAATATTTCAAATTTCACCCTGCCAAACTTAGATTTGATCCTTGTACTGTTCAATTAATAAAATATAGGTTTCGTAAGGGGTTTTTTCCTTCAAAAAGATTAGATTTGATCCGTACATGACGTAAAATCAAATGACCCAAAATACTAAATATTATCTAAAAAACTTCAAACAAATGTATTATTTATTAAACAGAGAAGTCTAAAATATGTGAAGTTCACAATTTACAAAAGAAAAAATATTCTTTTCGCAAAAATTGTTCGCGCGGAACTTTTGGAATTTCTTAAAAATACGCAAAAATTGTTTGCGCAGAGCTTTTGTGAATTTCATAAAAATAGAGTCCAAGTATTTTGCTATATATTGTATTCTTTTCGCAAAAATTGTTTACGCTGAATTTTTGTGCATTTCGTAAAAACAAAAATAACAGAAATGGAAAAATTATTCATGTAGATGTGTAATAATGAGAAATCTGTGAAAAATAACCCAAAAAAGTAAACAAAATCTATTATATTAATTAACATGTACTAACAGTAACATATATCCTATTCTTTCTTAATTTTGATTACTGAACTGAGATCTGTTAAGTCCATTTTCTATTTTTTTTCTCTTGTAATATTTACATTAAGAGTATAATTCTGATAATTTCCAGATTTGTTTTTGTTTTTGTGCAAAATTTTCTCTGAATTTTTCCAATTAAAATCAAGTGAACCAATGAGCACACTATACCAAAAAGACAGGAAGTCTGAAGAACTAAACTTTAGTTTTTTATTTACTTCTTGACTGAAATGCTATTTAGTTACTAATTTTTCAAAATATCAAAAAGAAAATTAATAAATAAAAGGTTTCACTCTTAACCTAGTTTTTTTCACATGAAACAGGTTAAAGTTCATCAATGGCACCGCGTGTAAACCGCAAAAGACAGAAGACGAATCACCAGCTGGCCAACAATCATGAGGAACAAATCGACATAATAAGTTCGCTTCCGACCTGCATTCTGGTCACGATAATATCCTTCCTTCCAATTAAAGATGCCGGAAAAACTGCAGTACTCTCAACAACATTTCGCAACCTTTGGGCCTCGGCTCCTTTAAATATAGACGATGCGGAATTTTGCACAAGAAGATCCAAAAAATGTCGAATATACTCATGTGCAACAAAACGTATATGGGCTATCACAAGAATTCTGGCCACGCATCAGGGCCCGATCCGGCGGTTCTGTTTGAGTCATGCAAACTTCGAGATGTTTGAACCGTTCATGACAGATTGGTTGAATACTGTTGCCAAAAAGCGAGTCAAGGAATTGGAGCTCAATTTCTTTTCGTGCGCACAGTGGGAGCTTCCTAACTACTTACTTCGTTGCAAGTCCGTCGAGACGCTCACGCTGCAAAATAGCATGTAACGTTTCAAATGTTTAACTTGAAACATGAGTAGTGAAATATTTTATTTAATTAAAAATAATAACTATATTTAATTAAAAATGAGTAGTGAACACATTTTTTTTTCTTTTAATCAGATTTCCAAGTACAACTATCGTTTCACCGGCCATTACCGGTATCACAGAGATGACTTTGTCGAGAATATACATGAATGAAGAAGATGTAGGGCTCATGTTTTCAAGTTGCAAATCGCTATGTAGTTTATCGTTGTTCCAACCTGTAATCAATAGTGACGGTATCACGCGGATGCACATACGATCAGAGAGTCTCATGAGCTTGACTGTCGTTTGTACGACATATATAAATGAGATATTCATTCTGGACGCTCCGAAACTTGAGCGGTTTCTCGTCGAGCCGGATATTTCAACGAGGGTTTCGATAAATATAAGCAATGCGCCCAATTTGAGGATTTGCGGGTATATCAGAATGCCGACTCGTTTGTTTGCTTTCGGAGATATTTATATGATGGTAATATTTTTGTCACATTTGTCTTACTTTTTTTTAGTCTATATGGATATTTTATAAGATATTAATTTTTACAATACATCATTTATGAGTCTTTGAGATTATCTAAGGAATTATAAATTGCAGGGATTCCAAGTTCTGACGGGTACGGTTCGTAGTTTGCGGACTTTGGCCATATCTGTGAGATTTGACCATCCCTTGGAATCCATCGCAGCTCTTCAACTGCTCCGATGTTTTCCGAATCTTGAAACACTCCATATCCAGGTATTTTACTTGAACATTCTCCCTGTTTAGCTATTTTGTTTTCAGGATATTTACAGCATCAATGAATAGAGAAATAAATATGTATTTTTAATGACACAAAGTTCACTAGTAAGAAAGAAAAAAGTTAAAAATAACAAGAACAAGTGAATCAAAGATGATGAAAAAGCAAAATACATATATTCTAATATCTTCTCTTCTTCATATTTTCGCAATTATGTAGTCACTCTACAGTGAAATCGGATCGGTTTTTGCACTATATCCAGACAAAGATGAGCCGATAGAATGTCTGGACCGCACATTAAAAACTGTTATATTCAACGAGTACCAAGGGTGGGCAGGCGAGCAGGACTTCGCCCGATTCCTCATTTCAAGAGGGCGAGTCCTTCGGGAGACGAGATTTACCGGATTTCGCACCAAGAGCGCATGGACATCAAGAATGGAGAAAAAGCTCATGTTTGAAACAACCAATGTTAAATTGAGTTATACAAAGACGACAAAGGTTCAAGAGTTTATCTCCAAGACTGATGCTTCTAACTGGTCGATTGCCGACCCTTTTGAGACCAAGAACTGGAAGTAGGAGTTAAAAAAGGAGGGAGAGAATCAACTGTCAACCGATGCGGGATGTTTAGGTTTTTGTTTTTAGGTTTATGAACTGAATTTATTTTCTTATTCTTTTTTTAGGTTTTCTTTTCAATGATTTATGTTTGTGTGTTTGTTGTTCTTGGTTTAGGGTTTAAGAATTCTTGGTTTAGGGTTTAAGAACTGGATTTTTTTTTTTTTTTCTTTTCTCAAGGTTATCAGAGACTTGTGTTTTCATTAATCTTTTTTCTGTTGCAAAGTTGTGTTTACAATTTTCATTAATCTGTGCTTGTATGTTGCTCTCTTTTGGCAAGAGAATAAATTAATGACTTCAAATAATAACCTTGTTTTCCGTTTTCTTTTGGTGAAAAAAAATGAAAACGTGTTTGGTAAACAAAGGCCGTTTCCATTTATTTTGATCTGAAGAGGCAAAAAAAAAATGAAATTTCATAAACGTCAAAATCTTGTTTTCTATTTCTTGTTTCTATTTCCCTTTTGACCCGGCACCGCTTGACCCTTTCCTTTATTAGATTAGTCAATATGAACAATATGAATTTTAGTTATATATATTCATGGTTCATAACTCTCTCTCTGCTTTTAGTGAACAATATGAATTTTGTTATGCTTTAATATAGAAAATAATATTTATCTGTTTGTTTCTCAACGAGTACATATTATACATTTTTTAATATATTATGTGAGAAAAAAAGATGTTATATTATGAAATATAAATATATCTGGTCTTGTTATACTTTTATGAACATGAAACTATTAATCTTAGTCCAACCGATTTGATTTCTAAACTGAATGGCTTAACGTATATGAGATAATATATATGTAGTTAGAATGGCAATCATAAAATACAAAAAAAAACGAGTATGTTGATTCTTGAAATAGTATATTAATACCGGAAATAATATAAAAATAATAATATATTAATATTAAAAATTAATATATTAACTCTGAAAATGATATACTGGTATTGAAAATGTTTTACATACATTCGTTATAATAATCTAAAAAATAAAAACAGTTTTTTGAAACCAAAAATAAAAAAACAGAAAACTATTTTTCGTTAAAAACAAAAAAAAAAAAATGATGTCAAACGAGTCGTTAACAATTTAAAATAACGGATTCAATTTGAAATAACCCCTATCCGATTTAAGCCCATTCAGATCCGGCCCAAGTCCACAAAAAAAAAACAAAAACAAAAAACCCTATTCATTTTTCTCTTCTTCTTCGGCTCTCAATTCCTCAACAATGGCGTCTCTTCTCCAAAAACTGCTGAAAAAACCTTCTCTCCCGCCTCTCCAACTCCTCTCCGCCTTCAACAATCGGAATCTCCTCCCTCTCCAAAACCCAATTCCAAATCCAGAACCGGACACCAAATCGATTTTGAATTTCGATCCTGTATTCCCGAGTTTTCCGTATTCCTCGCTGCCGATCCTGGATCCGGTGAGGGGAATTGGGAAGGTGAGGGCGGATAGCGTGAAGAAGAAGAGGAAGAAGAAGATGAACAAGCACAAGCTCAGGAAACTACGCAAGCAGCTCCGGCTCAGGACTTAGCAGCGGTGATTTGATTTTCAATTCAGTTTTGTTTTGGTATAATTTGTAATAATTGGATCCGTATTTTTGGTACAATTTTGATTTTGATTTTGATTTGAATAATAGTACATCGAATGCCTTTTCTGTGCATTTGCATTCTTTATCTCTGTCTTAATTTTGTTTCAGTGTATTTCTCAAATTCGAAGTTTATTGATGAAAAATGAGTTGAATTGGGAACATCTGATTGCATAGTTTTTTCACATTATATCCCAATGTTCAAATTCAAAATCAACTTCAATTCAATTTCAATTACAACATTGCATTAACTAAATCAAACAAATTTAGACAACCACAAACCATCAAACCCTAAATCAAACACCCCTAAATCCAAATTCAAATCCAACCAATCTACAATTCATCTTTAATCTCGCTGGTCGGATTAGGGGAAGTCTTAACAGGATAAGATGCCTCCATTGCAATTCCACATTTGCCTTGCTTAGCCTTGATTCCTCTCTCCATTCTGATATAACCTTCCTCTCCCCAACTCGTACCCCACGAGTTCCTCACAATCCAGTATTTCTTCTTATCTGACGTGGCGCCGTAACCCACAACCGCCACTCCATGGTCTAAGTCCGTCCCGCATTTTCCAGTGAAAACACCCTAAAAATAAATAAAGTGTAATAATTTAATGAAATGTTTTGTGGATTAATAATGTTACTTGCCTTTCAAACAAACAAAAGGGTTATTGGAATTTATTCCATAAAACATGCAAGGAGTAAAGGGATGCGGATTGATGGATTTCAGTTACATATAACCTTAGTCACTTTATGCAAAAAAAACAGAATAATTAAATATTAATAGAATGTAAAACTTAAGTAGAAACCTTTCCATAAAACAAGCAAGGGCTAGAGGTCGACCTACCATGGACCAATATTACATAACCTTAGTCCCTTTATGCATAAAAATATTGAATATTAATGGAATTGGAACCTTAGAGTAAAATTGAAAGTCCTTGCCACTCGCATCAATCGCGACTGATACAGGCTGATTGGCCACAGCTTTCATCAACGCTTTCTCATTGTTCTTCGGCACATCTTCATGCCCATCAATGGTCACAACCGGCTAATAAAAAAAAATCACATACATTTCCTTAAATCAAATTATAAAATTAATAATTCATTTACATATCAAAATAAAAAATTTAACATACGGTGGAACTTTCGCAAGTGCCGTCGGCAGCGGTGTAAGGATATGTGGACTCAGAAGTAATTCCACCATTTCTTTTAATATACTCAAAAGCATAATCCATTAAACCGCCGTTGCACCCATTATTCTCGCCTGTGTCGCAGTCGATCAGTTGTTGCTCTGACAGAGCGATCAGCTCGCCGGTTTTGATGAAGTTTATTCCTTCTACGGCCGCGGTTGTTGAGAATGACCAGCATGACCCTAAATTATAAATTATGATTGTTTAAATGTATAAAATGTGGTTTGTAATTATGATTTCTGAGTTTGGTTGTTTTATATTGTTTGGTTAAGTTTGCTCATATATACATGGGGTCAATGTTGAACAAGAATTCAAGATCTGTTGAGAAAGGCAAGCATGAGCCTGACTTGTAATCATACAATATACATAACTATGAATTATGGTAATTAATAGTTATGATTTTGCATTGTATATGACTAATTTTGCTCCTGCATGTATAGTCAATATGTGTAGATCTTTTAAGCTTTTCTCTTTGGCACGAGAACTTTGTTTACCTCATTCATAATCATGAGAAAAGACCAAGAAATACAAGATCTATTGAGATTCATCTTGAAGAGATAAAAAACAAAAAAGAAAGCCAAAACATTACACTAAATTATGTTTAATGGAGTTTCTTAAACACTTACCACATTGGCCTTGATCTTTTACTGCCGCAACAGCGCCCTTTTGTCTCCAATCAATCGAAGAAGGAACCTTCTCCATTGTCCCATGCATAAAACTCGAACTAAACAATTCCCCCCTCAAACTCCTGTGGTGATTAATCTTTGAGCCGGCATAAAAACTTTGAAATTCTTCTTGCGTCATGTCGCCAAATTTGTTCAAAGCTAACTCGTAGGATTTGCCCTTCTTGTTGTGTTCATGAATGAATAAAACATTTTCTTTAAACACGTTGAATCGCTTGGCTTTTTCGGTTAAGTCGCGAGTTAGGTCGTGGTGAGAAAGCCATCTTTCGAATAGGGTTTTGAAGGATTCGTCAGTTTCTAAGTCTTTTGGGGTGAAAGGAATTGCGGTGGATTGAAGGGCAAGAAGCGAAAGAATTGCTATGAAAACAAGAGATTTTCTCATTTTGAATGTATATTGAAGAGATTTTGCTTGTTGAGTTGTGTTTTGGAGAGCATTAAAGAGTGTCTATTTATAATGGATAGGGGATCAATTACTTGTGAGAAAGAGCAAGATAGGTTTTTAAATGGTTGGATACACTCCAGTTTATGCTAAAATGAAGAGGTCCATTATATGAAATGGTCCAGATCATATCAAATTAGCATAGCTCAATTGATTGAATGAAACTGAGCCTCTCCATTTCAACTTGTAACTGATGACTGATGAGGTGCGCCCCTTCGAGAGAGTAGATTCTAATGTGTAAACAAAAATGTGCATACAAATTATTGAGAGATTCCAATGTGCAAAAAAATAATGGGATATTACATTACTTTATTAGTCTTAATTCTTTTATGACAAATGTGGCTTCTAAAGTTACACTAGAAATGGATACAAGATTTGAAGTACCATCTAATTTTGCGGTTTGCATACAAGTTATCCAACATTCAATGACTTGTAACTTTTTATTTATATAGGAAAAATGAATTGATAATTAGATAATATTTGCATTTTTGATATAATTACAAAGTCCATTCTATTGGAAAAGAAAACGAATTAAAGTTTAGGTTTCTTCTGAAGAACATAGAATTTTGTAAAACAGGGTCATTTTAACAATTTAAAAATATCTATCAAAAGAAACTATTTAAAAATGGATTGGAATGAGTTACAAGGCTCGTTCATTCCTTTTTTAATTATATAATCTTTTATTTTAGTTTTTATATGTATAGAATGACTTAATAATTCAGTGCTGATTACACATGTTTATCAACTAATTTATGCTTTAGGATTAGTATATCTGAAGGAAATTAAAACTACATCTTTATGTTTTTTTTTTGAGGTAACTACATCTTTATGTTAATTATAAGTTTTTGTACTTTCCAAAATATCCTTTTTAAGTTAGATTAACTTCGTAATCGTGCTTAGGACTAAGGTAGGATGGAACTGGGGAAAGGTTTATTTATTTGTTATTTTTATATTTAAAATGAAATTAATTTTTTTTTTGGCTGAGTTGTCCCAGGTTTTTCCGTATGTTATGAGTCCTGAAAGTAAATAGCTGGACATGTAGTACAGAATTGGCATCAAAATTATTGGATTGGACATGTTTGGAGATTAAAGTATCTTAATCGGTCTTAATATCATGCATGAAAGTGAGGTTGTTATAGTTTCTTCGTTTTGTGTGAATAATAATCCTGAAAATAAGATAGTTCTGAGGCCTGTCTTTTCATCAGTCTATAGAATTATAAAATCATATTTTATTAATCCATAGAATTATAAAATCGTATTGTAATATATCAACAGCCAGTTTGATTCTGGAATTAGTCTAAGTAACGTGTTTTAATGACTTTTTAAGAATGTAAGTTGAGATCAACTAATTGCTCAAATTTTAATTAGTTTATGAGAACAAATGTAGTGTGTAGTAGTATATATTGTAAATAGTATTGTATTTTGTTGCCCTTTTGACTGTACCAAAAGAACTAATTTAATCTTGGATATTTGATTAGGAAGCAGTCTGAAAAACATGGCCCAATGAAACTTTCATGAATATAATTAAAATTAGATTAAAAAAAAATCCTGGTAACTTGTTTATAATTTTATAAATTAATAATTAGATTTCAGTTTTTTTGTGCATATTTCCCTTGTAATATTTATTACTAGGAGTGTATATGTTTACTATTTGATATGATTTTTATTGGAAATAATTAGATCTGAGTTTATTTTGTGCATATTGCCCTTGTAACTTGGATTCACCTGACTACTGGTCCCAATCTGAATCTAATTCATGAATAGTTACCAAATTAAACGTATGCATATGATTTTAAATCGTACAAACTCAAAATGTTATTACAAATACATTATATTATTGGGTATTAATGTCAACGTAAACTAAATAATATATCCAAATATTATCCTACTTCCGCACCAGTAGTAATTTCAGAATTAATCTTGCGACATATTTTTCTGACTTTTCACCAA
Source organism: Juncus effusus (assembly GCA_027726005.1). NCBI lineage: Eukaryota > Viridiplantae > Streptophyta > Magnoliopsida > Poales > Juncaceae > Juncus > Juncus effusus. The sequence goes on along the minus strand of CM050896.1, from coordinate 8,585,538 downwards.
TTAAATTTGAATAAATAAATCTGGAACAAAAATATAGTTTCAGAAAAGAAAATATAGATATTTTTCCATAAAATAGCATAAAAACGCTTTAATTCAATACAACGTGCATCTAAAAAAAATACAGTATGACTTCTAAATATAAAGAAAAGGATAATACGAAAAAAAAATGGGGGAGAACTATAAGCGATCATCTGTTTCGTTCTCTTTAGAGTGGCCGACCCTAAATTTTTAAATCAATCCTGCCAGATGCGGGATTCGAACCCCGCACCTATGAAAGATGGGGTTGGTACCATTACCACTAGACTAACCCAGTGGTAATAAAGAAAAGAATAATACAGGGGCGACACTATTTTTTATGCAAAAAGGCTCAGAAGGCATGCATCGTTACCTCTTCATTGACTTCAAATAAATTTGATAATTGGGTTGCATGATTTCTCATTTAAAATGAATATAAAGAAAATTATTATATGATATATATATACAAGATTTTAATTATAATTTACTAAAGGATATTCATAAACGAAAATCACAAATTACTTGTAAGAAGGAATATTGATCCATATAAAATTAACACAGTTGCACACTTAGAAAAAATAAATCTTTTGTGCATTTAGGGGAGAAATTTCTTTCTTTTCTATCACACAAATATGCTTCAAATTTTTAGAATACCACAATTGCATTTTTTTCAACTTCAATCTTATTTGTAGCATACTACCAGTACCAAAAGCACGTCTTATTTCCATATATGAAATCACAATATCTCGTTTCTACAACCATAATTGTATCATTATTCATCTAATAATCATAATATAATTTAGATTTCATCTTTTCCCATCCATTTCGAAGGGTTAGGCGAGGTTTTGATTGGATAAGAAGCCTCCATGGCGATACCACATAAGCCATGACTGGCTCTGACTCCTCGCTCCATTCTGATGTAACCACTCTCTCCCCATTCTGCACCCCACGAGTTCTTCACGGTCCAATATTTCGTTCCGTCTTGAGTCGTGCCATATCCCACAACTGCCACACCGTGGTCTAGTTCCGTACCGCATTCTCCCGTAAATACACCCTGTTTTTGTAACAATAATATTATTTGATTATTTAATAATTCATATCGTTAAAATGATAATATTATTGAAAAACGAAAAAAAAAAAGATAGTGTGACTACCGCTAGTATTCTTGTTTTAAAAATTAACTTCTCAACTTCACATTATATCTGTTAAATACGTGATGTGGATCGTACATTTCTATAAATGTGAATAAATAATGAATCCTAAAATTTTCTTGCATGATACTACCAAAATTGAGTAAATAATTTGTTGTAAATATTTCACTCAATAAATATATGTAATTAATTATTTGAATTATGAACCTCAGAATAGAATTGGAAAGACGATCCACTCGCTTCAATGGCGACAGAAACTGGTTGATTTGCCACGGCTTTCATTAGAGCTGCTTCATTATTTCTAGGAACATCTTTGAATCCATCGATACTCACAACCTTAGAATTTTCCTGAAAAAAATAAATTATGCCTCAAATTATATTTGATTTCACCAAATTTTATGAAACATAACCATCAAAGTCAAATAATGAGTACCATTGATTCAGAAAAAAGATGTCCGAAATATAACAAAATTAAATAAATAATGAGTACCATTGATTTATCGCACGACCTTTGTTCGGCCATATAAGGGTAATTTTTCTCAGTTGTAAGGCCTCCATTGCTCTTGATATATTCAAATGCATAATCCATTAGGCCTCCGTTGCATCCAGCATTTCCATTCGTGTCACAGTCGACTAATTGTTGCTCAGACAGAGAAATGAGTTCCCCGGATTTGATTTGATTTATTCCTTCCACGGCTACTACTGTTGAGAAAGCCCAACAACTCCCTAAAATTCAATTCAAAATGTCAAAAAACATCATATCTTAAAATAGCATTTATAAACCAAGAAAAATGACAAGACATTTGATTATCAGTAGTATACATATCACTTACCACATTGGCCTTGATTCTTGACTCCGGTCACTGCGCCCTTCTGTCTCCAATCAATAGAAGCAGGCAAACTTTTCACATTCTCATAATCGAATCCCTCATCGCCACGTGGCACTCCGCGTTGCATTTTATGATGATTAATTTTGGAACCAGCAAAAGTTTGCCTAAACTCCTCTTTAGTCATATCTCCAAATTTATTCAAGGCAAGTTTATATGGTTTATCCTTCTTGTTAAATTCATGTATGAATTCAACATTTTCTTTAAACACGTTGAACCGTTTGTGTTTGTCTGTCAGGTCTCTTGAGACTGTGTAGTGACTCCGCCATTTTTCGTACAAGTTATATAAGGTTTCTTCTGACTCGAGATCTTTTTCGTCAAAGTGAATGGATTGGGTTTGAGTAATTAAGGTTAGAGTTAGGACAATGGTGATGAGATAGAGAGATTTTGCCATTTTTCTTTTTTGTTTGTAGGTTGTGAGTTTGTGAGCTGTGTGATGTTTAGGGTCTAATTTATAGTGGATAGAAGTTCATATAATAATTGGAAGTAAGTTGGTGAAGATATGAAGTTAATGTTGCTTGGGGGATTGGACTACTAGCATCCTTCTAGTTTAGCTTAAATTTTGGTCGGTTCGATTAATAGTTTAATACTGAACTAGATTCAAATTAATTATATCTAAATTTTATTTGTTTTATAAGCTTAACCAAGAACCTTAAGCTAGATAGAAAGTAGTAACTGTTATAACCTGATTTTTATCATTTCATATTTAAGGATATTTTTATGATTTCACCAAGTTTTCTTCCTAAGTCTTCTAAAAAATATATATATTTTATTAAAATATTATACATTTAAATGACAAACATAAATATTTAAACATTGTTTTCTTAATAAGAAATTTTTTTTATATCTATTTATCTGGTTATCAAAATCAACCTTTGTCATGCACTTAATTCTTGTTTGACCGAATAAATATTTCATGTTATGAAAGGTCGTAAATAAAGAATTACTCTAGTCATTAATTTCAATGGTTACTCAACAATTGAGGCTTGAGCCATGTAAAAGAAACGTACAAGACGTGTTATCTAGTGTCCACTCATTTCATTAAACTGAAAATAATTTAATGTGGTAAAAATTAATGTGCAAAATTATATCCCTATAAATAAGCAATACCCACGGATTACTATGGCATTCTACCCCCAATCTAATTCTTCCAACTATCACTATCACATGTATTTTCTGTTGGATCAATGCAAAATGAAAAAGTTTAATTTTATGTACGTGAGACTTTGACTGATCAAAGTTTTGAGAGTGTCAGATGGTAATGTAATGGTTCTCGCGGTAAGGGAATTTTCTTCTAATATGATTATGTTTTCTTCCTATTTTAGATTGATATTTTTATAAACTATATTATGGATATTATTTATTTTGAATAAATATTTGAGCCGTTAATATAGCCACATACGAAATGACGAAACTGTGGACACTTAGCCGAATATGGGTTAGGAAAATCATGACTGTTTAGCCGCATATAGGATAATGAAATCATGATCGCTTGATAATTAAAGAAAAGTCACACACGGAATGACGAAACTGTGGACACTTAGCCAAACATGGGATAGGAAAACCATGACCGCTTGACAATGGAAAAAAAAACTGCATACGGGATGGCGAAACCGTGGCTGCTTAGCCGCACATACGAAAACGAAATCATGACCGCTGGATAATGAAAGAAAAGCCGGCCATTATATCTCGAGTCAAAAATGAATCCGGGTATAACAGTAACTAAATGTTGGATATATAAATTTATACTAAATTCAACCTTTATGTGTAGCTCATTCTTGACATCATCAATTTAATTGCTGAAATTAGCAGTATATAGATCAGAAAAATTGTACACTGAAACATTAGTAGAACAATATATATAGCAGTAACAAAATATTATATAACAATAATAAAATAGTATACATATTATGAAAAGTATATGAAGGTAATAAAGAAACACGTAGTAATTAATAATGAAACGGTATACTTAGCGATAAAATAGTATATTTGCAGTAGGAGAGAACTAGAAGAGAAGTAAAGGCTACAATGCATTTCATTCCATTTTTCATTAATTGTTTCTCTTGTAGTGCAATAAACAAGCGCTATGATTAGAATTTAGAACAATCTAAATAGCAAAGTATTTTTCCTCTTTCAAATGGTTCTTTTTTTATTTGCAGATGATAGAAATGAAAAAGAAGAAAACTGTTCAAACTTAGGACTAGTAATTGCAAGTGAATTTGGAAAAGAGTTTTTTTTTTTTTTTCTTTTTTGAGAAATGAGTTTTGGCCAGTGGGACCAATGTCAGCTTAAAAATTCTGCTGCCAATCAATTATCTATTTTCTGGTCTGCCAATAATCTCTAACCTAGCTGACTATCTTGACTGATATGAATTGAATCCAAAAAATTATGAATTATGTGTTTTATAAAAAAAAAATAGATACATACATATATATAGTAACTCACTACAGAAAAAACTACAATATAAATGATAAATCAGGGAATTTATTCTACAATCAGTATCAGGTGGGTACAGGTCGGATTCAATCAGATTCTTGTGTGGCGTATTTTATTTATTTACTTATTTATTTATGAACTGAATCACTTTTTTATTTCTCAAGCATTATGTATAGTTTGGTTGGTACATGGTTCTATCATACATTTAATGTTGGTACTGGATATGTTAGTGTTGGTTAAATTTCATAAAATTAACCAAATAATTAATTAAATAAATTATACATTAAATGATAAATAAAATATATAAAATGAAAACAAACCTGATGTAGCCGTGCGATCGTGTCGCGACTGCTCTAAAGGTAGATTACGCCCCTTTGTGCAGGGAATGTCGTTGATCCCACCTCCAAGGTTCTACACCAGAGTTAATTCTCAAATTCCGCTCCGGTAGCACAGTCGCAGAACGGAAAGCTTTCATGTCGAAAGAGATGAAGCCATAGTACTCGATTTCTCAACTAAGTATAAAATTGGAAGATAAGAATTGAGAGAGAATATTTTTCTATATTATGTTTTAGAGAGAAGAGAATATATCTCTATACTAGGGAGGAGGAAAACTCATTTTATCAATAGAGAGAAGAAGATACTTGGTCAAGGAGGTTTTATTTCCTCATTACACCATTCTAACCTCCCATTAAATCTCTCTTAATATTTTGTAACTCTTGCATGAAGTGTTATGTATGATTCTAAATCTCTCAATAATCTATTTCCTATTTGGTATTGTTGTTTAGGAAATGTTTAGTCTATAGAAATAAATATTTAGACAATATTTAGACAATGGAAGGAGGTGGGTTGTTTACATCCTTGTATTGTATTTTAGGTAATTGTATCTTTAATTTAGGCAATTTATTTTGTAAATTAGTATGACTCTCTCCTATATAAAGAGACCCCTAGCTATTGTAATAGTATCCAATTCAATGAATAAAATTCTCCATTAATTCTCACACAATTATTATCTCTAGATCCATATTGTTCCAATTATTCTAACAAATTGGTACCAGAGCCTAGTTACTATCATCTCTTTGCATCTGCAAGATAATCACCAACCGACTTATATCGTCATGAATTCAAGTGCGGTTATGTCAACCAAATTCAATATCGAGAAATATGATGGCACGACGAGTTTCGCACTTTGGCAAGTACGGATGAAGGCTATATTATCGAATCAGGGTGTGAAGGCCGCCATCTTTGGGAAACCGGTGGATATGAAAGACGAAGTTAAAACGACTGAGTGGGAGATGATGGATGATAGAGCTCTCTCCACGATACAATTGTGTTTGAACAACTCGACTCTTCAAGAAATCCTCATGGAGACTATAGCAGCGGGTGCGTGGAAGAAACTCGAAGACTCTACATGCAGAAATCGGTTACCAACCGGTTACGTTTGAAGCAATGCTTCCACTCCTTGAAGATGGCAGAAGGTACACCCATTAAGGTCCATATTTCTGAATATACCGCTCTTCTTAATGACATGGAGAATATCGGTATTAAGATGGAAGATGAGGATAAAGCCATGGTATTGTTGTGCTCGTTACCGACGTCATATAAAGGGTTTAAGGAGACCATGCTTCATAGTAGAGATGCGCTTACGTTTGAGGATGTGAAGAGCAATTTACTGGTAAAGTCCAACATCGACAATGATTTGTCTATAGCCAAGAGCAATCGTCAATATGTTGGGTTTGTTGGGGAATTCATAGCCATGTACGTTACATGCACAGCGGACCTATGGATTCAACCCGTCCTAGGATCATCGTTAATGGAATAAAAATACGAGATCAGCTATTAAAATTTTTACCTTGGATCTTCCTGATCCGCGAGACGAAGAACAGATGTAAGTCTGAACTTTTCTGACGTGCTACCTTCTCCTTCCTGAAGCTCGACTCGAACGAACTCCTTTCTTCTCCTAGGATAAAGAAACTGATCGCTCGCTAGTCTTCAAAGCAAAAGACATCTACTCATATCCACGTTGAACTTCAGATGCACGGAATAACCGGACTCAGCTAGACAAGTCCGAAAAATATTTTCCGAAAAACACTCAAAACTCTCTCTCTCTCTCTCTCTCTCTATTTCTGTGTATTAGACGGCCTCTAAGGCTTCTGAATTGTATATCTGACAGAGGGGCACTGCCCTTCTATTTATACTATAGAGAGAGGCGAACGATTGCTTAGTTACCATAACTAAAAAGACCCTAATCTGCACGGAATAGGTATTTCCATAACGGAATACTTGGCAGCTAAGGTTATTACAGTTTCTATATCTATTCCGTTGGGAACGGAACTATTCCGTTGCCAACGGAATGATACTGTTTTGTTCAATCAATTATCCAATAATTGATTATTTCATTCACCAATTTATACATCATATGTATAACTGTTTTGAGGCATATTCATCCCGTACGAATGGAGTTCATTGTGTGACCGTGTATGTTCCATTTAGCACTGGTAACGATCTTCTAAAGATCATAAGTCATGAGTAACCTCTAGACTGATGTCATGACTACCCATGTTAAATGAAATGATCAGCGATCATAAACCTATTTGAATAGACGTTTGCTAATTCCTTTTGTTCTACGATATATGTTTTGATCACAAGGCATGGAAGTATGTCATCCTTGGGTTTGATCAAAGTCTCGTTCCTCATCGAGAATTAGACTGAGTAAATACAAAATGATATTAACAACACATGTTAATCCATTTTGTGCATGGCCATGCATTTCCTCCAGTCCTAGTTCATCAAGGGGCCCAGATATATCTCTCTCTTGGCGAGAGGAACAAATTCCATCTTGGTCACTCACATTCCTCGTCATGACTCAGTGCATACCTAATGATAACCCTAATGATCATCCCATTACGGATGACGTAGGATCATATTAAAGTATGCAGTTCCACATACAGGAATCCATGGTGACCTCAGGTCATAGGAACAAGCACACTATTCATATGAGAATCACTAATGACATATGCCATGCATATTCTCATAGTGTGGTCAGTCTAGTACGTGTTCTCTAATACGTACCTATATTCCAAACTTGACATCTCTATACCCATGATCAGCAGAACACAAGGTTGCAAATAGCGTGTAGCGGTTTGCAGCGTTCAGGATTTTCTTGCAGCGAATAGCGATTATCGGACGATATAGCGTGCTACACTTGCGTAGCGGATAATAGTAATAAGCACTTTTTTCTTATGTATCACAATGTAATCTATGTATATACAATCTCTAAAACAACAAATATCTATAAAATATCCCTACAATAATTATCAAATATCAAAAGATGATAAGATTAATATTAAAATATTAACATACAACATAGTTATCCTAAAAAGCACATATCATAATCCAAAATACCCTAAACCCTAAAAACCGTAATGATCCAAAATGAGAAGTCTCAAAATAGTATACCACATTTCATTTAAAACATAATCCAAAATACCCTAAACCTTAAAAAGTTCACAAATGTGAGCTCAGCCCAAAAAATCATTAAAAGTTCAAAGAAATGAAATTGCGTTATATTATTGTTTCAGGCGCTACAAACACACGCTTCATGATATATCGTGCCGCTATATCGTTGTAGCGTCGGAAAATGCAATAGCGCATCAAAACCGCAGCGTCGCAACATTGAGCCTCCCTAGTACACTATATCGTGCTATATCGGCGCTATAGCACGCTATTTGCAACACTGGCAGAACATGATCATCCATCCTGCGAATATACTAGTGTGGATATGTAGCTTCTTACCTGAAGTATGTTTATCTCTATAAACATCCTACATATCACTAGGGACAGTTTAGAATGTCATTCGTTGGTTCATCGTTCTACTATCAGAATCACGTATTCTGATGACGTGAACCCGAAGTGTCATTCATGGTTGATATAAGATATGTAAATTTACATTCACAACCCATACACATAGATATATGAGAAACAACCTTTATTGAATAAATAATAATGTCTTAATACATAATCTATTTCCTAGCACAAATACATTTGGCCTAGGGCACTAATCCTATAGGGTTGTTTGTGGAGAAAGAAAGACAAAAGGAGAGAAACCCGAATTCGGAGAAGACTCGTTCGAGATTCAAGCACAAGGACATTACTTGCTACTTTTGCGGGAAGAGGGGACACTTTCAGGCCAGTTGTTACAAGTTTCAAAATGAACAGAAAGTGAATCGGAAAGGTGTTCCATTGGAAGAAGCTAATATGGCTAAATCTGGTAATGATGAGGTGCTTTTTGTGGCGAATGGGAAGGAGAATTTTTAAAAGAATTGGGTCATGGATACGGGGGCTTCACAGCACATGACCCCGAATTGAGAGTGGTTTACCACATATGAGACGTCTAGTGGCGGTGTTCTTTTGGGAGATGATCATCTGTGTAGTGTTGCCGGTGTTGGCACAGTGAGGATCAAGATGCATGACGGGGTTGTCCGTACAGTGACGGACGTTAAGCATATACCCGACTTAAAGAAAAACTTGATCTCGTTAGGCGCTCCTGAAGATCTCGGTTGCAAGTTCCAAAGTGAAGGTGGAGTTCTTAAGGTTTCTAGAGGGGCTCTTACAGTGATGAAGGCGAGAAGAATCAGTACGCTATATTTTCTAGAAGGTAGCACAGTTTCGGGCTCAGTCGCTGTCGTCAACTCTACCTCAGGTTCAGATAATCCAAGTTGTGGCATATGAGGTTGGGGCATATGAGTGAACGAGAAATGACGATCTTGAGCAAAAGAGGTCTACTGTGCGGTCAGAGTACCGACAAGTTAGAGTTTTGTGAAGATTGCATTTTTGGCAAGCAAAAGAGACTTAGCTTTAGTACAGCCATTCATCGCACGAAGGGAACTTTGGATTACATCCACTCGGATTTGTGGGAATCATCTCGTGATCCTTCGAAAGGTAACGGTTCTCGCTATATGCTCTCGTTTATTGATGATTATTCGAGAAAAGTTTGGGTTTATTTCTTAAAGGAAAAGAGTCAAGTGTTTGTCACCTTTAAACAATGGAAGACCCTTATGGAGAACCAAACGGGAAAGAAAATTAAGAGATTGAGGACCGATAACGGCCTGGAATTTTGTAATAAGGAGTTTAATGAATTTTGTAAGAATGAAGGAATTGTTCGACATCGAACAGTTGTTGGTACTCCACAGTAGAATGGTGTCGCCGAACGGATGAATCGGACGCTTCTCGAGAAGGCTCGGTGCATGCTTTCTAACGCGGGTTTAGGCAAGGAGTTCTGGGTAGAAGCCATTAATACTGCTTGTTGGTTAGTCAACCGCTCTCCGAACACATCCATTGATTGCAAGACACCAGAAGAAGTTTGGTCGGGTAAACCAGCGGATTACTTGACATTGCGGGTGTTTGGATGTCCGAGTTATGTGCATGCAAATGAAGGAAAGTTGGAGCCTAGAGCGAAGAAGTGTATTTTTCTTGGATACGCTTCAGGTGTGAAGGGGTATCGTTTGTGGTGTCTGGATCCGAAGGCTCCTAAGCTCATCATTTTGAGAGATGTGACTTTCGATGATTCGGTTATGTTGTGGGCGAACACGTCTGAATCGGCTATTAAGGAGGATGAGACGGTTGTGAAGAAGGTGGTGCTTGAAATTCCGGATCAACAAGCCCAAGTAACTTCGCTTAACTTGGAGCATGATGAAGATTCTCACAGTGATGATGTGTCAGACGAGGAGAGTCAGCAGGCGCAATGATCTTATGCTTTAGCAAGGGATCGGGTTAGAAGGACCATTAGTCCGCCTACGAGGTATGGACACTCTGATTTTACGTATTGTTTGGCAGTGGCCGAAGAAGTAGAGTTTGGTGAACCCTCGGCTTTTAAGGAGGCAATAGCCTCATGTGAAGCGGCAAAGTGGACTGTCGCTATGGAGGAGATCGAATCTCTTCAAAAGAATGAGACTTGGACGCTTGTTGAGCTGCCTAAAGGGCAGAAAGTTGTGGGTTGCAAGTGGGTGTTCAAGAAGAAGGACGACACAACCGGCATTCGGTACAAGACGAGACTGGTGGCTAAGGGCTATAGTCAAGTTGAAGGTGTGGATTTCAATGAGGTATTCTCACCGGTGGTTAAGTATACTTCTATTCGAGTTTTACTTTCGTTGGTATCTGCGAAAAATTGGAGCTAGAGAAGTTAGATGTGAAGGCTGCATTTTTGCATGGTGACATGGAGGAGACGATTTACATGCAACAACCTGAAGGATATGAAGTTGCGGGTCAAGAGAACCACGTGTGTTTTGTTAAAGAAGTCACTATATGGCTTAAAGCAGTCTCCAAGACAGTGGTATAAGAGGTTTGATTCCTTTATGGAGAGTATTGGGTTTTGTAGATCCAATTATGATAGTTGTGTATACTTTAAGAAGTTACCGGATGAGACTTTTATGTATCTACTTCTTTATGTGGATGACATGCTAATCGCGGCGTCGAATAAAGAGGAGATTAGAAGGGTGAAGAGCCAGTTAAGTTCTGAATTTGAGATGAAAGATTTAGGGGCTGCCAAGAGGATTCTCGGAATGGAGATCACTAGAGACAGGCCGAACGGAAAACTGTATCTTTCACAAAGGGGTTTTGTTGAGAAAGTGTTGAATCGGTTTAACATGAATGATGTGAAACCGCCACTCAATTCAACGTATTATGCTTCGTGGGAACAACAATTTCTCAACAAAATTCAGACTGTCAAAACAATTGAGTCCGAAAACCGAGAAGGAGAAGAGCTACATGTCACGAATTCCATATTCTAGTACGGTTGGTAGCATGATGTATTTGATGGTTTGCACTAGACCTGACATTGCTCATGCCGTTAATGTGGTGAGTCGCTATTTGTCATGTCCCGGAAGAGAACATTGGGAGGCGGTTAAGTGGATTCTTCGTTATTTAAAGGGAACCGCAAATGCTCGTTTGGAGTTTGGGAGGAGCGACGAAGAGCTGACGGGTTATGTTGACTCGGACTTTATGGGTGATCTTGATAAGAGACGATCTTTGACCAGTTATGTCTTCAACTTAGGCGAATGTGCTATTAATTGGAAGGCTACTCTGCAATCCATCATTGCTCTATCTAGCATAGAAGCTGAATATATGGTGATCACTAAAGGCGCTAAGGAGGCAATTTGGCTTAAAGGCTTGCTTGGAGAAATCTCGACATTTGGTGGTCCTACTATAATCTATTGTGATAATCAGAGTGCGATTCACATGTATCATGAGAGAAGCAAGCACATTGATGTCAGGTTTCATTTTGCTCGACAAGTCACCAAGAAGAATATAGTGAAGATCGAGAAGATTGTCACTGTCGATAATCCAGCGGATATGCTCACAAAGCCTTTGCCGTCCGCAAAGTTCAGTTATTGTGCGGAGCTCGTTTCGGTATGTCGCTAGTACGACTTTGAGTTATTGGTGAGATTTTGAGTCAAGGTGAAGATTGTTATGTATGACTTTAAATCTCTCAATAATCTATTTCTTATTTAGTATTGTTGTTTAGGAAATATTCAGTCTATAGAAATAAATATTTGGGGAATATTTATACAATTGAAGGAGGTGGATTATTTCCATCCTTGCATTGTATTTTAAGTAATTGTATTTTTAATTTAGGCAATTTATTTTAGAAATTAGTATGGCTCTCTCCTATATAAAGAGACCCCTAGATATTGTAATAGTATCCAATTCAATGAATAAAATTCTCCATTAATTCTCTCTTTCTTTCTCACACAATTATTCTCTCTAGATCTATATTGTTCCAATTATTCTAACATGAAGCATCCCATGTGTATTCAGAGAGTAAAATATAACCACCATACTAAATAAATGAAATGGTTAAATATTATTATTAAAATAAAGTTTTAAAATTTATGTATTATATTAAAATAATACAACAGTTAGTTCCATTTTGCACTGATTAGAAAATTCGGTGCCTCTTTTCTTCTTTGATCGAATATTAATTATTTTTGGCTTTTTTATACCATATAATTTCATTTACTATTGCAAGAAAGAAAAAGAAATACTTTTTTGATGGGCCTAGTAAAGGTAAATATTAATTTAAAGAGAAACAAATTTTCAAGTTCGCAAAAAGGTTCATAATGGTTGTCAGAAAATACATTTTTCTAATCTTATGTACTCATATTGCACCCCTTCTATTATATATACTATTTATAATAATTATATGCAGTTTTTACTAAAGCTATAATATTTTATGATGCATATATATTGTTTCATAGTTATTATAAAAATAGTACATACCAGTTTTAAAATAAGATATGGAATTAGATAGTAAAATAATATATAACAGTAAACAGCATATGAAAAAGGCAATGATCAACATTTATAAATAATAAAACATTACATGATATATATTAAAATAATAAAAATATAAATGTTAAACAGTATTTATAATTTATATTAATTTTTGAGAGAAAAATTTAGCATAGGCCTACTGGCTTGCAACATAATTGTGGTAGGTAGGCTGATTCCATAAAACTCTAAAAAATCATATTATACAACAATGATATAGACTACTATATACTTTCTAATTTTTTTTGTCAGTTTCTATGTGAATATTTGGGACATCTTTTACATGTTTATATACTCTGAGCTCGGAATTCATTTTCTTCTTATATGTAAGTTTATATTCATAGTATATTTTGTATACATTAAAAAAATAACGATGTTCCACTTCTGAATTTCTTGAAATGTTGTTACTTGTAATTCTTTGATCATTTTATCCTTCAAGCATTTGCAGTTGATTAACAACACGGTTACGCAAAAAGTATCTCATTGAACTGACCGCCCTTTGTTTCTAGGTGACAACTAAATCCCTTTTTATGATAGTGACTTGATTCGTATGATACGTGGCAAAAAAAAAAATTTACTTATGAAACTGAACAATACAATAAAATAGAAACTGAGTCCATAATTAGATGAGAGAAAAAGAGGCTCAATAGTCAAAATCAGGAAGAAAGAGTGGGGTTTTATATCTCTTTTCCAAGAATTAAGTGAAAGAAAAGCAACAGGAATTTGCATTGCATCGACACATGATTGGGTCACAATCATTGAGATTCCACATCTCTCAAAGGATTTCAAGGTTTCAAGTAAAATTTGTGATTAAATATTACTTTTGAGTTCAAACTTGAAAGACTTTGGTAGCACTTAATGGGGCATTTCTTTTCTTTTTTTTAAATTGAAATGGAAGGTAAATTATCATCAAATCTTGTTGTTGAAAGTTCAAATTATTATATAAATTCCGCAAATGATATGGGCAGGAATTACTTTGATAGACAGAAAATTTTAGGGTAAAATTATACTTTTATCCTTTTCTGTGAATTCAATACTTTTTAACAAGGTTGCAAATAGCGTTTAGCGGTGTGTTGCGTTTAGGATTTTCAAGTAGCGAATTGCGTATAGCGCAAAAGTTGCGGAGATATATTTTTATAGCAGGTAATATGTATAAATATTTTTTCCCTATATACCACTACGTAATATATATAACTACAAAATCTAAAAGATAAAATATGCAGCACTAAAATATGATTAATATTAAAATATTAACAATAAAAGTTTGAAATGTTCTTGCCAAAAGTTACAAGTCCAAAATCAAAATATGATTAATATTAAAACACAATATATCTATCCATTAAAAAAAATCCATTAAAAAAATTCATTAAAAAAAATTCATCAAAAACTCTATTCAGACCGCTACACCGCAACACACACACTCAACACCGCTATTGCGGACCGCTTCACCACTAAATCGTCAAAAAACGCTACACTGCAACAAAACCGCTGCGCGCAGCGTTTAGCTTCCAGAAACTGCTATAGCGCCTCTATTGTGCCGCTACAGACCGCTATTTGCAACACTGCTTTTTAATTAAAAAAGGCAGGAGTGGTGCCAATTCTTCTCTCTCTAAATTTAATGAGATTGACTCATCAAATATTTAGAGTAATAATCATTTAGAGTAATAAACGGGCCGACAATCTATTATTAGACGAAATACATAATAAATTTATTTAATATTCATCATATTGTTCTTATTAAAAAAAATAGCTAATTTAAAATCTAATAACAAAAATGTTGATTTATAAAATAAATAAATAAATAAATAATTAGTTTTTTAAAATTATTTTCTTGTTATCATAAATAGAGAGAATTTCTGAAATATGAGTATATGACTCATTTTTTACATCATGAATTTTTGGGAATAAAATAATTTATAAAAAAAAAAAGGAATATATATTATTAATTCAATCAAAATCCAATCAAATAAGAGAATATTTTGGTGTTATCATATTTTACCATTGTTAATTAATAGCACTTTATAAAACAACCAACAATCCATATCATTTGTAAGGAGTAAAAAAGTAAATTTAGTTTGCCATTTCCTGCTCTCATCAAAATAGTTCTTGTCCAAATCACCACCCTAAATTCATTTAAATAAATGGTTGGATAGGTGATGACACATATAATGTTTGATATTGAGGATTTTATATATAAAGTTGGTTACTAATAACTAGTTATATATTAATTCTATAAATGTTATAATTACAAAGTATATTTTAGTCACCAAGTTACAAGATTACAGATATCTTTTAATTATCAACTAAAAATAGTTTTTTAATGGAGTGCGACAACACAAGGATTACATTGGGTTATTGATATTGGCAGGCGCAATTTTGATGAGTACAGGCATGAAAAATATAAAATTACTTTTCACCCCTCCAATAAATGCATGATATCTTTAAATAACAAATTAAATGATTTTTTTTCCTTATTTACTCCTGATTCAATATTTTACCTTTATTGTTAAGTTTCTACCTAGAAAAAGTTAAAGAATAAAGAAATACAAATATTTATGAAAAAATGTTTCTGAAAATCATGAAAAAATCATATATAACCTTTCATATATCATAATAAAAATAAAAATGTTTACAATGAAAGTAAAAAATGCTTGTATTTTTATATTAGATTTGAACTTTGACAAAAAAAAATTCTAAGACTATATCTCTTGCTTTTAGCGGATTTTATAAAAGAGTTTTATTTAATTAATTCTTTAATTAAAAAAAGATATACCGATTGGGCCATCAGATTATAAGCCCATCAGTATTGTCACAAGCCCAATGAAGATTGTTTCGAAGGTGCTGGCGAATCGACTTTCCAATAAAATGGTGAATCTTGTTTCTCCATTCCAGTCAGGATTCATTCGATCTCGGTCAATATCGGAATCGTTTGTAACTGTGAGAGAAGTGGTCCATCACCTCGACTACTCATCCACGGCTTCATTTCTATTCAAAACCGATTTTACAAAGGCGTTTGACACACTTAGTTGGAAATTTATTTTGCGAATGTTGGCTGCAAGAGGGTTCCCGGTCAATTGGAATTCTTGGATAAATACGTTGCTTGTAACCTCAAAATCCACAGTTCTAGTTAATGGAAAAGGATCAAAGATTATTAAGCATAAGCGAGGGGTTAGACAAGGAGACCCTCTTTCTCCCTTGTTGCTTGTTCCGGCAGTCGACGCCCTTCAATGAATGATGAACAACGTGTTTCCTTTATGCACAAATTTCCTAGCTTCTAACGTCTTAACATTCCAATACGCGGATGACACAATCTTTCTGATGAAATATCAAGAATCAGACTTAATCCGATTCAAGATATTGTTTCAGGCCTTTTCATTAATTTCGGGATTGAAGATAAATTGGGGGAAAAGTGAAATTGTGCTGATTAAGCTCAATGAGGAGAATACTTCAAGGATACTTCAGGAGTTTCATTGTGTTCAAGCGGAGTTTCCAATTACATACTTGGGCATGCCTCTGACCATTAAAAAGCCACCAAAATCAAGCTACCTTTCTCTGATTAATAAATTTTCTAAACGCTTGGCGGGTTGGAAGGCAATATTTCTCTCACAAGTGGGACGCATTACACTTGCGAAATCAGTGCTGGTAGCTCTTCCGACCTACTTCATGTCTTGCTTCAAGCTGCCTTGTTGGGTCATTAATGAAATGGAGAAGATTCAAAGGACTTTCATTTGGAAGGGGAATAATGAGACGGGAGTTCATTTAGTGAATTGCAGTTTAATGACAACCCCAAAGGCGAATGGTGGGCTGAGGATGCGAGAGTTGATGGTGCATAAAATTTGTTTACTATTAAAATGGTGGTGGAATTATTTTCTCAACTCGGATTCCATCTGGTCTATTGTAACGACAGCGAAATACGGGAATCCTTATTTTCCATTACAGCAGGTGCAAAACTCAAGGATTTCTTTCTTTTGGCGAGATTTAATGAGGATTCTTCATCTTTTTATGAGTTTATCTAGTATGCGAGTGGGCAATGGAGTGGCAACCAGCTTCTGGCATCAATCTTGGTTAAGTCCAATTACACTAGCATCTGAATTCCCATGCCTCTACTCATTTTTAGATGCGAAAAATATCACAGTTCAAGAAGCAAACAGAGAGGGGGGATGGGACCTGGAACTGGCTGATAATCTGTCTATTCAAGCTGAATACAAGTTGGAGCAATTGGAGATTTTGTTGGAGAACCATGTAGCGACAACAGACGATGATCGTTTGGAAATTTTGGGAAAATTTGATTACAAATTGCCCTGCTCAACAGTTTTTAAACTGTTATCCGAGAGGGGATTGCGAACACCGGAGATTGTCATTGTGTGGAAGATGAAATTACCGGCAAAAATCATATTTTTATTTTGGTTGCTGCTACAAAATAAAGTTCTAACGAGAGATAATTGGGCTAAAAGGGGGTTACCAGGATCTACATTTTGTGTGTGCTATCATCAACAACAATTAGAAACGGTTGATCACTTATTTTTTACGTGTCAGTTTGCGAAGAGAGTTTGGGATCTGGCGTGTCAAGAGTGGGAATTTCTAGAGCAATCTCAGCTTCAATCAAGAAGAGATTGGCAGTCAATAAGAAGAGGACTGGCGAAGGAAAAGAGGAGCAAATGGGACAAACTAGCCGGCTGGATTTGCTGGAGTATTTGGCTGGACAAAAACCTTCAGAAATTTCAAGGCAAAGTGGTGACCACTGATGAATGCTTCTGGCAAGCAAAATAAAACTTGAATTCGTGGTTAAGGTGTAATAATTTCAGTTGAAGTTGTAGGCTAGTCGTGAGAGGATGAGCATATTTTGTTGCTCTTTTTTGTAATTTTAGGCAGTTGTAATTTGGAACTGGCCTCAACTTTGTAAATCTTTGTCTATTTTAATCGACCAAGGGAGCCACCAAGGCCAACCCTTGTTTCCTTCAAAAAAAAAATATATATAAAATAAGAAACCAGTATATAAAATGAAATAAAACAGTATATCTACAGAACCGTCGTGTTTGCACATTTCCCAAAATATATTTTGTTCATTTAGGGGAGAAATTTAATTCTTTTCTATAACACAGATATGCTTCAAATTTTAAGAATACCATTATTGCATTTTTTTTCAACTTCTATCTTATTTGAACATACCACCATTACAACAAACTACAGCCAAAAGCAAATCTAATTCCAAATATTAAATCATAATATCTCCTTTCAACAACCATAATTATATCATTATTCATCTAAGAATCATAAAATCATTTAGAGTTCATCTTTGCCCATCCATTTCGAAGGGTTAGGCGAGGTTTTGATCGGATAAGAAGCCTGCATGGCGATGCCACATAAGCCGTGACTGGCTCTGACTCCTCGCTCCATTCTGATGTAACCACTCTCTCCCCATTCTGCACCCCACGAGTTCTTCACGGTCCAATATTTCGTTCCGTCTTGAGTCGTTCCGTATCCCACAACTGCCACACCATGGTCTAGTTCCGTTCCGCATTCTCCTGTAAATACACCCTGTTTTTGTAACAATAATATTATTTGATTATTGAATAATTTATATTGTTAAAATTATATTATTATTCAAAATGATATAATATTATTGAAAAAGGAAAATAAGATGGTATGACTACTGCTTTAAGTATTCTGTTATAAAAACTAATTAACTTGTATACTTCACATTATGCATGTTAGATACGTGATGTGGATAGTACAGTTCTAATAATGTGAATAAATAATTGATTTATTTGAACTATGAACCTCAGAATAGAATTGGAAGGGCATTCCACTCGCTTCAATGGCGACTGCGACAGGTTGATTCGCAACGGCCTTCATCAAAGCTTCTTCACTATTTGTAGGAACATCTTTGAATCCATCGATACTCACAACCTTAGAATTTTCCTGAAAATAATAAATTATGCACCCGAATTATGTTTAATTCACCAAATTTTACGAAATATATAATCATCAAATTGTCCGAAATAAAACAAAATTAAATAAATAATCTGTACCATTGATTTATCGCATGATCCTTGTTCGGCCATATAAGGGTAATTTTTCTCGGTGGTAAGGCCTCCATTGCTCTTGATATATTCAAATGCATAATCCATGAGGCCTCCATTGCATCCGGCATTTCCATTCGTGTCACAATCGACTAATTGTTGCTCAGACAGGGAAACGAGTTCCCCAGTTTTGATTTGATTTATTCCTTCCACTGCTACTACTGTTGAGAAAGCCCAACAACTCCCTAAAATTCAATCAAAATGTTAAAAAACATCATATCTTAAAGGTTATATTTATAAACCAAGAAAAATTAAAAGACATTTGATTATCAGCAGTACATATATAACCTACCACACTGGCCTTGATTCTTGACTCCAGTCACAGCACCCTTTTGTCTCCAATCAACTGAAGCAGGCAAACTTTTCACATTCTCATAATCGAATCCCTCATGGCTACGTGGCGCTCCGCGTTGCATTTTATGATGATTAATTTTTGAACCAGCAAAAGTTTGCCTAAACTCCTCTTTAGTCATATCTCCAAACCTATTCAAGGCGAGCTTATATGGTTTATCCTTCTTGTTAAATTCGTGTATGAACTTAACGTTTTCTTTAAACACGTTGAACCGTTTGTGTTTGTCTGTCAGGTCTCGTGAGACCGTGTGGTGACTCCGCCATTTTTCGTACAAGTTATATAGGGTTTCTTCTGATTCGAGATCTTTTTCATCGAAATGAATAGATTGGGTTTGAGTAATTAAGGTTAGAGTTAGGAAAATGGTGATGAGAAAGAGAGGTTTTGCCATGTTTCTTCTTTTTGTTTGTATTGGTTGTGAGTTTGTGAGTTGTGTGATGTTTAGGGTTTAATTTATAGTGGGTAGAAGTTCATATAATAATTGGAAGTAAGTTGGTTAAGATATGAACTATGAAGTTAATGTTGCTTGGGGGAAAGGACTACTACCATCTTCTAGTTTAGTTTTAATTTTGGTCGGTTCGATTCATACTAAACTAGATTCAAATTAAGCATATGTAAATTTTAATTTATTTTTGAATGGATATGTAAATTTTATTTGTTTCATAAACTTAGCCAAGAGATAGAAAGTAGAAACTCAATGGTTGGAAATATAAATTTATACTAAATGCAACCTTTATGTGCATATAGCTCATTTATTGACAACATAAATTTAATTGCTGAAATAAACAGTATATAGACCAAAAGAATTGTACACTGAAACATATGTAGATCAATATATATAGCAGTAATAAAATACTATATAACAATAATGAAATAGTAACCATATATTCTGAAGCAGTATACAAAAGTAATAAAGAAAGATATAGTAATAATAAAACGGTAGTGATAAAATAGTATTATGCAACTAGGAGAGATTTGAAGAGAAGTAATGTGTTAACTAGGAGAGATTTGAAGAGAAGTAATGTGCTACAATGCATTTCATTCCATTTTTCATTAATTGTTTCTCTTGTAGTGCAAGAAACAAGTGCTATGATTAGAACAATCTAAAACGGCAAAGTAATTTTCCTCTTTCAAATGGTTCTTTGTTTATTTGCTGATAATAGAAACGAAAAAGAAGAAAACTGTTCAAACAGCACTAGTAATTGCAAGTGAATTTTGGAAAAGAGTTTTTTATTGTTTATTTATTTATTTGAGAAATGAGTTTTGGTCAGTGGGGGCTAATGTTAGCTTAAAAATTCGGCCAATCAATTATCCTTTTTTTTTTTTGGTCTGCAAATAATCTCTAACCTAGTTGACTATCTTGACTGATTTGATCTGAATCCAGATAAATATAAATTATTTGTTTCTATAAAAAAAATATAGATACATATATATTAACCCACTACACAAAAAAACTACAGATAAATGATAAATCAGGGAATTTATTCAACAATTAGTATCAGGTGGGTACAGGTCGGATTCAGTGAGATTCTTGTGTGGGGTATTTTATTAATTAATTAATTTATGTATGAACTGAATCACTTGTTTATTTATTTCTCAAGCATTATATATAGTTTGGTTGGTACTGGGTTCCATCATGCATTTAATTTTGGTACTGGATATATTGTTCCATTTTGCACTGATTAAAAAATTCGGTGCCTCGTTTCTTCTTTGATCAAATATGAATTCTTTTCTGCTTTTCCATGCCATTAATTTCATTTACTATTGCAAGAAAGAAAAAGAAATACTTTTTTGATGGGCCTAGTAAAGGTAAATATTAATATAAATAAAGAGAAACAAATTTTCCAGATCAAAAAAAGTTCATAATGGTTGTCAAGAAATACACTATCCATCTTATGTACTCATATTGCACCCCTGCTATTATAGGTACTACTTAAAATAATTATATGCAGTTTTCACTAAAGCTATATGTTATCTATTATGCATTATTTCATATATATTATGAAGATAGTACATACCAGTTCAAAAATAATATATAAGAGTAATAAAACAGCATATGAGAAAACAATGATCAATAGATATAAATAATAAAACATTATATGATATATATTAAAATAATAAAAATATAAATGTTAAACAGTATATATAATTATATTATTTTTTGAGAAAAAATAGCCTTCACCCACTGGCGTGCAACATGATTTTTGCAGTAGGCTGATTCCATAAAACTCTAAAAAGTACATCTTATACATATTCTACTATATACTTTCGAAAATATTTGTCAGTTTATGTGAATATTTGGGACATCTTTTACATGTTTATATACCTCTGAGCTCTGAATTCATTTTTTTTCTTATATTTAAGTTTATATTCATAGTATATTTTTTACTCATTTAAAAGATAATGATGATCCACTTTGAATTTCTAGAACTGTTGTTACTTTGATCATTTTATCCTCTAGCATTTGCAGTTAATTAACAACACGGTTACGCAAAAAGCATTGCTAAATTGATCGCCTGAGTTTCTAGATGAAAACTAAATCCCTTTTTATGATAGTTACTTGATTAATATGTGGCAAAAAAGCTTATGAAAACTTGGTTCTTCATGATTGTAAAAAATATAAATATTGCATTTATTTTACTTAAAAAAGTTAACAATACAATAAAAATGAAGACAAAATAGAAACTGAATCCATAATTAGATGAGAAAAAAAAGGATCAATAGTCAAAATCAGGAAGAAAGAGTGTGGGGTTTTATATCTCTTTTCCAAGAATTAAGTGGAAGAAAAGCAACAGGAATTTGTGTTGCATCGACACATAATTCGCTCACAACTCACAATCACTTAGATTCCATCTCTCAAAGAATTTCCAAAGTCTCAAGTAAAACAATTGATTAAATTATACTTTTGAGTTCAAACTTGAAAGACTTTGGTGGCTACTTGATTTTAGGCATTTTGAAGAATAATAAGAATTTTTTTTTAATGAAAGGTAAAAATTAAAAGATGGTGACGGATATAATTCTTGACAAATTTGAGGATTTTGAATATAAAATTGGTTACTAGTAACTAGTTATATTTTAAACCTATAAATATTATAATTACAAAATAGTTTTTAATCATCAATGAAGAATAGGTTAAAGTTACCAATTAAGTGATATTTTTTAATTATCAACTTAAATTAGTTGTTTAAATGTCAGTGCGACCACACAAGAAATGCATTGGGCCATTATCTCTTGAATTAAATCTCAAAAGAGTTTGAAGAGTTCAAGTATAAACCTAGTATAACTATAATATTACTTCTGAAGTATTGAGTGCATTCTTTGCATTTACACTGTAAAGACTTTTTAAATTACAAGGTGGCAATGGTTCACCATGGACCGAGCAATGTGAGAGTAACAAATTCTATGGCATGTTTCATTGGTGATCCAAACTGGAGCATTACCACCAAAGAATCTCTATTGTATCCAACTTCAAAAACTTCATTCTATCATAAAGCAAACGTCTAATTAAGTGCAAGATTTGATGAGTTATCGTTTTGAAACAACTAGTCATCACAGTTCTTTCTTTTTTGTATTTATATGTATTGCTGTCATTATATGCTGTTTATATGCCATGATATACTATTTTATATTAAATAAATAATAAAACATATATTAAATTTAAATAGCATACGATGTATATAAATAGCAAATATTACATAGTTATAATGAAATAATCTAGAATAATATTACATAATTATAATGAAATAATCCAGAATAACATAACACAATATGTATATCTTAATAATAAAACAGTATATAGCATATATTAGAAAAAAGCATACATACATAAAGGGAAATAAGAGGGGGCTATAACAAATATATCGACTCAATTGTATTGCACATAAACAAAACTCATCTGGCATCTACAATATAAAGAGCCTTCTTTCTACGATTTTACAATTATGACATATTCATCCCGCACCAAGAAAATGTAATCGATACATAGTACAAAATAATTATTCAAAAATTTAAAAAAAATCTATATGTATCTAATCGGCCCATCCAAACTACCCGAAGCAAACTGCAAAGAATAAATAGATATTATCATACATGCATTTTTCATTCACATCCTTACAAAATCTGAAAATACATACGAAATTCAACTTCTGAACCTCAAATAATGTGTTTACCTGCTGAACAATAGGATTTGCTGATGTCATAAATTCATCAGCCATTCCTTCCCAAACTATCTGCCCCTCATGTAGAAACAACAACCTTCCAAAAATTAAAACAATAAATAAAATATAATTCTTGTTTAAATCCAAATTTAACAAAAACTAAACATTTACTACTCACATTTCTAAAACAACACCCGTCAAAACTACAACATATAAAGGTTCTTATATTTCATATGGGAATACATGAAACAATCCTTATGTTGTTCGTGCTACATAAAACAATTCTTGGTAAGTTTCACAGGGGTAGAACGGTAATTACAATCATACAACTATTACCTGTCGACAGCTCGTCGAATCGTGCTGTGCTGATGAGTAACAACCACATAAGACGAAATATTCCCTGTTTTAGTACCGGTACCAGTCATGTGTACCGACCGAATTAAATCCTCCACAACTGTAGAAGCGATCGGGTCCAGTCCAGCTGTCGGCTCATCGTACAATATCACCTTTGTCAAATAAAAATAAAAGTATTATTATTATTGGGAAATAAGGCTAAATATTGGGGATGATTTGAAGAAAGAGACAAGAAATTAAAAATAATATTATGTGATATATACCTCAGGTTCGATAGTTTCTTTTGTATCGTCAAATATAATTGACCGAGCTAAAGCCACTCGTTTTTTCATGCCGCCTGACAGCTCAGACGGCATTATTTCTTCTACTCCCTAAATTAATTAATTAATTAATTGTTTTATGATAATGTACGTATGAATTTTATTAAGTTTTTCATAGTGTGGAAGGAATAGAAGAGGATTTATTTTGTCTGGTTAAACAGTATGAATGAGGCAGTTTTCAGATTTAACTTTTGTGATTAATTTTATGCATTTTTGTTCAAAAAGAACTGGAAAAGGAAAAAATTAAAATAAATCAAAATGTTATTTATTATACGTACCTTTAACCCAACGGCTGCTAGTGTTTCTGTGACCAATTCTTCGATGCGACTTTCAGGCATGTTAGAGTTTTCATACCTGGAAAAATACATATAATTAAAACTTACAAAAAAAACATAATTAAAATTATTAAAAAAAATATATATATTTTAAAATGGAGTTATTTACTTACAAGAGAAAACCGACGTTTTCACGGACCGTTAGTGAATCGAAAAGAGCCGCGCTTTGGAACACCTACATACAACATAAAGAGCAAGAATTATTTTAATATTTTTATTAACAATATATTATTTTAATGCTAGATAATATAGTTTTCATTTATATTTAATAACTGAAAATATTTAATTTTACCAAGCCGATACGAAGGCCTGAGATTTCTTCATCGCTGACCAAACCGTGTCTTTTCTTTCCGCAAATGAACACTTCGCCCTGTCCAAAAACAGTAAATAAAATAACAATTTTTAATAATTGAGGGTTCTTTTTGCAAATTTCCAAAGAGTTTTTTGTTACCTTGTCTGGAGCGAGAAGACCAGCCATGACTTTTAATATTGTTGATTTACCAGTTCCAGATGGACCGATTATTCCTACAGCTTCACCGTGTCTTATCTACAATTAAAAAAATATATATTTTGATAAAAAAAAATAAATGAAAAGGAAGGAAATTTAAGAGTCTAAAAGCTCAAAATATAGTTTTTACATCTTTCAAAATTCACACTTTTAAAACTAATTTGGATAAATGTGATATTTCTTAATTTTGGATGGGTAAATTTGACATAGTTTCAGCTTTGGAAGGGAAATTTTGATAGTTGCGAACTTGGGTAAAACTTGGTATATTTTCGAGTTTAAGAAGGGCAAATTTGATATCTACAGTTTTGGAAGAGTAAATTATATTTTGAGTTTTTAAAAGAGTAAAAATGGTATTCTAGCAAAAATAAAAGAAAATTACACACCTTGAAACTAACTCCTTTTAAAATATGTTTATCTCCAAATGATTTATGAACATCTCTACATTCAATTAGCACATTAGATTCATTCTTTATTCCTCCATTACCATCTAATTTATCTGACAAACTTGAACCCTAAAACAATAAATAAACGATTCATCATTAACAATTAAAAATACGACCTAAAAAGAATTATGTTTTTTCAAACTAAAATAATAGTTTTTTAAAGTTAAAAGATTCAGCTTTACAGACTTTTGCTTGAAAGGATGGAATTATGGATTATTACGGTAAAATTAAAAAGAAAAAAAATACAAATTGAAGGAACAAAGGGTGTTTATTTACCTCATAAGTACTTTCAGCCTTATTTACAGGGCTATTTGTAGCTGATTTCGGCAAACAAACCCTCTGACAAGATCTCGAAGGAACTTTACACAACCTGCCTAACCAAAATCATTACAAGAATTACGATCCACACAGCGTGAACAACTCACCCAATTCCGTACCATTTCATCTCAAATGCAAGAATATAATCAATAAAATTCACTGTACCTTTGAGGTGAGAAAAGAGAGGTCGACACGGAGCTGTAAGAGAAGCTTCGACTTCTCCCAGCCATGGCGAAGCTCGGGCGATTCATGAATCCCTTCGGAACCTTCGTCGCCATCTCCGGTTGTCTCGCCGCGCTCCGGCCAGCCTCTCCGCCGTGTTCAATCTTAGAATAATTGGCGTACGGAAGAGTGACGCTTTGCTTTGCTTTGCTGGGAAAGTTATACAGAATCCAATTTCAGGTTGCATATAACCGAGATTTCAATTCCCGGTTATTCGCCCAAAGCCAAAAAATTTTATATATACTATTATTTTCGTTTTTCAATATACTATTTTTCTATGTATTATTTTTACTATTTTACAAAATAAATTTTATATATTTCTTTTTAATTTTATATATTGTTTATTGATATTATATGCAATTTATCAAATCTCTATTATGAATATATAATATACAAAATTCAGGATTTTAATTCTCAATTTTACTAAAACCGGGATTCGAGATCCCGACCCGAATCTGGATTTTTACTATTTTTTATTGTTTCTATATACTGTGTGAATAGGCTACACAACATAAATTTTATATACTTTTTTAATTTTATATATTGTTTATTATCTTTATATACTATTTTTTAGTGAAAAAAGAAAAGTCGTGGTGCACGACGGCAAACTCCATCGGATCATACAAAATCCAGAATTTTAATTCTCAGTTTGCTAAAACCGGGATTCGAGATCCCGACTTACTTTCAACCCAAACCTGGGGCTGTGAGTTAGAAAGTCATCTATCTTCCAGGCGCGAAGAAAAGAAACGAAGACCAAATCGAATGAATACAATACAATAGTCATTAGTTTAGTCAATTGTTAATCATAATCTCGATTAATTAACGAAACAAAACACGTAAAGTGAAGAGTCGAAGTCAGACACAGAGACATTGTAAGTGGTAAATGGTGAGATTGGATCCCCTCCGCCTCCGCCGCCGGTGAGTTGCGCCGTACCATGACCGGAACCCTCCGCCGGCTCACATGGACCCTACCTGCCGCCCCGCCGTCATCTTCGACAACGGTTCTGGGTACTTGCTTACAATTTCTCGATCAATTAATGGAGTTGTTTGGGCAGATTGAATTGATTAACTAATGAGTGGATTGATTAATTTTATCTGTTTCACTGGTGTTGAACTTTTGGTCAAGGATTTAATTCACTATTTTTCGATCAATTAATGAAGTTATTTACTGAGATTAGTCCTTAACTAACGAGTGAATTGATTAATTTTATCTGGTTCACTGGTGTTGAACTTTTGGTCAAGGATTTAATTCACTATTGTTCGATAAATTAATGGAGTTATTTGCTCAGATTGAATGCTTCACTAACGAGTGAATTGATTAATTTTATCTATTTCACTGGTGTTGAACTTTTGGTCAAGGATTTAATTCACTATTGTTCGGTAAATTAATGGAGTTATTTGCTCAGATTGAATGCTTCACCAACGAGTGAATTGATTAATTTTATCTATTTCACTGGTGTTGAACTTTTGGTCAAGGATTTAATTCACTATTTTTCAATCAATTAATGAAGTTATTTACTGAGATTAGTCGCTTAACTAACAAGTGAATTAATCAATTTTATCAATTTCAGGTATTCAAAACTAGGATTCGCCGGAAACTCAGAACCCTCCTTCATTCTCCCGACAGCAGTAGGAGTCAACGAGTCGTTTCTGAAGAACTTCAACCAATCCGACATAAACGACAACAGCAAATGGCTAGCGCAATACAACGCCGGCATAATGGCCGATCTCGATTTCATTATCGGCGACGAAGCCTTATCTCGCTCCGGCGGCATTTACAGCCTCGACCGCCCCATCCACCACAGCCAGGTCCCCCAATTAACCCCCAATTCCCCAATTAAGCCATAATTAAGCTTCATTTTGCACAATAAGCCACAATTAAGCTCAAATTCCCTCAATAAACCACAATCAAGCTTCAATTCGAGCAATTAACCCCCAATTGAGCCACAATTAAGCCATAATTAAGCTTCATTTTGCACAATAAGCCACAATTAAGCTCAAATTCCCTCAATAAACCACAATCAAGCTTCAATTCGAGCAATTAACCCCCAATTGAGCTTCAATTCAATCAATTTATCCCTCAATTTTCTCTCTTTTTTTTGCTAGGTCGAAAACTGGGACACAATGGAGAAATTCTGGCAGCAGAGCATCTACAACTACTTGCGGTGCGATCCGGAAGAGCACTACTTCTTACTGTCCGACAGTCCGGTGAGTTCGCCGGAAAGCAGGGAGTACATGGGCGAGATAATGTTCGAGACGTTCAACGTGCCCGGTTTGTATATCAACGTGCAGTCCGCGCTCACTCTCGCTGCCGGTTATTCCGCTCCTGAGGTTTGTTTGTTAGTTAGTTAGTTAGTTAGTTAGTTAGTTAGTTAATTGTTTTTGTTTAATGGGGAAATTTGCGGAGAAGACCCTGTGGTATGTTTGAATTACAAAAAAAAGGCCCTGCTTTATTGGAAATTGCAAAAATGAAACAATTATTTTTTAAGATCTAATACTATTGGTTAATTCATCTTAATCATTATAATTAATATTTTTCGGAAAAATTAAGATGATTTAATTGACTGTAGGGGTGTTTTTGCAATTTCCAATAATGGAGGGGCTTGATTGCAATTTAAGAATAATGTAGGGGGTTTTTTTGCAAATTTTAAATACTGTTAGATTGACTATTAACTAATTGACTGAATATGGAAAATCATAATGCCGTTAGTTAACTCATCTTAGTCGTTATAATAATAATTTTTTCAGTAAAATTAAGATGACTAATTAACAGTAGGGGCTTCTTCTTTTTTTTTGCGATTTCCAATAACAGAGGGGCTTTTTTTGACAAATTTAAATACTATTAGATTGAATTTAATTTATATATTTTTTTTTAATTAGTCTGACAAGACGGGTGTGGTGGTTGATATCGGAGACGGGGCCCCACATATAGTGCCGGTTGTGGACGGATATGTGATTGGAAGCAGCATGAAGTCTTTTCCTATTTCGGGCCATGATGTGACCCGTTTCGTCTCACAACTCTTACAGGTTGATAACCCCCTTTTTTCTTTACCTTTTTTTAGATTTTTTTACCTTGAAAGTTTTCTGAGTTACAATTAATACGAGCAATTATCTTATTTATTCCTTTTTTTTTTTACAAATATGTTTACAATTTGTTTGCTTTCATTTCTTTAACCTTTTTTTGAGGATGATTAAAATACTTAGCTAAGTATTTGGGGTCTTCTACTTAGAGGGTTTCATCCATTGGATTTGCATTGAGATTCGTGTTTTCATAATTTTTTATGAATTTTATCTCAAATTTTGTTCACATCATGAAAACACGAATCTCAATATAAATCCAATGGATAAAACCTTCTAAGTAGAAAACCTAAAATAGTCAACCTCCCTTTTTTTGGCTTTTTTAGATTTTTTTTTTTTTTTTTTTTAACTTTTTCAACCTTATCAATGCGTGAATGAAATTTTTCTAAGTTACAATTAACACGAACAATTATCTTATTTATCAACCGTTTAACCGTGTATAAAACTTATTAATTATTACTATTAATTCGACAAATATTTGGCTTAACTAGTAATTAGCTTAATTTTTTAATATATATTTTAGGAAAGAGGCGAACTAATTCCGCCAGAAGATTCATTCGAAACCGCTCGAAAGATCAAAGAGGCATATTGCTACACTTGCACAGATATCGTCAAGGCAAGTTTTAGTAATAACAAAATTACCAAATAACCCTTCTACTTTCTACTCACATAATCAAACATTTTTTTATTTTTTTTACTTTATTAGGAGTTTGAAAGGCACGATAGAAAGCCGGATAAATACATAAAACAATGGTCGGGGAAAAAACCGAGAACTGGAGTTCCTTACTCTATAGATGTTGGATACGAAAGATTTCTCGGTCCTGAGGTTTATTTATTTTTTATTATTTTTTAGATAATTTATTAATTAATAATTATAATAAACTGATATTTCTATAAACCAAGAAGTGTTGTTGTTTTATCAAAAAAAGGGTAAAAATATCGATCAGTTATTCCTTGTTTATGGAGTGCAGAGGATTATTTTATATTTCATGTTTTGTAGGGGTATAAATGATATTACTTATTTTGTAAGGGTAAGTGACAAGGCAAATATTTTCTTTGCAGATATTTTTTAATCCAGAAATATACGGATCTGGATTTACGACAAATTTGCCGGAATTGATTGACAAATGCGTCCAATCTACACCAATCGATACAAGAAGAGCTTTATACAAGGTAAAAATAAAATAAAATGAAATAATAAAAAATAATAAAAAATGAAAAAAAATGATTAGTGTTGGTAGTTTGTACTGGTACGATAGAAACATTTGAAACAACATTTTTGGTACTTCTCCTTCCTTTTAACTTCTAAGTCTAATTTGATATTTTATGATTTGATATTTTATTTTTTTCTGTAAATATTTTTAGAATATAGTGCTAGCTGGTGGAGCGACAATTTTCAAGGACTTTTCTAAAAGATTGCAAAACAGCGTGAAAAAAATCGTGGACGATCGAATCGCTGCCAACACAGCTCGGCTAGGACTGGACGTCAATGTAATTTTCCAAACCCTAAAATAAATAATTTAATTCTGAATTATTTATTTATTTTTGTGATGTTTTTTACAGCCGCAACCAGTAGAAGTGAATGTGGTGACAAATCCGATTCAAGGTTACGCTGCTTGGTTTGGAGGCTCTGTTGTTGCTTCTCATCCTGATTTTTATGACGTATTATATTTAATTTTTATTTTTATTTTTTTATTTATGTAGTTAATTAAATGTTATGATATTAAGATTAGTTTTTCGTTGTTTTTTAGTGGTGTCATACAAAAGAAGAATATGAGGAATGTGGAGCGAGCATTTGTCGAACGAGTCCGATATTTAAAGGGATGTACTAACAAAATGTTAAAATGCAAAACTTTTTTTATTTTTTTATTTTAGAATGAATGGAATCCAAGTTTTGTTCTCTCCATTTTTGCACATAGCATTCATTTTTGAGCTGTCATTGATTTTTGAGTTTTCAGAGTTCTTTCTTTGTAATTGAAACTGTATTAGTTTGATTTTTATGATAGATGATGTATAAAAATGATTGGTAGTGTCCCATTTTATTCACATTGAAACAAGTAGGAATCAATGAATAGATCTAAGATTTATTGCTTTCTTGTTTTATTGAATTGGTATTAAAATTTTGGGACTTGATATATCATGACGACACTGTAACACGCCGGATCACGACGATAGTATATATAAAATTTACTATAATGTAATAATAGTATATATAATTTATTTTTTATAACTGTATATACATAAAGAATTAAAATAATATATAAAAAACAAAAATATTAAGCGTGTTACGGTGCCGTCGTGATATCAAATTCCCCTAAAAAATTTCTATGTTTCTGCATTTTTTTTCAAGTTGGATTGAATCAAATTCTTTACACCCAAATCATGTGAAATCTGAAAGTCAGATAAAGAGTAAGCAAATCATTTAATAAGTGCATTAAATCCAAATATAACTATTGAGCCTAAACAAACCATTAAAATCAAATTCCAAATCCCAAACATCCTACTTAATTTACAAAACAAAAACAAAACTAACAAACTCTCCAAACCCCTAAACCCTACCAAACTTCCAATATTTCTCTCATCTCAACTAAAACTCAAACACAAATAAAACCCAAAAATAACCTAACAAAAACCCCCCAAAACCCCTCCAAAACCCTAAATCCTACCAACCCTTCCCTTTCCCGACCGAATGTCCCGTATTTCTCTTATGCCTACTAAAATCGGACACAATCCTAAAAGTCTTACCACAAATAAGAAACACTCCAAAACCCCAAAAGCCAAACTCTCTAAAACCCTAAATAAACCCTAAACCTACAAACCTTTCCCTTTTCCAACCGAATGGCCCCTATTTCTCATCCCAACTAAAATCCAACACAAACCTACAAGTCTCACCACAAATAAGAACAAAACCCTCCAAAACCCTACAATAAACCCTAAACCCTACCAACCTTTCCCTTTCCCGGCCAAATGGCCTGTATTTCTCTTATGCCTACTAAAATCAGACACAAACCTAAAAGTCTTTCCACAGCCTCTCTCAGTACAAATATACGGTCTATCACCTGTATGAACTCTCAAATGCTCTGTTCTTGCCCAACTCCATTTAAACCTCATTTCGCAATCTTTCCAAGGGCATTTTAATGGCCTTTCATCTAAATGGACTTTCATGTGGCTTTTCATGTATTTGTGAGAGAATAGCTTCTTGTTGCAGTTCGCCACGTGGCAAATGTTCTTTTTGTGTAAATCGAACTCTTGTTTGGATCGGAACGTCATTTCGCAATCTTGCACTTGGCATTTGAATTCCATTTTTGGGGATTTTGTTTTGGGCTTTTTAGGGCTTGGATTGGTTGGATTGTCGGTTTGTTGGGTGAGTTTTCTCTTTTTGGATTTGGGTTGGGGTTTTTGATTTGGATTGTCGGTTTGTTCGGATTTGTTTGATTTAAATTTGGAAGAATTTGGCTTTGTATTAGGGTTTAGGGTTTTAGCGGTACAACTCCTTAAAACCATTCCGTTAGGAGATAATAATGGCGTCTCGTTTTTCTCTTCTTCAATTTTGCTTTTCTTCTTTAAAGGTTTCTTCTTTGGTTTAGTTTCGGGTTTAGTTTTTGGTGTTTTAACCAATTTGCAATCAATCTCAATGTCATCCATGTCTCTTTCAGGGGTATTTTCGTCATTTCCATCATTATATTGAAAGCACAATTTCTCAACTAATTCTTCATCCGAATTTTTCAACTTCTCAATTTTGGTCAAAAATGGGTGGACTTGGTTCACAAACCAATTCTTCCCGCACCATTGACCAACCAAATTCGTCTTTTTCTGCCTTGTCATTTTTCTTTTAAACCCATTTTCATTTTCTTCATAATTATTGCACCTAAATGACTCATAAATAACCTTATTAAACGGCATTTTTTCCTTTCTGTAAGGAGGCGACATGCACAAATTCGCGCTGAAATAGAGATTAAATCCTAATTTAACCGCCCAGTCATTTACATTTGGTACTGACTCTTCGTCTTTTAGGGTTTCGTTTATTCTCTCTTTATCTAGTTTATTAGCTTGTTTAAATTTAATTTCATTCCAATTATAATTCATTTGCAATTCTTCCGCCAATAATTTCGCTTCTTCTTCTATTCTTGGATATTCTGCATTAATTACCATAAAATCGTTAGTAAATTTAAAGAACAAATTTGGGTTTTTACTTTTTTGTGAAATGGAGTAAGAATTAGGGCTGACCTGGATGGCACAAGAGCATGACATCAGCGCCGCCAAATTTACGGATTTGCCCCTGAACTTCTATCGCATGTTCAAGGCAAAACACGTGCATTCTAGAAGAATCCTTATCGCACCGCATTTTATTATTCCCATGTCTATACCTTTTATAAGTTATAATATTATTATCATTATTTTTATTATTTTTACTATCATTATTAGAGTAATTAACTGAGCTGCTAGAAAACCCCATCTCAATCCCGGTCAAAGAGTTGACTTTTTCGCGATTTTGAGGAGTCAAAGGGTTGACTTTTCCATGAGATTCGGTTCCGGTCAAAGAGTTGACTTTTTCATCGTCATCAGAATCCGACATATCGCCATAATTTGAAGCTAATAAATCAAGGGCTGAGATTTCGTTTCGGATTTTTGTATCGGAATTCTGAATTGTGACGTTCGAAATAGATTGAGTACTCTCATTTGAAGCTTGAACTGGATTCTCTTGCTCTGTTTAACAAGGAAATTAAATCATTTAATACGAAAATTATAGAAGAAAAATACATACTTTTCAAGACTATAATCATATTCATATACCTGATTCAATCTTTCTCTCTCTTTTCTGATTTATATATTCAGCGAGAGAATTTTGGTCGGTACGCATGAGAAACTTAGCCGCTTTTTCATTCGGTTTAATCACAGCCACACATGAGAAGCTCAAAACGCCACATGTTACACACGATAAAAGCAGCTCTTGGTCCAACAAATCCTCTCCAGTAGAAACTGTACTGGACCTCTCCATTTCTTCCTCTTTCTGTTAAAAACAATGCAAGGTTTGAATTAAATGAGGGTTTTTGGTAAAAACAGAGGGTTTGAGTAAAACCCAAGTTGAAGTTTAAGAAAGAAATAATGGGATATTTAGGGTTTAGGGTTTTGAGTACTTGGTTTGGTTTGGACTTTGGGAGGATTACGCAGGAAGATGATCCATCGAGTAGGGAATTTAAGTGGTGATTGTTCAAAATGACATTTTGAACGAATAATTTCTTGATTAAATCTTTTCCTTGGCCCTTCGTTTCGTTCTTGTCTTTCAATCTTGAGCTTCTTGGCTTCACATTTCCCTCCAAAGGCATCCTACTAATCAAATAAAAACTTTATCAACAAAAATAAATAAATTATAATTTACAGAGAGAAAGGTTTATACATAACATATGAACAAAAAATGAAAAATCAAATATATATATATGAACATAAATCAAAAGGTTTGTGAACAAAACAAATGTGATATATGAACGAAAATCAAACGGTTTATGAACAAAATGTATAAAAAACCAAAAGGTTTATGAACGAAATAAAGAAAGTACACTATATTTTTTAATTAATTAAAAAAGATTGAATGAATGAAAATGCCTTGAGTGGAGAGAGAGAGCGAGGGAATAGAGCAATTGGTAGTGAGATAAAATGGGAGGGTGATTGATGCAAGCCCTTCTTATGGCAGCCTCTTTGGCGACTCTCAGCCAATCAGGCGTCGCCACGTTGGCTTTTTCACCGCAATTGTACCCTGCAATTCATTCAATCAAATTATTTACATATGAAAATGTTAAAAACATGTTATAACTTGAGATATATTAGGTGAAGAGAGGAATGTGTTGGATTATTAAGATAGAGGCCATTGAATTTGGGGGAGAGAGAGAGAGAGAGAGAGAGAGAGAGAGAGAGAGAGAGAGAGAGAGAGAGAGAGAGAGAGAACCGTGACAGAAGGCAGAGTAATAAGCGCCTGGAAAAGTAACGACAAATTCGCCTGGATTTTGGATTAATCTGCAATTAGTTTACAAAATTATATTAAAATTAAGCTAGCTAAACGACAATTCAAGTGTTAATTCAAAGAAAGAGTGAATAGTAACAAGGTAAACAGGATTAAATTAAATTAAAAGTAAACTAATTTTACCTGCAACATGGAATTCCAGACTCGACGAGAATTTCTGGTGACATCAGAGTCGTCTTTTCACCAAGTATTGCATATGTCACTAAAAATTATCAAAAAATTAATAAATATATAAATAAATAAATGATGTTTATGAATGTTGCAACCAAACCCTAGGATTTGAGTAATGTCTATAATGCACATTGTTTTACAGTGATTTTCGCAATTTCATCCACCTATAGTTTCAATTCAACAAAACGTTTCAAAAATGTTCTTAAATATTAACAAATTAGACTAAATACTACAATTCTACTCAAAGAAACAATAGTACCAATACTTTTTTTGCATCCAACAATAATACTAAAACTATTACTACAAAATTAGCTAAAATAGATAATCAACAAAGAATTTGCACCAATCTCTTGGAGAAAGAACCTATATACATATACATAAGCAAACCAATTTGTATTTTACCATCAAATAAACCATTTATTCAATTTAAATCAATCAAAACAGAGTAAATCCCTAACTCACAAACACTATATAAACTCACCGAGTGGATTAACCTCTTGTTCATATCCATTAACTCGTACCGCTTCTTCAAACGCGAAACTCGCGTCTCTTGGCACACCGTACCAGCTTCTTCCCGCTCCGATATGCAAATAATCAAGCCGGTACAGCTCATGATCCTCTAAACTCCATGCGCACCAGCTGAAAAACATGCCCAAATCCACAACAGGTGAATTGACGCCATGAATCTCCTCTTTTACGAACTTCAACGGACACAAATTACTCTTCGACACGATTCTCAGATTCCAATCCGTTTCTCCGACGTTTTTCGTCTCGTCAAACGTCCATTTTTTTATGTTTGAAACCGGGTTTTGAAACCCAGAACCCGGAATCCCTCTTGCGTGATCCACTGTAATGGGTTGTTCAGAAAGAAGGTTTTCTTTCCAGAAAAGCGCCTCCAGTTCAAGTGCAGAGAGATTCCTATTCTTGGTCTTCTTCTTCAAATAATCCCTCTCAACCTCCTTCGATTTAGCCTCAAATTGCTGGAGAGTATAATAATCCCCGCTGGGAGAAACAGAGAAACTCGGCTCATTCTTCTTGCTGGTACTCTTCTTTTTCCTCTTTGTGGGTTTGTTGGGGTTTAAGGAGGCGAAAGAGCGAGTCAGATTGGTGAGAACAGATTTCTTGGTGGGGGGATTCAGAGGAGGAATGATTTTGCAGAGCCCAAAACGCGAGGCCTCGTCGGAGATTTTGGCGAGGTAGGAAATAGGGTCGAGGAATTCGATCAGGGAGGGGCGGAACTCCGGCGCTGAAGGCAGAGAGGAGAGCCACGCGGGTTCTTGCTCCGATTTTGCAGGCGCCATGGATTCGAGGAGAGGGTTTGGAGAGGGAAAGTCGGGGAGGGAAGGAACGGAATGGAATGGAATGGATGAATGAATGAATACTCTGTTTTTGTGGGTTGAGACTTGGAAAGAGGTTCAGTTCGGAGCAGAGTTTGCGCACGCAATTGTGTACTGAGAGAGAATGCGAATGAGAGTGTGTTTTGCGAATTTGGGCTTTTGGGAATTAAGTGGATGATTTATTTATTTATTTGGTCTAGGTCAAAAATGGGTAAATTTTTTTTCTTTTGTTGATTTGATTAGGTTTAATGTTTTGGAACATTTTTTTGCGTCCGACTTGGCTCAACTTTTGATGGTTAAAAATTGTTAGTTTGAGAATTACGGTTGCATATTTATGTTAAGCTATATTGTGCGGACACTTCAAAAATTCGGCTACGTCCGTATCGGACATCGTGTCAGACACAACGTTCTTCGGACACTTCTCAGACACGTGTCCGACACACCACTTGACATGTCAAATATTTTATTATTAAAAATTGTCATGACACTTCTCAGATACTTCTCATGACACTTCTAAGACATGTGCATTGGACTTGTTGGCACAACTATTGCACTGCTTTATCATCATCTTATTTTAGAGACTAGTCCATCCCACTTTTCTATTCCAGTAATTGTGGGACTACACATTTAAAGTGAATTTTAATTATTTAGTTTCAAATTTCCATATACAAATATGTAAAACGTCAAATATCTTGTATGCACGTATAAAATGGAACTTCAAATGTTATATATATTGTATCAATTATAAAATATTACGTATAACTTTCTAATTATAAGATAAAATTATTATTACAATTCTTTAAAATAAAATAAAATTGACATAAATAATATATATAATAATTAAATTATATATTTTATTCATAAAAATAATATAATAATATATATATAAAATGTGTCGTGTCCTCTACTTATTTTAGAACTATCGTGTCGTCATGTCCATGTCATGTCAGACACGACATTCGTGTTCGTGTCCATGCAACATAGATGTTAAGTATATACAAATGACTATTACTTCTTTTTTTTTTAAGAGATGTCGAAAATTCTAGTTTGCACTTTTATTTTGTGCATTGTGTTTATTACAAAGTGTTATAACGATATTTAGAATAGCACATTTTAATTATACACAATAATATTACATTTTTGCAATAATGTAAGAAAAGAATGTGATCTCATAACAAAAGGAGAGAACTAAACTAAGAACGAAGAAAAAACGAACAAAATAATATGAGAATATAATAAAAGATGTTAAGTATATCAAGACAACATGTTCATTGTGTTTGAGCATTCACTTGTTTCTTTTCTTTCATAATTTATAGTAACATGTTATTACGTTGAATCTCCTTTCCATATACATTCTAATCTGTTAATTCATTCAATCTCATATTAATACTCATATGATAATATAATACACTAAAAGTAACTTATATGTGTACTATTTGTTAAAAAAAAATAGAATGTGGTTTTCCATCATTTTTAAAATCTGTCACGTTGAATTAATCACTGTTACGAACAGCAAAGAGTACCAACAGTAAAAATAAGCAACAACAATCATAAGAAACTCAACTCAAAGAATAATCATTTTTTTTTTAATTGTAGCCGAAAAGACTACTTAAAACTTTCATTAAAAAAGATACAAAGTTGCTACAAATAGGAGATTACAAATAACACCTTTTAAAAGAGTTCAAATACTACTTCTGATCGATAAAATAAAAATAAAGTGCTAAGCAACAACGTCTAATTTGTATTGATTTTCCAAATTCACGTGCAAGTATGACTCGTCCTTGATATTGCTGGGGTTGTTTCATTGATGGATAGAGAAGGGTGACAAGTGGCGCTAGGGTTTGGGCAAGTATTGGTTGAAGAGCTATGATGCCAATAGTTCTTTTTGGTGCCAGCAGACAAATATGAAAAAAGCTTTGATCCTCGTTGTCCGAAATTCCAGCAAAATTAAGCCAGTTGA
Source organism: Juncus effusus (assembly GCA_027726005.1). NCBI lineage: Eukaryota > Viridiplantae > Streptophyta > Magnoliopsida > Poales > Juncaceae > Juncus > Juncus effusus. Next base: position 8,547,070 of record CM050896.1, on the reverse strand, counting down.
TAAAGTCGTACCAATTCCCCCTCGCAACCCCATATCAGTAGCGTTCCGGCCAAAACCAGCACCAAATCAACCCCGTACAACCCTGTACCGGCCATAGAACTAGCACCAAATCAGCCCCGTTCAAATCCGGGCCGGTTGCGTACCGACCACCCGGCACCAAATCAGCCCCATACCATCCCCGTACCAGCCACAAACTTCAGTTCAAAATTGAATCAAAACGATCCCCAAAAACAGCCACGTGCAAAATCAGTCCAAACCTGGACCGAAAACAGCCTTGGCGAAGCTCAATCTGTCAGTTTTGCGAAGCCTTGCAACTCAACCTGCCAGTTTTGCAAAGCTGTGTCTCTCTCCTCTTAACTCAGCCTCTCAATTCACTTAGCCAAGTAAATAATAAACGTAAAGAATAATCAATTTAATCACAAAAACAATAAACAATATCAAAAGTAAAGATAAGCAACAATAGGTTAACTATTGCTTCAATTGGCAGCATAAACATTTTGAACTATTGTAAATTCATTCATAACTATCCAGATCCAATCATCACTACAAAATATAAGCTAATTTATAATTACTGATGTTTTTGCACAATGAGAGACTATTCAATCTTTACTCTCATATTTAAAAAAAATCTTTTTATTACATACATTTTTTCAAAAAGTTTGGGAATTTAAGTACAAACTAATTCTAGCTAGAAGCTGGAGCAATGAAACATCTTATAATTTTTTCAATTGAATCCTCCTAAAGTTTGCAATTTTCATTCATCTTCCACCGTCTTCACAAATCGGCCCTGCAAATTAAGAAAAAAAATAGAAATCAATTGTTTCCAGTTCTTACTGTTGTTAATTTGCTTTTACTGTTGTTAATTTGCTTCTTATTTTCTTTTCGATAAACCGAGTACAAAAAATCTCTAAAATTAAAATAACAGAGAATTGGCATCAAGCCCTTGATTATTCAAAAATTTCAAATGAACCCTTACATCAAACGTTACAAAGAAAAAAATTATTTTCTTCAAGATAGCCAGAAAAATAATCTTGCCATAAATTTTCCATAACACCACTACACTAAAACAAAAATACTAGAATCGTACATTTTTCTTGGCATTTTTCAACATAACCCATGATTATTATTTCACAAATTTCTCTAAAATCAAAAACTCACACAAAACCCCCAATTTCATTTCTCTATCCAAATTTCCACACACCATAACACATAACTGATTACATACCTTAATTCTTGGCCGTTTCTCTGCGTTTAATTTCCGAACCTCGTACCGAATTTTCTTCGCAAATAATCTGTTGCGCCGCTTCTCTTTGTAACGTTGTACTCTCATTTCCCGTGTTTCCATTTCCCCCTTTTTCTTCGTCTCATCCTGTATTTCCGTTTCCGGTACGGTCGGTGCGGTCCACGTCACCGATGTACTAACCGCCACCAAAACCTGTTTGTTTTGTTAGAAAAAATAATAGTGATAATCAAAAAGAGAGAATCGAATAAATTGCTGTGGATATATTTCATTATTTCCTCCTTTTTTTCTACATAGGTGGTGAGGGAAATACAGTGTGGTGCTAAGTGAAAGTGTTTAGCCGGTAAATGATGTTGGGTATTTTCACCTACCATCACAACATGTTTCACTTATCAGCACTGTACATTTTGGCTGACCATATGTTTATGCTGGCAAGCAAATTTGATTATCTTCGCTTACCACCACACTGCATTTCACTGACCACCATATACTTCCCTTACCATAATAACATATTTCATTTACCACATGTTAGTGTATAAAAATGACTTACTGGAAATCCCACATGATGAGACTCTGGAACAATCTGAGCTCCATCTCCATCAATGTACAGTGATCCTCTATCCGACCAAGCAGCAAGTATCTCTTCATAATCGAGCTTCAACAATGGTGATGATTTTGCAACGCCATGACTCCATAGATCTACTCCCCCTCCAGCTCCAGTCATGGCACTCGCCACCTTCAACAAAATTCCAAAAATCAGAAAATAAAAGAAGAAAAGTTGATGTTAATGTATATATAATTCGTTGTTTCCACATACCTCCTCTTCTGATGAAGAAGAAGAACAACAGTACTCAACTCTTTGTCTCCCTCTGAGAGCTCGTTTCGCCAACCCATCACCATTAAACCCGACTAAAGCTGAATCTGGCGAACCAATGGAGCTCGTGTCCAACACAGGATTTCCAGAACCGGAGGCTGATGCTGAGCCCAGTATGTCTGTCAGAGTTTCAGCCGCTTCGCCATTGTTGGAGGAGAAGAAGAGTGACGCGACATTCGGGTCTCGGTCGGGGTCTTGGGGGTTTATTGTTGGGAAGATGTGGGGCTTCTCTTTTTCATGGTGCTTTGTAGTTTCAGGACTAGAAGGCGTTTCTGTCTTTGGAGAAGGAGGAGAAGAAGCAAGGTGGCGCTTGAGACTCAGATACTTCTTTTTTCTGTTCTTTGATTTTGATTTTGATTTCGCCATTGTTGATATAAACAATCCTTTCTTCAAGCTAAAAAAAACAGTTGATTCCAAGCAGAAAAGTGGGAAAAAAAAAATCAAACCACCAACCAAAAACAGAAGAAAACCTCACCCCAAAAATAGGTACGAAATTAAAAGAAAAACGAAAAAAAAGGAGAGCAACAAATTGGTAAACAGAAGATGCTCTAATGGAGTGTAGACTAGTGCTGTTGGAATAGCTCGAAAGGGAGAGGGAAGGCGAGACTGATCCGACGTGGAAAAGTTAGCACACATGGCAGATATTTATTCGGTATGATATTTTGAGAATCTGGAATTATCCGGATTTGGGCTCCACGCTGGCATTATCGGGTGTTATTTTATTATTTAGGCGCATGAATTAATTCTTGCACGGGTGTTCTGTGAATATGAATAAAAGATAGGGAAATTTTTCAAAAACCCCCTAACTTTTCTCAATATTATCAAAAACCCCCTATATTTTTAGATTCCTTCTTTTAGTCCCTATAAAGTAGTTTGAATTTTTTTTTAGTCCCCTATAGGGGTTAAATCTAACATACAAAATGTTAAGTTTTTTTATTGACCAAAATGCCAACTCCATTTTATATTTAATTAATAGATAAATAATAAATAATTTAAATATAATTCATATATAATTAACACATAAGATTAAGTAGGTAAAATATTCTTTTTTATTTTTGCATAAATATTATATTATATTTTGTGTAAAAATATTATTCTCTCTTTTATATACTGTTTATGATTTTATGTATTTTATGGTAATTCTTTATTATATTTTTTAAACTTTGTATGATTTTCTATTACGTATAATGTTTATTATTTTTTGTAAAATATTATTTTGTTTTTATCTAAAAATATTATTTTATGGAAAATATTATTTTATGTAAAATATTATTTTTTTTGTTATGTAAAATGTTTATTATTGTCTTTTAATTTATGTTTTTATGATTTTGTTTACTTTTTCAATTCTCTTTTATTTATATTTTATATAAAATATTATTATTTTTATTTATTATCTTATGGTATAAAAATTAAAATATAAAAATTATTTTGATGAGGGGTATTTTGGTCCATACAAAATTTGAGATGGACGGAAAGTTAAGTTTAACCCTAGTAGGGGGTTAAAAAATAATTCATCTTCCTTTATAGGGACTTAAAGAGGAAATCTAAAAATATAGGAGGTTTTTGATAATATTCAGAAAAGACAGGGGGTTTTTGATAAATTTCCCTAAAAGATACTTATTGACAAAAAAATTATCCAAAGAAAAAATGGGGTATTGACAAAAAAAAAAATTGGTACTTACAAATCTAATTTTAAACTTAAATTTTATTTTTCAACAATTTTTTTACTAATTCATATTTTGTTCTATTAAGTTTTTTGTAATCTAAGTTTTTTTTTTTGTTGAGAAAATTTAGAGAAGGCTGTTATAATGTGGGAATTTTACTAATTCAACAATTATAAAAGAATTAAATAAACTTATCGAAAGCTTATTAATTTTAACGATCAATTGTCGTCTATATAGTATCAACCAAGCGACCACGAATAAGTGCATTTTGATTAGTGAAAACTCTATAAATTTGTTCAAATAGAACATGTGTACTCAGGGCTGGTTCCAAGGTTTGAAGAACCCTAAGCCAATGTTTAAAAAAGATGTCTAGTTCATATTCTATTGTCTATATTAAAAAATATGACGAAAATGAAAATTGTTATACAATATTTTGTAAAAATTCCACTTTAAAATTCTCAAAGGCTTGAGATTGAAAATTCAAATCTTTGTATAGAAGCTTAAAACTAGAATAAGAAAGTAGAAAATTTTCATCACCTTGGATTGGTGGAATTAATTCATTTTCTATGAAAAGGAAAAAAATATACATTAAATAAATGGAGATGGAAGTTCCATGAAAGAATGGAGATAACTTGAATATTCTTTATATGCAAATGCAGACAAAATGAAGATTATAATTTCTAGAGAAATGGAGAAATTTTTTGACTAATGGAAATAAACATTAACAACAAACGTTAGTTTCTTCTTTTAAACATATATCATATAAGGAAAAATATAATGCAAATATGACCCTTGTAATTTCGGATCCCAGACCTAGGTCTCATTGGACTAAGGCTGAGGCCGGCCCTGTGTGTACTCAATAAGAATCGCCGAAAAAGAAATTTATCAATTCATTTTAAGAATTTCCTCATATTTTAAAAAGAAAATTAGAAAATAAATAAACTATCTTGTCTAATTGAATTATTTAACACCTTGAAATACTTATAAAAATGAAATATACAGTATTTTATACTAAAAAGAACTAGCTAAAAACAATTATCAATCTGCATACATATATAGATTATCCATATGACAAATTTAGGAGACATATAAATAAATTCCTCTTGCTGTTTCAGATCCCTATAATTAAATAAAGCCAAACGAAAAATAGGAAATAAGGTGAAAACAAAAAGAAAACAACGAAGCAGCTTTAACGCAGTTTTCATTCACGAGACTGGAAACACTACCCCATACCATCGGTCCACCATAAACCCATCCATTAAAAACAATCCACGCCACCCATTCATTGACATCATGCCATCTCAATTTCAATATTCTTCATGAACCAAGTCCATGTAATTATTTCTTCATCAGAACCTTGTCAGTCTATTGACCCTATTTCATTTCTCGCATAAACAACCTCAGCTTTAACACTAATTACCGTTTATACCATCGCCTGACCGGATTATGAATATCAGAATTTACGAGGTCTTATACGCAAATGTTGCTACTGAATGAAGACATTTTGGTCTGTGCAGTTTAACTGAATATCAGATTTACGAGGTCTTATGCGAAAATGTTGCTGCTGAAGGAATTCCGCTCTGCGCAGTTTAACAACGCACACAAGGTGTTCGTTAAAATGCTCAGCTCAAAAAACGAAAGCCTTCCGGACATTATAGACTCGGCAAAACAGCTTTGTAAGATGATCATTTCTTCTCCTAAATACGGGCTCGAAACCGAGCTCGATCAGTGCGGCGTGCCCATCTGCCAAGATTCAGTCGAGCGGGTTTTGAAGAAGCTTGAAAATGGCGGCATGCTTGCGTACCGATTCTTCTGTTGGGCTGAGAAGAAGCATAATTTCTGTCATTCTGTGAATGCGTATCATACCATGATTGGTTCGCTTGCGAAGATACGGCAGTATAAGCTCATGTGGGATTTGGTTTCGGCCATGCAGAGAGAGAGGGTTTTGAACGTGGAAACGTTTTGTATTATCATGAGGAGGTACGCTCGGTTCAAGAAGGTGGAGGAAGCGGTGTACGCGTTTAATGTGATGGATAAATACGGGGTGGTTCAGAACAGAGCTGCGTTTAATGGTTTACTTGGTGCGTTGTGTAAAGCTAAGAATGTTAGAAAAGCACAAGAGGTGTTCGATGAAATGTCTGAAAGGTTTGAGCCTGACGCGAAAACTTATAGTATCCTTCTAGAAGGTTGGGGAAGAGAGCCCAACTTGCCCAAAATGCGAGAGGTTTATAATAATATGATAAATAAAGGTTGCGAGCCTGATTTAGTGACGTATGGAATAATGGTCGATGCGTTGTGTAAATCCGGTAGAACAGAGGAAGCGGTTGAACTGGTACGAGAGATGAGTTTTAGACGGTACGAACCGACCACTTTTATATATAGTGTTTTGATACATACTTACGGAGTTGAGAAAAAGATAGAAAATGCAGTATCAACGTTTTTAGAAATGGAACGAAACGGAATTAAGCCTGATGTGGTTGCTTATAACGCGCTTGTAACGGCTTTTTGTAAGGTGAATAAGTATGAAAATGCATTTCGCGTGATACAAGACATGACGGAAAAATCAATAAACCCTAATTCACGGACTTATAATATATTATTAAATGGGTTGATTACAGACAAACAGGCTGAAGAGGCGTACAGAGTTTTTCGTAACATGATTAAAACAACGTGTCAGCCTGACTCAGACACGTACACAATCATGATTAAGATGTTCTGTGATACTGACAGGCTAGATAGAGCGCTTAAAATGTGGAAATTCATGAAATTGAAGCAATTTGTACCGTCAATGCATGTTTATTCGGTGCTAATAAATGGGTTGTGTGGAAAAGGGGAAGTGAGTCAAGCGTGTGCTTTATTGGAGGATATGATGGAAAAAGGGATAAGGCCGATGGGATCGACTTTTGGCAGGCTTAGAAAATTGCTTTTGAAAGAGGGGAGAGAAGATGTGCTTGAGTTTCTCGTTGAGAAAATGAAGGATTTGATTGACCCGTTTTATGATGATAATTGATGTGTGTAAGTGTATTTGTGGTTTTCTAGTTGATGTTATGTAGAAGAATATTTGTTTTTATTTTATTTTATGTGTTTTTTGTTTTGATTATGTATGAGCATTTGGATAGTTTTTCCATGTTGTCTTTCAAACTGTTTGGTTTGTTATTCTTCTTAGTGTGAGTGTACTTCGGTATGTTATTGTAACTAGTGTGAGTCTTGCTCGAGAGTTAATAAATTAGATATCAATTGATTTAGGGAAGTGATATATTTTGCTAGTTTGTCATTTTATTTGGGTTTTTTTTTATAGATTAATAAATGTGGTATCTATTTTAGCTTCAAAAATAATGTTATGTACTTAAGGTATATTGATTCATATTGGATCATTGGGAAATGTGAAATCACGACGGGGTACTGTAACGACGGATTAAAATTATATATTGTTTTCTCACGTTTTTATATATACTATATAATGTTTTCATTTTTTAAATAGATATACTGTTTACCGAATGAATTTTTATATACTGTTTGTTTTCAGTTTATATATTTTTATATATCGTTTTCATTTTTTTAAATATATATTGTTTTACCGAATAAATTTTTTATGTACTGTTTGTTTTCACTTTATATGCTTTTTTCAATTTTTATATACCGTCGTTACAGGGTCGCTACAGCTCCCTTGATCATTAACCACCTCTTGTTTAGTCACGTAAATGTCCCTAATGGTTTAATACCAGCATGAGAACAAAATGAATCATCATGATCTTTTATGTATATAGTTGGTGTCACATGAAGTTCATGGAGAAATTAAATGAAAGAATGGAAAAATTTAGACTTATAGCTTGACTAAACATAACATAAATTCTGATTTAATAAATATCAAACTAATTATATATGTTTTTATAACTTTATTTGTATTCATATGAAGTGTGTGTGAAGCACGGCACTTTCAGCACATTTTAGTGTGATATGATACACCCTACCGCTATATATTACTCTTCTACCTAAATTTTCATTGAAAAATTTCTTTTCTGGTGCAATGTTCTTTCTCATTCTTATTGTTTGATTTAGAAGGGTAGTTGTCTAATCAATATTTATGAGCTTAAGCATTCACAACTCTTTAGGATATTGAAGAAAATCAACTAAAAATAAATGTGCGTGAAGCACAATACCTTCAACACAACTAGTGTGATATAGCCGTGGTATTATGCCTATATAATATTTCAATTTCAAGAAATTTCTCTTGTGAAATGTTCTTTCTTATGTCTAATATTAGAATTAAAAGTATTTATGTTTTTTTGAAATTAAAGAATTACAATGATATACTCTCTATAAATAGAGCATCAGTCTTTAGTATTACTCAGAAAAGAAACATTCTTCATTCCAAATCTTCTCCTCCGTTTTACTCACTACGAAAAACAAAAATGGAGAATGAGAACCAAGTTAACCAAGCCATTAATGAGAAGCTTTACGAGGTATGAATTTTTTCATCCTTCTCCAAACCATGAATCAAGACCATCAGATTTCTTCAAAAAGACAACTCAAACAGAGATAATAGAATAATAATATTAGAATCAGATTTCTTTTTCTTCAAGCAATTTAATGCACTCTTCGATTTACTTGTTAATAAAAAAAAATCAATGAGAGAGAAACATAACTAAGGGGAATAAAGATCATGTGCACACTGAATCTGTTTAATTTATTTTTCTTCTAAATTTCTTCTCCATTTCTTTAATAAAATATAACGACAACGGTAGCATAGATTTAGAAGAAGCTCAACCATTCATACTTGTAGACTTAGAGTATACAACTTCTATATTTTACAATTTTATCAAATTGTATCAAGGTCTACATTTTAATTTGGATTTTGTATTAAACTTTCAAGGTAATCTGTGTGAAGTACATTATCTAATGTTTATATCAACATTTTAAGTTCATTATGGAAAAAATGTATACAATGTTTATTTTTCTTTCCATTTACATTCAATATTTTCCATTTATATTGAAATAGATCATATATAATAATGCCTCTCAAGGATTAATTCCAACACAAAAGCAACATTCATTGTATTTAATTGATTTCTATATTTTCGGGGGGAAAAAAACTGGTGGATATTTATTATATTTTATTCTTATTTGAGGTGCTTTAGAGAGGCTTTCAACTAGTTCTAAATAGGCAAATGTGTTAGAAACGGAGACGCAACAACAAACATAGAAAGCAAGATATAAGAACAAAAAGATTTTTTTTTTACGTGGAAACTCTAAAGGATAAAAACCACGGCCGCCGGCACTCAAACTTTTTATTACTTGGAGAAAGAGAAATACAATACAATTGTTTGTGGTTGTTGGAATGAATAAAACTATACCCCTACCCCTCTATTTATAGGATAGTCATATCTAATACAAGGAAATAACGCAAATAATTACTGTCTCAATTAACATCTAATACATGGAAATACAAATATAAGGAAATAAACATATTTTCAATTCCAATTGTCACTTATGGAAATAAGTCATGGCAAGTAAATATGGAGAACTTTCCTATCTCCTGTAGGGTTTCCTTTTTTACGGTATCCAGAGTTTTTCAGAAGTCTCCACACAAAACAAAATGCTGAAAACAAAAATAAAATCTAAAGTAAAATAAAAAAGAAATGAAATAAAACTAACATTTTTTTGCAATGACCCATATGTAAAATAATATCAATAGAAATAACTCCGAAAACAACCACCAACACATAAATTTCCAACAATTAATAAAAAAATGACTGATAATATTATGTCGATCAAGTTGAGCAATCTAGCTTTTGCAACCAAGCAGGCTCATGAAAGTGTTGCGATCAGCGAGTTTCAGAAGAATAACAACAGTGCCATTACTGGAGCTCACCAGGTCCTCCTTTGTAAACACGCCTGTACATACTCCAACTGCGGGAGGTTTATAATAACATGATAAATAAAGGTTGCGAGCCTGATCTAGTAACGTATGGAATAATGGTCGATGCGTTGTGTAAATCCGGCAAAACAGAGGAAGCGGTTGAACTGGTACGAGAGATGAGTTTTAGACGGTACCAACCGACCACTTTTATATATAGTGTTTTGATACATACTTACGGAGTTGAGAAAAAGATAGAAAATGCAGTATCAACGTTTTTAGAAATGGAACGAAACGGGATTAAGCCTGATGTGGCTGCTTATAACGCTCTTGTAACGGCTTTTTGTAAGGTGAATAAGTATGAAAATGCATTTCGCGTGATACAAGACATGACTGATAAATCCATAAACCCTAATTCACGGACTTATAATATATTATTAAATGGGTTGATTACAGACAAACAGGCTGAAGAGGCGTACAGAGTTTTTCGTAACATGATTAAAACAACGTGTCAGCCTGACTCAGACGACAATGATGTTCTGTGATACTGACAGGCTAGATAGAGCGCTTAAAATGTGGAAATTCATGAAATTGAAGCAATTTGTACCATCAGTGCATGTTTATTCGGTGCTAATAAATGGGTTGTGTGAAAAAGGGGAAGTGAGTCAGGCGTGTGCTTTGTTAGAGGATATGATGGAAAAAGGGATAAGGCCGATGGGGTCGACTTGCTTTTGAAAGAGGGTAGAGAGGATGTGTCAGAGTTTCTCGTTGAGAAAATGCAGGATTTGATTGACCCGTTTTATGATGATAATTGATGTGTGTGAGTGCATTTGTGGCTTGCTAGTTGATGTTATGTAGAAGAATATTTGTTTATTTTTTTTTATTTTATGTGTTTTTTGTTTTGATTATATATGAGCATTTGGATAGTGTTTGCATGTTGTCTTTCGAGCTGTTTGGTATGTTATTCTTCTTAGTGTGAGTGTACTTAGGTATATTATTGTAACTAGTGTGAGTCTGGCTCGAGAGTTAATAAATTAGATATACTGATCATGTTCAATTGATTTAGGGAAGTGATATATTTTGTTAGTTTGCCATTTTATTTGGGTTTTTTTTATAGATGAATAAATGTGGTATCTATTTTTGCTTCAAAAATAATGCTATATACTTAAGGTTTATTGATTCATATTTGATCATTAACCACCTCTTGTTTAGTCATTTAAATGCTCCTAATGGTTTAATACCAGCATGAGAACAAAGCGAATCATCATGATCTTTTATGTATATAGTTGGTGTCACATGAAGTTCATGGAGAAATTAAATGAAAGAAAAGAAAAGAATTTTTTTGCAGATGTATAGCTTGAGCTAAACTTAATATAAATTATGATTTAATAAATATCAAACTAGCTATATATATGGTTTTTCATAACTTAAGGTGTTGAACTTTATTTGTATTCATATGATGTATGTGAAGCACGGCACTTTCAGCACATTTAATGTGATATATTATCATATATATGATACACCCTGCCACTATATATTACTCTTCTACCTAAATATTTGTGACGCACATCATATTATATGTATTTCGACGTTTTAATTTCATCGAAGATTTTCTTTTTTGGTGCAATCAGTATTTATGAGCTTAAAGCCATTCACAACTATATAGGATATTGAAGAGAATCAACTAAAAATAAATCCAAATGCGCAGGTGAAAACTCGTGTACGAGTCACCATGATTGTTTTCCGTTTTCCCCAACGCTAAATCTTTTATAGTGTAGTAACTTTGTTTCATTTGTATTCATTTGTAAAATTGCAGTAATCTCAAAATTGGAAAAAGAGGAAAAATAATATCATATAATAATTTTCTCTTTTTTGATAGAATTTCTTATTTTCTGATTTTTTTTATAAAACATACTGCAATTATTCCTTTTTGTTACATGATATCGATAGTTTTGTTATTTTAGTAATAGTATTATAAATTTAAAATGATGACTTGAATTTATGACATAATCTGGATTTGTTTGAGCATGCGCAGTTGCTAATCATATATACGAACTACATCAAATTATTTGATTTCATTTCCCTTCCTACACAAAAATCACAAAACAATAGTAACAAATAAGCAAATGGCCTATAGTCTAGTTGATAAAGATATTTGCATGTATAACAAGAGATCGTGAATTTAAATTCCGGAAAACGCAACTATATGCACATATTTAGCAAAAATCTCTAAATTCAATGGGTTGAACCTAAAAAAAATTATAGTAACAAAACAATCGACTCACTTAACAACATATAAAGTATAAAAAATTATCACACACACTGCAAGGCCTGATTTAATATGAATGATATTATTTGTCTCCCTTCCTCCCTACCCTCTACCCCAAAACAAAGCTTAATTAATTAATTTGACATTATTCTTTATAAAATCTATTTTTAGCCAATTTTTTTAATTTCGAAAATTTTGGCTCTCAGTCAGTTATGACTATGAGCTGTAACGACTAAAAATAGGGTTAAGGCAAAAGCTGAGATCGAAGTTCATTCATCCTCTCATGACTCATCTAAACTATAAATAGAGGCTTAAAGCTTTTCTTTTTTCCCCTTCAAAAAAAAAAAAAGGCTTCTCTTTTTCTTCATACTTATTATTTCCTCTTTTAGGCTTAAAGCTTCTCTTTTTAGTTTTTCTTCATCCTTATTATTTCCACCTTTTCTTATCTTTTCACATTTTTCCTCATTCTTCATACTCGATCAAAATGTCTGCTTACTGCGGGAAATATGCCGGTATGAGGTATGACCATTTCTTTTATTTAATCATATAAAATTACATTTTCTATTTTTTATCATAATTTTTTGAGATTGAGGGCTGGTTGATATTTTCTTTTTCTTGATATGTTGGACATGCGCTATATATAATATTGCTTGTTTCATCAGTTCGTTCAAATCAAACCAAATTTTATCAAGTTAGATTTTTTTTGTTCTGTATAAGATTAACTGCTAGTCATAGAAAAATCCAATTCAACAATCCAATTAACAAATTGATTTTTTTTGTTACACAATTTTAGTAAGCCTAATTAAAATTGTTAAAAATTTGAATTTCTTTTGGTCAGACAATATTATGATATAATATTTTACAAACTACTTTCTATCAACATGCATAATTTCAACTTCAAATCCTTCGACATCATAATTTCAACTAATGCTTGACATATATCTGTCTCTCATAGATGAGCTCATGAAGAATGCAGCCTACATAGGCACAGCCGGCAAAGGAATCTTGGCGGCAAATGAATCGACTGGCACAATCGGAAAAAGATTTGCCAGCATCAACGTAGAAAATATAGAGGAGAATCGCCGCGCATATCGCGAGCTGCTCTTCTGCACCCCCGGTGCCCTCGAGTACCTTAGTTGTGTTATCCTTTTTGAGGAGACTCTCTACCAAAGCATTAAAGACAGAAAGCCTTTTGTTGAGATTCTCAACGAGCTGGTGTTCTCCCTGGAATTAAGGTTGATAGTGGTACCATCCTGCTTCCTGGTTCCGATGGAGAGACCACCACTCAAGGCCATGACAACTTGGCTCAACACTGCCAAAGTATTATGAGGCTGGAGCTCGTTTCGCCAAGTGGCGTGCTGTCCTCAAAATTAGCTCAACTGAGCCCTCTCAGCTCGCGATTGTCCTACATGCCCATGGCTTGGCCCGCTATGCGAACATTTGTCAAGAGAATGGCCTGGTCCCAATTGTCGAGCCTGAAATCCTAGTTGATGGGCCTCATGATATTGATTGTTGCGCTGATGTGACAGAACGTGTCCTTGCTGCCTGCTACAAGGCACTCAATGACAACCACGTTCTTCTTGAAGGAACTTTGCTCAAGCCCAATTTGGTCACTCCAGGTTCTGACGCTCCCAAAGCAGAGCATGAGGTGATTGCCAAATATACAATACGCGCACTACAAAGGACTGTACCGCCAACCATGCCAGTGATTGTTTTTCTGTCAGGCGGTCAGAGTGAGGAGGAGGCTACTCTGAATTTGGATGCAATGAACAAGTTGGAGGGTAAGAAGCCGTGGACTCTCACCTTCTCATTTGGGCATGCTCTACAACAGAGCACACTCAAGGCCTGGGCTGGAAATGAGGAGAACATTGAGAAGGCACGTGCTGCTTTACTTGCACACTACAAGGCCAACTCTGAGGCAACCCTCGGGAGTTAAGCTGGTAATGCGGCGGGTGGCGAAGGAGTCTCTAAGAGTCTCCACGTTAAGGATTACAAGTACTAAATGGCGCTTTTGCTTAACTCTTTTTGTTTTGAATCTTGATGACAGTTCCGCTCGCGCCCCTATCTATCATATCCAAGTTTTGCTTACGCCCCATCTATGAGATCAACAATTCGTTTATCTATATTATTTCATTTTTGGGTTGAAAGTTTTGACATATATCATATATGTAATTTTGAATTTTGATATCTATGCATCGGTTTTGGGCGTTTGAAGCAAAAAGAAATTATTTTTTCCTTTTATATGACTATGCTTTTCTTTTTTTTTTTGAAGAAAACTGACTTCGCCGAGTTTCGAACCCACAACTTTTGAGTTGGTGGGATGGTGCCTTACCACTCTACTAGAGATGGCTTTGCTGACTATGCCTTTGTTGAACTTTCACTTAATTTTGTCCTAATTTAGACCTCAGATGTGCATAATTAGTAATTGCATTGCTTTTATGTTCTCAACATTAATTAAGTACTCATATTTTGTTAGCAAATTTAGGTAAATGGTTTCTGGAATTCCAGTCGTTCTCAAAAGCTCATGATTTTTTCTCCATATACTATTTGTACTTGCTCATATGAAGCTTGTGCGTCTTGCATAGTACCTCACATATTTTTTATCTATTCAACCTATGTACTAATTGAAGTAATAAATTTCTTAATTATACGGAGCAAATTTATGTGATACTAGGATAATGCTCGCGTTTCACGGCGACTACTTCAATTTTAATAGTTATTTCAATCTAATAATGTATAACTTGCAATTATGAAAATTCAAAATTAAAGTTTGTAAATTCATAATACACAATAATATGTCTTGACATATTATATTAGAAAAATAAATTAAGTATTAATCAGGTTTTGATGAATGAGATCAGAAAAAATAAAATGCAAGATAATTTATTTTGAAGATTTTAATTGAAACTGCATAAGATAAAATAATAGATGATTAACTTTAAAAAAATAAAAAATAATAATTATATTTAATATTATATATATGAAAAAGATATGTATACTACATAAGAAAATGTAACATTACTCATTTTCTTCAAAAATTTATCACCGTTATTTTTCTTATTATTTTTAGATTTTAAAATGGTATGGATTACAGATATGTTATTATGAAACCCGTAATACATTAAGTAATATAATATAATTTTCAATATTCCGAAATTTTGTTTGAGATGATAGTTCTCACATAACGGAAATATAACACTGAATATTAATCTAACTAATAATGTGATATTATGATAATAATTTAAATTAAAAGCTAAGATTTGATAAAAACTTTGATTCGACGGCAGAGAAAAAATTGATAATAGTTCTCTTGAGAATTTTCAAAGAGGGGTAAAAGAAATATGATAAGAATAAATGAGCTTATCATTTTATTACATGTTCTTTTACATAGTCTATATTCACATATTTTATCAAGAAAAAATGAAATTGGAATCATAACAATATGTCTTTATGTGATATTGTGGTAATAATTTAAATGAAAAGATAAGATTTCAAAAAAAATTGATCCAGCGGCTGAGATAAAATTGATAATATGCCTCTTGAGAAAGCTAAAAAAGAGATAAAAAATAAGGTATAAGGTATAAATTAATGAGCATATCATTTTTGTACATTTTCATTCATATAGTCTATATTCACATATTTTAGCAAGAAAAAATGGAACCATAACAATATGAAACTCAAAATAAAGATAAAATTCCAACAAATTTATATTTGATGATTTTAACATGATAAATAAAATATTTCATTAAGAATTATAATTTTTTACAGAAGAAAAGAAAAACTATTTATATTTTAATGAGTAACCTCTTCATTAACTATTGGTAAATGTGATATTGTGGTAATAATTTAAATGAAAAATCGAAGATTTCAAAAAATATTGATCCAATAACCGAGATAAAATTGACAATACGTCTCTTGAGAATACTCAAAGAGAGATGAAAATAAGGTCTAAGTTATAAGTTAATGAGTATATCATTTTTGTACATCTTCTTTTATATAGTCTATATTCGCATATTTAAAAAAAAAATTGAGACCATAACAATATGGAACTCAAAATAAAGAGAAAATTCCAACAAATTTATATTTGACGTTTTTTAGAAATTAAATATTTCACTAAGAATTATAATTTTTTAAAGAAGAAAAGAAAATTATTTATATTTTAATGAGTGAACTCTTCAGTAACTATTGGTATTAATAATTGAACATAATTTTGCACCATGATTTATTGAGAAATCAGATGGTCACAAACAAACTCACAACGGTTCTCACTAAATCGGGTATGGAACACAAAATACCAATTCAACCAATCATATGCTTATGTTTTAATAACCACATAAATATTGCCATAGAATATCAATAAATTTGAGAAAATTAATAGCTAAGATAAAATTGATCTAACGATCAAAATAAAAGTGATGATGTGGCCTTCTGAGGAGGCTCAAAAGTAGGTGAAAAATAAGGGGTTTTAAGAATTATAATTTTTTAAAGAAGAAAAGAAAATTATTTATATTTTAATGAGTGAACTCTTCATTAACTATTGGTATTAATAATTGAACATAATTTTGCACCATGATTTATTGAAACTATCTGATTAAGATCTGATAGTCACAAACAAACTCACAACGGTTCTCACTAAATCGGGTATGGAACACAAAACACCAATTCAACCAATCATATGTTTATGTTTTAATAACCACATAAATGTTGCCATAAAATATCAATAAATTTGAGAAAATAAATGGCTAAGATTCGACAAAAATATTGATCTAATGGTCAAGATAAGAATGATGATGTGGTCTTTTAAGGAGACTCAAAAGCAGATGAAAAATAAAGGATTGAGATTAATTCCCTTCCCATTTTTTTATTATTAAGGTGTGTGAAGCACACACATTACGAGATTCCTTTTCCCATTTTTCTTTTCCAACTTAATGTGTGAAGCACCGTACCATGAGCACAATTAGTGTGATATTGGTATAGTATTATGCTTGTATAGCATTTCAATGTCAAGAAGTTTCTTTGTGAAATTCTCTCATGTATAATATTAGCATTAGAAGTATTTGTAAGCTTGAAATTATTCACAAACTCTAGGATAATGGAGGAAATCACTTATGATCAAGTCCAAAGGTATCATTATACTTCAGCAAATGATATGATGATAGAACTATAATACTTTATTTCTCGGTTTGCATCCCTAAAATTGACTTAGGTGGCCTCAAAATTTGAGCGTCAACATTAAAATAATCAAAACAATAAGACAAATGTAGTAAAACCAAGATAATCAATAACATAAATGTCATTACGGTTGGTGGGCAATTAGTTTGTTCATTTTATCTTAGGCATTGTAAATATAGCAGCGAACATGTTAAATTTCCCACTCGGAAGAGGGTCTCCGAGAGGTTCGCGGACATACAACAAAGATTTAGTATGATTCATTTAAGTAAAATGTAATTGTTAAATGTTGTGTTAAATATTATTTCATTCTATCCTTTACAAGATTCTATCAAGGAGTAACTATCTCACCTTAGTTTTGATTTGTAATAAGTTCTAAAGTAAATGTGCGAGAAGCACATGATCGCGTTTATATCAGCATTTTAAGATCATACAATGTTTCTTTTTTCTTTCATTTTTATTCAATTTCTTCCATTTATACTGAGTTCGAAATTTTCGTAGTGATATTTTATATTAAACAATTCAAAACTTTAAGGCACACTTAGATGATTCATAGTGAACTTATTCTAAAGCAAATGCAAATAGATCATAAATAATAATGTCTCTCAAGGATTTTAGTTCTAAGAGAAAATCAAGATTCATTGTATTTATTTGATTGCAATATTTTTGGAAAAAATGCTAGATATTTAATGTATTTAATTTTTATTTAAGACGTGCTTGAGAGACTCTTTCGACTAGTAGCAAATTTTTTTTGATTGCATCGACTAGGAGCAAATATTGCATAAATAATTAATTTAAGTAAAAAAAGAAAAATAATGAATTTCGGAAGAGGAATGAAAGGATATAATATGACTTTTAGCCCATTCGTAAATAACATCAATAGAATAAACTTCTAAAACATCCAACAACACATAAATTTCCAACAATTGATAAAAAATAACTGACAGTATTACGTCAATAAAGTTGAGCAATCTAGCCTTCGCAACCAAGCAGGCTCATGAAAGCATTGCGATCAGCGAGATTAGGAAGAATAACAGCACTGCCATTACTGGAGCTCTCCAGTTCCTCTTTTGTAAACACGCCTGTACAGACTCCAACTGCCAGAGCTCCTCCAAACTCAGCCGCTTTAATGTCATTTGGCTATAATATGGAAATAAATAAGGATATTTTTTTGTTTAGTTAGTAGGGCTATTTGTGATATTTTTATTTTTTTGCAGGGGTGTATGTGGAATTTTAACAAGAGAGGAGAGAGTAATACGTACAGTATCACCAACATGAACTCTTAAATCAAATTCTTCTGAAAATAGTTTTTGAGATCTCTGAGCAGCGATTTTGACTAGCTCACCTCTATCGATATTATCACTTCCAAATCTGAAGAAATAAAAACAGAGATTATAATCTTGAGTGATTATTTTAATGCATAATTGAGAGTAAATTAGGTTATTTTATTCAATTGGGCAGAATTCGAATCTTGATTTAGGATTTAGCAACAGAAGGTTAGTTTTTAGGTTAATTTGAGGCTTAAATTAGGCATAAATGAAAATAATTGGGTTATTTTGGTGTATAGTTAAAAATGTACATCCTTGTAATATAAAATAGAGAATAATAAGAATAATTGATTTATCCAACCCTCCAAAATTCGGAATTGAGAAGTATTTCTTCAAATTAAGCCCTTCCATTTTCATCCATCCAATTTCCTCTAAGTTTCCTGTGACCTATTAATAAATCACAAAAATCAAGATATGAAAGGGTCATAAGATATTTAAACTAATTGGCCAGTTTAATACTTCTTATTTATTTTTTAGGTAAAAATTAGATGAAATGTATGTACCAGACCAAAAGGCACATTATTAAAGGATAAAGCTTCTAGAAGAGAAATAACTCCAGGCAGAATTTCTAAGCCTTCACCAACATTTTTTGAATTATTCAAAGCATATTCCACCATTTTTGCCTTCATTTCTTCCAATTTTTCATTTGCAACCTACAAATTAAAAGAAAACGAAGCAAAACATGTTATAGCCTTTATATAAGTAACATTAATTGCATAATTGAATCGAGTCCAATTTGGTCTAAATTGAGAAATCTTGAAGCTTAATTCAGGGTGAAATTTAATTTATTTAAGGATTAATTGAAAAATTGGAAGAATTTGAGGTGATTATACGTGAGACTGGTAACTAAATAGATGGGCTGAAGTGTAATTTTTCAAAAACGTTAGGGATAATTGAAAAAAGTTAAAAAAGTAAAAATACCAACATCATGAGATATGCCATAGTAAACAGCTGTGTTGATAAGTATAGCTGGATCTGTTGAACCGTGATGCTGCATTTCAAAATAATTAGAAAAAAGAAGATAATTATTAGATTAAATAAATGAAAAAATAGGGATTGTGCTTCTTTTGATTACTTTTCTGTTTATTATTTTAAGTAGAATACATGAAAAATAATGTACTGTTTAATTTTATTAATGTATTGATTTATGTTCAATATACCAACTTGTATTTATACACCAGAAAAAGGTATAAGGGCTTAAAATGATACGTTTTCATATAAAGATTGCACGACTTGATAGTTATATAGCTGCTAATTATGCATCCCAAATCATTTCGCTTCTGAATTATGCAAATTTAACCAGAATAAATCAAATCATAACAAACTCCACCTTATCAATTTTGCAATTTCCCTACAAACAATATGATCTTTTTCCACGTAATTGTAAAACAGATCGACAGACTTAACATCTACATCTCAATTCGAATCGATAAGCAAAGACTCGCTGATTTAATTCTCACCTTGACTACATCAATGTCGGCGTTCTGGATCCCGAACACTTCTCTGAGCGCGTGGGAGAAGGCCTGACGGTGGAGCCGGTTCGAAGCCGAGCCGCGGCTCACGGCCAGCGTCCCGTCTATGTCGAACGTCACCATTACCCTCTTCTTCTTCGTGGTGCCATTGTTGTTATTGCTCTCCATTTTTATCCTTTTCTTTCTTTTCTGTTTCGGAGATATTATTGTTTTGGAATAAGTTCAGTTTGATCCCTGCATGGTTTCGAAATATTATGTATATCCTTGAGAATCCTGAAATATTCGCTGCGAAGCTAGTATTTAGGAAAAAGCTCATTTTAGCACCCTTAACTCTTGAGTTTGCTCATTTTTGCACCCCCCAACTATTTTTTGCTCACTTTTGCATCCTAAACTATTTAAATTGAGCAATTTTGCACCCTCCATCCGTTAAATGTCTAGTCAGCAGTTAGATGATGACATAACATTATGATGTGGCAAAAAATATTGTTTATTTATAATGACTGGATATTTATTTAAAAAAAATAAAAGAAATAAACCTTACCTTCCCCTTCCCCTTCCCTCCCCCCTCTCTCTCCCCTCTCTGCCTCACGAAAGAAAAAAAGAAAGAAAACAACACAAACACACCCGCCCCTCCCTCCATCTCTGTCCGTCCACCGATTAGTAGATTATTATTTTTTTTTTTTCAAATTAGTAACGGTTTTTATGAAAGAACCGTTACATAATTGCTTAAATAGTCCAAATTCTGTAACGATTTTGGACTATTAAGCAACTTTGTAACGGTTCTTTAGGAAAAACCGTTACGGAAGGTAAGGTTTATTTCTTTTATTTTTTTTAAATAAATATCCAGTCATTATAAATAAACAATATTTTTTGCCACATCATAGTGCCATGTCATCATCTAACTGCTGACTAGACATTTAACGGATGGAGGGTGCAAAATTGCTCAATTTAAATAGTTTAGGATGCAAAAGTGAGCAAAAAATAGTTGAGGGTGCAAAAGTGAGCAAACTCAAGAGTTAAGGGTGCTAAAGTGAGCTTTTTCCTAGTATTTAAGATTTGGAAAACTAATGAAATGTCACTAATAATAGACTTATGTTAGTAAATTATTGAAATTTATAAAAAGAATATTTACAAAAATTTTATCTTGGTTAAAAAAATTTTGATGAATAAAAAATAATATTATTGTATGCAATCATAATCGCTAATCTGAATAAAAATATTCTTTTTTCGTTCTAAAAAAATATTTTTCAAGGTCTTATTGAATGACATAAAATAGTATTAATATTTTAGTTAAACTTTATCATGATAGATAATTAAAAAGAATCAAGTTTAAATAATTAAGAGTACATCATCAGATATAACAAGACAATATGCGAGATTAGTAGGGGTGAAATATGAAATTTGAGTGCAGTGAGCTATTATTAGAAGTCCAAATCAAGTGGGCATGATTTAGTACTATTCAAATCCAATCACGGAAGTACAGTATCTCCGTTCAGAAACGGTCTGGACCGTTGGTTCGACGTTTGCTGTTTAGCACAGGAGGTGAAGTGTCACGGAAACGGAAACGGAACCCTAAGAATGAACGGCCAATGGTTTGTTTGATGCCAAGGACGAGACTGCCACGTGTGGACCGGATAAAGCTGTCCCCGCCTTGAGCGCCTTTATCCGTTAATTGTTTTTGTGCATGGACTTGGTTCATTGTTCTGTTGTGTTCCTATGTTATTGTTGAACTCAAAATGTTTGTCCAAAATAAAATTTCGCCAACTAACTATTGTGCATCTCTGCCACCACTGCATAGCGCAGATAGATAGGCATATTGTCCCCCTTTCAATAGGGGGAAGGATCGAAACTTGGAGGGACATAGATATTAAGTGTGGGTGTGCCTAAGGACTATAAAAATCGAAAAAAAAAACTATTGTGGTTCTCTTCTTCCAACCTCTCTTATCACTACTTTCTTATTTCTCAATTTATCATTTTTCAATCAAAGTTGTAAGATCAGATATTCAAAAAAATATTATGTATAAACTCTCAATTTGTCAATATTTGGTTGCATATTGGTCAACCAACGTTAACTGAGAATTTCATTTTTTTTCTCGGTTTTTTTTATTCCATATGAAGTAGGTTTGTGTTGTGGTTGAGATAAATATTTCACAGGCCGGATCTTATTTTTGCGTATAATTTCCACCATATTAATGTAGCTGGGTGCATTTTTTTTCATGAGATATTAATTTTGGGATGTACGTGTCTAGTCGGAGGTGTAGGTTGAGTCTTGAAGGAGAAAAATTAGATTGATTTTATGTCTATTAGTGCTTCATCTGATCTGTTGAGTAGTTTTTTATTCTTGTTTGGTTTGATTTATATCTTTTTAAGTGACAATGCAGTCCAATAAGACCTCTGGTTAGTATATCTTCTCAAAAATAGGCTTTTGTCAACTTTTCATGTAGTTGATAACTTTCATTTCTAAGTTAGTGTGTCATAATTATGTCTCGTTTTGATGTATCATAGCCAATCAAGCCTATAAACTGTTTGATAATATTCTCAACTCAAATCTTGTTTTTTTTTGTATCCAATGCATGGTCCGTCTATGTTTGATCTGAATCAAGCCAATTGAGTTTATCCAATGCATTGTCTTTTGTTTGTATATTTGTAACGCATAGTCATATGATTTTTCATGACATAAGTAATAATTATATAAATAATAGTGATTATTTATTAATTGTAGTATGTGATAATACTACTCAGTTAAGCACCGACCGGGTATTGAGGTGGGTTAAACTTCACGTGATTATTATATATATTAACACCATAAACGTCACTATGACACAAAGTCACATTTTTTGTGACAATTTGAGGACAACTTATAATTTGATTTTTTTTCTTTCACATCCAATGATTTTATTCTACAATTAGGCCAAACAATCACTTTCAACTTTTATTTTATTCTACACATATTCCTATTTATCATTTGATTTTAGTATATCATTTTGTCTCATTTTAATAGAAAAATAGAAAGGAATTTATTTTCTTCACTCAAGATTTTCAATATCTATGTCGTTAAGAAATTCAATTAATTACACATATTCAACTTTAATGATTTTCATATACAAAAAGTAGGTTTTTCATATTAATAATTATGAGACGTCATCGTAGCAATAATAACATCCAACTTTTTATATATTAAATATAATATAAAAAGAATAAATATTAGTCTTAAACATAATAGTGTAAAAAATATATGTTATTATAAAATGGATCAAAATAAATTCTTCGGTTTCCTCCCATCAAGCTTGTAATCTTCAAATATGAATTGCAAGCTCCAAGAGCAACCAAAAATTACTTCTCACAATCAACTACACACTACAAACCCTCTCCATTCCCAAACCCCATAAAATCTCCACTTGACAACGCCTTGTTAAGAACCCTTAACAAAACCAACAGAACCCTTCCAACAAACGGAGCCGTCCGTTCATATTTAACTGGAGGAAACGGAGACCGCCTCCCTATAAAACTCTCCCAACCCTCTTTTGCGATAAGGACGAGAACGCCCCTTGTTTATGAACATCTCCGCGCTCAACCATTAGGGGCAAAAAGGGAAATTGAATCAAACGGGGATAGACTAGATAGATAGAGCTCGATCAGTTAGGGTTTTGTTCTATCTCATTCTTCAGTTTCGGTGGGAAATTGTTGAGAAGGTTTGTTGATTGATTGATTGATTAGTTTGATTTTTAATTTGTTGGTTTTGGTTGGTTTGTGCTTGTGGAGTGAATGAAGTAGTATGCAATCTGTGTGGGTTATTGTTTGGAGTTGTGGTTTAGGACAGAAGTTGAGTTAAGATTTGGGAAATAGGTTTAGTTTTTGATTTGTTTGTTCTGTGATGAAATCGAGTGAGGGATTTGTTGTATGGAGAAGTATGGAGCTGAAGTCTTGAGATACTTCTCGATTTGAAAATTCAAATAATTTATTTGTTTATTTTTCGTATTTCGATTGGCATTTAGAAGGCAGAAATTGCTTTCTCTCAAATCCTAAAACCCTAACACTATCCATCTGAAACCACTTCCAAACCCTAAACCCCATCCGATTAATCTCCAATCACCCCAATCCATCTCAAATTCATCCCATTTTGATCTTCAATCTGAGTTTTCATCTTCAATTTGAGTATTTTTTTTAATTGTTTCAATTTGAGCATTGCTCCTCATTTTTTGAATCTCTCCATTTCCATCACAGTAATCCAATCCGATCCGATCCGATCCGATCCACCTTCCTTTCACCAATGGCGTCGCCGAAGAACGAAGGGTTCCTGACGGATCAGCAAAGAGAGGTGCTCAAGATCGCCGTGCAAAACGCCGAGGTTCTCTCTTCGTCTCCTTCTCCTCGATCCCCCACTTCCTCTGTCCTGCTTCAAGAATTCCACAAGAACGCAGTTGGAGGTGGAGGAGGAGGGAAGCCGGCGGGGGCCAGACACGTCAGAAGGACTCATTCGGGGAAATCCGTCAAAGTTAAGAAAGGTAATTTTGCGAATCAAACCCTGTGTTTTGTTGTAATTACTTGCGGTGTTGGAGTTTATTTGCGGGTTTGGTAAGTAGTGAATGGAATTTAATTGTGAATTATTTGCGTTTTGTGATTAGATCTGGAAGGATCTAGCTCTAGATCTGTTTTGATATTTTATTGTTGTATGTAGGAAAATAATTTGTAGGGTTTTAATTGTGTTTTGTAATATTGTTGGAAATTGTTTGAAAGGGATAAGGAATCAATATGGATAATATTAATTAGTATTATGATAATATTACGTGGCAGTTGAAATGTCAAGTTTGGCAAAACATGATGTAGCTAGCACATTGTTTGGATAAAGCAGAACTAGTGGCCTTTCATACAAGTCCTTTTCAGTCATTTTCTACCTGTTGAATTATCAGATCCTTTTATTTATTTATATGATTCTACTCTATTTTATTTCTTTCAACGGTTTAATTGGTTTTTGGCGTTATTTGCATTAAATCAATCCTTACATCAATTAATTAAATCCATATACACTATAATCTTTAGATTTTTTTTTATTTATTGTCATCATTAAATGGTTGAATTGTACCACTGTGCAATTGGTTCAAATTGCAGATGGAGGTGGCGGAAAAGGCACATGGGGCAAGCTCATCGACACCGATCCAAATTCAGATTCATGTCTTGACCGAAACGATCCAAATTACGACAGCGGAGAGGTAAAAAAATTCCCCCAAATTCCCTTTTTTCCCTTTTTTCCGAAATTGCTTCCAATATTCTATTTATTAACTCAATATACCATTTTCAGGAGCCGTACGAGCTAATCGGCTCGACCGTACTCGACCCATTTGACAACTACAAAAAGTCGGTCGTAACCCTAATTTCCGAATACTTCAGCACCGGCTCGGTCGAAACCGCCACGTCAGATTTGACAGAATTAGGGTTTCCAGAGTACCACAGTTACTTCATAAAACGCTTAGTCTCAACAGCCATGGACAAAAAGGACAAAGAGAAGGAAATGGCTTCAGTCCTCTTATCCTCTCTTTATTCCAAACTCTTCACCTCAGTCCAAATCTCTCAGGGCTTCATGATGCTTCTAGAAGCGATCGATGACCTGGCGCTCGACATTCCTGACGCATCTGACGTGCTGGCAGTCTTTATTTCCAGAGCGGTTGTGGATGAGATTCTCCCGCCGGCTTTTATAGCCAGGATGAAGGAGAACCTTCCGGAAGGTTCTAGAGGAATCGAGGTGCTTCAGATCGCTGAAAAAAGCTATCTTTCCGCGCCGCATCACGCTGAGCTGTTGGAGAGGCGGTGGGGCGGGTCGACCCGTTTGACCGTGGAAGAAGCGAAAAAGAAAATCGTCAATTTGTTGAAGGAATATGTACAAAACGGCGACATGAGTGAAGCTTGTAGGTGCATTAGGGAATTAGGAGTCCCTTTTTTTCACCATGAGGTTGTGAAACGGGCTCTGATTCTCGCGATGGAAAAACCGGGATCTGAAATCCCGGTTTTGGAGCTTTTGAAAGAAGCTAATAATGAAGGGCTCATAAGCTCTAGTCAAATGTCAAAGGGTTTTTCAAGGGTCGGTGAGATTCTAGAAGATTTATCTCTTGATATCCCCTCTTGCAAAACGCTTTTCGATGGGCTGGTTCAGAAAGCCGCTTCTAACAAATGGCTCGATTCCTCTTTCTCTCACTTCACTAGTAATACAAACGGCGATTTAAAAAATAACGGGGATTTTGACAAGTTAAAAAGGTACAAAGAAGAGGCTGTGACCATAATACACGAGTATTTCTCCTCTGACGATATACCGGAAATAATACGTAGTTTAGAGGAACTCAACTGCCCTGAATATAACCCTATTTTCATAAAAAAATTAATTACTCTAGCTATGGATAGAAAGAACCGCGAAAAGGAAATGGCCTCAGTTCTTCTCTCCTCTCTGAGCTTCGAGCTCTTCTCGACCGATGACGTGGCGAACGGCTTCACTCTCCTTCTAGAATCAGCAGAAGATACAGCTTTAGACGTTCTAGATGCTTCCGATGAGCTGGCACTATTCCTAGCTCGCGCGGTAATAGACGATGTTTTAGCGCCGCTTAATTTAGAGGAGATTAGTAGTAAACTACCGCCTAAATGTAGCGGTAATGAGACTATTACAATGGCTAGGACTTTAAGCTCGGCTCGCCACGCTGGCGAAAGGCTTTTGAGGTGTTGGGGCGGGGGCTCAGGCTGGGCGGTTGAGGACGCGAAGGACAAGATCCAGAAGCTTCTAGAAGAGTACGTGACAGGTGGCGATTTGTCGGAGGCGTGCAGGTGCATTAGGGATTTGAACATGCCGTTTTTCAACCATGAGGTTGTTAAGAAGGGGATTGTTATGGGAATGGAGAGGAAGTGTGATGACAAGGTGATGGAGTTGTTTGGTGAGTGTTTTGGCGAGGGCCTGATTACGATTAATCAGCTGAGTAAGGGGTTTGTTAGGGTTAGGGATGGGCTCGATGACCTGGCGCTTGATATACCGGATGCCAAGGAGAAGTTTAGGGTTTATGTCGACAGGGCGAGGGAGAGCGGCTGGCTTCTTGCGAGTTTCGTGTGAGGGTTTTAAGGGTTTGAGGGTTTTGTGTGGTTGTTTGTTTGGTTTATTTGTTTGATGTTGAGGGTGTTTGGTGGTGTTTTTATGATGTGTTGCTGTTTGTTTTTTAATTAGAAGATAAGAGACTGGAACTGCGATGTGATGCTGCCGTTGTGTTTTTCCTTTTAGTGATGAAACCAGGTGGTTTGGTTGGTTTAGTGACCTTGTAAGTTGGGTTTATAGACTTGTTTTTCTTTAGTTTGAAAATGAATTTGGTGAATGTTTGTTTTAGTTTTTCTGTTTGTTTCATGATTAGTAATGTGATGTGGATCCTTTAAATTCGCTGAATGCTTGTTTTACTGGCTTATTCTATTTTGGACCTGTAAATCGTGAATCATAAATGATAGATTACTTTTTATGAAAGATATAACATTATTAAAAAAATGTAGGTTATACTAATGGCTGATGTTTAATCAGCATTTAGCTGATTGTAATTAGTTAGTGTTGATTAGAACGGCCACACTCGGACCGACTCGTCTTCCACGTCCCTATTCTCCCAGCCACACACAACACCGCCTCAACGGGTCAAAACCCACATTGCTCTCGCTTTTCCGTAACACCATCCGTGTAACCTCTCTGTAACGGGTCATCACCGACTGATATTCTTACCGTTATATTCTCAATATACGAGTCGCTACACAACACACGCAACTCTACTGAGCTTTATATTATGTCGCAGCTTGATCATCATTTCAGTACTCTCTGTTATTTAACCCTCCCAATCAAATCATAAACAAAGAAACAAAAGAAACCTAGAAGAAGAATATTGCGTTGAGATGGCGACAGCAAGGGCTCTACTTCGCCGGAGTTGCGCAGCGCGCGGCGTGATGTCTGCGGCGCCGGCGGCGCGTCTCCTCCAGTCGCAGCCGCACTCGTCCCAGGCGGAACAAGCGAAGTCGACGAAGACGAAAACCTTCTCGATCTACAGGTGGAATCCCGATTCGCCCTCCAAACCCCAGCTCCAGAGCTATGAGGTTGTTTTTTACTTCATGATCTGATTCTTTTTTGCTATTTTCATGTTTTTTTAGCTGATATTGTGTAGTTTTCAAGCCTTGAAGATCTGATTTGTTTATGTATCATTTGAAATTTTTATTTTTTCCTCTTGATTACCTACCTGATTGGAAAATCTTTGCAATTTCCCTATGAAAACCAAGTTAAATTTTTTTTTTGGGCAGATTGACCTGAAAGAATGTGGGCCCATGGTGCTTGATGCTCTGATTAAGATAAAGAATGAGAAGGACCCGTCTCTCACGTTTCGCCGGTCTTGCAGAGAGGGTATTTGCGGCTCTTGCGCCATGAATATTGACGGTGACAATGGCCTTGCTTGTCTCACCAAAATTGAGGTACCAAATTGAACACAAATTATACCAGATTGGTTTAAATTGATTGTGTCTTGGTCTCACAACATTGAGGATTAACCTTGTTTAGTTTTGGGTTAAAAAATTCAAATTGAGGGTTACTTTACGCACCGTTAGCAAACAAAAAATGGTACATAACATGACATGGTGCCTGACAGGGTCTATAGCGTAAATATTCTATTTTTAATTAGCTACACTGAGTCGTAATATTTGGATCATAAACCCTCTCGCGCTGTCATCATGCATTTTGGTCATACTGTGTAGCATTTTTTGAATAAACAAATCCTTATTTCTCACACATGAACCGAATCTCATAAACCAAAAAAACAAAAACTGTAAATTATTAAACATCCTCACTTCTCCACACCCTGTTTCAACCCCAACCAAAAGTAAAAACCTCAACTAAACACAAAAAAATAAGTACAACAATCTTGGTTCATTTCAGTTTCTTACATTGAGGCGTAGTTACAAAATTCCAAGTCAAATTTCACCTCATTCTCACTAATCATGTCTTAATCATGCTTAATTCACAAACGCAAATCGAGGGTTACATTACACACCAGCAACAAACAAAAACGGGTCAGCTAATATGCCAAAAGTATAGACAACAAATCCTTATTTCTCACGCATAAACATAAGCTCATATCCAAAAAGTACTGCACACTGTAGGTAATCCTTAACAGCAACAATAACAATCATTAATTTCCTCTATATATTTCATCAGGACGCGGGATCAGCCACAACAATTACTCCCCTGCCGCACATGTACGTAGTCAAAGACCTGGTGGTGGACATGACCAACTTCTACAGCCAGTACAAGTCCGTCGAGCCCTGGCTCAAACGCAAGGACGCCTCTCCCGACGGCAAGGAGAACCTGCAGTCCAAGGCCGACCGCGCGAAACTCGACGGAATGTACGAGTGCATTTTGTGCGCGTGTTGTAGTACCTCGTGTCCGAGCTATTGGTGGAATCCGGAAAGCTATTTGGGCCCCGCGGCCCTCTTGCACGCTAATAGGTATAGTTGTTGGAAAGTTTCACTTTAATATTTTTTAGAGAAATTATTCGGAGTGCCCAGCCTTCGGAGTGTCCAAAAGCGCCCACCATACAGTTTTAACTGTACACATATATATTTGCGCTGGGATATACTTTTTGTGTTTACAAATATACATTTTTGAAAATATACTTTTTTGTAATTTCACTATACCTTTTGTGTTTAGAAAAATAAATTTTTGTAATTTCATCATATCTTTTGTAATCGGGCGCTTTTAATTTAGAATTTGCCCAAAAAAAAAAAAAGTCAGGGCAGCGCCAGTGCTCGACGACATGTACGAGTGTATTTTTTGTGCGTGTTGTAGTACTTCGTGTCCGAGTTATTGGTGGAATCCCGAGAGTTATTTGGGCACCTCTTGCGTGCCCATAGGTTTGTGTAGTTTTATCAATTGTTGTTTTTTGTTTGAGGGGAAATTTCATATTTACCCTTGCAAAACTTCAAAGTATCATATTTGCGCCTCTATAAATACAAATATGAAATTTACCGTTCCGAAGTGTAATTATGTCATGCTTGGCCTTCTAAAATTTTTATGGACAAAAATACGCTTCTTATTTGCCAATTTTTTTGAAGGATTAATGTGATATATTTCTGATTTTGGAGGGATAAATCTGATATTTTTCCATTTTTAGAGGGGTAAATATGATGTGTTTTTGAGTTTTGAAAGGTTAATTTTCATATTTACACTTTTAAAAGGGTAAAAATATGGTACTTTTTAAGTTTCGAAGGGTAAATTTAAATTCCCCCTTTAGATTATTTTGGTTTGGGAACTACGGGAGTTTTAGTGACTATTGTTTGAAGATAACAAGAATGACTAGAAATATTGAAATATAATAAAATATCTCTGATGAAGTTTACAATTTTCTTTGTTAATTTTAAGGTGGATTCAGGATAGTCGTGACCAGTACACATCAGAGAGGCTTGAAGCGATAAACGATGAGTTCAAGCTGTACAGGTGTCACAACATCAAGAACTGTGTTCACGCCTGCCCTAAAGGTTTGAATCCGGCTAAGCAGATCGACTCCATCAAGAAGCTCCAGATCAGCAGCTAAGTAATGAATGAGCGGGTTGTTTGAATTGAGTTAATAAATCCAGTTTTTTTGGAGGAATATTGGAACCCTCTTTTGTTTTGATTGTGTTTTTGTGCTTAATAAATGAAAATGATGGAAGTGAGTTCTTCTGTTGAGAAAATGGGACTTTGTTGATATTTTTATGAAATATGAGAATATTGTTTGACCGTTTTGTTGGTCTTTGATAATTGCTTGCATAATTTGTGAGAACCGAGATACAATGTTATTATTAGATAGATTTGACCAAATGTTGGAATTATTACATGATTGGGCTGGAAAGCAATATGGATACAAATTAGATAATGGTCTAAAAAAACAATCAATATGGATCCAAATAATGGTCTATAAAATACTCAAGTCCAACAGACCCAAAGCAAAGAGAGAAGAACAGACTCGAATCAGAATGGCATACCATTAATGAATGAAAGTCTTATGAACTCTGATACAAGGCAGAGCTCAATTAATCGATTGACGGTCTCATGTCCATCAAATGTCACTTCCATCTTCTTTTTTAGGCCTGGCATGGCAATAAATGCCGTTTCAATTCGACATCTTGTTCGTTCGTGCCCTGTAATCAAATTGTGAAAAAGCAGAACGTCTCTTCAGCTGCTTCATATTAATGTCATGTCTTGACTAAACTTTCTTTTTGTACACCTAAATTTACTTCAAATGTAATGTTATACCTAGGTGCATGTAGAACAGGTTTATAAATCAGTTTTTCCTTATCCTCGCGTGCTTTTCATTATATTATGGTACAAAGATCTTCTGTAACCCTTTTCCCCCATTAACTCTTTGAATGACACAATCGAAATATGGTAATGATAAATACAATATATAATATACATTGATTTCTCTTCTCAACATACAATGATTATGCCAACAAAACAGAAGAGCACATCCAACCATCAAAAGTTTACAATAATAATTACTATTATTATTACAAAAGCAGTACCTTCAAATCATTCAGGAATATAATTACTCTGCACTAGACAGAATCCACAGAAGGCCATACCTCAGAAATCTCCATCCAGCAACATGTCATTAAGCCTCACAGAGTTGAACAAAACAACGTTACACAGTCTCATAACGCCCCCACTTCACTCTTCTGGCTCTGACACCGAGCCCTACTCCTGTTTTAACTGCTCAAATTCCACTACAATCTCCCATCACTGTATGGGTGGTCTTCTATTTCAATACTGTACAAAATCAATAAGGCTAGTGTCACGAATTCACTTGAATTCGGAACGATTAAGATAAAAGAGATGACCTCTCACCACTTTATGGGTGATTTTTTATTTTAATATTGTACAAAATTAATAAGGATAGACAAACAAATTAATTTGACAAATCATAAACAAACAACTGATGTTGCACTTGCTTCTATCTTCACGTCACACATTATTAAATACGTATTTAGAGACGGAAGAAAAAAAATCATGCATTAATTTTTCAAATTCAGTCATTTATTTATGGTTTGTTAAATTGATTTATTTAATAAGTCTTATTGCTACGAAATCTGCATGAAATAATTCTAGAGTAGTCAAACAAACCCCTCCGTTAACTATTTCCATTCTCGCCCGTTACTCACCACCTTTCAAATCCACCCCCAAAAGTTCCTCATATTGCAAACGACCCTTGAACAGCACAGAAAACAGAGCAGCACTGCATTGAACGTCGATCGCCGTCCGTACACCGGAACCAGCAAGCAAACCCCCATTATTCTCGCCTTGTTCTTCGCTTTATTTACGTCAGTGCCATGCCACTGAGAGAGAGAGGATTCAATGAAGCCTTCTTCCTCTTGGCACCGTTCTTAATTAAAGCCTTCTTCTCTCTGATGGTTTGCTTCTGTTTCGTCTTTTCTCTTCGTACTTCACTTGACCATTTATTGCTTGTTAGTTGTATCTCCATTTTTTAGAGTTTTTATCCTCACCAGTTGTTAAGAAGAGTTAGTTACTACTTACTAGTCTCTTCCTCTCTAGTTTTGTTTGTAATGGAGAAGAGTTATACTCATTAGTGATATATTATTTCTTTTTCTGATATATTATTTCTCTTTTTGCGATTTTTTGGAGTTTGCAGAAAGAATTTAGTGCACTTTTCCTTTTTTTCTCTTAACTTTTTTGAATTTCTTTTTTCTTAAGATTATTTTTTCTATCAAACTTTTTGCCTTCAACACTGTATCAGATTTACTGTATCTCAACACTGGCTGTTTTGATTAGCTAATAATATACCAGATTTACTGTATCTCAACACTGTATCCAAAGATACTAAACTTTGTTTTGACCATTTTACCCTGCCATTTTCCATATATTTACGACATTGTGTCATTTGTGTTTGTCTGCCCCTAAAAAAGCTTCTCTTCTTTTTGTTTCTATACTCTCACATCAATGCTTTCTTGAGAATCGGAACGGAGAAACAACAATGGTCAATGGTTTTTTCTAGGGACCTTTTTTAAATCTTTTCAAAGATTTTTTTTCTTCCCTCTTTGTTGGTGAGTTCTCATTTGTCTTTGTTTCTTTGTATTTTTGTGCTACATTTTCTTACTTGGTATACATTTGTCTTTCTTAATGTTAGGAGTTTAGAACAGATTATGAGTTTGTTTTCTTTTTTAGAAGGGCTTTGTTTTTTCTTTTTTTGTTGGGTTCTTTTAAGTTTATATTGTCTAGTTCTTGTTATATACTCTGTTTTGATTTTGAAAAGTATCACTTGTTTAGCTAGTACTGAAGCAAAAGTGAAATGTCCCTA
This sequence comes from Juncus effusus, assembly GCA_027726005.1. Lineage (NCBI taxonomy): Eukaryota > Viridiplantae > Streptophyta > Magnoliopsida > Poales > Juncaceae > Juncus > Juncus effusus. The sequence goes on along the minus strand of CM050896.1, from coordinate 8,513,857 downwards.
CAAATGCAGTTCATTTTTCTCTTTTCTTCCTCAATTTGAGGCTATGACCTTCATTTTCAGTAATAAATTCTTTGTTATTTTTCTCCCATTTATGTTTTTTTTTTTAACCATATATCCCTTTTTTCTAAGGTTTCTCCTCATTTCTATTTCTGCTACTAACATTTTAAATCATTCTTTCCTCATTCCAATTTTTTCTTCTCATTTCAGCACAAACGCCTCTAATTCGCAAGAAATTTCTCACAATTCAATTCAAAAAATTACTTCAAAAATGCTTGAAGAAGGAAGGAGGCATTCTGTCGACATTCCGATTTCCCACACTTTGAAGGCTTTAATGCGATCAAGATCTTTAAGAGATCCAGACACAAACTCTCTCTCAAAATTCAATTCCTTACTTGAAAAATCAAATCGCGAATTCAAAGAATCGAAAGAATTTCGTACTGATTTAAACAATTTGAGCCGCCACAGCATCAGCTGTGCTTGGCACGCTCGTTTGGAAAACCGAATAGAAGATTTTGAGGGGCTAGAATGCAAAAATAGCAATTTTAGCTTGAGTAGTTTAAACGAGAAATACAAACCGAGATCTTTTGACGAGTTAATCGGTCAAAATAGTGTGGTTAAATCTTTACAGACCGCAATTTCAAAACGGAAAATTTCTTCGGTTTATCTGTTAAGCGGACCTAATGGAAGCGGTAAATCATCTTGTGCGAGAATTCTAGCGGCTGGAATTAATTGCCAATCTTTAAATTCGCCTAAACCGTGCGGATTTTGCCATAATTGCGTGCTTGTTTTTTCTAATAAATGCAAAGACGTTAAGCAATTTGAAGGTTCGAATTTAAATTCGAAATCCAAAATCGCGTCTCTTATAAAAACCACATCTTTCGTGCCGCTAAAATTGCAATTCATGGTTTTTATCATCCAAAATTGCGAAAATCTCGGTTCGGATGCATGGAATTCGTTAATTACCAAGCTTGATTTAATACCGAAATATTTGGTGCTAGTTATGGTAACCTCTAATTTGGAAAGTTTACCGAACGGGCTTGTGGAGAAATGCCAAATTTACCAATTTGCGAAAATAGAGACTAATTATTTGGTGAATAAATTGAGATTTATCTGCATGAAAGAAGGATTTGATTTTGAAGAAGATGCGTTGCATTTATTAGCGCGGAAATGCGATGGTTCGATTAGAGATGCAATTAATGCACTTGATCAATTAAATTTAATTGGAAAAAGAATAAGTAGAAGCAATTTATATGAGCTCGTAAGTTAATTAAGTCGATTTAACCTCTATTTATCAAAATTTACATTGTTGAGTTATATTTATATGCATTAGCCTCTTTATAATTTAGACTAAGAAAAATAAAAAATTGAGCCATAATGAGCGTCAAAAACTTAAAATGCCTGCATAGCCATAATTATTTAAATTTCTTTTAATTATTATAATTATTTTAATTGTAATTATTTTTTATTTTTAATATTTTAGGTGGGAGACGTATCAGAAGAGGAATTAATGGACTTGTTAAAATTATCCTTTAATTCTGATGCTGCGAGTGTTGTTATAAGAGCGAGAGAAATAATGAACTCCAAGGTGGACCCCACACAGCTTGCCTCTCAGCTCGCAAATCTAATTATGGATATTTTATCCGGAAAATGCCAGCCTGACCAAATTCGTACAATCTTATTTACCTTCTTTTTTCTTAATTATGTTCCTTGATCTGTTTTGTTTTGTACAACAAAAGATGCCTAATCTTCAATTTAGCACTAAAAGAACCCTCGAGTAATCATAACAATCATAAATATAATAACCCACAAGATTTATTTTTATAACAACTTTGATGTGTTATATTATTTTTCTCATTTTTTGAAATATTTTAGTGGCTGGACTTGGTGCCGAAAGACTGAGAAACGCGTTGGAAATACTTTCCGAAACGGAAAGGCAATTGAAGGCCGCAAAGAATCCATCCACATGGCTCACAGCTGCTCTTCTCCAGTTCAACTCAACTGGAGAGACTCCAGTTCATTCTGTGGCCAGTACTACCTTCGCAAAACCATTCACTCAAATGGACAGCAAACCAGGTTGGATTGAATAAAAAAATATAATCTAAATAGGGCATCATTATATTCAGTATTAATACTTGTGTATAACATTTTCTTACCTATTGTACCAATTTGCGTCTAGAAAAAATGGTATATTGACAACAAAAAAGAAATACTTGTAAATTTTTTATTAAAAAATGGTATTTATTTACAGATGAACTAATGAGGACAGCCTTGAATGGAAATTGTGAGGAGTCTAGTGTGGGACAGAATGGAGAAACGAATCATTCAGAACATCATTTGAAAGAACCAGAAATACTTGATATAATTTGGACAAGAACAATTGAAAATTGCGAGTACAAAGATTTATTGCGAAAAGATGCCAAGTTATCTTCAATTTATTTCTATCAAGGTATATTTTCGAGTATCCAATTTGAGTTTTTTGTGATAATCAACGGGAAAATAAATTTTCAGTAATTATGTTAATTTTTTCAATGTGCAGGTATGGCACTTGCAGAGATAGAAATTTGTAATAATGATCATGATTTAATAAAGTCGGAAAAATTGGTTGAACAAATTGCGACATCTTTCCAAAGCGTGCTTGGGTGCAACGTGGAGATCAAAATCAACCCATCTCCAATTAAAAAAGAGTTATTAGAACCTCCAAATAAATATGAAGAAATTATTGTTACTTCGCTACAACACGAAGAAATTGATCGGAACACTACAGAAAATCAGAGGCAAAAAAGTCGTTGCAAAAAATTAAAAGGGTGTTTCAAGGGATTTTTCGCATGTAAAGGGCTGAAATCATTATTCAAAAAATGTTGTTGCTTTGAGAAGCTTTGTTTGTGTTGCACGAGCAGTGAAGATTTACGTGGGGCGAGAGATGAGTGATTGGTAATTAAATTATGATTTTAGGATTATTAGATATATTTGGCTTGGGGTTATGAAATTAGGTCAAATGAATTTAGGTTTAGGGTTTGCTTTCAGTTTTTAAGAGATTGGATATTGTGACTTGGTTTGGTTTAGGGTTTGTTTCCCTTTTACAGTGAAACAGCCCTTCAAGAAAGTTGTTTATGACTTGGGATTCTATTGACGTGGGGATAAATCAAATTTATTTTTATTCATTTTGTTTTTGTCTCTTCTTAAGTTCCAAGTTAACATTAGTGATTGGTATATTTTGTTTTAATATTATAATATTTCAGGATTAACATATTTATATAATGGTATATTATTGAATTATTGCATATGTTGTAGGTATATTTTGATGATTATGTGTCTCAAATTGCTATCATGCAAATTGAGTGAAACCTTGGGTCACAACATCATGAAATGTAATGGTTGCTAGAACGCATGAAATGTGATGCATTTATAAGTATGATATTGATGCTTCATTCATTTTTGTTATGTGATATTCTTTCAACCTATCTTGTTCTTTTTCTAATAAAAGAAAAAAAAAGATTCGATGAAATATTGCAAAAAATTCCATTGATGAGCCATTGGAGGAAATTAAGAAGAAAGATTTATAGGTTATCACCGGGACAAAAACCAATTATGATAATTTTTTAAATAATACCTAGGGAAAATGGACTTGTTAGGAAGAAGGTATTGTTTTTTGTTTCAAGAAATTGACGACAGTATTACTTTTTTGTGTGGAGACTTCTAGAAAACTTTAGATACCGTATAAAAAGAAAAGCTGCAGGAGATATGGAAGATCTCCATATTTGATTAATATGATTATATTCCTTAATTGATAATTAGAATTTGGAATATATTTATTTACCTTATATTTGTTTCCATGAATTAGGCGTTAATGGGGCAACAAATTTTTGATTTATTTTCTTGTATTAGGTATGACTACTTTTCACTGACAACAAACCCAACCAAGGGGGGAACTTTTTGAAGCATCCTATAAATAGAGGAGTATGGAGTAGAGTTTTATTCATTCCAACAATTATAAACAATTGTATTGTAATTCTCTTTCTCCAAGTATAAAGAAAGTTTGAGTGCCGGCGGCCGTGCTTTTTATCCTTTAGAGTTTCCACGTAAAAAATCTTTTTTGTTCTTGTATCTTGCTTTCTGTGTTTACTGTTGTATCTCGGTTCCTAACAAGTATATATGATATACTTACATTTCGTTATATATATATATATATATATATATATATATATATATATATATATATATATATATATATTAACCTTCTGAAGAGACGGTTGCTTACTTTTGTTATATTCATATGATATATTTCTTGATTTTCAGGTCTATAATTGATATTTCAAGACAACACTACATGACTTTTCTAATGAAATTTTGACTTACTTTTCAATCTTCTTGGGACAAAGTCTTTCATGACATCCATATCTTCAAATCTATCTTATGACTGATACATGGCATATTCAATATTTTGTTAACACTGGCTCCATTAATACTCAAATGATTCAGAATCCACATATGCAACCAATCCCCCCAAGGTCGTGCAAAAACTTGTGCTTAACATAGTAAACAGATATAGTTTTTTGAAACATATCATTTTGTTTAATTTCGTAAATAAAAAATCACGACCAACTAAATATTTGAATAAATAATTCCCGATTCCTTACTTATCAAATCAAGCTTAAAAATACACAAAATCTTCAAATAAAGAATACTTCCTTTTAATAAATAATATTATTTTTCAAATTGTAATTGAAACCATTTTTTCAAGAAAATTTATCTTTTATGCTATGCTAACTACTTAATAATGCTAATTACTATGCAATGTTTATTAAAACCTAATACTGTATCAATGAGCAATTGAGCATCAATTCATGATCAAGTTTTCTGTTGTCTCAATTTCTAATTGGTGGATGTTAAACTGAACTCGGTGTTGAATAAAATAAGTCAATCAAACTTTATACAGAATAAATTAGAGAATTTATCAATACAAATTTTTCTTTCAAATATACAGAAAATATTTGGGATTTCTGAAAAAACTACCAATCAAATTCTTAATGGGGCCATTCCACATGAAATAAAAGAATAATTGAATGAAAATAGACGACTAATTCATTTTATTCCATGTACGTTCGGCAAAATAGTTATATAAAGAATTTGATTTAAAAATATAAACAAAAGCTTATTACTAAAATTCCCTTGTTACATAATTTGGATTTATACAAATCATATTAAATGAGAAGTTTAACTCAAATTATAAGAAGATAAAAATGAAATAAATTAATTAAAATAAAGTAGCATCAAAATAAAATAAATATTCAATACAAGTACAATAATATAAGATAAATTGAAGCACAATTCAAATAATCATCATTTAACTAATTCTTAAACGCTCTTTAATTATTGTTATGACGTTGCATATCTTCCCAACACATTTTTAATAGCCGTTCGAAGTAAAGAAATGAGCAAGCGACAGATGGACGGAGAAGTGAATAACGAGAAATATAGTTGATATAGATCTTGTTAAAGAGAAAAAAAAAGTATATTTGTGTATAATTGTTTTATTGATTATTTCACTGAAGAATTACTGAAAAATGACGGAGAAACTAGCACATAGACGGTTATAGTGTTTCTTGCCACAAAGAATATAGAAGAAAGAGTGAGTAGTTATGCTACGTAGGACATATTTTGAAATAAATAGAGATATTTTTATCTTAAATTTGAGCTTAATCCGTGAAATAGCTAATTATATCTCAATCTTAGAATTAGAAATCTACTATTCTATAGTTCTAATCGAACATATGTCAATATGTCAATACTGTTCGGATGAAATAATTTGAAATAGCATGTTTATTCTTCTATTTGGTGCAAATTTGGTCGCGCGGAACAAGTACAACAAGATTACAAGCATAAACTTACATGAGGCTCACAAAAATCCCCTCTAAACCAATCAGATAAGATTTCATGCAATCCGAAACACAAGCTCCTATTGGATTCACTTCTCAAAAGATAAGCTTACCATCCAACACCACACTTCTTCTCTCTTCTCTCTCCTTCTCTCACTCTCTCTCTCTCTAGAACCTTCACAACCAACTCAAAAAGATCATATCATCTTCCATCTCTCTCTAACCAACTGTCTTCTTTCTCAAGCTCTCCAATGGCCACCATGTCAATAACCGCGGCGCTCAAGCCGAAGATCACACCATCTTCTAACCCTAAACCCATCAAATCCATCTCTCTCATCTCTCTTCAGAGCCTCCCTAAGGCCATCTTAAACACAAAGTCCCTCACTTCAACCGCCATTGCCGGCGCCATTTTCTCCTCGTTATCCTACTCCGACGCGGCCTTCGCCGCACAACAAATTGCAGACATCGCTGAAGGCGACAATCGCGGTCTAGCGCTCCTCCTGCCCATCATACCAGCCATCCTTTGGGTCCTTTACAACATATTACAACCGGCTCTTAACCAAATCAACAAAATGACCAATAGCGATAAAGGATTCATTGTTGGATTAGGGCTCGGAACCGGATTAACGGCCGGGATTTTCTCGGCTCCGAGCGCTGAGGCGAGCGAAATGATGAAAATCGCTGCGGCGGCAGGAGAGGGAGACAATAGGGGCTTGCTTTTGTTGTTTGTTGTCGCTCCGGCGATTGGATGGGTACTTTATAATATTTTGCAACCTGCTCTTAACCAGATTAACAAAATGAGATCTGGTTGAGAATTAAGGAGGGAGTTGATGTGTTTATAATGTTGATGGAAAGATTAATTGTATGATCTTTTATTAATATGTTGTCGGGTTTTTGATTTTGCATTGTTGTGTTTTGTTTGTTGCAATGCTGTTTTGAATGTTTGTTTATGTTGGCTTTAGTAAGGTAAGAAATAAAACAATGAAAATAAATAACCACTACGATTATATTTTTTCTTTTTCTTTTTTTGAGTCAAAATGGGACGATTATATTTTTCTATTGTAGTATATCATTCGATTATAAAAGCAAAAGGGTAATCATATTGATATTAAAAAAATGATGAAAAATAGGGAATGAATTAGTTATTCCTCTGATTTAATTGAACAAGAATGAGAGGAAATATAGCGAGACCACCAATGATCTCATTAGGCCCATACTTAATTAAACAGGCGTAGGTGGGATCATGGGATACAAATGGGCCTATTCAAAAAATTATTATATCAAGATAAAAGATATTTATATAATGGTATATTATTGGTTCATCATGATCATTTATTAAGTGATAATAGACCATTCAGCTCTGGTGCATTACAAGCACTGCCGGATCTTAATAAGTATTAGGGGAGGCAATTGTCCCTCCAAGATTTTGAAGTTATAGTATATATATAGTTATACAAGCGTATTTTGTATAGAAATTGAAAGCTATGTATGTACCATCCTCCTTAGATTTTTGATATATTTTTCATTATTATCCGCTTTAAGTTTTAGATCAAGATTCGCCATTGATTACAAATATTAAAAGATGCAGGTTGTTGACATTTATTTACTACTCCTTTCCTTGGGAGCAGACTGACGGACAATCTTCAGATATCGATGCCACGGGCACTGCTTCAACGAAAGAGAACTACTAACCGCCCCGCATATATTCTGATCGGTCTGGTTCGCCACCAATCTACAAGGCTATGAAGACAAGAAGTGGCTAGAGGAACAAGACATGGAGTATGAAGAGGAGTGACATGAGGATGGATATATGGATGATAATACATAATAACATGACTATAGGCGCCATACTTTATGTAGCGAACAAGCAGTAATTCTATATGATTTAGCAAACTATTGTAGTCTGGTTGTGATGACAGCTCTAGACCGAGAAATTTGGATATTTTTAACACTAGGATAATCTTCCTATGTATTTTTAGTTGACCTCTTGGTCTCTTTCTATTTTCTTTTTGAGGCTTGATAAACCCAAAACTTTGTAGTTTTTATTTTAATTAATTAAAGTTTTTAATAGGCGATTTGTCTACTACTACAAAAAAAAAATGGTATATTATTGGCATTATTGCAATGTTACAGGTATATTGATGATTATGTGTCTCAAAATGTTATCATGCAAATGGAGTGAAATCTTGGGTCACATCACATCAAATGCATGAAATTTAATGGTTGTTAGATCGCAATGTGATGCATTATAAGTATGATCATTCATTCATTCCTGTTGTGCAGATAAATATTCTTTTTCTTAATCTATATTGTGGCTATAATAATAGAAACAATAGATTACATGCAATATTGGGTGAATTCCTCTAAAAATGTAATTGATGAGTCATTGGAAGAAATCATGAAAGAATAATTCTATTTTAAGGGTTGTTTGCGGAAATCTCCTTTGATGGCAAGGGGAGGACATGGGACGAGATCCATTACGGCGGAGTTTTCCACCCCGATTTAACTAGGTTTCAAAAATCAAAAGCAATCTTATTTGAGTGTTGATTTTCTCCAAGATCTCATAAATATTTTCAATAGTTTCCATATTCCTAAACAAAGTTGAAAATCTAAATAATGAATTAGGTGTAAAAACTTTTAATGTTGGTTACTAATCTAAAAATTAACCAAATTATTAAATTAAATTGATTAAAATAATATTGATTAAAATACCCTCATACTTTTAACGGACTTGATTAAATCTATCATTAAGTTAAAAAAAAAAATGGAGTACCATAGACAAAGTAATATAATAATATACAACATTTAATGCATATAAAGTAATATTTTTTACGCGTATTTAGTGGGATTGAATCATATAATATAATGAAGTATCACACTAAAAGTCGAATAATCGTATTTAGTGGGATTGAATCATATAATATAATGAAGTATCACACTAAAAGTCGAAAAATGATGAAAAACAGTGAATGAATTAGTTCTTCATCTGATTTAATTGAACAGGAATGAGAGAAAATATAGCAAGACCACCAATGGTCAAATTAGGCCCATTGATTAATTAAACAGGCCTAGATTAGATCATGGTCTATATAATGGGCCTACTCGAAATAATACTAATATCAAGATAAAACTTAAAATGGGCCTATTCAAAATAATTTAGTAGCCAATAAATCAGAGAATTTCTACATATACGAAGTCCTTCACAAATTTATTTTATACCCGAATACTGAATTCAAATCCAATAAAATTATACCACATCAGCATTCAGTGATGGGCTTGAAATTTAGATTGGTGCTTTTGAATTCTTTTCATCCAAAATCAACTCTGAAATTAAGTGCCCATTATTTCCTATTTTTATGTGATAATAATTCATTATTATATTATTTAATCCAAATTTTTAATATATGTATATAGCCGAACGCTATTGAAATAAAACAGAAGAGTCACTATTCTCTATTCTACTATTACGTCTATTCTATGCTTTGCCGAACGGGTACTAAAATATTTATTTTCGTATTTCACCTTGTCTTCTTATTTCAATTGTCATGGAGTGGATTTCAATTGTCATGATTAATTCTTATTTTCTACCTATACATTTTTGTTTCAGAAACAGAGAATATTTTCTGTGTCAGGTCTTACATTCTAAGTAAGTCAATCAAGTCCACCACCATGTGAGGAGTTGAATTATAATCATTTTCACGTTACTGACAGATAGAAAGTTCTTGATTTTTCTTTCCTAGTATTTCAAACATTGGGGCCCAAAACCAGCTCAATTTCTATTTTATTTTGTAAATGCCAGCTCAATTTCTCGTTCTTCCATTTATGTCCACATACAATAGCGGCGCATTAAATTTACTTAATTATTTTTCTTTTCTTTTCCGGAAAGAAAGAAACAAATAATGGAATCTGCTTTTCATCTTCTTATTCTTTCTTGTGAGTTGTAAAGTTACTTTTTTCAATGATATATTGAAATTTTCTATATATTGAAACAATGATTTCATTGATTTGTGAAAGTAATTTTTTATATGTTATTAGTAAAAATCATTCGTTTTATATTTTGGATTTGGAACGTTGGAAAATACACTTTTTTTTTAATGGTTCTACTGATCATTGGATGTCAATAATCAAGTATATCAAGTAAAAAATCATTTTTGTATTATCTCCCTTGCTATTTATCATTTGCATATACAACATTCTAAAGATATATTGAATTTTTTTAATGCATGGCTGGCATCCTACACTCAGCATTCTATTTTTTTTACATACTTAAATTTTATATGTTAAAAGTTGTACAACACAAAAATAAATAGTATATTATCTCAAAATTTGGGATAAGCCTCAATTCATATTTAAAACCATTCCTACCTCTTCATTTTTTGATAAATATATGGAACATAAATTATTTATCCATGCAAGAACATTTAAATTATTTACAAAACTAAAGTGGCTTATTATGTTATACAATCAGTTTCAAGTTCAACATCTTCTCATCACTCGTCAGATTAAAAAGAAATCTAACTCAATCAATCTCTCCAGAGAAAAATTACATTCCTCAAGGTTATATAATTATATTTACCAATTATTATTATTTCCCCGAAATCAACTAAACCAAAATAAAAAAAACTGACAAAAATACCCAACTGCAACTTTCATTGGAAACACCGCCACCTCGGTTCTTCCAAATTCCCAATCCCACGTAAAAAATGAACATTTTTTCTACTCTAATTCTCAACAACTAAACGTAAATAAACAAAACACAAACAACAGAACCTTCTTTTCCGCCATTGTTGGATCATCATCATACCTTCCTTCTCTTCCTCATAACAACCTCTGTATCAAGCCCAAACGCATCAACTTTCTCAGTACTAACCAAGTCAGAATGCTTAAACAACCCTACAATTCCATCAACACCCAACAAATCATTTGCAGAGTATTTGTCTCCTCTCCGGTGAAGCGCAACGTGGATAACGGCGACCCCGCCGGGCTTCAACGTCCGCTCGATTTCCCCCACGAACTTCTCGGGATAAAGCGCATGATCAAACACGTTTGAGAATTCAAAGTCGAAGGAATTCGATTTGAAAGGTTGTTTGTGGAAATCTCCTTTGATTACAAGAGGCGGATATGGGACAAGATCCATTCCGACGGAGTTATCCACCCCGATTTTCTTCAAGGCGGCGACTTCCTGGCCGAGTCTGGCTCCGATGCATAAAGCACGCGAAGAATTGGATAAAAGATGGCGAGATTTGAGGAGGGAGAAGAGACGAGAGAAGACGGTGACTTTACGGTCCCAATCACGAGTAGCCCATAAATGGCGGAGGCGTGGATTTTGGGTTTTGTTCAATTGGAGTTTGAGATAATCGTCGTAAGAAGGGAACGCACGGCGGATGCGGATAAACGGGGAAGAAGAAGAGGAGGATGAAGAAGATGACTGGGGAGAAGGGTGAGCGGATGGATATGGGGAGAGGAAGAGGATGAGAAGGAGAGAGAGGGGGAGGAGGAGGAGCAACGGCTTGAGGAGGACAGAGAAGGAGAATTTCTCAAACATGGCGGAATTGGAGAGAAGATGAGAGAGAAGGAAGGAAAGAGAAGAAGGAAAGGCGAGATGTCTTTTTCTTCCCTTTTTATCCTCTTCTATTCTATTTCCATCTATTTTGAGGCATATGTTTGTTAATAGACGCCAGATAACCCTTCTACAGAAGATTAATGATTATCTGTATGAAATATTATGAGCAGAAACAGAACGCAAGTCAAAATAGAATATTGTACATTGTATAAAATACTGTGAGAAAAAAAATGATGGATGTCAAAATAGAATATTGTACATTGTATCAAATACTGTGAGAAAAAAAATGATGCATTTCAAAATAGAATATTGTACATTGTATCAAATACTGTGAGAAAAAAAATGATGCATGTCAAAATAGAATATTGTACATTGGATCAAATATTATGAGCAAAAACAGTATAATGCATGTCAAAATAGTATATTGTACATTGTATCAAATATTATGAGCAAAAACAGAATAATGCATGTCAAAATAGAACATTGTATATTTTTATAAAAGCTATTGTCTTAAAAAGAAATTTCAGTTCATAAAATATATTGCGTGCAGAAATTTCAATAATCTTCAGGTCTATTATGTTTTTTTCTCTTTTTGAAACTCAGTAAGTGATTGCCTACATATACTAATTTAATAAAATTAAATAAAAATCAGGTACAAAATTTAGGCTCCTTTACTCTTAAATCCTATCAATCAAAAAAGAAACAATACAATAAGCTTAGGTCATTATAAAAGAATAATATATTGTGAAATAAAATATTTATGAAAATAAGTAGTTATTTTTTTTTTATTTAAATTGCGGCATACTCATTGTGCGTGCAATCTTTATTAATCAAATGCAGTTACAATTGCAACTGACTTTGGATGGAGATGAAAAAAAAAAAAACAAGTGCCAGAGACATTAAAAAAATAAAAAAAAGGAAAAAAAGGAAAAGAAGAGGACCGAAACAGTCCCTACCCCTAGTTAATTACAAAAGAATTAATGAAATAAGAAGTAAAGAACATAAAACAAGGGAGCAAATAATATAATCCATCAGCAGGTCCGAAAAAACCGAAGCCCTCAGCTTCCCTATTAGACAGCCCATGATTTAGCCCGTCGATAATGCTCCATTTCGTTCATGGCTTTCTTCAACACCTTACACCTGTTTGCGGTGTGTCGGCATGGTCGCCAAAAGTCCTACTGCACCTCTCTCTCCGTACCCAAAAAAATAATGAAAAGGTTATCTCAAGCTCATTTTCTGTATTCTTTTTCAAATAAGTAGTTATATTATGTCCAACGTTATGCAAAAAGCAAATGATTCGGGGAAATCACCATATTGTTAAAGGTCCTAAACGTGAAGGATATCCTTTACGGAGGAACTATGCTCAATTGTTTAACTAGTTTTTAGAAACAACCTTATTTGACTATTGATTTTCTTCAAGATCTCATAAATATTTCCAATCCTAAATATATATATATATACATATATATAATATGTTATCCTTTTGTGCGTATTTAATGGGATTGAATCATGGGAATAGAATGAAGTTAATTCTATGTATCTTTTACTAGTTTCTAGTTTTGATATTGTATTTTAGAAATATTTTTATGGTATGTTCTAGAATTAGACAAGATATTTTCTTGGCAACAAGTCAATTATATATATATATATATATATATATATATATATATATATATATATAATATGTTATCCTTTTGTGCGTATTTAATGGGTTTGAATCATGGGAATAGAATGAAGTTAATTCTATGTATCTTTTACTAGTTTCTAGTATTGATATTGTATTTTAGAAATATTTTTATGGTATGTTCTAGAATTAGACAAGATATTTTCTTGGCAACAAGTCAATCATCTCCTATATAAAGGGTCTAATCATTATTGTAAGGCAAGTCATGAATTATCAATAAAATATTTCTTTGAATTGAGTATGTCTTTTTTGTATCGTATCTTGTTTTTTTCCTCTTTGTATTATCCGGCTCGTCCGCTATCATTTAATATGGACTCGGTTCATGTGAATCAACCATCATAGGAGCTGTATGGTGTAGATGAACCGATCATATGCATAGGAAAAGAGTATTTGTGTTCATATTGCACGCATGATTTGGTAAAAAAGCAGCCACATGTCCAAATGTAATTGGCTCATGAACAGGGCATGATTTCCTCTGAAAAAAAATGCAGCTCAATTATAATTCCTTCTTTTATATAAGACGTTAGATTAACATCTAATGGCTCACAATTAAAAAGCTGATGTGGAATGCTATGGTTCAAGCACGGTAGAAAATCCGTTTCAAAATTATATAATATAAATATATTCCATTAAAACTACCAATGGACCAATTGTACAATACATAATTTCTTATATTTAATTTAATATTATTTCTTTTCCAAAAATATCCCTTTTATTCAATTATTTGTTATTTAATTTTTTGGAGACAGACAACAGACTGTTTTGGCCGAGCACTTCGCCAGCTCATCGACAGCCCAATGAAACAGACCAATACCGAGATGCCATGTCAGCAGGTCAACAGAACAAGAGAAATCAAAACGGAGGAGGATAATTTTCCATAATTTGGACGTGAATAATTCCGAGTCACTTCCGAGTTACTTGGACGAAGATGTGGTGGGGATTATTACTATGGAAGATTTAATGGAAGAATTACTATATTACATTTAGGAGGTATAATTATTTTTTTGTTATTATATGTAACATAAAGAGGACTTGAATAGACCTATTGGTTCAGATTGTTATAGGAGGCTCCAGTTCGCATTAAATAAGGAAGGATTCCAGATTCATAAATCTTGAAATTATTTTTGAGTAAAGGGAAATTTGTAACTATATCTCTTATTTATATATGTTTTTTTTTATGAGAGGCTCAAAAAATTCAATACAGATTTTAGTAAGTACATAATTAAAGATATATAACATAACAATTTGCTTTTAACTGTGATGAATGAATATAACATAACAATTTACTTTTAACCATTGTGTAAGTTTTTGTGATGCTTGAATGTAAATATTGTTGTCGTGAATAATCCGTTGGAAAGTGATATATTCTTTATAGCTTTAATATTTCGCGCAAAGCGCGAAGGTTCTGTTAGTTAACTTTTAATTTTGAATGTAGAAGCCAAAGCTTGCTAGCTCAAGCGGTAAGGCATCCCGTCAACTTTGATGAAGACCCAAGTTCGAATCATGGCGAACGCATTTAACTAAATATTTAGCAAGTCTAACAAGCCAATGGGTTATCTAGAAAAAAATTTGAATGTAGAAAACAGCAAGATACAAAAGAAACATTGTCTGCATGACGGTACTGTAGCACGAATGTTCATGATGGATCCAATAACAGTATATATAATTTATTTTCTAATAACAATATATACCTAACAATATATATAATTTATTTTCTAATAACAATATATGCCTAACAATATATATAATTTATTTTCTAATAACAATATATACATAAAAAGTAAAAACAATATATAAAATGGAAAACTGTATATAAAATGGAACATAGTATATAAAAGTAAAAAAAAAATACACAAAGAATAAATAACAGTATATAAAATGGCAAAACAATATATAAAATGAGAAAAACAATATATAAAATGGAAAAACAATATATCTACAGTGCCATCGTGCTATAGTCGTGGTACAGTATCGTCGTATTTGCGCATTTCTCTTTACATAAAGCAATGGAAAATGAGCATTGGTAGCACTCACTAAGGTTACATGAATCACCCGTATAAATATTTCTATCATAAGCTACAACATGAATAGGGCTGTAGGTTTAACTCGTGGCTCGCAACTTGCTCGTGTTCGACTCGAAAAAAAACTTGCTAACTGCTCTATCGATTTTAGCTCGAATTAATTTGGTGTCAAGTTTGAGCTGCTCTTCTTGTCTGATAGAAACTTGAAACTATTTGAGTTGTATTTTAAGTTGCAGATTTATGAAAATAGGTAGCCTGATCATTAAAATTTGGATTTTGAAGCATTATATTAGTGACAGATTATGTTTTTGGAGGTTGAATGATTAATTTTGTTTAGATGTAATTTCAAGTCCAGCGGAGAATCGACTTTTACTTCGAGTTAGAGGCAAGCTAACTATAATGACATTCAATTTAGATCTAATATTGAGTCGTGACTCGAGTCAAGATCAAGCCGACTTTGAGCTAGAGTTTTCAGTCTGCTAAAGCAATTTTGAGCCGATCAAGCTTGAGTTCAATTTCAAGTTGAGTCCAGCTCGCTCGAACTCAACACGTTTGCAGCCCTAAGCATGAATGCCGAATCTAATGTTTCAATGATATAATCTCAATTTATGTAGTTATTAATAATGTTTTGATCGCATTTAATATTGTTATCATAATTAATTTGAAAGAAATTTATCATAAACAGTTATATTATTTCAGAGAAATTATTACTTCAATTTTATCAATAATATTATTATCAATAATGTTACAAATTATTTATCAGTTACAAATAAATTTATCCCTAGTAAAATTAATGTTACAAATGAATTTCATCAGTAGGTTTATCATTAGTAATGCCAATCCCTCTCTCTAGTTTGTTGTCACAACCAAGCCTCCAAATCCCCTGACATGCATTACACCAATTGGGTATAGAAGATTTCCTAGCTGCACTTAGCAGACCTCGAATTATAATTGCTGTTCTGCAACATACGTAATAACAATCACGAAATATTTCAAGAAAAAACCAACAATAAACAGTGTATAAAAAAATAAAGAATGCAACAAATTTAGAGTCAGCTGAAAACCACCATCTCTCTAACCCTAAGATAAAGGGAAGGGAATCTTTTGAACTCGAATAATTCCAGCAGCCCCACTATAACAAAGCCACCTCTCACAACCTTTGTTCATGTTCCATCTAATCTTATGAACCGCCACTAATTTACTAGGAAATGCATCACAAATTTCATCACATTTTACATCACCAATATCATCTTCCAAATTTGCTCTTACTATGGCTTTCTCATCACCTATTATGACAAAAAAGAAAATAATATTGTAATCATTTCTAATGTAAAATATGAATGATTATAATAAGCTGACCTTTATATCGGCTGGGACCTTTGGTGGATTTGAGAGGAAGATTTTTTATAAGACTATTATTTTCATCTGAAATGCTAATTTCAATAACTCTCTTATCCTCTTTAAAAGAACCACAGAGGAAATATGGCACACGGTTTCTGGCTGGATCCTTCTCCAAGAACCTTTCATTAAGCTAAAAGAATATTAAATATGTTAATCAGTATAAATACAGATAGAGAAAAAGAAAGAGAGGCTAAAATAACTAAGTATTTGACTTCTCTTATTTCTCATATTACTTACGACTTATGATCCATTTATACCTTTTTATTAGTGCTTGTTAATACAATATATCAAATTTGTTATTACCTGAAAGCGAACAGCTGAACCATCAGCAACAGAATAAGCTACACAACCTGATAAGAATGTGAATTTTAAAATAGAGATATTAGTACTTGAGTTTATTTATTCCACCTTAGTTGATTCATCCCCCAAAGAGCGTTCATATATACCCCTCGAAAAGTACAAAATTTACCTTCAAAAAAGCTAAAACCATCAAATTTTGTTTACCACCATAATACTAACGATTTTATTCTAGGTGGTAATTTGACACACAGAAGGGAGCGTTTGCAATTTGCAGTTTTGGAAGGAAAAATTTGGTTGTTTTGACTTATGAGTTTAGAAGGATAATTATGATACTTTGAGTTTCTGGAAGGATGTAAATGAATAAATTAGTATTGAATAAACAAACCTGTAGCACGTGAAACATGGACGCTCCAAATATTAAATAGGGACAATGTATAAGAAAATAAACCCTCATATTTTTTCCCATTAAATGAACTTCCAGTTACTGGCAAGTCATTTGCTGCTTTAGGTATGCTTAGAAACTTCACAGTTCCATCATCCAAACTCATCACAACACATCTAAAAAATGAAAAAAAAAAAGAGGAAATTATTTATCAATTTCACTCAATAATCATATTTTGAAGTTTCATTTATTATTTTAAGGGAAATTTGCAAAAAAAAAAAAGAAAAAAAAAAAGAAAGAAACCCTACAATTATGCGGAAATTGCAAAATAACCCCTGCATTATCAAAAATTGCAAACAGAGCCCCTAATTATTGCCAAAATTACAAAAAAGCCCATGCAGTATTGCCACAATTGTAAAATAGCCTCCACCATTAGTTTTTATACTTTAATTATTAAAAAAATAGTTTAGGGGCCTTTTTGCAAATTTCAATAATGCAGGGATTTTTTTGCAGTTTCAGCATAATGTATTTTTTTTTTTTTTGCAAATTGCCCTTATTTTAATTAACATACCTGGGATTATTGAAACTGCAAAAAAATCCCTGCATTATTGAAATTTGCAAAAAGCCCCCTAAACTATTATTTTAATTAACATACCTGGGATTTTTCAACCAATCAACACACATCACTGATTTGTGAGGAAGCTTTAGATCCCACAATGGACGATATGGATCTCTACAAAAATCAATTGTCAATTCTTTTATTGAAATATTTATTTTCGTTTTCTAAAAATCATTTGAGAAGTAATACGATTCAAAATGCATACCTTTTATCCCAAAATTTTATTCCTTCCCCAGCAGTTACAAACAAATTTGAACATTCTGTATCATCACTGAATATGAACTTAACAATTAATACCTTGATATGTAAATAATTAACAAAATAATGTTTGTGTTTGATGAAATGTAAATAAGTACCTCTCATTAGGAGCCCAGCAAAGCGATCTAATTGGAACCGAGTCTGCTGTGATGAAAAGCATTGGTTTCGAATCTGCATTTACAATTGTTTAATCTTTTAAATTATTTGTATTGCATATTTATTGGATGTTGGATTTATCAAATGAACGGTTACAAAAAATATTTTGAAGTTTTGTTGAAGTACCCTGTGACGGAACTTCCACAGAGAATTTCCATAAAGCAACCTGAAATATACAAATTTCAAATATTAAAATTGTGATATAGACATATTTGGAAGTTTAAATTCCCTAATTTAACTTCATAATAATAGTTCTAATTATCCGCACGCGAATTTAACATAGTAATAAGGGAACTAATGCAAAAAAAGAGAGAATTTGAGAAGTGTTTCAAACTAGGATAAATTAACATGAAACTAAATGAAAATTAATAAATAAACAAATTAATTAATTATTTAATTAAATGAAAGATATAGTTACAGAGCCATCATGGCATCCAGCCAATATCAAGTGATTAGGAGGCGAAGTTGACCACTCTAGAGTCAAGGGAATACTGCACCAAATTATATTATAAAATTAATAGTTAATAACAATACAACTATATAAATGAAATATTATTAAATCAAAAGTTAGGAACACATGAATCAACAAAACAAATTAAATCAGTTAATTCAGATATAAAAGTAAATACAAATGGAGTTAACTACCTACCTTTGCCTCTCACCACATTTCAATTTTGAACATCTGAATACTGGTTTCAATTTTATAAATCGTGGATCTAAGCCCTCATTTTTCTTACATGAATATAATTTCTGAACCATAGTTGGAAGTGGAACATCCCACCTGTAAAATTTTCATAAACAAAGTATTAATTATCATGTACAATAAAAATAACTTTATTTTTTTTTAACAAAAAAAGAAAAGAGAAATAAGTACATACACTTCAAGGGATCCATTTCCCAGCAAAACCGCAAGATGACCCATGCGATATTTATTATTTTGCATATTATTTTCCGTAATAGGTTTCCATTTAATATCCCACGCAACTTTACCGTTATGTGCTAAGCAAAACACCAAACTTGGCATCGGCAACTCCTCTTTTAAACTCTGTTGACTGGTCAGCTCTTCTTTCTCATCTGGACCTGGTCCACCATCCAACTCTTCTTCCTCACATGGACCTGGTCCACCAGCCAACTCTTCTTTCTCATCTGGACCTGGTCCACCAGCCAGCTCTTCTTTCTCATCTGGACCTGGTCCACCAGCCAGCTCTTCTTTCTCATCTGGACCTGGTCCACCAGCCAGCTCTTCTTTCTCATCTGGACCTGGTCCACCAGCCAACTCTTCTTTCTCATCTGGACCTGGTCCACCAGCCAGCTCTTCTTTCTCACATGGACCTGGTCCACCAGCCAACTCTTCTTCCTCACATGGACCTGGTCCACCAGCCAACTGATCCATTTCACGCTCAACTGATGGACTGTTCTGTGCTCGAGTGGCTGAACCAAATGTTGTCAAGCAACTAACAGGACTTGAATCTTGATTTTTTCTTGGTTTCTCCTTTTTCTTTCTTTTACTTGGCTTTTTGGTATGCAAAGCACTTCTCGGCAAGGCGACATCTAGCGGCTCAATTATCAGGGGAAGGGTATTTTCGTAATTATCCACTTCGGTGCTGGTGCTAGTGATTAGCTCTTCATCGCTATTTCGTAAATATATGCTTTTGACCTGTCTCCTAGGCCTTTTCTCATTGCTTTGAGAATTTTTCATTTTGGTCCCTTTTTTAGTTGATTTCTCGTATTTGGGTTCAGGAGGAGGCAATGCGAGCAAAGTTTCACTTGAATCCACACTTGGAGGAATTTCAACACTTATAAGCACGCTATTTTCAGATCTACACCTCTTTTGGGGCGTATTTATACAGAAATCCTCATCAAGTGGCCTTTTTCTAGGTCTCCCCTTTTTCTTTGGAGACTTTAATTTTTTTTCATCTTGGTCTGAGTTAGACAATTTCTTAGGCCTTCCTCTGGGTTTTGAAACGGTTAATCCTTCTACTTCATTATTTTTCTTTTCGGAACCATTTGGGTTTTTCGCAATTGGGTCCTTTTTAGGTCTTCCTTTTTTGGTGAAATTTTTAGGGTTAGAAGCTTCTAGTTTCTCTGTTTTGGTGTTTATACACCAAATTTGAATTGCACCTCTTCCACTTAAAGGGGCGCCCATTTTATGGTAATTTGACCCTGGTGGATGAGCTGAGACAGCCAAATACTGAAAATACAAAATAAACAAATAAATACATCAAATTAATAAATAAATAAATAAACATACAAAAATACCTCGCAAGTGATGGAAGGGTCAGGTTTGTTATCAGGTTTAGGGCACCAATCCAATGCCCAAACATTTCCACCAGCACATAACACATAATCACTGCATCAAAAAAAATTTAATTAAATAAGATTGAAGAAAAAGGAAAAAAAAGATAACTAAAATTATACGAATTAATAGTCAGTACCTGCTTGGATTCTTTGATTCGCCAGCTAACTGTTCCACCTACAAAGTGTACAATTCAAATAACATAATGATTTTACTATTTTAGGTAAAGTTTTAAAAAATAACTGCCAAATATTAGCTTTGCACAAAAATCCTGACATATTTGATGCAAAAATGGGATATTATTTATTTATTTCCCTTCCCCTTTGTTTGATCTTTTAAATTTGCATAAAAGTCAGATAAAGGAAGAAGAAAAATGAAAAATTAACCTGAGGGACAGATGCTGAAGAAAATTGGGGCAACTCAAATTGATAATTCGAATCAAAATCTTTAGACTGAGTGAAGAAACTCAGGTTTCTAGGTTCATACCTAAAATGCTTCCATTCCCTACACATAAACATAAATAAATATGTTAATAAAGGATCAAATAGAAAGAATATAAATAGAAATATATACCTTAAAAAGGTGATCATAGAGCGAAAACGCTCCAATTCAAGTTCATCTATGGAAGACTTCTCATCATAAATGGGAGAAATGAATTTCTCTACAGAGTAATCAAATAGAGATATTCTTTGACCTTCTTTATTTTCCATTTCCACAATTTTCTCGCCCCTTTTTCTCCTTCCTGAAAAAAACGAGAGAAAGATTAGAGATGGAATGGTTGAATTAGGGTTACGGCTGGAATAGGGTTTTATATATTTAATTTGAATTTATTTGGGGTTTTATGGATCTATTTGGGTTGTTGGGGGCAACAGTGTGAAGTTTGGCTGAATGATCCTCAACCAACAGTTGAATTTCAGTTATATGTGAACTAATTTGCGTTCAGTTAATATTGATCTTTTTAACTTTAAAATAAAATAAAAAATTATAACACCACTAGGAAGAAAATGAAAGTGGGTTCATGAATCCTTTTTGAGAAAAATGAAAAAAACTGAAGCATTGCTTAAGAAGGTTGAGTACAAATCACCTGTACTAATAAATTTAAATCAAGTCACAAACTGAACTCAGTGTTTGAAATTTATGATGATATAACTGTGATAACAAAAATATTCATAATTTTTAATGTATAAAAGATATAATATTATTTGTAAAGAAAAGAATAATTGCAGATTTAGAAAAATAATTATCGTAAAATATTATGCTAGAATAAGAAATAACACGCTATAATGAATAAATATTTTTATGTTAAACATGAAATAATAATTATTTTTTGCTAATGATAATTTTTATGAAACTATTTGGAAAAAAATTCGCAAAGAAATGGACCCAAGGCCTATTTTAGAAAATGACCCCTACAAAAGATCATTCTCAACTTTTTTATAATCAATCAACACAAAAAATTAAGAGAGAATGGGATTTATTCATGTAACTACCAAATTCAGAAGTCAGATATAGGGTTCAGAAGCTTCATAATTAGCCATTTTCATCTTTCATCAGAGGTTCAGAGTAGAATTTGCCAAAGTGAAAAATTATGTGGTTTTGAATCGAAATTGGCAAATTAATTTGTAAAATCCACTTAAGTTTGTATAGCAACAAAAGTCGATATTTGGATAAAAGAGGAAAATTTCCCAATGAAGAGTTCATAGAAAATTAACAAAACCCCAAATGAGCAGCCATGATATATTACAGCAGAAAATCTAAAATTTACTAAACAAGATTAATTAACAAGCCTTAAAAGTTAAAACACTAAAAACAAACCTTAAAAAATTTGAAGCAATTTTTCTTCTTAGCCTGGTAGCTGGGCTGCTTGCGTGGCGATCGCTGGCTGGTCTTCACTTCAACTGGTCTTACGATCTTTAAGGTGTCAGAGATTAGAGTTTGGTCCCTAATTAATTAACAGAAAAAAAATATTAACCATTAATTTAACGAATTTAATCAATTTAGTGAATGTTCATCAAAAAGGTAATCAAAATTGAGCAGCAACTTAGCCAATTCATGCTTGTAGCAACAAAAACAACTAGTCTAAACACAAAAACTCAAGAAAAAATGAAAGATAGGATTTGAGGATGGAGAGAAAAGAGGGTGGATAAGAGAGGTTAGCCTTACAAAAGTCGGCCGTACGGGCGGGGTGGGGCTGAGCGGCGCCGGAGTGGGCTTGGCGGCGAGAGAAACGGTCGAGAGAGAAAGGAAGAGGGAAGGAGCGGACGAGGGAGAGGAAAACGAGAGTTTGGTTTTTTTTAATTTAGTCCCCGTATGCCTCATTTTTATGCCACGTCACCTACCTGGCGTCACAATAAATAAAAAAAAGACAGCAATTTTGAGGGTTTTTTCCTGTCATTTTAGCTGATTATCAGCAGAAATCTGTCCTATCTATCAAGTAATAATGATTTTATTTTTAACAGTAGTTATATCATGTCTAATCATCATTAAATTAGAATTTTAGGAGGAAATTAAATTTAAAACTAGTTTTGATTTTGGGGGGAAAATATAAACAGTGTTTCGTCTATAAATATGGGTGATACCCCGCACACAAAACTCATTTTTCTGCTTCCAACATTTTCTGTCAATTACCAGTTGGCTTGCCGATTACCACCACCATTAATGGACTGTTTATGAGATTTAGTAATGTAGATCTGAAGAATTGGAATATTTTCGAGATTTAGCAATGCCGATTATCAATTGGTGATGAAGGTAAAGCAAAGAGAGATGATGTATGGGTGAATTTCAAATCTTGGAAGATATCTGTCAATGCCATGCCATTCATGTTCAAAAAGAAGGTTAGTTATATCAATTTTTCCAAACCTATATCAAGAAATTACTGCTGGTAATTACTCTGTAACACATGTTTGATTGAGTGAAGTGGGTAACAGTGTGATAAAATAGTATAGTCCAATAGTAAAATTGTGGGAAGTTCAATAAATTCTCTTATTTCGGTCAATACTTGTAATAAATATTGAAAAAATGAATTCATGTTCATATATCACTAATGTACGATGGTAGAGTAGTTACTGGTGGTAAGCAGTTGTGCTTTATGACCTAAATATTTTTTCTACAGATTTGGATCAAGATCTTTGGAATGCAGGAGCATCACTACAAGGCACATATTTCGGGTTGTCGTCCAATGTCCATCTCGTGCTTTTTGTCCAACGATCCACTGACTGATTAAGAATTTGTCAGTATTTAGGTAGTAGCACTTTTGTGATGTCTAATTAGGGACTAAGTTTGATTGTATGTGGTAAGTTTTGTATATTGAGGAATTTCTTGTTTATTGGAAGTGTGTTGTAATAGATTGGGTTGAAAATTTTAGTGTGTAATGTTATGCTTAACCAAATTTATTTATTTATTTAGTTCTACATAAACAGCTACTGATTACCAGGATTAATCTGCAAGATCAATTCCTTTATTTTGTTCCATATCAACAGAAACAACTTTTCATATAGAAGAGGAATTAAATTCACTACAAATTTATCTTGTGACTAATAAAAAGTCATTAATGTGTGCTGATGAAGAAGATGAAATACATGTTTTATCTTGTAAAATGTGAACTTAATGAGCTAAAGTTGATTTGACAGTGAAAATAAAAAATAAATATGTCAATGTACAATAAATGCTCATGTAGGATTATATAGCATGTAGCATTTTTTAGTGCATTTTATTGTAGAACCCAACCATGTACAAGTTGGATTTGATGTATGGCAGAACTTGTGCAAGAAAAAATATGCAAAAATGAAACTACAAGAATGAATAAGAGAATGGAGGGTGAGACCAAGCGAGTGGGTTTATTACTTGCATCCTACTGATTACCACTATATAGCCGGAATATATATTCCTTTCTATAGTGCGAGAAGGAAAATAATACATAGGCAAATATATTCAGTACAAAATGGACCTAGCGACAAGAAAAAAAAATTAATATGTGCTCATCAATGAGATGATAAATAACCAATTTGCTACAAATATTGAACTTATGAGCTAGAGTTTGTTTTATCACAAAATTTATAACATAATAATATATATCATTTCATATAGCATTTAATGAGCATGTGTGCAAGTAATGATCATGTAGCATTAAATGAACATGTGTGCAAGTAATGATCATATAACATTTAATGAGTATGTTGCATTTACTTTGAGTAGGTTTTTGTTAGGAGCCATCTGTGTAAAAAGGCAGACATTTTAACATAATTTTCCATTATGAAGTTCTTCTATTAATTAAGCCCCACATACGCCCCTGATTGTGTGATTTAATAAGTTAATCTACTGATTACCAATATCAATCAGCACTATATATTATTTGAAAGTAGTGTGAAGTCTAAAAAATAACGATAAAAATGCTGCTCATCAATGGAAAATTTATTGTGTGATGTACATAAAGATATAAATAAGTGATAAAAATCCATTAATTAGTTACAACTATGGAAATTATAAGTTAAAGTGTAATTCACCAAAAATAATTTGTATTGTATATGTAATGATCATATAACGTTAATGAGACCGATTAATTTAATTTAGCTGAAGGCAAACATTTAAAAATTACAAAGGTTTCTTTTTTTCTTATACATTTGCAATAAAAAGAAAAAAATGATAATTGAGCTTTTCTAAAGAAAATATGCCATTTCATTGTGCAAGTAATGATCATGTAGCATTTAATGAGTATGTTGCATTTACTTTGAGTAGGTATTAAAATGTTGGAAGCCATCTGTGTAAAAATGCAGACATTTTAACATAATTTTCCATCATTTTAATAAGTTGAATCTACTGATTACCAGTATCAATCAGCACTATATGTTATTTGAAAATAGTGTGAAGTCCAAAAAAACGATAAAAATGCTGGTTGTATTGTACATGTAATGATCATACAAATTTATTGGGACCCCACATGGTATAAATTTGATTAGTTTTATGACAAAATCCTTGCAAAAAAATTAAAATATTTGTAAAGATATCACTTGTAAATTGTAATGATCATATAGCATTAATGAGCATTATGAGCATGGTTATTTTAATTGGAGTAGACACCTAGTTGGACCCAGTATGATACAAGTTTGATTAGTTTTATGACAAGAAATATTTGCAAAGATATCACTCGATTGAAGTACAAATCCACCTTGAAAAATGTAAACCACTATATCCTGATTATCAGTAGGTATCATTGAAGGAAAACCGGAAAGATCATGCAAAGTGACATAAGTATGATGTCACGGCCACAACTTTGTGGCATTCTGGGGGCTAACTAGACTTTTTCTTTTTTAATATGGGAGCAGCGGCGCAGGTTGAAGAAAAATACAAACAAAATACGGAATTAGTGAGTAAGGCTGCATGTGGGGTGGGAAATACCCATGTCCAATGATACCCGACCCAAATTGGGGGGGGGGGGGGGGTATTACCCATTTATTTTATCCATGGGGCGGGTATGGGTAAAGAATTTGTCCCCGGGTCGGGTATGAGTTAGGCATGGGTACAAGTACCCAACCCCTAGGAATACCCATATCAACTACCCATCGGATATCCAATGAGATACCCGATGGGTTTATCCATACCCGTTATCCATAAGGACCCACTATTTGTTACTTATTTTTCTTTTAATCTTGGCCATTGATTCATTTGATCTAGTGGTTCAAAAAAGCATTTATTGTTTAATGACATAGTGATTTTTATTTTTGTATTTTATCGTTATATTTTCTAATATCAATATTTGAGAGGTAACGGGTATACCCACGGGGATGGGTAATACCCATGGGATAGGGATGGGTACAAAAAATTATCCAATAATATTTGGGTAATGGGTTGGGTAATACCCATGATAGATGGGTTGGGTAATGGGAAGAGTATACCCACCCCAAACCCGCCCCACCTGCAGCCCTATTAGTGAGAAAGGAAAGAGATTCAGTAAGCACGCAAATATGGAAGAAGACTTTTGAATTATTAGAAGCCCTCTTCAACTGAAAGCCCAATTCTTTGGAGATAAAAGGCCCGTTTTTCATCTTTTTTCTTTATAACTATTTTTTTTCTTTTTCTTTTTTGAGAAATTGCGGTAGGCTTTATTGTCCTATGCACAAAATTACATTAATTAAGAAAAGTTTGAATACATCAATAATTAATACAATCTTATGGAATAAAACAGATGTAAAACAGAGAGGTGAAAAATCAAAATTACATAGGCTTTTCCGACTGGAACATGCCACCTGTGCCTGCCATGTGGCGGGGCGGCTGTGATACGGATCCAGGGTTTAGTGCATCCGCTTGTAGCAAGAAGCTTGTTGGAGCCAGATTTTCTCCACGGGCCATTCTGCAAAATACGACAAGGATGCTATTGCTGGGAACTCGGTAGAATTCCTCTCTTCAGGAGATGCGGATGGGCACGGGATCCACACGGCCACGACCGCCGCTGGATCCATCTCCTTCAAGGAATTCTATAGGGTGTCCTATGTAGCGGCTCATGAAACCCAAGCACGGCGCTGCTTTCCTCTTGTGAAACCCTAGACGTGGCTCTGCAATTTTCCACTCAGAGCGAAACCCTGGTCCATACCTTGATTGGTGCCTTCTTTCTTATGAGACGAAACCCTAGACCATACCGATCATGGCGACGTCATCCTTTTGGGACGAAACCCTAGACGGTATCTATAAGGGCGCCTTCTTCCTAACCTAGCTTCAAATGGTGTATGCGGAGGCTCTCAATTACCAAAGTGACGACACAAAAGTGAAGCGCCACATGAGAGCTCTCTCTCATAATGACATGGTGGCAGTCCGCGAGTTTGCGGAGGTTATTTTCATTTCCGCTATTGTTGATGATGGCAAGAAACCTCCTCTTCTCTTCAAGTTGAGAACGAAGATTTCTTCAATGTGTCTCTAGGGTTTAGTAGGGTGTAGGGTTTAGGTTTTTTCGGAAAACCGAGACTTACTTTTTGGCGTCACATTTTGAGGCAAGAGAGGAATTAGCGGATTTCGCATCAGAATTCAAGAAAATCGGATACAATTGCCGCCTCAGTAGTCCGAAAGGCTAGCCGATGGAGGAATTTTGGATTTTCTTCTGTTCTTTATTTTTTTGTTTTTTTATTTTTTATTCTCTTGAAATTGCTACTTCTTATTAATATAAGTAAACAATAAGTGATCATTTATTGAGCAATTCTCAAAAAAAAAAAAAAAAAAATCAAAATAAGAGGAAAAACTAAGAGTTGTCGAGGCAAGCTTGACTTCACCGGAGGTGACGTCAAGTGAGATTACTCCAGCCTTCTAAGATAGCTATTTTGTTCTTAGTTTGATTAATCTTAATAGTTAACAAAGGTTTTCCTTCTTTCAACATCGATAAAAGAAAAAAGAAACACTAATATATTGAAATTGTATATATATAATAGTTAAAAGAAAGGTCAACACGTTTTCCTTCTTTCAGCACACAATATATTGAAATTGTATTCCAATATTACAAACAGTTACATGATACAATTACAAGCCAAATTTCAACAAAAATTGGCTATGATCAAAGTTACAATATGATTCATCAAAACCCAACACAAAAATTGGGAATTTGTGGAAAATCACGAATCGATATTTATAACCCTTAACATAAATCAATATTTATAATCCTTAACGTGGAGGCTCTCAGAGACGCCTTCTCCGTCGGCAGCATCTCCAACATACTTTCCAAGGGTCGCCTCTGAATTGGCCTTGCACCGCGCAAGCAAAGCTGCACGTGCCTTCTCAATATTCTCCTCCTTGCCAGCCCACGCTTTGAGTGTGCTCTGCTGGAGCGCACGTCCGAACGAGAAGGTGAGAGACCACGGCTTCTTCCCCTGAAACTTGTTCATCGCATTCAGGTTGAGTGTCGCCTCCTCCTCGCTCTGACCCCCGGAAAGGAAAACAATCGCCGGGACAGCTGGTGGCACGGTTCTCTGCAGTGCGGTGATGGTGTACTTTGCGATGTCTTCATTCGATGCTTTGGGGGCGTCTGAGCCCGGAGTCACCATGTTGGGCTTGAGTAAGGTACCTTCTAGAAGGACATGATGGTCGTTGAGGGCCTTGTAGCAAGCGGCAAGGACTCGCTCGGTCACGTCAGCACACACATCAATACTGTGGGGCCCGTCGACTAAGATCTCGGGCTCGACGATTGGGACCAGACCGTTCTCCTGGCAGATGATGGCGTAACGGGCTAATCCTTGCGCGTTTAAGTCAATTGAGAGCTGGGAGGGCTCGGTCGGACCGATCTTCAGGACGGCACGCCACTTAGCAAAGCGGGCTCCTGCCTCATAGTACTTTTGGCAGCGCTTTGCAAGGTCATCATGACCCTGAGTGGTTGTCTCGCCGTTGGTACCGGCAAGCGTGACAACACCACTGTCGACCTTAATTCCAGGAAGAACTCCGCCTTCCTTCATAATTTCAACAAACGGCTTTCCATCCTTGGTTTTTTGGTATAAAGTCTCTTCAAAAAGAATGACGCCGCTGAGGTATTGGAGGGCTCCGGGCGTGCAAAAGAGTAGCTCGCGGTACGCGCGGCGGTTCTCCTCTACGTTTTCAACGTTGATACTGGCAAATCGTTTTCCAATTGTGCCAGTCGATTCGTCTGCAGCCAGAATTCCCTTGCCGGGCGTACCGATGTAGGTTGCATTCTTGATCAGCTCCTCTACAACAGAAAAATACACATCATGATGAATCCAACATTAGTTTTGAAATTATAATATTTGAATTGAAGAGAACTTGTAATATTGAAGGATTTGAAATTTGAATTATGCACATATCAAATAGAAACTAATTCACTAATCCTGTTTATATCTTAGAAATCAAGTAGAGGAAAGTACAAAAATAAATCACAGAATATAAGAAATGGTTTATACCGGTGTATTTCCCGTTGTAAGCAGACATTTTTGATTGAGGGGATGAAGAACTACAGAAAAAAATTGAAGATGCTTTTTTTTGTTGAAAAACTAATTGAAGATGTTTTTAAAAGAGGAAATAAGATATGTGAAGGAAGAGAGATTTGAACCTCTATTTATAGTTGCATAGGTCCTAATTTAAGTCTCTTATTTTAGTCATTACAACGCACCTATGTTACGCGGATACTTTAAAAAATCAGCCGTACGCGTATCGGATACGTATCGGACACGGATACGGCACCGATACGTTTCGAACACGCCACGTGGCGTATCCGAATATTTTAATATATTTTGACTTTCGGACACGGCTCCGATACGGCACCGATACGGCAGGACACGGCCCAATGTTTTAAATCCCAATTTAATTTTTATTTTTTTCTATAATTCCATTTTCTCTTATTTATTTATTTATTTTGTTAAAAATGATCTTTTTTAAAGCTTATTTTTTTTAATATTATTTTTTTCTTTTTTTATTAATGAAAATAACTCATGAGAAACATAACTAAAAACGATAATATATCTCTTCTTTATTTAAAAAAATGATTTTTTTCTGATTTCTCACTCTCATTCTTTTTTTGTCATTTTCTTTATCATATTTAGTTATTTTTTATATTTTTAAAATATTTAGATATATAATTAATAATATAATAATATATATATTAGACGTATCGTGTCCACAGATTTTTTGAAATTGCCGTATCGCCGTGTCCGTATCGTATCGGATACGACGCGCGTATCCGTATCGGTGCAACATAGCAACGCACATTGACTGAGACAAAATTGTCTAAAATTAAAAATTGACAGCCATGCTCCCGCCGTCAAAGGATGAACCGACCCTTTTTTGAATTGAATAAAAACAGTTACAAAAAGTTTCAAATTTAGTGCCTATTGGGCAACACTAGAATATGGAGAAATAGTGAAATAACTACTCTATTCTGAGTTATTCCAGTCGAACAGTGTAAGAATAAGTTGGATTAGAGCTATAGAATAGTGGAATTTCTTATTCCATGATTGAGATGAAATTGGCTATTCCATGAATTAAATCCAAATTTAAGACAAAAATACCCTTATCTATTCCAACTATGTCCTACGTGGCATAACTACTCTCTCTTTCCTTTATTAAAAAAAAACTACTATATATTTCTTCTATCTTCTACGCATGAGCACAAAATGCCATAACCGTCTCTGTGCTAGTTCCTCCGTCATTTTTCCGATGGTTCTCCAGTGAAATAATTCATTGAACAACTATACACAAATAAATTATTTTTTCTCTCTTTAACAAAATATCTATCAACTATATTTCTCGTTATTCACTTCTCTGGCCATAATATGTTGCTTGCTCTTTTTTTTCCCTTCGAATGACTACTAAAAATATGTTGAGAATATATGCAACGTCATAGTAATAATTGAAGAGCGTTTAAGAATTATTTAAATAAATATTTATTTGAGTTGTACTTCAATTTATCATCTACTATTGTACTTTTATTAAATATTCATTTTATTCTGATGCTACTTTTTAATATGATTCATATAAATTCAAATTATGTAATAAGGGTATTATAGTCATAAGTTTTTTTCTATATGTTTAAATCAAATTCTTCATATAACTAACTTGCCGAACGTACATG
Source organism: Juncus effusus (assembly GCA_027726005.1). Lineage (NCBI taxonomy): Eukaryota > Viridiplantae > Streptophyta > Magnoliopsida > Poales > Juncaceae > Juncus > Juncus effusus. The sequence goes on along the minus strand of CM050896.1, from coordinate 8,482,749 downwards.
GAATAAAGTGGATTAGTAGTCTATTCTCAATTTCACTATTTTTCTATTCCGTGTATTGCCGAACGGACTCTTAATTAATTAGGCCATGTATTTGGGAATGTAATTTCGAAAGTGATAATTTTTGAGTTGACAATGATTGCTATAAATCTAACCATATTTTATGATAATTTATTTTATTATTTTCTATAAGAAAAAAAAACCATATTTGGCCCCAAATTGTGTGGCTTAGTTATAACTTATAAACCTCAAACCAATTAATAAGCATAGTTATATTCAAAATGAAGGATCCTAATTTAGTTCAATATTGAAAAATGTTTTAGTTTTCAAGGAAATATCAGTATACAATATTAATGAATAATTAGTCAACAGGTATTTGATATATTTTTAATTTTGCAGGGTCATATTTTGATATTTGCAAATTTGAAAGGGTAAATTTGTTTTATTTTCTGTAAAGAAAAAGGAAAAAAAGTTTTTGAATTTCAAAAGAGTAACTAAAGTTGATATTTTTCTGCTTGGGAGATCCTAAATTTGTCAAATGCTTGTGTCAAGCGACTTGTTTTAATCTTTATTATTTTCAGTATTCGATATGAATTTTTCTTTTGCAATTAACATGTCTTAATCTGTATAATTTTTTGGGGTTTGAATCCAACACTTCTTATATCACGAACAAAATAATTAATCACAGTTATGAGAAAATTTCCGTTTCAAAAAAGAAGTTATGAGACAATTTTCTTAATATGTATAATTTAATCGGGTACTCAAATTTCACATTTTTTTAATTTGGAAAAATATGTGTTATTCGGCTTAAATTTCTGTTCTGCCAGAATATGTGTTTTCCATATAATTGAATTCGGTACCCAAACTTTATTTTTTAAAATTTTCAGAGAAAAATGTATTCTATACACTATTCACATATAAAGTAGTTTTGAACAACTATCAAGCCTAGACTATTGGAAGAATTCCCCAATGGCTGGTGATTGATTGTAACCTATTTTTTTTTTGGGAGCTGATACTGTGCGACGTTACTGTAACGATCATGTAGTGACAATATATAAAAACTGAAAACAGTATATACAAACATATGAACGGAAAACAAACAGTATATAAAAATATATTCTATAAAACAATATATTTAAAAAAAAAATGAAAACAGTATATGCAAACATATAAACTGAAAACAAACAATATATAAAAATTCATTCAGTAAACAATATATATTTAAAAAAATGAAAACATTATATAACGTATATAAGAACGTGAGAAAATATTATATAATTTTAATCCGTCGCTACAGTACCCCGGCGTGATTTTCAATTTCCCCCTTTTTTTTAAATAAAAGAAAAACAAAAATTGCAATTTGTAGACTTTTAATTACATTTATTTATTGAGTGCTGATTCATGCAAGACAAGGATTGAAAAGATTCCAATTCGTCTAACCGTTGAAAAAAATGATGGAAATTTTTTCCTTTACATCAGATCATGTTCAAATTGGTCATTCGAATTTAATTTTATTTGAATTATTTTTAATGTATGTCATTTGTTTTTGTTTTTGTATTTGTAATATGTCATAATTCATTTAAAACAAATAATAGGATCTAAAACAAATTTTATAAAAGGATGCCATGTTTTCAAATGACTACATATCCCTCAGTCCAAATTGTGTTCTACTTTCCTATTTCTTTCAAAAGTCAAACAAATTTCAAATTGCTTTGCTTAAATGACTTTTTTTTTTAAATTTCAGGAGACGATTGCCTCACTGAGATTCTATTAAATAAAATAAAAAGTTTTGTTCGGTTACAGCAAATAATTACAATGAATAAAAAAGAATAACAAGAAAAAAAAATAAAGAAAATTTGTACTCCCTACTAGAAAATGGAGTCCGATTCTATCCCCTAACAGTATCTACTCCAGTTTGTTGTATGTTGGGTGATCTTGGAATGGCCTTCTCATATCTCATTCTAAAAGCTTTTTTGGAGCTTGTATTAAGTTTCTTATCAATCATTACCAGAATTTGTAAATTAGTTTCTTATCTTCTCATACTACTTTCCTTTTGAAAAATCCTCTCAAACAAATTAAATTAGTTTCTAATATCTCATTATAAAAGTATTTACTCAATTCCAAATATCTAATTATTTTCTACTTTCTGTCGTGTTTCTACAATTATTTTAAGACTCATAAAACTACGCATGTAACGCTTCTGTAATTTATTTTAATGAAATCTCAACGAGACATTTCGCCTCGTGAAGTTTAAAAAAAAAAAAAGAGGGCGACTCAAATTATGTATTAATTAACACTCAAAAAGCATCAAGACTCAAATAACCCTTAAAGAAAATATCTTAAACACATGAAAAATATATCTCATTAAATAAATTACTTTTGTATAATATTTACATACCATACAAACAAATTGATTATACACTATAATATGATATGATGTGATAATTATAAATATGGGGAATGATGTTTCAACCAACAAGGCTGGTCTTCAAATCAAACTTGGTGGCTCTAATAATTGATTAATAAAATTTTATCCTTTGATTAAAGCAGCCCACAACTCGTTGACCATTTTCCAAAATTCAAACTTCAATTGGCTCCTAAAACGTTTATGTCATTTTCTGCTCATCTAATATATTATTTTTTGAAAATTTTCAGAAAACCTCTAACATTTGTGAATGTCTGAAAAATTCCTGCATTTTTATATACTACATATATATATCAAAATATATTAAATATATTTATCTATCGTCTTGCAAACTTCAGTAGGTTATTTTCTCTATTTAAATATTATATCTTTGTTATTACAAACATAGAAAGATATATGATAAAATAATATACAAAATAGTATCATATATATTCAAAAATATTATACTAAATGTACATTTCCTTTCACTTTCTAAGCCTGTGGGCCAACATAGCAACATGAACCCCTGTTATTATTACTTATATTTATTTTCACATGAATTTAATAACCACATAATGTTTTTAAATGAAATGTTACTTTATAATTGGGGATTGTTATGATATGTACATGACCTTATATAAATGCAAAAAAACATAGGTAGATATATTCATTTTTTCTTTTCCTTTTTTTAATCTTCAGTCTTGATTATTTTTTTCTTAAGCTTTTCTTCCAAGTTGACCAATAGAATATTGAAAATGATAAAGAATCCCCTCCATTTGAAGTTGGTGATTAGCAAACAGCCCTTGAAAACTCCTCCTCAAATAGATCTTCATTTATGTAAATGGAGAGGATCATATAAGATTTCATACACAATGAACCCCTTGTGCAAGTCAGAGATTTTTTTGCTCATGTTTATATAATAACTGCTTAATTTGGAGTTAAAATCAAGACTGTAAAAGGATTTGCTAAATTATTCTTTAAGTAGCTGTTTATGTTGCCTATAACTTACCATATTGTATTAATCTAAATGGCTTGCTACTTAAATGGTCACAAATATGAGAAAACATAAAAGCTGGATCTGATTCAAACATACTTTATTTGAATTAATTGAGATGATCAGAAAGGGAAGTGCAAGTTGGCAATTAATTAAAAAATTAATAATTTATTAATGATTAATTAAATGAGAAGCCAAGAACCAACTGGCTTCTTTCCTTTGCATTTTTAGCTATTTATACTCCTTAAAGCCATCTCTCTTTCATCACACATTTATTTTCAATTTCTTCTTCTTCAAGATCTCATTTTTTCTTCCCCTGAGTTTCAAGAACTTCTAGATCAAATCAACCATGTCTGCTTACTGCGGTCAATATGCTGGTATAGTCTTTTTTCTTCTTCTTTTTATTGATTTTTCATATATATATATATGATCTGTTTTTTCAGAGAAGTAGCTGAATAATTTCTCTTCTTTTGGGTTGTTTTAAGATCTTTTTTTTTCTTGTGATTAGAATAATAATAAAAGTATTTTCTTGATAATCAAAAAAGGAAAGTTAGATCTAAGATAAGAAATTACTCTTCCAACACTGAAAATATCAAATTTAGTTACCTTCTGAAATTCAAAGTATAAGAAATAATGCTTTCAAATCTGCAAATATCAAAATATGTCCTTTCAATCAAAACTCAAAAGTATATCAAGATGCCCCGTTGACTAGTTAATATTCCATAGTAATATTTCTTGAAAACTAAAAACATTTTTATATTGAAATAAATTAGGATCCTTTAATTTTTTAATATTACTATTGTTTATTATTTTGGATTGAGGTGTACAACTAAGCCGCACTATTAGGGCCCAAATCTGACTTTTCCTTTTTTTTTCTCTTTTTTAAAAGAAAACAATAACAATAAATTGTCACAAAGAGGAAGGAAGTTAAAGAAACAAGGAAATTAAAGATTGGTAGATTTAATATACACCGATCAATTATCCACTTTCAAAACTAAATCATTTTCAAAGTTTTTTTTTGTGTGAAGTTATTTCAAAATTATATTTCGAACTTTTGATTGATTCCTAAAGTGGCCCAAAACAATAGGCTGATTAATAAATTTGAAAGTTCTTTTAATAAGATGTTTACTTTTTTTAGTCACTTTTTAATTTTAGAAAATTAGCAGTCTTTCGGTCAATATGCGCTGTAATGACTAAATTAAGAGACTTGAATCCTTTTGCAACTATAAATAGATGCTTGAATCCCTCACGTTATTCACACACATTATTTTCTCTTTCAATAACATCTTAATTTCATTCCTGTAATTATTCATTCTCTCAATCAAAATGTCTTCATATTGCGGGAAATATGCTGGTATTGCCAGTTTCATCTATGTCATAATTTATTTTTGTACTTTTTTCTTCTTGTTTTCTAATAACTAAACGGATTTAATGGGTTCAATTTCTCTTTGATACATGCATATATCAATTTCAGTCCTTCAATATTATTAATTATAATTTCACTTCGAATCCTTCAAATATTATAATTTCTAAACTAATATTTTGACGCATGTTGTGTAATTTTCTATTTCAGAGGAGTTGATCAAGAACGCGACCTACATCGGCTCGCCCGGCAAGGGAATTCTGGCCGCCGACGAATCAACTGGCACAATCGGCAAGAGATTCGCGAGCATCAATGTCGAAAATATTGAGGAGAACCGCCGCACGTACCGCGAGCTGCTCTTCTGCACGCCCGGCGCCCTCCAGTACCTCAGCGGCGTCATTCTTTTCGAAGAGACTTTGTTCCAAAAGACCAAAGAAGGAAAGCCGTTTGTCGAGATTCTGAAGGAGGGCGGAGTTCTTCCTGGTATTAAAGTCGATAGCGGTGTCGTCCCTCTTGCCGGTACCAACGGCGAGACGACCACTCAAGGCCATGATGATCTCGCTAAGCGGTGCAAGAAGTACTACGAGGCGGGAGCCCGTTTCGCTAAGTGGCGTGCGGTTCTGAAGATCGGCCCGACCGAGCCTTCACAGCTCTCGATCGACCAGAATGCTCAAGGTTTAGCCCGTTACGCCATCATCTGCCAGGAGAACGGTCTTGTCCCAATCGTCGAGCCTGAGATCTTAGTCGACGGATCCCACAGCATTGATGTCTGTGCTGACGTTACCGAGCGTGTACTTGCTGCCTGTTACAAGGCCCTCAACGACCAACACGTCCTTCTGGAAGGCACCCTTCTCAAGCCAAACATGGTGACTCCCGGATCCGACGCTCCCAAGGTGTCGAACGAAACCATTGCGAAGTACACCATCACCGCCCTTCAGAGGACCGTGCCGCCGGCCGTGCCGGCGATCGTTTTCCTCTCCGGCGGTCAGAGCGAGGAGGAGGCGACGCTGAACCTGAACGCCATGAACAAGTTCCAGGGGAAGAAGCCATGGTCTCTCTCCTTTTCCTTCGGACGCGCGCTCCAGCAGAGCACACTCAAGGCATGGGCCGGGAAAGAGGAGAATGTCGAGAAGGCGCGCGCGGCTCTGCTCGCAAGGTGCAAGGCCAACTCCGAGGCGACTCTCGGATCTTACACCGGCGATGCGGCTGGCGGTGAAGGCGTCTCAGAGAGCCTCCACGTTAAGGACTACAAGTATTGATTTGACTGATTTGATTTTGAATTTGGGTTTTTTTTTGTGAGTTTTTGTTTTCGGTAAGGGGAGAGTGTTTTTGTATTGGATTGTTAGTTATTGTGTTATTTATTTTTTGTGAGAATTTTATTGTTATTAATAAGGACATGACAAGTGAGGTAAGGAACTCTCTTTTGTATGACTCGATGATTATTATTGCTATTTTATTTTCAGAATTTTTTCCCCCAATTTGATATTTTCACTAGATTTAGCATTTTAAATACAATCTTTGTCATAAATGTTTGTCAAAAAAAAAAAAACAAGCCTTATGTGCATAAATGAAAAAACTTGTTCATATAATTTCTCCAGAATTTAACCTCTCCACACTAAGCTGTGTCTTTTTCACGACGATCAAAATTCAAAACATCTTCTCCAAAATCAAATTCTAGAATCGAAAAGACACATCAATCAACAAAGATGCATTTCAATCCATGCCTCCATCTCTAGCCACCCTTCTTCTTCTTCCTCCTCTTTCCTCCCTCTTTCTCCCCGTAAGAAACCCAAAACCATCTTCCACTCTCCCTCTCAAGAACCCCAAATCAGAACCCAATACCAAAACCCACAATCTCTCGCTGGAAAGAAGAGAGGTCGTGCATGTATCGAGAAATTTCAACACGGAGGTGGTGGTGGGAGAAGAAGACGATTCAGAGGAGTGCTTGAATCGGTTTAGTGCGCAAGTAAAGAGGATGGGTTTGTTGAGGGAGTGTAACAGAAGAAGATTTCATGAGAGTGCGTTGGAGAAGAGGAAGAGGAAAGCTCGTCAGGCTGCCTGGTTCCGGCGAAGAAGGAAAAGGTTCGATCTTTGATTTGATATGTTTAGATTTTTTAATTGATTTTTTCCTTTTAATTGCAGAAAAAATAGGGAATAATCCTGATTGTATCTGTTGGATTATGGGTTCTGCTGAAATTGCATTAAAATTTATTGCAAAATTGGATAAAGTAAATAAACAAACAGTTGTAGTTTGAACTTTGATCACTGATATCATTATGCTGAATTTTGTATGTAAAATGTTCTTGTACCAGTGCACCAGTACAGTGTCGAATGCTGATGTTTTATGTACATATAATGAATTGATAATATTATTTGTATTGTTATAATTATTTTTTTTAATTTTCAGGCATTTTAAGCGAAGTGATTCTTCTGAAAACAGTAAAGAGGCCTCGGTTGAAAATGATAATTGGACAAGTGATTTTTGGGCAGATGAGAATTCAGAGGGGTTAATGGAAGAAGATGAAGAGCAAGAGAAGAAAGATATGGAAGTGTGTTTGGAAGAAGATGGCCATGGCACTTGGGAGCTTTTTGATAAAATATCTCACATTTGATTTTTGAATTTGATTCATTATCTTAATGAAAAAGAAAAATCATGTGAGAAAAAATGTTATTCTTTGTGAGTTTCAGTTGTGTATAGACAGTGAAATATGTATGTATTAGTTTTATGTTCTATATTCGGCCTTAATTTTCGTACTTTAGATAAATCATATATTATATATTTTAGATTATTTTCATACTTTAGATTAAAATATGAATGTATTAGTCTCTTCTTAATTTTCATACTTTGGATTATTTTCAATTTCTATCTTGGGCCTATGTTATATACTTTAGATATATCTGATGCCACACCACAAAATCAGAAAAATTATTTTTCCGAAGATTTGAAACATAATTGAATGGGCTGGATCTAAATACGCTTCATATCAGGCTTAATGGGTTCATATTAAATTACATTTGACCGGTTTCTCTGTTCAGAAAATTAGTCACACTTGGGCTTTTGAATAGAAACATTGGACTTATATAAACATGTTTTCTTCAGAAGTGTAGAACAGCTGTTTGCCGATATAAAATATATTCAGGTATATGTTTTTGTGTATATATTATATAATACATCAATTTAGCATAGAGTATTATTACATATGAGAAATGATATATCATGTTGGACGGATGGATGGTAGACTAAGAATCAATAATTTGCAACCAAATCACCAACATTTGCTGCTAATTATTTGATAATTTATCAATAAAAAATACAAATTCTAGATTGTGGCCAGACCCGGCCCTATAACAAGCCCAACAAGACAATGGACTAGGGCAACCATTGGGTCAAAGGGCAACCATATTATATATTATGTATATAGATACTTTATACATTGTAAAACTTAGTTAAGAAAGAAGGAAAAAAATGATGTTCAGTGAAGCAGCAAGTGTGAATACATGGAAAAAAAAACTGATATACCTCCATTCAAATTTAATTGGAGATAACAAGTTTTCATGAAATATATTGTTTTATTTAGATTGGAAATGTTTGACCAAATCAAGAATGGAGACAAAAAAATAAAATAATACCCTTTCCTTACTTGCACTGCACACGCAACCTACCTAAGAGTCCAGTAAAAGAAAAAAAAAATAAAATAAAAGAGGAAGCAACGGCAAAGAATATTCAACCTTCCACTTCATACTTTTCATCCTCCAGGCTCAAGCATACAAGGTATATTGTAGATGTTAATTTATTATTTATATTATGTTTATCTATTCCATCTATGTTCTTATTGTTCTATTTTTTTTATTTTTTTTCCTAGTTTTAGTTGTAATATATTTCATTAAGTTATTTTTTTTCTTGCAAACAAGGTGTTCAACAAATTGTTCAAGAGAGAAGAATATTGAATTACGATGAAAAATGAAAAGCGGTTTCGTAAGCAGAATTCTGGATTTTATAATAGGAAAAAAAAAGCAAAAAAGATGTGAACTTGAAAAATCACTTGCCGGTTCAGTTTCTAAGCTATTTGATGCAAAGCGACAAAAAGAAAATTGTTCAAGCCTAGTTAATCAAGAAGAAACTAACAATTCGGTTGTTGATGAGGAACTTTTGGTTGAAAATGTTGTTGTAGCAAATGAAGAAAGTACAGAGGGGCACAATGAAGAAATTAGGGAAGTGCATAATGAAGAAATTACAGACAGAGGTTTGCTTAATCTTGAAAAAGATGTCGATGTAAATTATGATCCCGGTTTGTGGGGGAATATTAATGATACCAAAAGAATATTGTTGGTTAAACGAGGTCCTATTAAGATTTTGAAAGAAAATGATGTATTTCCCAAACAAGGTATTCGGGGGAGACATTTCTCTTGCAATCATTATATCCGTCATCTTCGTAATGGCGAGAAACATGAAAGAAAATGGCTTGTGTATTCAAATGAGTTGGATAAGATATTTTGTTTTTGTTGCAAATTATTCAAGGATAAACCAATGGCAACGGGTTTGGCCGAAGAGGAAATTAATGATTGGCATAATCTTCCAACAAAACTAAGAGAACACGAAAGAAATAGAGATCATATTGACAATGTTTCGAGATGGGTGGCTTTGCAAACCGGACTAGAAAAAGGAGCAACAATTGATAAAAGAATGGAGGGTTTAATTGATAAAGAGAAGGTTCGTTGGAAGATGGTACTAACTCGGATATTTGGTGTTGTTAAAACTCTAGCACGAAATAATTTGCCGTTTCGCGGAACAAATGAGAAGATTTATAAGAAAAATAATAGACTTTTTTGCCAATTTATTGAATTTATTGCAGAATTTGATTTGATTATGCAAGAGCACCTTCGGCGTATTGTTAACAAAGAGATCCAAAATCATTATCTTAGCCATAAAATTCAAAACGAAATTATAATGTTGTTGGCGAATGCAATTAAAGAAAAAAATTTGACAAAAATTGTAAAAGCAAAATATTTTTCGATTATTCTTGATTGTACTTCGGACTTAAGTCATGCAGAACAAATGTCTATTGTAATAAGGTGTGCGGATGTTGGGGATGAAAGTGAAGTCAAAGTGGAGGAGTTTTTTCTCGGATTTATAAGCGTGGATGACACATCGGGTCTTGGATTTTTCAAACGGCTTAAAGAAGCATTGCTCGGTTTTAAACTCAACATTGATGATATTAGCGGGCAAAGTTATGATAATGGTGCAAATATGAAAGGTAAACACCAAGGTGTGCAAAAGAGATTGCTTGATATAAATCCTAGAGCCTTATATATTTCATGTAGATGCCATAGTTTAAATCTTATGTTATGTGACATGGCAAAATCTTGTATAAAAGCAAAAGATTTTTTTCAATACGTGCAAAAAATTTATACTTTATTTTCAGGTTCAACCCACCGATGGGATATTCTTCGAAAATATGTGAAGGGTTTGACGCCAAAACCATTACCGGCAACTCGTTGGGAAAGTCATTTCGAAAGTGTTAGAGCCATAAGAAAGCAAGCCCCTAGTTTAAGCGATGCGTTAGTTGAAATTGCAAATACTTCTAAACATGATGATGGTGTAGATGCTAAAGGGTTGTGTTGGAATGCTTTAGAGAATTTTGAATTTTTGATTAGCTTATGTATTTGGTATAAAATCTTAGAAAAAGTTAATCAAGTTAGTAAAATTCTTCAACAAGAAGAGATGGATATTGAAGATGCGAGTACAAGAATAAAAGAATTGATTTGGTTCTTTGAAAAATTTAGAGAAACGGGTTTTGAAGACTCTATGAAGGAAGCCGAAAATCTTGCACTTGAAGTCGGTGTTGAGCCGGTATTTGAAAGAAAAAGAATTGTTCGTAGAAAGAAGCAATTTGATGAGGATGCGGAAGATGAGGCTATTGAAAGCCAATCACCAATGGATAAATTCAAAAATAATTGTTTTCTCTTTATTATGGATAAAGCTCTTGCTTCACTCAAGAAACGGTTTGAGCAATTTGAACATTATGAAGCAATATTTGGTTTTTTGTGCAATGCAAAATTCAAAAGTATTTGTGAAAATGAAATGAAAGATAATTGCATGAAGCTTCAAAACTTTTTGGAATATGAAGACCGGGGTGATATTTATGGAGATGAATTATTTCAAGAACTCAACTACCTAAAAATAATATTGCCGAAAGAAATTACGAAATCGGTTGATGTTCTTAATTTTATAAGGTCTTATTTAAAAGATGGATCTTTTCAAACCGTATGGGTGGCATATCGAATTTTATTGACTATACCCGTCACGGTTGCTTCTGCGGAAAGGAGTTTTTCTAAGTTGAATTTAATTAAAACGTACCATCGGACCACCATGTCACAAGAGAGATTAAACGGGTTGGGTATAATTTTAATTGAAAAAGAGTTTTTAGAGAAATTAAATTATGACGAGTTGACTGAAGAATTTGCTTCAAAAAATGCAAGAAGAAGTGTGTTTCTTTGAATTGTTTTTGTTGTTGAAGTAGGTACAAGTTTTTTTTGTTAGAAATAGTTGAGAAGTATGTCAAAAATGAAGTTAGTATATTGTATTATTTTGTCTTTAAAAAATATTATAAGTTATTTTGTGCTTTTTATAATTTATTTATTTTTGCATTTTTATTGTGGGGGCAATATTTAGGGCAATAGTTGATGCATATTATATATTAGGCTGGGGCAATCAAAACTACGGGGCCGGCACTGATTGTGGCATACTCTTAGGGGCGTTTGGTTCGAGCTTTTGAACATGGATGCCTTGGCATCCAATAGGAATTGATTCCATTCTCATATTTGGTTTTCATTAGGTAATAAAAATAAGAAAATTCTTGATTCCCTGGGTAATATTTGATGAGAATAGAATTACCACCAAATTTGTGGCTTTCCTCATTCCCATGAGGAGGGAATGCAAAATTAAGGAATTTTTTTTTATAAAGAATATTTCTCCCTCATTAATTAGCCGATCTAAATAGATTTTACAAATTTAGAATCTCCATAAATCAAGATTTTTTACATTCCTTGGAATATATACACCAAACCAAACATGATAATAGTACATGCTTTGGAATTAGATTCCTTGAAATAGAATTTCTTAGAATCCATGTATTCTAAGACACCCTTCAATACTCGAATCAAACACCCCTTATTTATTTAATTTGGTACTATAGAATCTTCTTTTTCCTTTTTTTTTTTTTGAAGGAGACCTGCTATAGAACCTTCAAGTCATCATTCCACATTATACCAACATGAGAGAGAACTATTCATAGCAGCCCCAACTTGATATTATTCCATTTAATATTCTTATTCCTTGTCTTAAAAGTAAAACTATTAGGATAAGTCCACACCCACTACAAAATCTAGTCCTTTTTTTAAAAAAATTGGCAACACACACCCTATAATTATTTTTAAGAAGGGTTACATTGGAACATAGCTCTAAGAGTCGACATATCACATTATTTTGTAATTTAGTACACATCACAAGAGAACAAATACCCATCCATTATTGCCACCCAATCGAAGCAAAAATTTATTCCTTCCCTCTTATCTTAGTTTTCATTATTATTCCTTAATATATTATATATCCAAAGTAAGACTCATCTCCTATTTACATCTCTAATGTTTTCTTTGAAAGGTCCTATATTTAAAGTTGATCTAGTTAAGAAAACAAAAATGTATGTAGATACTAATACTAATTACTGGCTTGTCGTTTACTGCTTCCTTCACACCAAACTATCAATGGTTCCAGTTCATGTGTTCAAATTCCATGTCTTCTCAAATCGATTTTTAAGTTAAATGTAAAGACTGAACACATGTATATTTTCTTTGAAGCTCGAACACATGTATTTAATTCATATCAACCTAGAAAGTCTTGTGTATTAAGTTGAACAGAAGCGAAATAATTTGTATTTTTTATGGCCTGAAATTATCAATCAATCACTTGACTACATAATTGGAGAGCATTATTAGCCCTCTTATGATAATGAAATTTTTGTTTCATAAACAGACTTGTAGCTCTTAACTCCGATAATGGGACTCATAAATGAAGATAAAATGATTCTGTCTCTAACTTTAAGCAAGTATATGTGACAGGTTTAATTTTCAAAGCATAATCTTTAACTGATTTTTGAAACAATAATTGACTCTTCTCCTGTCCAGAAAGGGATTGTTCCATAAAATCATCATTAATTTAACTGAATATATGTCCATTATTATAAGTCTGACATTAAAAATGATATGACATTAACCTGATTAATTACAACTTCAAACAGGATTTTTTTAGTGAAAATTTATCAGGGGAAATTTCATGTATATGTATAACCTTGCAAAATCTCAATATACCAGGTATATCCCTGCAAAATAGGAAATATCATGAGAAACAAGTACCCTATAATGCTTGTATAAGATCTAACAATACAAAATAGTGATACTCTAAAATGGTATATTGGCATTTTATTTAACAGTGGAAAAAATGTTTACATTCCAAGTTTCCAACTCTTTACTTAATTTTAGCACTACCTTTCTTTTTTCTACAAAGCAATTCCCTTTTGCTTTAACTTAACAGGAAGTCAATTTTCAAAACAGAATAAATCTTAAAACAAATATCTTTTTATAGCTTTATTTTTGTTTTCAGCATATTTCTTTATCTTTACTTTGTTTTCAGTAGATTTATTTATCTTTATTTAACCTCACAAAGATATGGATGAATTTTTAATGCATTTTGGTCCCTTTAGAAAGGGCAAAGATCCTTCTAGGTCCACATCAAGCAAGGTGTAACATCTCTATCTTCTAAGTCTCTTTTTGACATATTGATTAGAAAAACAAGAATAAAAAATTGGTTCATAAGCTATTTGGCATATTCATTCATTGACTTGTGTATGTATAACCATTCAATCTTCCAATTATGCAGTTTTCTACAATTACTGGTTATTTTTATCGCTATCTTTTTAGGATTGCAGTAGTTCATGTATTTTGAAAATAAAATCTGTATTACAAATGTAAATATCAGGTTTTGAGACCTTTCCAAAAAACAAGCAGATCAAAATCAAGAAATCATACATGAGAAAATTCAAGGTAAAAATAAAAGCAAATAAAATGAACTTACCACTGTAAAAAAGAATATTAAAGTGTTCCAAATTTTATTGTTCAACCCTTAACCTGACTCGAATGATTGAACCTATAATAAACCCTCTCATCTCTTATCTACAAAAGAATGATTTAAATCCCCTCTATTCTCTACTTACAAAAAAAAAAGTCCAATACAATCATCAAATTTCCAAAACAAATTACTATACTAAAGAATCAACTAATCAAATACCAACACCACCCCTTCTTTTCCTTCTTTCTCTTTTCCAAAATTACTCTTCATCAAATCAACACTACATCTCCTAATAAACCCAAACATCACAACTGGAGATCTCCAGTCTTTAAATCCACAAACCTCTCATCAAAACCCAATCTCTCAAACCGGTATCATTAACCTCACAAAACCGGCTCGGCCAATCAATCGGCTCGATCGGTTTGGTCCCCAAACCCGGTGCTCTATCCTTCGATCCGACATTTTCCTCATCCTTCCAATCGGCCACGTAAGTGGCCACACGGCGGTAAAACTTCTCCTTAAAAACCTCCCAAACTTGGTACTTGTAATGGTTTATCACCATCGATCCTTGACCCACGTTCACGTATCTCACACCATCTTTTAAATGGAAATGATGCACCACGTTTATTAAACTAGGGTTTAATAATTCGGGTTTGATTATCGATTTGTGCCGTTCCGGTGCGAGAACGCGACACATGTAACCTAACGTGACGAGTTTCGGCGCGGTTTTTAGGTGTGACGGACCGAAACTATGGCACGAGGTTCTTAATTCGCCGATCCAAGGCTTGTTGGTGTAGTTTTTGAGGAGGGTTTTTAGGGTTAGGGTTTCATTCGGGAAGTATAGGAACTCATCGACGTCTATGAACCCGGTCCATTCGCACTCGGATCGGGAACGTAAGGCACAATGGGCGAAACCGGCCTCTTGAGTCTTGACCCACGGCCATTGGTGGAGGGTAATTTGGTAATTTTGGTGGAATAATGAGTTGATTGTTTCTTCGATTTGGTCCTCGCTATTGTTGTCGTAAATGAACCATCGTTGGATCCCGATTTGGGAGTGGTATTTGATCCATTCGTCTAGGAATCGAGCTTGGTTGCGGACCATTGTGCAAACGCACATTAAATGCTTCTTCTTCTTTTTCTTGAATGGTTTTAGGGTTAGGGTTTCGGGCCGGGCGATTGAGGGGAGGGTGTTGGAGCCTCGGCCTCTCGTTCGGACGGAGACTAGGGGTTTAGGGTTTAGGGTTTTGTTGAAGTATCGCGTGAGGATTGTTAGAGGGGTTTTGCATCGGATGATTTCCTGCGCTGCTGAGATAACTGGAGCGGAGAGGAGGTATTTAGGGTTTGAGAAATCCCAACCGAATAGACATTCGTATCGTGAGGGCTCTGAAAGCCGTGCAGAGCGAAGATTGAAACCTTTCGCGAAAACTAGGGTTGAGTTGTCGCGAGGCTCGAATAGGGCCGTGTATGCCAAGTGGTCCCAGTTGTAGGGTTTTGTGGTGGGGTGGAGAGAGAAAGGGGCGGAGAGAGAGAGGGAGAAGCCTTGGGGGCCGATGGGGCAACGGATGAGGGAGGGAGAGAGAGAGAGGGGAGGGAGGTCGAGCTTGGAGGAGAGAGAGGAGTCGGAAGGAGGGGTGTATTGGCATTTTAGGGTTTGGTTAGGGTTTTGGTAGGGGTTTGGGATCGAGAGGAGAGAGTGGTGGTGGTTGGTGACGAGGAGGATTTGGTCGGGGAAGAGGACTGCATGGTCCACTCGGATTGGAGGGTTTTTAGGGTTTTGGGTTTGAGAGGAGGGGTTTTTAGGGTTAGGGTTTTGGCGAGAGAGAAAGGGGTCGGAGTCGGAGGAGAGAGAGTTTAGAGTGGAGGATGGCCATCCGGGGAGAAGTACCGGTTGGAAAACTACAACAAAATTAAAGGAAAAAAAAAACAAAAATTAGTTAGGATTATAAAGTGAATTAAATAATGAGTCATTTATGTTAATAAACTTAAAGATATAAAGTGGGGGAAAATGAATAATTTAATTTTAAAATGACATAAATATGTGCTGGCTTTTACTTTTTCTGATTTTTAATTGCTTGGTTCCAAAAATATAAGTGGATTGGCATAATCCAACAGATTCAGGCTTTATATTTTAAAAGGTAAATTGAACTCTACTTTTAGTAAGAAGATAAAAAAACAAATTAAAATTTTGTCTTGTTTGTTACTATTGACATACCAAACAACATTCATAGTGTAGTAATACCAACCACTAAAATTTGATTCTTTTTTCCCCACTAGAAAAGGCCAAATTTTACTGCATAATTTTTTTTCTAAATAAGTACTTGCAATAAATTAATTCACTCAGAAATACACTATCCAGACAGAAGATTTGCATTTTTAGCTACTACTAAAATCAGAAAAAATAACACCTGAATAAGACAACTCATTATTTATAAAAAAAACACTGACAAGCTAAGCAAAAATTAAAAGCGAGTAACTTTGTGTTAACACCACAATTTTTTCTTCATTTGGATAAAATAAGTAAATTGTAAAAACTAGAAAGGATCTCCAAATTTACCAATAAAACCCAAATCCCAGTTTCAGTTAAAAACGAAAATTTCAGCACAAACAAATTTCAATGTCAATCCCATTTATCCCTCTTCCCCTCAAATCAACAAATTTCAGTCAAAAATGGTCTAAATTCCACTTTCTAACCAAACAAAACTCATTCAGCACAATCAAAACAAAACCCACTACCCAAAGCTCCAACTTTCGACCACTAACAATGAAAAACTCTCAAAAAATCAAAAGAATTTACCTCCAAACAGCCTGAAGGTGGAGAACCCAACCGTGACAAACAAAGCGAAGAAAATCAGCGCAAAGAACACCGCAAAGAGCGACAAACGCGTCCCCTTCTGAACCGGGGCTCTCCTCCTCTTCTCTTTCATTTCTGCCAAAACCCAAAACTATTACTACTCAAAATCTCAACGTACTAACAATGGTAAATCCGCATCCAAAGCTTCTTCCACTCTTTACGCCGCATTTGATAGAGAGAAAGGAAAGGAAAGGAAAGGAAAGTAAAAGAGAGAGGAGTTAGATTGTAGCAATGTTAGCTGAGCATTTTTATTTTTATTTTTATTTTTCTGTTGTGTTGTTGTTTATGTGTATTTCGCTTTCGGAATTTCTGGAAAATGGTTTTTGTGGTCCAATAATAGAAATTGGATTTGGATTTGGAATTGGAATTTGGATTTGTCCTGTGTATATTATTGATTTTTGATTTAATTAATTAATCGTATAGTTTACTATAGCTGGACGGATATTAAATTGACACACTGTCAAATTATTAGAGGTGGTGGGTTTTTAATGTGTTAAACTTAAATATGAAACATCTTTTTAAGGTAAGTGGGCTTGGTACATATCTCCAGCAAAATGAGATTCATGAATTTGGAAATCTAATTTTAAAATGAGATTCATGAATTTAGAAATCTAATTTTAAAATGAGATTCATGAATTTGGAATTCTAATTTTAAAATGAGATTCATGAAATCTAATTTTAAAATGAGATTCATGAATTTCGAATTCTAATTTTGCTTAACGATCCGTCACGATAAATTCATAAATCGAATTATTCGAGTATCATAATAATTTAGAAACTGACTACTATAAATTTGAATAGTTACAATACTAAAATATACAAATATGTAACATATTTCTCTCTTTTATAACATAATATTATTCAAATAAATCTCATAATGTTGTTATTTAATAAATACAAAAAACACACTATTTTTATTAATATATTCTAATTTACATATGTGTATGATCTATATTATATAATAGAAATACTTGAACCCTTTAACCGAATAAAAATTTTATATTTATGTTAACGTTATATAGACTTATACTTAAAATACATTATTAAATGCATATATGATATAAGAACCTTTGTTAGTATTTTTGGTAGATATACATCATATCATGTTACTCTAATTTTATTCGGCACCTCCTAATTATTCCTCCGCTTTGAGCGGTGGAATAATCGCCTAGACCTGGTCTTGGTGAACCGAATGATTAATGCTGGCTGAACCATTTAAAAAGAATTAAATCTTGAACCTTCAAAAGGTAAAGTAAAAAGAATAAAGTCCATTTTGGAGGCCATTCAACGTGCCATTCATTATTTCATTGTGGTCCCTAGATTTTACTTTCAACTATCCCCCAGAACCTTTGCAAAATTGATATTTTGTATAGGCTTCTTATTTATCTAACAAACATTATAAATTTAATGATTTACCGGTAATTTATAACGTTTAAACTAGATAACAAAAATTGTATTTAGGAAGTTTATGGTACTTTCTGTTTCATAAAGATGGAAACAAATGATTAGGTTGCAGGTCAATACTGCCGTTTAAGTTAGGCCATATTGATCTGTCAAACCAAAAACATGTTCTTCTAATTACCAACAAATTTATTTTCTACCAATAAGAATTTTCATAGCAAATGTAAAATATGGAGATGATTAATCTAATCTTGAACTAAGTTCAATTAAACGAATCATGATTTTATTATAAATTAATAACAGGAAATATGAGGCTGTGACATAGTGGACTTGAAACAAAAATAGACTGACCAACTAAATTAGAGAATATTCTCCCAACTGTGAGATCTAATAACAAACTGTTAGTGCAATTATTAACTTACATTTGCATGAAAAATACAATAGTTAAAGTTACTTATTTTCATGAAATGAGTTGAATTTAGCAAAAAGTTCTGCTTCTTCAGCAGATAATTGAAGCTTGCCACATGTCAAATAGTGTCTTGCTCTAGACCTATCAATACAAAAATTATTATCAAAATACCACAAAATAAATAAATAAATAAATAAAAAGAACTTATCAAATTTACCTATCTAGAACTAAAATTGAATCAAATTTCTCCATGGGTTTGAAAAAGAAAATTTATTTGTTTTGAGTTTTTTTTGGGAAATTCTTTAAAAACCCCCTAACTTTTTTGGATATTATCAAAAACCCCCTATCTTTTTCATTTCTTCAAAAACCCCCTATAAAGCACATGGAATTTTTTTTTTAGCCCCTATGGGGTTAAGTTAAACCTTTTCCATCCATTCAATTTTTGCATTGACCAAAATACCCTCTATTTATTTTTATATTATATTTAATTCAATTAAAAAATATAACAAAAAATTAATGTTTTTCAACATAATATAAATATTATATTATATTATTTTATGCTGCATTAGTTAATTTTTTTATTATATTATATAATTTTATGTTGCATTAGTTTATTTTATAGTATTATATTACATGAAATATTTTCTCTTTTTTATTTGTATATTATAATTTTATTCTCAGTAAAATATTATTTTTTTATTATTATTTTTTATGTTTTTTAAAAAATAGTTTCTGGAAAAAAAATCAGTAAAAATTCTAAATTATTTTTTAAAAAATATTTTTTTGAATTTTTTTATAAGAATTTTTTTTCAGAATTTATTAATTTTTTTAGAATTTATTAATTAATGCATCATAAAATAATATAATATAATATTT
The DNA here is from genome assembly GCA_027726005.1 of Juncus effusus. Lineage (NCBI taxonomy): Eukaryota > Viridiplantae > Streptophyta > Magnoliopsida > Poales > Juncaceae > Juncus > Juncus effusus. The sequence continues at coordinate 8,463,330 of CM050896.1, read as the reverse complement.
ATATTATATTGAAAAATATTAGTATTTTTTATTATATTTTTAATTTAATTAAATATAGTATAAAAATAATATAAAAATAATTAATAGAGGGCATTTTGGTCAATAAAAATTAGAATGGATGGAAAATGTTTAACTTAACCCCATAGGGGGTAAAAAAAAAATTCAAGTTGATTTATAGGGGGTTTTTGAAGAAATGAAAAAGATAGGGGGTTTTTGATAAAATCCAAAAAAGTTAGGGGGTTTTTGAAGAATTTCCCTTTTTTTTTTAAATTGTGGATATTCTAGTTTTGGAAGGGTAAATTCAATATTTGCAATTTTGAGAAGGAATATCTTTTATTTGATTAAAAAATCTAACCTTCTGTTTAAGAATCTCGTTTCGGTTTCTGAGAGTCGAGAGAATTCAAGTTTCGAGATTCGGCTTATAGAAGAAATATACTCATGAAATGAAGGGCCTTTTAGTGATATTGCGAGTTTAGGGGGCACCAATGAGAAAATCGCATCATATAGACACGACTCTTTTTGCCTGCATAATAAAATAAAACTCACTTGTAAGTATTACATCACTAAATAAAATATCTCCAAAATGGCCTGAATTTATCAACAGAAACCCAACCAAAATGCACATAAATAACATACCAAATCCATTTTAATTAATAATTTTTTCAAACAAAACCAATTATTTAAAAAACAATTCAATACCTTCTTTCTGAAGAGAAACAGCTTGACCGATTTGCACTCAAGTCCCCCTCATTGACAAATTCATCATTTGCACCTCTTAAAAGTTTTCCAATTGAATTACTATCATTACTAGAAACCAAAATCTCCTTAGCCAAATCAATCGTACTTTCAAAAACCGTATTATTATTATTTTTTAAGTATAGACCGAGTCCGTGGCGAGCGTAGACCGATCCAATTTCGACTAATGTTTCATTGCATGAAATATCATTTGATTCTAATAATGATTCGTCCATTTTGTCCTACAAAAAATTTAAATACAAAATTTAGCAAAAAAACAGAAATATTACAATTCAATGAGGTATTTTAGATGGAATTTGGTGTTTAAGCCTCAAAAAGCTCAAAATAGCCAATTTAACATCAAAAAACGAAATAAATCAAATGTATTAAGATTTATTTGTAACGAAGACTAAATTGTTTTTTTTCTAATTAAGGGTATATATGGAGTTTTAACAAAAGGGGGAATAGTTTACTTACATAAATTAGTGGGTTGCAATCTGAGAATAAAATATCGGTCTCAGAAACCAAATCCGAAACCCGCGAAGTGACTTTCAGAATTTCATTTCCTTCTCTGCAATTATTTCCCACGCAATTCTTCAAATCGTTGCATTTGTCTTTTAACCTCTCCCAGGTTTCCTTCACCGACCCAATTTCACTCAAACTAATGCCACCATTATTATTATAATAATCATTATTACTGTTATTATTATAATCGTTATTATTATTGATATAATTATTTTTATTATTGAAATTCCATTCTGCGCTGCTGCATTCATCCATTACCACATTTCTCGCCTCAAATGTGTTACTAACACTCGCTTCAACATTCATATCATTATTATTATTATTCCTCTCACTTATATCAACATTTCCGTTAAAATCCTCATTTTTCAATACTATATTATTATCATTATTATTTTTTTCGACTCTACCCTCGTTAAAATTCCAATTCACAGAAACCGTGTCGCACAAAGATTCAGGCACGCATGAAATAAAAGTATCGCAAATTCTTGAAGGAGAAGAATTGGTGCAATTAAAACCAAACGGGTCATTTGCATTGTCATTCAAAAGACCCAATTGCAATTGCGTAGAATCCATTAAAGGACTATTTTGTAATAATTGAGATTCCGTGCAAATTTCTTCGTCTGAATCAGAAAATATTAATGCTCTTTTCTTTCCAGATTTATTTTTGGAAATTGGTAATGGAGTTTTTGGAGGGGAATTAAAATCGTTTAAGTAATTATCTGGATTTGGTACTGGTGATTCAGGAATTGTTTGGTTCTTTTTTAGTTTTGATTTTTTCTTAGGTTTTTTAATAGGGGATGAATTTAGATTAATTAGGTTTTGGTACTCGATTTGGAGCAAGTGGGTTTGAAATGAAGAAATGGCTTGATTTATTTCTGTATGGATTTTTTCTGAAAGGTCGCATTGGAATCCGAAATTTAAAGCTTTTGGTAAAATAGAGTGAATTGCATCAATTTCAAATGGGATATTATTAATATTCTCTTTTGTACCTGAAAAATAAAAAATATAACTCAAATTAGCAAATCTTACATTGGAAAAAATCAAATAAAAGAAATATAAGTGGTAAAAATCTGATGTGCAAATATTTATTAATCTATTTTTATCTTTACAAGAGATAAAAAAATATTTATTTTTTATAAAACTTACAATTAAATTCTCTCTTGCCTTGGCACCAAAACTGTAATAGAATTATTGACTTGCGAATATCATTTAAACATGAATTAATTGCATGCTTAATTAGAGGAATTGGAATCCCGGTTTTTTCCAAAGTACAAATCTGTCAAAAAAGAGAGTAAACTAGTCAGAATAACAACAATATGAAATAAAATCATAAATATACATTATAAAAATTATTAAATTGGTGGATTACCTTGTTTAGATACGATAATAGCTTGTCAGATGAAGGCCGATTATATTCCAAAACTAGGTGATTCAATGCTTTTGGCAATATAGGATTCTTGTCTTTAAAAAAAAGGAAATTCAGTATAGGATTATTAATTAGATATTTATTTATTTAATAAAACTTACTGTTGCTGGTAAGTACAATAGGCCATTTAGTAGTATCGGCCAGCTGGAGTATTGTTGCAATAAAACCCTTATCTTCATCGAAAACCGTGTCTACATCCTCAAATAGAACTAGGGTTTTATTCACAATTATTTTATTATTATTATTATTATTATTATTATTATTATTATTATTATTATTATTATTATTATTATTATTATTATTTATCTCATTATTATTCTCCAAACAAACAGATGTGCTTGGTAAGTTATTTCCACCCATTACTTCTTCGCGCGACCTGATTATAACAAAAAATAATAAATAATAATAATAGAATAATGAGGAATAAAATAGTATATTGAACAAAATTAAATTGAGACGAACCATTTGTCTAGACCGTGAGATTCTGTTGCCTCGCCGAATTTTTGCTTTATGTGCGCTCCGTTTCTTAAATCAGATGCACTTACCTAAAAAGGAAAGTTAGAAAAATATATAATATTTGAAACTTCACTTCAAAAAGAAAAATAATAAAATAATTTTGACATTTATCCATGTGGACCTGTATTAATATTTTTTTCATGTGCTTGCACGAAAAAGATTGTACAATTTTTTTATAAAAAAATTAATTACCTCAACTATATTAAAGCCTTGCTCTTTTGCACAAGCATAGACAGAAGCCGATTTACCACTCTGTATAATCATAAAAAAGTTACATCACTACAACTAAAAATTGGAAAAAATAGAGAGAAATTTGAAAAAAAATAGACAAAAAATAGAGATAAAAATTAAAAATAAAATAAAATGAACACTTACACCAACAGGTCCAGTAATTAAGAGCACATTTTGAAAATCATTTTCTTCTTCTTGTTCTTCACACAATTGGTCCAATTCAGACTCATTATACCAACTATTTTCACTTTCCTCAATTGAAATATCTTGTGAAAATTGGGGTTTTTTGCTTATTTTACGGCCTCTTTCGTGCCATAATTTCAGCCACTCGCTAAGGAAATTTACCGACTCAGAGTTCCCACAAACCTACATATTGTTTAAAATAATTATAAAATTAATTAATTAATTAAATTGATTATGGTATATCAAGCACACATATATATAGGGAAAAAAAGTATATTACTTGAGATGAATTTTCAGGCTGGTATTTATCTGTCCAGAGTGAAGAGTCTGTTTGATGACTGAAAAAAAAATTATTTAATATACCAGATTTTAGTTAAAATATAATAATTATAAATCCATGTTATGCAATTGATATAACTATACATTTTTATAAGATTTCTGACCTTTTATTACAAATTATATTTTCATTCGCATTTTCCAAATCATACGAAGGAATATGACAGCTGGATGGCAATGAAATCTTGCTCGAATCACAAACCTAAATTCAAATTACACAAAATTAGTAAAATATTATGCGAAAAAAAGAAGAAAATTATCAAGTGAAATTTATGTATTATAACTCACAGCATCTAAGTATGAAATTATCTCCTTTTTAGGAATTACTACTCCATCAGTCTCCAAAGTCAAAGTCAAAGGTTTGACTGTGACCAAAGAGGAAGCTTCTAGAACCGAAACAGAACTCTTTTCAAGAGCATATTTTTCTTTAAAGGCCCATTTGCCCCAATCTAGCTTAACTTCACACTGAAAAATCACATAACAAATACATTAATATTTTCGTATTTTATAAATTCTCATTATATTTAAAAAAAAAATAGAAATCGAAAATTAGTACCTTTTCAGTGTCATGAACATGAATAGGTGGGCAAAAAGAAAGGTCGTCTTTTTGAATCAAAACAGGATTTTTATTTTTTTCTTCTATTTTTGAATTTTCTGAGGTCTCAACCGTCTTTTTGGCTGAAATACGACTCGCGAAAAATGGATGGATTTGCTTTCCTTTTGACAACCTTGAGTTCTCCTGCCAGACCAAAAAAGTTATCATAAGAAAAAATTCCAAAATAACCCTACATTATGTCTAAATTGTAAAAATGTTAGTTGAAGTGAAAAAACAACTGGGTTTATTTCAGTAACTTTGACTAAAGTAGGTTTTTTTTTTGCATATTTCCATAAAAAATAATTAAAATTGGCACTAAAATCTATTTTGGTTCAGCTCAGTGCAATATATCCAAATAATAGTATATATATACCAAAATTTGATACTATTTAACTTAGCATAAATTAAAACAATAAACTTGCCTCTGCAGCGATCCTTGCCTCTGACCTTAAGTCAACAGCAACAGGCTTGTTTCTTTCTGGACTTGGTCCATCAAGCTCCTCTGTACACCAACACAGGAAAAAAAAATATCGATTTCACAATTTAATCATAAAAAATGAAACATAAATATCTAAATGACAGTTTATCCAACCCAATTTCCTAAAAGAACACATATTTTTCTAAAAAAAATAACTATTTTTCAGCTCAGTTACTGAATTTCAGACCAAAACTGAAACTTCTTGAATTAAAATGCTTGCATTATACCTGCCACAGATTCAATTGCCTTGCAGCGTTTCCTACTCGGCACGACCTTCACCCCCTTCCTCTGCTTCTTCACCGGACTCGCCTCAGGCGGCGACACTCGGCCGGCCCTCATCCGGCCAAACACACACTCGCAGACCTCACCGCAGGCACCGCAAGCCTTACTGGATCCATTTTCCAGCTTAGATCGGGTCACGGGCCCGCCCGATTCCTTCATCCGGACCTCCGATCTAGGGTTAGGGTTTGGAATGTTGGTCAATTGAGAGAGATATAGATCGAAAATTAGGGTTTGAGAGGATTACGGAGGGATGGATTTAGGGTTGGGAAATTGGGGGAAATGTTCTTCAGCATTTGAGGCGGGGAAATTGGGGAAATTGGCGCGCGCGTTCTTTCTCTGTTTTTCTGTTTTATGTTTTACCGTCTTATTTTGTTCTGGGATAGTCTTATGCATGCCCTTACAAAAAGAGAAATGTCATGTATAGTTGGGTAAATTTCACCGTAGGTCACTCAACTTTCAAAAAATAATCAAATAAGTCACTCAACTTTCAATAGTCCCCTACAAGTCACTCAACTTTAAAAAAAATATCAAATAAGTCACTGAACTTTTAATTTCCACTATAGGTCACTCAACTTTCAAAAATAACCAAAATAGGTCACCCAATTAGTTGAAAAATACAAATAAGTCATCCGATATGAGTGATCTATTTGATAATTTTTGAAAGTTGAATGACCTATTTGAACATTTTTTTGAAGTTGAGTGACCTATATGTTATAATTGAAAGTTGAGTGACTTATTTGGTCATTTTTGAAAGTTGAGTGACTTATAGGGGACAATTGAAAGTTGAGTGACCTATTTGGTCATTTTTAAAAGTTGAGTGACCTAGGGTGAAATTTACCCTGTATAGTTTAGAACTCAAGTTTATAATTCCAATTTTATAAGCATTATTTTATATACATGAAATTATGAATTTTTATTTGTGGGGTAATATCAGGTATACTCTCCCAAAAACCCAAAATATTAAATTTACCCCTCTAAAGTTGAAAATATCAAATATATCCTCTTAAACTTCACTTCTTATCAAATTTACCCATCTAAAGATTACAAAATATCAAATTTATCCAAACCGTTAGGTTTCCATTAAATTTGCCAAATTAATCATGGATCCACCTCTTCCCTTTTTTTCTCTCTCTATCAAATGCTCTTGACATTTTAATGTGTTTTTTAATTTGTAAAACTATTAAATAATATAAAGAATTATGTAAGATGACAATTGAAGCATTTAGGAATATATGTTTTGGAACTTTTAATTTTTGCTTTTTCTTCAAGAAATTTTGAAAACGGGTGTTTTTTTTGAAAGTATATTTATAAGCTCAATTGTATTTTTTGCAAATAATCAGTATAATGAGAATATTTTCAGGGTTCCCTACCAATATTAGACATTTATTTAAAAATTGAAGGAAGAAATAGAAAAGTCTAAAGGGGAAGAAGAAAGTTGAGCTTGAATCATACAGTTTCTAAGAGGGAAAAAAAACAAATACAAGTTATCTTGAAATACTCATGAAAAAGCACATTACTTTTTTTTTTTTGAAAAAACACATTACTAGAAATAAAATCAAGAAACACGGAATTATCAAACCTCTACAATGTCTCATAAATTTTAAAAATTTCAAAAGAAAGATTTGACTTAATTTAGTAGGAAGGAAATGAGGAAGAAAGAAATTTGTAAGAGGAAGAAGAGAGAGGAAGAGAATGGAGTAGTAGAAGAAGGATGGACACGAGAAGAGAAAAAGAAGACAGTGAGAAATGGGGAAGAAGGATTCGTTGTTGGAGAAGGAAGGAAGGATAGATGGGGTTCTCAGAAAAAATGAAAAAGTCAAGGGCTAGAAATGTAATTTCAAGCTTTCTCTGTTATTTTTAAACGGTAAAATTAACTATTGGTAAATTTGATATTAAACAGACTTTGCGAGGGTAAATTTGATATTTTCAGTTTTAGAGGGGTAAATTTGATATTTTGGGTTTTTGGGAGGGTATACCTGATATTACCCCTTTATTTGTTGGGCATTGGAGGTGTAGTAAATAATTATTAGTTGAAACATTTTATTCTTTGTTTTGTAAAGAAGGTTTTTTTATTATATTATACTGCAGCACATATATATGGCCCAATTTGTTGGGCTTGTTTTGGTCTAGGCCCAGTTTTAAAATGTAGAATACTTTTAGTACAGCCATGCAAAAGACATGAGAGGAAAAAATAATTGTCACAACATTTGCATTTTATGAATCTTTTTCAGTTTAAGAGTTCTATAAATACAGATGGGATTATGATACTTGATTAATCAACTCTTATAATCGTTGGATTATATATAGTTTTCCAATTTTGAACGTGAAATGTAGGATTCGAAAATGAGAGTTGGATGAAGTTGAATTCATTTTGCATGTATTGTGTTGTGAGTTCAATTTCCTCCAATATCTCATATTCGGCTCGTCTGCTCAGAATTATACATATAAAAAATATGATGTTTTGAATGTAAGATATTCTCAAAAAAAAAAAAAGATGTTTTGAATGTAAGAATTGGAGGAAATCAAATTAATACTTAAGCTACGTGAGCAGATTTTGATTTAGTTTCCTCTAATATCTTATTTTCAAATACACATCATAATTAGTTTCGAAAAATGAGAGGCAAGAGGAAATTCCAAAATCCTGATGAAAGTAGAAATCGAAAGTGAGAATTGGATGAAACTAAATCCATTTGCGATATTTATTTTGGCGATGTGGGTTTAGTTTCCTCCAATATCTCATCTTCGACTTATTTGCTAGTTTCAAGAAATATTACTCGTAAAAAATATCATAGAACAACGAGATTTATTGAAGCAAGAGAATAACCAATACTACAATTCTTTCAAAATTTTAAGCAACAAAAAGGGAACAATTATGTAACATATATTGTTTTAATTTGAATATAAAATTTATTTTGCATTTTCATGAGTTAGTTTTTTATTTTTTTTATCAGTATGTGACATTCTTTTATCATTCAATAATCAAGAATTAAAAAAAATGTCTTGTTGAATAGTAGTAATATTATGGAGCTGCTTAATATATACAATGCCAAATAGATTTTGAAAATGCAGAACATTGCTTTTGAAAAATATAGTTTAGAGCGTTAATGATATTGAATTCAAAATGAAATGAATATAATTTCTGTTGATTACTAAAAAAGAATGTTATGATTGTTGAGTTATTCGTATATCATTAATTTCTTCTGGATTAAATGTCTGTTTATATATTATGTAGAACAGTAGAAGTATATCATATGCGTATCAGTGGATGATTCTGATAAGCAGGTAACAAAGGGATCAAAAATTTCTTCCTCATTATTCATATGATTTATGAATAAGTTTTTGGAAGTTACAACAAGAGATAACGTGACGCATGAGCCGAGAACACATAATGTGAAGACGGTCGAGCTCGTAGAGGAACACATGTTGTGCCACACACAACTCTCTGCGTCTACAATATTATATTCATGTGTTAAAATTAATGCGTTGTATTTTCTTTCTTTTGTTAAAGGTTGCTCATGGCAGCCTGCTAGTGTTTTGATTTCATTTTATTTCAGAATTTATCCTATGTCAATGGACTGTAACCGGGCATTGATTAATGGAACATACGCGAGACACCCCAAACTCTTCGTATATTTAAAATGAAATTATCACTATACCCTGCAAAGTCTAGGAAATGCTTTTTATACCCCACATCTTCTATTTTTTCAAAAAAAAAAAGGAAAAAAGATTTGGACCTCCAATTTTATTTATCTTTTATTGACTCTCAATAAGATGAAAGTCCAAATTATGAGCCAGCTCTAGTGACTTCAATATATTTCAGCCTGGATTTCAACCGACCCATACTGTTGACTCCTGGACTCCCATATTTTTCAGCACAAAATTTCATAATTTTATTTTGGTTTCTATTTATACCTTTGTATTTACAACAATATACCTTAGATTCTAAACCATACAACGCCATTGAATCTTGTCTCATGTATGCGGATGATCTGCTTTTTCTAATAAACCCAAATTTCGACGACATTGCCTTAGTATCAAACATCTTGGACCACCTAGGCCGTACCACTGGACTTGTTGTAAATCCAAACAAATCGTTCGTCAGGGGATTTAACACGGATCTACAAATCGTAAATCATATAGCTCAAATTCTACAATGCTCAATCGAGAACCGGACCTTCAACTACCTTGGACTGCCGTTGTCTGACAAAAAATTAAAAAAAGAAGACTTCATTCCATTGATGGAAAAAATTGAAAATAAACTACCGGCTTGGAAAGGAAAAATAATCTCTATGGCCGGTAGGGTTGTGCTTATCAATTCCGTGCTTAACTCACTGCCAACATATTTTTTTTCTCTTTATTTAAGGTGCCTGAGTCGGTTATTAAAAGAATTGACAAAGCAAGAAGAGATTTCTTGTGGCATAGTGACTTGGCCGATCAGAGGAAAATGAAATTCTTAAATTGGGAGACTATATGTCAACCTAAGGAAATTGGGGGGCGATAGGAGTTAAGAACTTGCGTCATATGAACAATGCATTATTGGCTAAATGGGCATGAAAATTTGATGGAAACGATCAAGGATTATGGGCCAAATTGGCAAGAAACATATACGACGGAACACCGATACCCACGGAAATCGCAAATCAATCTCCTTCACCGTTGATGACAGAAGTACACTCCGTCATTGACATTTTTAACTCCTTCTCAAATTCAGTGGATGCGTAATGAACACTACCTTATTTTGGAAGCACAATTGGATTGGAGAGAGATTTCAAATCTGCTTTCCAAACCTATTCTCCTTCGTCAACGGCAAAACATAATAGTACATGACGCTTTTCTTCTCCAAGATTGGTCGGCAATATTTCATCTGCCGTTTTCAACAGCTGCACCCGCGGAATTGAATGAATTACTTAACATATGGGACAATTGGATCGCAACAATTGTGACGGGCACGGAATCGGTGGCTACCTGGACACTGCAAGCAGGAGGGAACTACACCTCTACTTCCTTCTAAAGATTGTAGCAAATAAGTCAAAGCCACAGACCCCTTACTATTACATTTGGAACCTCCACATGCCGCCTAAAATCAAAATCTTTACATGGAGATTAATCAGGAATATATTGCCCACTATAGATCAACTTCGCAAGAGAGGGTTCATCTTACCCAACATATGCTTATTGTGCAAGAATGATTCTGAGTCAGTCAATCACTTGTTCCAAGAATGCACCTTCACATCAAGAATTCTAAATTCAGTAGGAATACACGACATTGATATCATTCATACTCTTACATATGAAGGGGATATACAATTGAGACTGAAAATTGCGGCCGCAAGCTTTTGGGTTTGGAAGGAACGATGTACCAGAACATTCTCCGACGAGGCAGCAACGGAGCGAGCCCTAACAACGGCTCTGGAGAAACAATCTATAGCTGTCACTTCTATTTTCGGTTTTCTCCCTGTAGTTTTTTCATAGCCCTAATTCTACTTGGTGTAACTTTTATTTTACTTTTTCTTGTTCAATCAGCCAATTCTCTTGGCTGATTTTCTATTGTAATGAATTTTTCTAAAACTATTCTATATAAACTGATGGCACCCAGGTCCAAACCTGAGGTTTCTATGTCAAAAAAAACATCATACCTTTATATTTCCAATAATATACATTATATTCTAAACATTATACATTTCTATTCACCACAATATACCTTACATTCTAAATAAAAGAAAGTGAATAATAAAATAGTTGAAGGTATATGTCTCATTATACAGATCTAGAAAATTAGACTAATGAAGATATCTCTCCATCAAAAAAAGACAATATACTTTTATATCACAACAATATAGCTCAGATTCTAACCATTATATTTTTATATCCCAACAATATATCTTACACAAGATATTAACCGGGAGTCATAGGAGCTAGTTCACAAAATAATTAGAGGTTGAATTTCGTGGGAGTCATTTTGAAGCTCCTAATATTGTCAGCAAAATATAGGAGATCGGAAGTGCATAGAATCGAGAGCTTCGAAAAATTTTAAATGACTCCCAATTTTGTGGACACGTGGCGGATTCTTCTTGGACGGGAGCCGGGGAGCCACAATTTATGGGAGTTAATTAGTCGGATCCCAAAAAAAATATATGCAGATGTTCTTGTCCTTCATGTTGGTTGTAAGTTGTAACTCCTATTCTATAGGCTTTGTTGGATATTTTGAGATTTTGCAAGGGTATACATGAAATTATCTCTTTCTATACGGTGGGCTTTTGTAGGTGTTAGTTCAAATATTTTATTCTTTGTTTTGTTAAGAAAGTCTTCTTTTATTTTATTAGACCAGCCAATATAAGGATCAATTGGGCTTTTGTTTTGGTTGAGGCCCTTATTAAAAAAGTTAAAACATAGTACATTCATGCAAAGGCCATTGAAGGTAAAAAGAAGTCACAACATTATCATGCCCTGTGAGTCTTTTTCAGTTTAATAGTTCTATAAATATAGGAATTATGATACTTGATTTATCGACTCTTATAATCATTGGATTATATATAGTAGTTTTTCAATTTTGAACATGAAATGTAGGATTCGAAAATGAGAGTTGGAAGAAGTTGAATTCATTTTGCATATATTGTGTTGTGAGTTCAATTTCCTCCAATATATTCGGTTTATCTACTCAGATTCATATGTATAAATATGATGTTTTGAATGTGAAAATTAAAGGAAATCAAATCAGTCCTTCATATGTATAAATATGATGTTTTGAATGTGAGAATTAAAGGAAATCAAATCAGTCCTTAGTTACAACTACAAGTAGGTTTTGATTTGGTTTCCTCTAATATCTTATTTTCAACCATGCATCATCTTAATCATGGTTCCAAAAACGAGAGGCAAGAGAAAAACTCCAAATTTTCGATGAAAGTAGAAATCGAAAATGAGAATTGGATGAAACTAAATTCATTTGCGACTTTAACTTTCACGATATGAGTTTAGTTTCCTCTAATATCTCAACTTTGACTTATTTGCTGGTTTAAAGATATGTTAGTCGTAAAACTATAGTAGAGCAAAGAGATTATTGAAGCATGATAAAACAAAATACTGCAACTTCTTTTAAATTTTCAAGCAACAAAAAGGGAAAAAACAATCATGTAAAATTGTTATTTTGATTTGAATATAAAATTTAATGTGCATTTTCATGAGTTCATTCTTTTTTTTTTTTATATCTGGATATGAGAATTTTTTTATCATTCAATACTGATCAGGAATTAAAATTTCAAAATGTCTTGTGAGCTGCTTAATATATACAATGCCAAATAGATTTTGAAAATGCACACTGCTTTTGAAGAATATAGTTTAGAGAATTAATGAAATTGAATTCAAAATGAAATATAGATAATGTTGACTACTAAAAAAAGAATGTTATTATTGTTAAATTATTGTAAATCAGTATTATTCTTCTGAATTAAATGTTTGTTTACTAATACATTATGTATTAGTATATGCGTATCAGTGGATGATCTAGATAGGTAGATAACCAAGGGATTGAATTCTTATTATTCATATGATTTATGAATTAAGTTTGGGAAGGGAGAATTTGGCCATACTCTCACTAAAATAAAATAAAAATGTAGCAAAACGTTAAAACTTTTAACTTATAAGTCAAACTCTCATGAAAAAATTAGTGTTTGTGATTAGTTTTAATTAAAGTTTCATTTGGTTACATATAAGTCATCTAAACATACAAGTACGTAGTTACATATAAATTGTCAGAATATTGAATTATGACATGTTAAATTAAAAAATATATACATATTGATCATTGTTCACCGGGCCAGTCCGGTGCTATTATAGGTCCAAAGCGGTATTTATTTGAGCCATTTTCATACATAAAATTGATATTATAACAAATTAAACAAAAATAATTTGTAACATAAAAAACAACAATTACTTATTTTGAGTTAAAAAAAATTACATAATAGTATTAAATTAATTATTTATTTATGTTATAGCAAAAAAATAAATCATATTATAAAATTATTTTAGTATTTTCTAAATAAAAAAAATGAATAAAATAATAAAAATATAACATAAAAAGTGAAGTAACTTGAACATTAAGGCATACTAGAATATATATATATATATATATATATATATATATATATATATATATATATATATATATATATATATATATATATATATATAATTGGGAGGCCCTATGCCATGACTTGTCTGCCATGTCCAAGGGCCGCCCCTGATTGTTCATGCATGGATTATGGGCATTCCTCGTGTGAAAATCAGCTGGTGCTTTTTAATTATATGATTATATATGGTGATAAACAAAATTAAATTTTACAATAAGCGATTTTTTTTTATTTAGATGAAATTTCAATACTGATATATCAAATTGGGGTATATTAGGTAGGTTCATGACAATTGTGGGGATTCAAAACGCTGAGTATCATGCAAATGTCATGAAATGGAATGAGAATCTCACAACATTTTAATTAAAAAGAAAAAGAATCTCACACAATAGTTCCTTCTAGCTCGTATTTCAAATCTATATACATATATATATACTTCAAACTATAGTCTCAAATCTATATAAGTATATGCTCATTTCTTATAAAAAACAATATAAGTATATGCTCCAAACTATAGTTAACACTTGATCTTTCAAAACATCTGTAAATACCATTTGAAATATATGAAGAACTCTGAAAATGAGAGTTGGACAAAACTGAACTTTATTTGAAAATTAATGAAAGGTTCACAAGAGTTCGGTTTTCTCCAACATCTTATCTTCAACTATTCTTTAGTTGTATGATATTTCTTTCAAATAGAACAGGGGTTATGAATTGAGAATTGGAGGAACTAATCAAAATATAGACATTTAAATGTTTTGTTTTTTATTTGATTTCTTTCAATATCTTCTATTCAGTTGCTTCTTAGAGAAGTGTTAACATGAGAACAAAGAGAAAATTTTGGAGTCTCTAGTTTCTCACCTTAAAATGCTACTTTTCTTATTTATTATCACGATTTTTTTAACTCGTACTTGTACTTGTTTATGTAATTATGCTTATTTATTTTTAAATGAAGATCATGACTTAAATCCAACTTATGTTATTATGTCAAAGAGAAAGTTAATTTGAACTGATTCACAAAGTAAGTTTAAGATCCGATCACAACAGAAAAATTGTATTTGTATGGAAATGGAAATAGATAATAATTTAAATTTTCATCTTATGAACATAACCACAAAAAAGTACAATATGCAGTTAGTTATCAGGTTAATCAAATCAATTCATGTTAATTGCCCTGACGTACTCAAGCTTTGCCTCAGAAAAAAAAATTGCCCTGACGCAACTCATATTGGAAAATTTCTATTAGTTTAATTAAATATCAGACCCATATTCAAATGTTTCCAAAATTCCGTATTTGAAATTTCTCTTTGTATTAGTAACATTTAGATGTAACTTCCAAGTTTCAAGCACTACCATTTTTTGCCCGTTAATTTTTTTTTCTTAAGGAGTGTATGCGAATTGCCTCGTAATGTCATTAATATCATGAATACCCTTTTACAGTCTACTGATCATGTACAGAAGCTTTTCTTTTTAAAAAGAAAATTAACCTAAACCGAAATTAAGAAAAGACTGAAGTTTTGCCTTTTATTGGTCTCTTTTTCTGTCAACAGTTTTCTATCCAAGGATTTGCCCGAGAGGCTCCATGTTGGAAGACAATTTCTGGAGTAGTTCGCCTCCTTTGGAAGATTCGCTAGTTTCTCTCCTTCCAAATCTCACATATGCAATATAGAAACAGTAGATCCCACTATTTCTTCTTCGCCGACGGAAACTTCATGCGATTGTTTAGCCAATTATCGAGTGTTGAATCGGAGAATGATAAGTTCCCTCAATTATCTAATTGCCTCACTTTTGCCAGACTGCATCAGTGAAGCTGCAGGTTCCAAACAGGTGGCTTGCCGTTTCGTGATGATTTACACAATTAGGGAGAAGGTTTGATTTGGCCAGGTTCGCTTCTGAAAGTTATCGGCAGTTAGGAGGCGGTTTAGCAAGCAGAGCCTGTTATATTAAGAGCAATGATATTTTTTCTTGGCCAAAATTTCGTATACAATACAAATACATGATAAAAATGTATATCGAACTATATCGATACAACTAAAGAAGTAAATGATAAAAAGTATATCGATACAATAAAAGAACATACAGATATAGAATAGAAGAAATGTTGGTATATGCATTAAAATTATTACACACTAAAATAAAGCATACAGTAGAACAAAAATATCTGTAGCCATGTCTCTCTATATGCATTTTTTATTCTATATTTCAGTTTTCAATGTTACAAAGAAGAACCTGCTATTCCATTAATTTGTCATTTTTAGTCTGTTATCAAACTTGGAAGTAGTGAAAAAAATATTGACATGGAAGGAAATCAAATTTATTTAGTTCATTAAAAAAATACAAGATATTTCAGTTCTTAATTTCTAAAACCCAAAAATACTTTTCAAATATCTGTAATACGACATTCTTTAAGATCGAAGAAATTCCCAATTAGGATGATTGAGTAGTTAGAAATAAGACATTGGAGAAAATCAAATCATCTTTATATTGTTGAAAAAATGATTTGATTTTCTACAATTCTTACTTTTAAAACCCAAATTGCTTTCAAAACTTCTGCAGTTTCCCTTCACCAACAGCAGAAAGGAAGAAATTATAAATTAGGAGATTAAGCAGTCAAAAATAAGACATTGGAGGAAATCATATCATCTTTTATTTGGCAAAAAAAAATGATTTGATTTCCTACAATTCTCACTTTTAAAACCCAAATTGGATCAAAATCCTTCACCATAAGAATGAATTCTAAATTAGGTCGATTAAGTAGTCAAAAATAAGACATTGGAGGAAATCAAATCATCATTAGTTAGATTAAAAAAAAATGATTTGGTTTCCTACAATTCTCAATTTTGAAACCTTAAGATTTTTGGAACGAGAAAATCAATCAAAAGTGTTAGTTTGTAGTTTAATTTGTGAAGATAAGATGTTGGAGGAAACTGAACTCAGATTTTTTCTATCAACAAAAAAAGAGCTCAGTCTCCTGCAACTCTTACATTCACAACCCAAAATTCTAGTTAGAACATATTAGTTTGATCACTATGAATGCATATATATAGATTCGATTTACATTGAAATGAAAATGGCGTGATATTTCGAATCAGTACCAAATTATGTACCTGTGACTGGCAGGTGTCAATTTCCTGTGAAGTGAAAAATTAGCATTATTTTTTTTTTGTGAAACTGTAGAATTCTCAGGCTTTTCATATTTTTTTTGTTAGTTAAAATAGGAAAAAGAGAATATGTTGGTACAGTGGTACGGTTAGGTGAAGATATTAATCGCATTGATTATGAGATGAAAAATTGAATAATTATATAGTCAAAGGAGTCTGTCATGATTTCTATATTCTTGTAATAAAAATATTGTAAAGGGTTAAAATGAATATTTGTAGTACGGTAGTTAATGGGTGTGCCACGTAGCATTTATTGTATGGGTGAAATTATAATAGAAACTAGAGGGTATCCTCGCTCCGCTTCAGATAAAATATTTCATATAAAAAAAAATTAAGTCAATACTGTTTAAATTTTGTATCACATGTATGATAGTTCGAATTTTGTAGAGTATCTACGTTAAAAGAAATTGCATTAAAATGTTTATTGCATCTTTTTTGACATAACTTATTTTGTCGGTGGATGATGTTTCACGATCTTGATAAATTAAGGCCAATATATTTTTAAATTTTAAATTTTCCTATTTTACATTTGCACATTTTGAATTTTGTAGGGTACATATATGAAAAAAATATTTGTTCAAATATTTATTGCATTTTTCTTGAAATCACATATTTTGTGCGATCATGATATTTTGTGATCTTTTAAGAGCACAAATGAAAACGAAACTTCCGCTTCACTTCGGCTTAACCATTACATATTTATTCATATTTATGTTTTAAAACATTTTTTTTCAAAGCACTATATCGAAAATAAGAGAATCATTTAAAGATTTTTTTTTTTGTTTTATTACCCTTATCAACATCTTACATTACCTTCATGATAATGTGACAAAATTGAGTACATAGCATGATAATGTGGTAAAATATACCAAAGCGTGGACAATAAAATATCAGTGAATTCATAACAAATAACTAAAGGACAAAATAAGATACTATGTAAAATAAAATAAAAATTATTGAAAAATAAAATAAAATAATGATTTAAGTAATATAACATCTTAAAATAAAACAATACATCGTTAGCATAGTATTTGAGCACAACAAAATTAATATTCTGAATTATTTGTACTCAATAATTTGATTATTTATTTATTATTTTAGATTGAATAAAAGAAAATATTAAATGAAAACTATGAAAATATTTTGTTCAAGAAAAAAAAAAGTTGAATGAAATGTTAAAAGATAATTTAAATGGTGGGGTGAAAATACTTCCATTTAACTTTGTAGTCTAAAAATATAATCTTAAAATATGTGAAGTCTATTAAAATATTTAGTAAATTAATTTTTTTTCAGTTCACATATTGTCATTTATTTTATCATAGCTTCATCTCTTTTTTAAGAGAAATATTGGCACTGCCCCATGTTTTATATATGAGTAATCCAATGTTGTTTCACCATGTAGTTTTTGTACATTTCTCTCTCATACAATGCTTGAAATTTCTGTCAATGCTTCTTTTTTTTGCAAAGAGACCCAAATCTATTTCACTATTTTGAACTTAAATATACCAAACCATATATTCTCACATTTTGAAAGTGTATTTTTCTCAACTTTTAAAATCTTTCTTATTTTGAAGAAATTTATAAATTAAACTTGTTAGGAATTTTTTTCTTCTCCTTTTTTTATAAAATTTTTAAAACTTAAAAAAAAAATTACAAAATACTTGCTTGAATAAACTTTATAAATTACATATATCTATCAAACTTCTTTGAAACAAATTGTCGAATTCATTAATTATAAATTTTAGATAATGAAGGAAACTATATTCTATAATGCGTTGAAAAAAGGGGTTCGTTAAAACCATTCAATAACGGGTTGAAAAAAGGGGTTCATTTAATATAATATAAGGCTGTTCCACCACTAGTAATGGCGGAATAGGCTAATGGTTTTTTTTGAGTTTAACGGGTTGAAATGGGGTCCGTTTAATATAATATAAATCTGTTCCGCCACTAGTAGTGGCGGAACAAGCTAAATTTCTCTTGTTCCGCCACATGCAGTGGCGGAACAGGGTATATTTTTTTTGCGTTTTTTTAGTCAGAAAGCAAAAAATATTTTGGCATGTTCCGCCACTACTAGTGGCGGAACAAGAGAAATTTGCACCTGTCCCGCCATATGTAGTGGCGAAACAAGCTAATTCTTCAATTTTTAGGCTAATTGTCCATCCATGAGCCATGTTTAACTGTTAGTGTGGCAAAAAAATTAATTTAACATGTTCCGCCACTACTAGTGGCTGGCGGATCAAAATCTGTTCCGACATTGGGAGTGGTGGAAATGGTAGTTACTCCATTATTTTCAAAACAGTGGCAAGTATTGAATTATTTTTCAAAAAAAGGTATATAAAAACAAATCGGATAATGCGGTCGACTTTTTGGGCTATTGTATAGGCTCAGTTTCTCTCTTCGACATGAACGGCACTTGAGATAATTTCTAGCTGCTTGAATCTATTGCTATTTATCTTGAGGTTTTTTTCATAATTCCATATTTATTAAAATAAAGAGTCTGGATACAGACCACCGACTTAATAATTCCATATTACATTTAGGTATAAAATTGTCAACAATTTCAATCTTAATCCAATTATTATTTTTATTTATTTTTTATACAGGTTAATCCAGCGACAGACATGATAAAACGCGGCTCCACAGTCGAGATAACAATCTGTCTGGAGGATTTCGAAAAGCGTGAAGAATATGTAGATGAAATTCTACAAAATTAGTGGTTCGAAAATATCAGAGACAAAGAAGCGACTCTCTTGGTGATCATCACAGGTGCCAATTCGACTAATGTATCAACCCACCAAATCCAGGTCAAGCATAATAATAATAGTGCGAAAGGGAATTCGGGGTCTACTAGTAGTGCTACTAAGCTTGCATCGTATAGAAGGTTCCATCCGAATCAGAAATCTTAAAAAACAATTATTGAATTTATGGTGTATATACTGCGATAGATGAAGATAAAATAAGTAATTGAATTTGTAAGGCGGTTTGATGTTTTTTCTTTTTGAATTTTGAAAGTGTTTTAATGTTACTATTTAAGTGAGTTTTGAAGTTATTGTTTCGTTGGATTTTGTTTGTGATGTTTGGGGTAGGTTGTTTAAATCCATCTTTTATTTGATGTTATGTTGGGGTACAGATAAATTATAATTTTTCTCTTTAATAGGAACGCTTGTATTCAACGCCTTGCTCTTTGGATATGCATTATACTATCTTCTTTACGAATAGGATGAATGTTAAATGAATTTTAAAGTTAATTTTCGAATTCAATGTTGGAGATCTTGATTTTGGATATGTAGTATATTTTGACGAAATTATGCTATATTTTGATTCGGATATTAAAATGGATTTGAATTTGAAACTATGTGAAATTTATTGTGATATTTTGTTTTGTTATTAATTTCGTTTTTTTAAAATGGAAAATGAAAAAAAAAATGTAAAAAAAAAAATAATTCTGTAAGATGTTTTCAGCGGCGCTTCGCAAGAAAACCGCCGGTGATAATCACTTTCACCGGCGATTTTAGAAATAACCGACGGTGATAATACCTTTTATCAAATTTCTTACAAAGTCTTTCACCGGCGGTTTATTCTTGGGACCGCCGGTGATAATTAACACCGGCGGTACCAATACCTCCGCTGAAAAGGACAAACCCCCGGTGATGTTACTATCGATGAAAAAAAAACGTCATGACTATCTTTTTTACCGGAGGTTTTAAAGCCACCATTGAAAATGAAGGAACCGCCGGTGATAATTACCACCGGTGGTCCCGCCGGTGAAAAGTACTTTTAGCGTGGAAGCATCATTGGCGGTATATCACCGGCGGTTATCGGCGGCCAACCGCCTTACAAATTCAATTACTTATTTTATCTTCATCTATCGCAGTATATACACCATAAATTCAATAATTGTTTTTTAAGATTTCTGATTCGGATGGAACCTTCTATACGATGCAAGCTTAGTAGCACTACTAGTAGACCCCGAATTCCCTTTCGCACTATTATTATTATGCTTGACCTGGATTTGGTGGGTTGATACATTAGTCGAATTGGCGCCTGTGATGATCACCAAGAGAGTCGCTTCTTTGTCTCTGATATTTTCGAACCACCAATTTTGTAGAATTTCATCTACATATTCTTCACGCTTTTCGAAATCCTCCAGACGGATTGTTATCTCGACTGTGGAGCCGCGTTTTATCATGTCTGTCGCTGGATTAACCTGTATAAAAAATAAATAAAAATAATAATTGGATTAAGATTGAAATTGTTGACAATTTTATACCTAAATGTAATATGGAATTATTAAGTCGGTGGTCTGTATCCAGACTCTTTATTTTAATAAATATGGAATTATGAAAAAAAACCTCAAGATAAATAGCAATAGATTCAAGCAGCTAGAAATTATCTCAAGTGTCGTTCATGTCGAAGAGAGAAACTGAGCCTATACAATAGCCCAAAAAGTCGACCGCATTATCCGATTTTTTTTTATATACCTTTTTTTGAAAAATAATTCAATACTTGCCACTATTTTGAAAATAATGGAGTAACTACCATTTCCACCACTCCCAATGTCGGAACAGATTTTGATCCGCCAGCCACTAGTAGTGGCGGAACATGTTAAATTAATTTTTTTGCCACACTAACAGTTAAACATGACTCATGGATGGACAATTAGCCTAAAAATTGAATAATTAGCTTGTTTCGCCACTACATATGGCGGGACAGGTGCAAATTTCTCTTGTTCCGCCACTGGTAGTGGCGGAACATGCCAAAATATTTTTTGCTTTCTGACTGAAAAAACGCAAAAAAAATATACCCTGTTCCGCCACTGCATGTATTGCTAATATATCTTCTGTTATGCATTAATGATATTTACCCACAATAAAATAAATTCTAGCGTTAGAAGTAGGTTAAAACACAATATCTTTCAAGTTTTTTTACATGAAGTTCCGCCACAACAATATAAACAAAAACTAAAGGGATGCTCTGTTGGTCCATGTACTTTAATTGGTTACAAGTTTAGCCAATGTACTATTGATTTAAACTCTTTAGACCTTGTACTTTATAAAATTGTGCACACTTAGTCCCTCACTCAACGGAAGTAGCTGACACTGTTAGTAACCTTTCAGTCTTTAAAGCAAAAATATATTTTTTATTTTTACCAAGAAAATAAATCTACAAAAACGATAACACACACAAAAATATTTTCCATAAAGTGCAGGGACCAGAGGTCCAAAACTTTAAATCGATCGTACAGGAACTAAACTAAACTTACAACCAATTAAAGACTTAAAGTACAACAACTAACGGTCCATTTATCCCGAAACTAAAAGTACCTCCGAGGCCGGGCGTGTGTCGCTGAAACTTATAAGTCGGCGGGAACTTAATATGCGCCTCCCTCATGCCCTGGAACACTTTCCCGGCCTTCATCTCTGCTCTCAACTGATCCTTCTCTCTCAGCCAAACGAAACATATTTGTGAGACCATCTCGCGCGCCTCGTCGTAGCTGATGCTGTGGAGCCGGTAGTTGAAGTCCCCCATGAAGACCACCAAGTCGGCTTCCGAGAGTTCCGGGGTTGTCTCGTGGTGCTCCGTGTGGGCCCCGTTTGTCTGAAAATGTTTAGATTGGTTGTGAGTGTTTAAATGTTTTGAGTTTGTTGAATAATGGAAGGGATGAATGCCCCGTTGGTCCCTCTGGTTTAATTGGAATGGGATTTAGAATTTGAAGTGTTTGTTTGAACGTTTGGTCGCCGTACTTGATAGAATTGTGCAAAGTTAGGTCCTGACTCAAGGACTAAGCGTGCATGTTGTCGTAAAGTAAAGGAGTGAAAAGTTCAAATCAGTAGTATAGGGACTAAATTGCAATCCAATTGAAGTACATGGACTAACTGTGCATTTATCATAATAAAATGTAATGAGATACTTACATTTACCGTTCGATGCAATTGGACTGATGTAGCGCCAACTGTATCACACAAAAGAAAAATAATAAAATCAGAGAATTAAAATAGTAAAATAAACTATGTAAATTTAAGAGCAGTGACTTCTTATTGTTTGCAATTTCAGATAATAATATAGGGGTGTTTATATGATTTAGGCATAATGTAGGGTCTATTTCGTGAATTTCTAATCAAAATGACGAACCTTGTGCGCCATGAATTCCGACGGAAGGCCGGCTGAAGGGCAAGTTGCGATAAATGAGGTCAAAATCGGCGTTTCTTTTGTTGACCACCTCGAGATGAGCGGCGAAATGGCTGTTTACGAAACAGACCGTTCTGTCGTAAACCCTCATTCTTAAGCCTACCGCTCCCTGTTTAATAAAAAATAAAAATAAAATAAAATACAATAGAAGTATCTTTAAATAATGTTATGGTTGAAATGTGTATAGTACAAGTTGAAATTTTGATATTACGTTAATCATATTATAAGATGTTTATTTTGTGGTCAATTATGGTACAGGTAAGAAGAATAACATATAAATACATATTTTTTTTAAATAAAAGTAAAAAATTTACCTTATTACCAAGTGCACGGCCAATACCGGTTGGAATTGCGGCCGCATTGACATCACCGATATGCGGCTTATGGTTCTTCCTCGCCCCGAAAAACATCACTCAAAATCAAATTTACACACACTAAATTCATCTTAAAAAACAAAACAAAAAATATATATTTAAAAGAGAAAATATTCCTTTTCATACCAAGCACCAATGAGCAATCCGGCGAGCTGTCTCGATCCGACCCGTTGAAAAGTCATACCTTCATCTAAAGTCCTACCGATCGAGTCTAACCACCACTCACCATTCGGACTCCCCTCTAGCCCTACCTGCAAGCATCAAACCTCCATTAATCCAACACAAACACCTCACAACATTTCAAAAAAATAAAAAATATCCAACCAACTTACCGTTTCTTTCGCGGCGGAAAGAGCGAGGAAACCCGCTCCCATATCGACCTCCTGCAGCCCAACAACCACATGCCCCACATCGGAAACTATTTTGAAAGTGGTTTAATGTTACTATTTAAGTGAGTTTTGAAGTTATTGTTTCGTTGGATTTTGTTTGTGATGTTTGGGGTAGGTTGTTTAAATCCATCTTTTATTTGATGTTATGTTAGGGTACAGATAAATTATAATTTTTCTCTTTAATAGGAACGCTTGTATTCAACGCCTTGCTCTTTGGATATGCATTATACTATCTTCTTTACGAATAGGATGAATGTTAAATGAATTTTAAAGTTAATGTGAAATTTATTGTGATATTTTGTTTTGTTATTAATTTCGTTTTTTTAAATGGAAAATGAAAAAAAAATGTAAAAAAAAAAATAATTCTGTAAGAAGTTTTCACCGGCGCTTCGCAAGAAAACCGCCGGTGATAATCAGTTTCACCGGCGATTTTAGAAAAAACCGCCGGTGATAATACCTTTTATCAAATTTCTTACATAGTCTTTCACCGACGGTTTATTCTTGGGACCGCCGGTGATAATTAACACCGGCGGTACCAATACCTCCGCTGAAAAGGACAAACCCCCGGTGATGTTACTATCGATGAAAAAAAAACGACATGACTATCTTTTTTACCGGAGGTTTTAAAGCCACCATTGAAAATGAAGGAACCGCCGGTGAAAAGCACTTTTAGCGTGGAAGCATCATTGGTATCACCGGCAGTTATCGGCGGCCAACCGCCGGTGATGACTTTCACCGGCGGTTTTTTATTTTCAGTGGCGGTTTTTTGACCGCCGGTGAAAACTGAATTTCTAGTAGTGTGTGTCCCCAGTCGTGTCCTATCGTATATTGACCGTGTCTGAAAGTCAACAAATATTAAAATATTCAGGCACGCCACATGGCGTGTCTGACACGTATCGGTGCCGTGTCTGTGTCCGATACGCGTACGGCTGATTTTTTGAAGTATCCGCATAACGTAGTGAATAAATGATCAAGTAACAATATATACCATGGATTATATTTTTTTATTTGGTGTTAGATGTATAGATGTATCAGTGGGCAAAAAAGAATCACCCACGCGCGGCACGTGGGTGAAACACGTTAATGTATTACTGATCCTGCGAAACATCACAAGGTGCGAGCAATACAAAGGTATTTGAGCAATATAAAAAGCATATCAACAATACATAAAGGCATATAGTATTTCATCTATAAAAAAAAATATATCAACTATACAAAAAGACGGAAAAACTAAAATACAAAAATGAATGTGAGAGATACTAAAAAGCATATCACTAATACAAAACAAAAAGACGTATCAACAATATAAAAAATATATCATTAATGCATAACAGAAGATATATTAGCAATACATAAGGTATATCAGCAATACAAAATGCATATAACAAAATACAAAAAAACATACAGCAATAAAAAAGGCATATCATCAAGTACAAAAGGCATATCAATAACACAAAAGATTTACAGAGAAAGATAGAGTTTGAGAATAAATGATTCTTGAATTTGAAGGAGACGATAATAATTTGGGTTGTGTGTTTGACGGATCGTGTGGTTTAATTGAACCTGCGTGTTTAGAAGGTTTAACGTAGGTCGGCGCTGTTTATACATTTTGTGACGATTCTGCTCGTCACTAGATCCTGTTTTTTTTGTAGTGTCTGCTTTAATTGTTAGCATGTTGGTGATGCTTAACTGGTGTATAAGTGGATGGTGCGGATAATTTCTCTTCATTTTTATGTTGGAGAAGGAAATCTACGGAAGTTTTAGAAATTGAGTTTGAAAGTAAGAATTGCAGAAAATCAAATCATCTTTTTAAGGATATAAAGATGATTTGATTTTCTTTCAATGTCTTGTTTTTACTATCCAGTCTTCCTAATTTGGAATTTATAAATTTTGTATGCTTAAAAATGTAAAAAATACAGAAATTTTGAAGTATTTTTGGGTTTCAAAATTTTAAAACTATCCTTTTTTTAATGAACTAAAGATGAAGTGATTTCTTCTATATTCAAGTTTGAATAAGAGACTAAATGTTAGTCTAATACATTTACTTGCACAATCCAACCAATCAGGTTCACACACTAAATATATCTTAAAAAAACTTAAACTTGATTAGTGTTATTAGTTAATGCATTAGATTATGTAAGTAATTCTAATTTTCATTTACTACTTAAGATGACAGTAATAACTAGCCTCTCTTTCCTCTAATTTCATTCCGAAATGTAACACTAAAAATCTACAATTTATTGTTGATCTTGGTAATAAACCTTGAGGATTTGTAATATGAAATACAATAGAAGATTATTCCTCTCTAATTAAAAAAACTAAATATTGAATACAAATAATGAATATATATGGACAGTTATGACTGTTGAGTATCAAGTCTTTATTTGCATAAAATTAAAAAGGTTTAACTTTCTAATTGTTCGGTATTCTCTATAATAGGAATACCTTGCCGGTCGAATGATGACAACTTTTCCCGTGTTTGACCGACATTGTAGTTTCACACATTTAAAAAAAAAAAGATATTGTAGTTTCACATTGTCAAGACTAGTTTAACCACATTTATGTGTATAACTAATGTGTATAACTGTTGTGAAAGTTATCTCAAATCTCTTAACTAATGTGATATTTTTGACTTATTTAATTTCGTAATGATTTTGCCGGCTTATAATACTGTGTAGGTATCCCACAATTGTACTTTATTACCCCGGTCCTCAATATGGACCATCCATAATCTGGTAGGATGGTTATCGACTAATTGGTATTATGAAAAAATAAAAATTTATTTTGACATTCTCCAATATCTCATCACTTCTATTTTGTAGTGTTAATAACTAATAGCATTCATTTTTACAATAAAATACAGAAGTGATGCAGAAGTATATATACCAACGTTCTTTGTGTATACATGTTTCACCTATGTAGTCATGCAATTAAAGCAGTTTAGTCATGCAACAAAAATGATACCACGTGACCTGCATTTGATATGGATTTGTAAAGATATTTTATTTAGAGAAATGATCTGCACCACCTACTTGTATATCATCTAAACATCACTTACAGACAAATAATTAAACCAGCCAAATTAAATAACGCGAAACACTCAAACAGGGCCTACATTAAACCTTCTAAACACGCAGTTTCAATTTAAGCACGTAATCCGTCAAATGCAAGACCCAAATTATTATCGTCTCATTCAAATTCAAGAATCATTTATTCCCAAACTCCATCTTTATCTGTAAATCTTTTGGTGTTGCTGATATGCCTTTATATTTGATGACATGCTTTTTTGTATTATTGTATGTTTTTTGTATTTTGCTGGTATGTCTTTTGTATTGCTGACATATGTTTTGTATTGCTGATATGTCTCATGTTCTGTATTAATGATATACACTTTGTATTGTTGATATGTCCTTTTGTTATGATTAATGAAATGCCTTTTAGTACTTCTCACAATCATTTTTGTATTTTAATTTTTCTCTGTCTTTCTGTATGGCTAACATATTTTTTGTATAGATGAAATGTCTTTTTGTATTGTTGTATGTCTTTATATATTACTGATATACCTTCAGTATTGTTGATATATTTTTTATATTACTCACATACCATTTGTACTGGTCGCGCGTTGTGATGTATAGCAGGATCAGCAACACATTAACGTGTTTCACTCACGCACACGTGTGGATGATTCTTTTTTGTGGTGCATACTGCGCATATTTTTTGGATGACGTGGCGATATTTGAGTGAGTCGATGGTTTGTAAACCTACCCTAAACCTAGCCATAGTTAAACATAAGCTAAACCAAACCCTAACCAAATATGCTTAAATATTTACTAAACTCTAACCTTAGTTGTATTTGGATGTCAAGTGTTTGGAGCTTAAACAACGTGAGTGACGCCGTTGAAGTGCTTGAATCCTACCAATAGAAAATAATTTTATAGCAAAAAAATAATTAATATATACCAACCCTATATATGACAAAAAAAGAAGAAGAAGGAAATTACTCATTTTAACCAACATTCTTTCAAGTATAAGATTAGGAGAAGGCGGATCCGAAGAGCAAGGCATCGAATACAAAACATTCCTAAAAAAAATCAAGTATTTGGAGCTTAACTTTGTGGCGCCTTGAACGTGCTTAAACCCTAACTAATGAAACAAATAATTTTAGAGAAAAAAGATTAGCAACAATAACCATAAATTTGACAAATAAACAATATATTTTATGAAATTAACCATAACCCTAATCCATACAATTTGGGAGAGTTACATATAACACTAACATTATTCTACACAAATCCAACACTATTCAAAAATTAAGCATAATTGATCCAAATTTAAACTAACTCAATACTAACCACAAAATATATATTATTAGAGCAAAATTTATTTTTCTCCAACTAAAAAACAAAAAAACCCTAAAAAAAATATTAATAAAAGAAAAAAATACTCAATCACCCGTACCTTCAAAGAGGAGAAGACGAATCCGAAGAGCGAGACGTCGAGTATGGAGGGATCCTAATAAAGAGAGAAAAATCAACAATTAGGGAAAATAATATTTAAACCCTAACCCTAATCAACAATTGGTCTTATTTTGCCATAATTTCATTCAATAAAATCAAAAATCATAAAGCCTAAATTAATTTAGTCCTTCATTTTCACAATTAAAACCCTAGAAACTTTGCAATAATTAGTAATTTAATTGTCCCTCAAATAAACTAACAAATTACCTCACGTGAGAAATAATATAGCAATAATCAAAAAAAAAAAAATTAGCAACAATTAAGATATATCTTCAATTGAGCAATGACCAAACCGAGCCGAAATCGAGCGAAACAACTTCGGATTGAGTAGTATTTCAGATTGAGAGAGTGGGAGGGTGAGAGAAACGTCGATCAAGAGGAGAGAGGGGTACTGCACTAGGAGGGCGGTGGCGGGCGGGTGGAGCTTCGCTGACAATGGCGGCGGGCGGCACCTGATCTGGCCGAAGCCATTTTTTCCCTTTCTTTTTTTTCGTTTCTTTTTTTCTTTTCGTTTTTTGTTTGGAACAGAAGGGTTAAAGGGTTATGAGAGAGAGAGAGAGAGAGAGAGAGAGAGAGAGGGGGTAGATATTTGATGCTGGCCCTAAAAAAAAAATATCACCGGCGGCCCATTATAAAAATCCGCACTGATAATATTTCTATGAATATTACCGGCGGTTTAGAAAACACAACCGCCGGTGATAATTTTTTAGTTTCCCTCCTATTTCCGAAATTTTTTTAATTATCCCGCCAAATTTTATCACTGGCGGTTTAATATTTTCAACGGCGGGGCTCCCACTGAAACTGATTATCAGTAGCGGTTTTTGTGTATCACTGCCGCTGATAAGTTTTTCAGCGGCGGTACCGCCGCTGAAAATAAAACACCGCCACTGAAAAATTATTTTCTAGTAGTGACGGCTGAGAACACGGCCCAATGTTTTAAATCCCAATTTAATTTATATTTTTTGCTATAATTTCATTTTCGCTTCTTTATTTATTTATTTTGTTAAAAATCATCTTTTTTAAAGCCTAATTTTTTTGAAGTCCATTTTTTTCTTTTTTTATTAATGAAGCTAACTCATGAGAACCATAACTAAAGACGATGTCATACATCTTCTTTGTTTAAAAAATGATTTTTTTCTCATTTCTTACTCTTGTTCTTTTCTTGGCATTTTTTTTTATCATATTTGGTTATTTTTTATATTTCTAAATTTTTTAGATATATAATTAATAATATATATATATATATATATATATATATATATATATATATATATATATATATATATATATATTAGACTTATCTTGTCCAGAGATTTTTCGAACTTGCCGTATCGCTATGTCCGTATCGTATCAGATACGACACGCGTATTCGTATCGGTGCAATATAGTTTATTCATTTATCATATATTCATATACCATACTTTAAAAGTAATCATCACAAATCGTACCAAATGCAAGTTACGTGATATCATTTATATTGCATGATTTATTACTTTA
This sequence comes from Juncus effusus, assembly GCA_027726005.1. Taxonomy (NCBI): domain Eukaryota; kingdom Viridiplantae; phylum Streptophyta; class Magnoliopsida; order Poales; family Juncaceae; genus Juncus; species Juncus effusus. The sequence goes on along the minus strand of CM050896.1, from coordinate 8,433,770 downwards.
ATTTTTCTTAGCAAAAAATAGAAGATCAATGTTTTATCATTTTAAATGTATCAATTTGAAATGTGATAAGAAATATCAATTTTTACAATAGCATGATGTTGTGAGTCATAGAATTAAGGTGAAATATGTTTAATGTTTAATCACAAGCTTCATGACTCAGTCCTCAAAAAAGCACTTTATTAAACACTAGCTAGTGATATATTCATTGAAATAAAATAATAAATGCAAGAGGTGAGGCTTACAAAAAGAAGAAAAAGAAAAATCAGAGAAAAAGAACTTATTATATTCCAAAGTAGTTTTCTTTTTTTTAATAAAATAGTACATATATTTGACGGTTTGACCAATAATTTGTATGATAAATGTATAGACAAAAAATGGAAGAAATTCGTATGCCTTCACAAAGAACTTGTGATTTTTCCTTTGTCCGGTACATGATTGCCACCTTGGCCACTGCTACAACCTGAACCAAATAGAACATTGAAAAAATAAATAAATAAAAAATGAAACAAATAGATGATTAATATCACGATATTTTTCTTTCGTCCTTTTTTTTTAATAAATTGGTACGTATTTGACACTGACCAAACCTTTTGGATACTCAAAAACATGATAAATGTATATAGACAAAAAAAATGGAAACAAATTTTTTTTTTTTGAAGGAAGTGGAAACAAAAAAATTCATGTGCATTAAAAAGAAATCATATGCTTTCACAAAAAGTCATGAATTTTACGCACCACTTTCATTTGAAATGTTCTTTATAAATAGAAACCATATAAGCCTCTACTTCAAATGTACCAAAGTTTGATTGTGAAAGTAAGAATTGTTGGAAAATAAACTTTTTTTTTAATACATACATTATACGCTTAAAATAAGGAGTTTAGTTTCCAACAATATCTTATCTCGCAAGTAAAACATGTACTAATTTGCCTCATGTTCCATTTTAAGCACTTGAATTACACTTTTGAGTTTTAAAAGTAAGAATTGTAGGAAATCAAATCAATATTCAAATTTTGATGTAAATGCTGACTTGATTTCCTTCAATATCTTATTTTCAACTTCTCAAACAAACTTCATCTTTATAAAAAGAAGGCGAAAACATTACTAATAATAATGACCAAGTGTTTTTTTTTTGACATTCTGTATCTAGTTTTAAATGTTATTATGAAACGAAAAGATTTTTTTTTTAAGGTTATTTATTCTACATTCATTATTTGATGTAAATAAATATTGAACTCATGACTTGTGCCTTGTTATTTGTTTTGTACTCATCCACTAGGCCATGAGTCCATTTGCAAAAAAAAAAAAAGTTATGCTACTACTACTAATAGATGCAAAAAGAACAACCATACATTATTAGCGCATAACTAATGATAATCACATTCTTTTAATGGATAATTACAATTAATCGTCACAATAGAAGATACACTATTATTCATTTTTCACCATTCATTTCAACAAGTCATAATAATAATAATAATAATAATAATAATAAATAATAATAATAATAATAATAATAATAATAATGACCCACTTCTTTCATTTTTGACTCATCTTGAGACCCATCATTCGTGATTTATTTCCTCATCTTTTTACCATCCAAATCATGTCTTTCTCTTTTTCTGAATTTGACATGGAAACAGAAACTGATCTCTTGATTAATCTGGATCGGGGAGCTCAGCTAGATACTCAGCATTTCTTCCGAGATGGAGGCTTGGGGCGAAAAGGTCGGCCTCAAAAAGGAGATCGTTGATCTGTATGAGGCGCTGAGAGATAAATATCTCTCAGCGACGACAAGGCGTGGCGGTTAAACTCCTCTCGATCCGATTTGAATTATTTGCTCAATTGCCGTCACGTGACTAATGAAGCTGAAGGTTTGCTCGAGCAAATTGGATCATTGCCGTATGTTTGGTCGGTTCTTTAGTGATATGGATGCCATGGCGTGAACTGAAATAAAAATATAAAAATTGCCAAAACGCCCCTACATTGTTCGGATAATGGAAGGACGTTTTTTGCAATCTTGGCATAATATAGGTTTTTTTGCAATTTTCAATAATGTAAGGGTTTTTTTTTTTTTGCAATTTTGGCATAATGTACAGGCTTTTTTTGCAAATTTCTCATAAAAGTATTGATTGGGCTTTGAAACATTGATTGTTACAATGTGACCTCTTGTATATTTGCATTTCAATGATATATGCTGAACTATTATTAATGATTAATTAAATTAGTTAATATATTTTGAGCATTATTAATATAATTAATTATTGTTTAAAATAACCTATGGCATGCTCTTTTGATAAATATAACCTATGGACTATGGTATACAAAGTTAATTCGAGATGTTAGCTGTTACACCCCAAATTTCAAAATTATATTTTGGAGGGTAACAAGTAATCGATCATTACAAATATCCAATAGAATATAAAATACAAGTATTTTTACTCTTAATTTAACCTAAATATTAAATGAAGCTAGGACGCCGCTCAAATCCCGACACTTGAACCCGAAGCCTGAAAACTGAAGAAAAAGGGGAGGGATGAGTCCACCACTCAGTAAGGTCACCCGTCTCATACGCATAAAAAAAATAAACATATATTAACTTATACTAAAACATAAATTATAATAAATTAAGCTATTCGAAATCATCATTAAGTAATAAATAAAAATATATTTTTGAGCTCGTTGTTAGGTGATTGACGGCCATGAACATCGAGAGTCATGTGCGGTCACAACCTCAAGCGGTCATGGACATCGAGAGCCTGTGCGGCTATAACTTTTGCGGTTATAGATATCGAGAGTCATGTACGACATTAATTTACTCATTATTCAAAATATATAATTTATAAAAATAAAACGTATGAGAAAAATAATCCCTTACCTTAAAAGAAAAATATGACAAGACTACGTTAAAGCTCGAAAGTTTCGATCAAGATTCAAGACTCAAGACTTGTATGTACAGAAATACGAAAGGCATTTTATTTTGTCTTTGCCCAACAAATATATTTGGAAATGGATTATGGTAGGACGAAATATCATTTGTGTGTATGACTTATTTATAGGAATATAAACTTGCATGGCAAGTTAACAGAAAAAAAGTAATAGACTCATTAAACGAGGTTAAATGACATGCATGCATGATGAATTAATTAGTGAACCCGTTACTACCCATTCATGTGACCATGTCCATGACTCGGTCAAGTAACCTCTATCATATTTAAGCAATAGTTAAAAAAAATTCATTAAATGCAATCAATTGCAAATTATGTAAGGTATAAATAGCTTTCTTATTTATTATAGAAAAATCATAAAATCAACAATTTTTCTTTATAACAAATTGATATAATAAAAATTCAAAAATAAATTATCGAAATATCCTTTAATATAAAATATAAATTTATGGGTTATAACATTATCACCCTCTTAAAAAGATCGTTCTTCCCCAAACAATTGATAACATTTTTATGAAATTATTGTTTTTTTTATGCAAAAGCAAAAAGATTTTTTTTTTAAATACAGAAACAATTTCCGTTAGATTCTCGGTGAGTGAGTGGCGTTTGATTGTATCTTAAATTGTTATATTTACTTAGTAAAAAAAAAAGGTAAGGGATTTCTTTTCTCATGCGTTATATTTTGATCGATATTATTTTCTATAAATTATTATATTTTAAAAATGAGTAAATGAAAGTCGCACATGCCTCTCGATGTCCATGGCCACTAAAGAGGATAAAAGCCGCACATAGCTCTCGATGTCTATGGCCGCTAAAGGTGATGAAAGCCGCACATAGCTCTCGATGTCCATAGCCACCGATGCATCCAACAACGAGCTCAAAATATTTATTTAGTATTTATTAATGATTTTGGAAATTAGATTTTAGTACGAAATATTATGTTTTATTTTTGTAACGTATGAGACAGGTACCTTACTGAGTATTTAGGTTACTCACCCCCTCCTTTTTCAGTTTCAGGTTTCGGGTTTAATGTCTTGTAATCTAGTTGGTTAAAGTATTTACATGTGTAGCAATATGTTATGGATTCAATTCCCAACAAACGCAATATAACACATATTTAACAAAGTCTCTCAACTCAACGAGTTCAACATAAAAAAACTTCTATAGCAATGTACATCAACATTACATTCATATGCCTTCACAATGAACTCATGATATTTCTCTATGCTTGGTACATAATTGACACTTGGCAACTGGTACAACTGGTGCCTAACAGATGATTAATGTCACAAATTTTTCATTTCAAGTGTCCCTTTATAAATAGAAGCCATACAAGGACTGTTTCAAATGTACCAATGTAATGTTTGGTTATAAATTTAAGAATTGTAGGAAACTAAACTCCTGTTGAATAGAAAAAATCAAAGAGTTTAGTTTTCTCCAAATATCTTATCTTTGTAAGTTAAACTTGATATTTATTACAAATATTTTTTTTTATTTGGAGATGTTTTGGGTTTTGAAAGTAAGAATTGTAGGAAATCAAATCATTATTTGAATTCGTAGCGAATTATGATTTGATTTCCTCCAATATCTTATTTTCAACTGCTCAAACAAATTCCATCTAATAGAACAAGGTGAAAAAAGTAAATTAAAAATAGGTGTTCATTTTTTGAACATTTGGAGACATTTTGGGTTTTGAAAGTAAGAATTGTAGGAAATCAAATCATTATTTGAGTTTGTATCGAATTATGATTTGATTTTCTCCAATATCTTATTTTCGGCTGCTCGGATCTAATAGAACAAGATTGAAAAAAATTACCCTCCATTACTTTTGACTTCTCCGCATTTCTAATTAAATGCTAATCGAAAAAAAAATGTTCCAATGAAACCTTTTCGTCTCTTTTTTAAGAAAGTAAAATATTTTCATTTATACTATATATTTATACTTTAGTAACAACATAAAAGAAATTATCATAAATTATATCATAGACTCACTATATACCAATTTCTCTCTGTATTGTTCATACAAAAAGAACAAATACAACAAATATAAGTTTATTCATAGACCTATGGATATTCATATAATTGCCTGTAAGTCAAAAATTCAAAAAAATTACATATAATGAAATTTGTTTGAGAAAAAGTGACATGGTGAGGAATAAATTTCACATATTAGTTTTCATATGAGGAACAAACTGCTTAAAGATTTCAAAACTTCATCCCAAATTTAGAATTTTAATTAAAAATCAGCGTTGGAAAAGAAATACATAAGCTACTGGATGAACATTTCATTCTTGTCATAGTAATCATCTCTATCCTCAATTTAAGTTTTACAACTTAATTACTTGTGGCCTTAGTATATATAATTATAAAATAACCATTACTTCATAATAGGCTAAGCCCATTATATTTCTTTTCAGCCCAGAAAATACATAAACCACTGATAAATATATCATTTTTATCATAGTAAATCTCCAATTTTACTTATTACATATGGGCTTAGTATTAAACTGGGCTAAGCCATTTATATTTCTTTTCAGCCGAAATAACACAAGGGTTTTTCGAGCTTTTCTTCTTCTTCTTCTTCTTCTTCTCTCACACTTGTTCTCTTCTCCAAACACAAAAATGGCGTCGATTGGTAGATCAGCAGCCGCCATTAACAACGCTTTGAGGTCAGCTTCACTACGCTCGAAAGCCGCCCTTCCAAAACCATCAATTTCTCAGAAACCCTCTTTGCCTTTCACTCGCAGGTAAATTGTTATTATAATTTCATTCTAATCGTCTTTTTTTTTTTCATAGTTTGGAATGAATGTAGTAGCTTTTATCATTTCATCCTTCAATTTGTATATTCTTACCTCGTAAAGTTCTGTTATTTTATATCAGTACCATCTAGAGACCAATTTTGTAATACCCTTTTTATTTGTTAGAAAAACTTGAAAGTTTGATTTTGCCCAAAGCATAAAAAGAAAGAAAATACCCCCAAATCTAAACAATTCACCCAAATATTTCAATTGATATTATCAATTGAATGTTTCTCTACTTCAAAGATTCAATAGTTGGCATTTATTTAATTATTTATTTTATTTTATAGGTCGGTAGTTTCAGCTTTAGGTGCAGTTGAATCGTTAATGCCTTTACACAGTGCAATTGCTTCTGCTCGCCTCAAATCATTTATTGCGTCTGATTCTTCTTATTGGAGCTGTCTCTCACAAGGTTTGAATTTCTTTTTTTTCTTAATTTTATTTTATTTTCAGTAGATTTTAATTAGTCCCTTTAATTTATCAAAAAAAGAAGAGTTTTTTACACTGTGTTGTGATTTGCTGTCTTGGATTTGAACGGTAGGCTTAATTGGTCATTTCTTTTTGCTTTTTTGTGGGGTTTTTATATTTTTTTTAATGTGTCTATGGGTTTAATTTTTTTATTTTTGTGCTTTAGATTTTAATGGGAGTTTGTTAAGTACGCATTCTTTTCTATGTGTAGATGAAATCTACAATATTTTTATCTGAAATCCTAAACACCACAGAGTTCTTTTTAGTGAAATTTCTTCAGAAAAATTGTAATTATAAAAATAAACTTTGTATTGTTTTGTACTTAAAATGGGAAGTTTAAATTGAAATAATTGTGGTTTTAGGTTTAAACAAGCGCATCTGATCAGAGCTTTGAAGGCAGAGAGAGGTATTCAATATTGAGTCCTGATTAAATGCTTCAAATCCTTTTCTAATTTTATTTTATTTGAGACAATGGAATAATTTTTTACTTTTGGGGGCAATAATGTAATTTTTTCCAACTCCCATCTTAAATACTGGTTATTTTGATTTCTTCACGAATTTTCATTATGGAAAAATTATTGCAATTTATATGATTCTGAGTTGGTTTATTTGTTTCTTATGTATTGAATTAAGCAAATAAAAAGTTGATTATTTATTTTTCTATTTTTGTTAATTAATTTAGATTTCGCTCTCCCTCGGTGATGAAGATGGATGAAATGCGGAATTTTGAACCAATAAAAAATCATCTTTTCTTTTTATTTTCATGATTTTGTTGTACCTTTGAGAAAGAAATTATTCAAGAAAATTGGATAAATTAATCAATACTCAGTTGTAGGAAAGAAATTTTGATGATTGTTTGATTTAAAATAAATTGCTCTTTACTTTTGTTGAGTACTTGATTTAAACTCTTTCTTTGCTTTCAAATGGGAGTTAACATGGAATTAGAAAATAAATGCTCTTTACCTTGTTTTCTTATTTCCGCATGTTCTAACTTCTCCATTCCATTCTCTCCATTTCGTTTCATTTTTATACTCTCTTCCCTCTGCCTCTCACGATTTCTTTTTAGATCTCATTTCGTCCTATGCAACATTGCACACAAAATATTACAGTAACTTTGAAACTGTTAAAACAATATATGTATTAGGACTTAAAGATCTACACTAAGACTCAACAAATAATATATTAGAATTTAAAAATATATATTATAACTTCAAAACATATATTTATATTGAACACAATATATTGACACACAAAATGATATATAACAAGAAAATTGTCAAAAAAAAGTATATATATTAGTACTTATAAGTATATATGGATACTATAAATATAATATATCAGAACTCAAAAAGTGCATTATGAGTTGAAAATATATATTTATACCAAAAAAAATTTATAATTACCCAAAAATCTTTTTTGAACATCCAAAAAAGATTATTTAGTCATAAGTTCTAAACAAATAGAGGTCACTCATTATCGAAAATATATGTTGAGTAACCACAAAATACTAAAGGTGATTGAGCAACTAAATTATATAGAACAATGTATTAATAAAAAAGAGTATATTGGCACCAGCATCATACTTGTAGAAAAATGACGTATTAGCACTAAAGACGGTACATTGACAGCAAAGATGATTTTTTGATGATGAAAATGATGTATTTTACACTAAAACAATATATTGTAACATAAAATAATATATTAATAGCAAATTGGCATGAAAAACACATTAGTACTTAGAAATAATATCCAAAAAATAATATTCAGTCTAGATTCTTCAAATGTCATTTTTCCAAAGTGATAAGAATATAACACTTCTTAAGAACCATCCAAATAGCATATTGCACAACATACAACAAACTTAATCAAGGATGACCTGAGTTGAACCAGAAAACAATATCATACTTATACAAAAATGATATATTTGCAAAAATGGTATATCAGCTTGGATCTTAGTTCGTAAAATAATTTACGGGACCAATGAGAGTGATATTAAATGATTTGCAAATTCTTCTATAATTTTTTAGCTTTATCATTTTAGCAACATATTGTTTCTAAATTTATGAAATATGGTGAACTAGTACTATGCTGGAAAAAATACATTACGAAGCCAATACAAGGACTAAGCATTTAGATTGAATGATTGATTATCTTTACACTTCGGCCTTGTTTTTCCACAAAAAAAAAGCCTTAAGTGATTCTGCTTCTTCAGTCGCCTCTTGGAGATGGATATGCACAGATCATACCTGTTTGAAAGAAAGAAATATGCGATTTAAGCCTAAATACTATGTAATTGATTCGTGTTATTCAAATTGGTGAACTAAGCGAGTTATGCCAGTGTAAACTTATCAAAATTCAGTTGGAAGAAAAGGAAAGCCAAAGGAGAACTGAACTTAGTCTTCAAGTGTCTCTCTTTTCCTTCAATACTCAAGAGACAACTTGAGTGCGAGAGGTAAGAGCCCGAATAGAGACTGCAGCAGAGAAGTTAAACGTGGAGAGAGCTAGTGGAATTGGGAAACTTGCCCCTTATCACGGCCTTCTTTGCCGGCGATGTCCAGACTCTTGTTTTCTTTGCGCTTAGTGTTTGGACTTTCTCAAGCCATTGGATTGAGAAATTACCTGTAATTATAACCGTCCAATTTATACTTCGGGTAGCATATAATTTCTTCTCACTTCTTAAATATCAATACACCTTTCAGAATGCAACTGGAAGCCTTGCATTTTTACTGTCAAATGAGGCCTTAGATATCTAATTATTACTTGATAAATAACACTTACCTCCACTTGACGAGTTTTACTTCAAAGATAACTAGCATTTTGTCACTTTTGTGTCAATAATAAAACCTTAAACAAGCTATAGTACTAGCAACATTTATGTCAGAAATTCAGGAGCTAGATCTAACCTCGAAAAGTGAAGCTAAACTGTTTTTATTCTAACAAAACAATAATTCAGATACATTGAATATGAAATTCTTGAGAAAAAGAATGTAACAGATCTAGGGATCCAAAATTCACGTCATGCCACATGCTAGTTTTTTCACGGACCATGTATATAACAAAGGTTTTGTAAACATTATGCTAGAATCTTACAAAAGACACTTTACCCATACTTCTGTTGAATTAAAAAAAAAATCAAAAAATTTTGTAGACAAATCTGGGCCCGACCACACATCCAAATATCCTATAACTGCTCTATATAAACAGAACTTCATGATATGCCTCATACACACATTAAACTAACTTCCAAATTGCATAGATCAATTTATCTATCTCAAAACTAAGGTCTTGAAAGATGGTATACAAAGTTGAAAAGAAGAGACAAGATGCAAAAGAGAGAAAAACAAGGCAAAGAGAAGGGATAAATCTTCTTCAATGCAACAAGGGGAGAGAGTCAAAGTTCAAGAGAAGTTTCTTTAGTAATGAGAATGATGCCTCTTCCTCTGCAATTTTCATTTTGGCTTGTGTTTTTTGTTCGCCTTCTTTTCGAAACAATTCATAGATTATAAAGTTTTATGTACAATTTTCTTGTTTTTGACGGAATGAAAAGGAGTTCAAAAAAAATGATATTGTAAAAATTGTAACGGTTTTTGTTTCAATTAATTGGTTTATTTCAGCTCTATCAAAATGGATGAGTCAAAAATAAGATACTGGTGGAAATTGAACCCCTAAAAATTCAATTGAAAAGATAGGAATAATTAGGATTCAATTTCCAACAACTCTTACATTTGAATCCCAAGTATTTACTAAAATTTAAAACACAGTATAGTTTTTCTTCAATTCAAATTTCACAAGCCCTCTATTGATTCAGTATAAACTGACACGATATTTATGGCACCATAACTGTTCAATGGTAGTTCAGGTACAATACAATACAAATGGCGTGATATCCGTATTTATTTCATATCATGTGAAACTCATGAATGACACTTTAGACTTCATTACTTCATTATTTATGTTTATGGTTGAATAAAGTGGAAATAAAAACAAAATCAATTTTTTGTTGTTAGAAAAACTTTCATGCTCATTTTTGCGTGCATATATACCAATCTAAGAAGAAAAGTCTGAAATCTTTAAATTTTAATTGATTCCGAACACAATAATAAAACAAGTAAAAGAACAAAATTTTCAAGATCATAATTAACTGTAAAAACATTCCAATTTCCAAACAATTTGGTTTAAGAAAATAAATAAAGCTAAAATACCAACTAAGATACAACAGATAAATTTCCCAAAACTGCATCAAACACTCAAAATTCGGCCCAAAATTCACCCGAAAAATACAAATAAAATATAATTTAGAATAATCTAAAATAAAATCACTCGTCTGATTCAATTTTCCTCTTTTTAGAATCCTCATTTGATTCCTTCTTACTTTGTCTCGCCTCGCGCCTTTCCCTCTTCAGCCCTTTCACCTTACTTGTCATTTGCATTTTCTCAAGCTTCACAAAAAAATAAAAATAAATTATATTATTATATTCTCATCTCAACAAAAGGAATTCTTAAATTAGTTGTTTACTGTAAAAACAAAAGAAAAAAAATTAAGTTCTAAAATTAATCAAACCTCCTGATCTGGCATGTAAATTTTTCCAGTTCTGCCCTTGATTACATCACTTGACACATTCTTCATCTGCAAAATAAGTTCAATTATTAGCTTATACATATAATTACAAATCCATCACACCAGGCATGTATAATGGTAAACTTAATATTTTTCAAATTTTCAAAATAGCGAGGGGATTTAATTTCAATGTTCTCCTAAATCAAAAATTATTTTCCAAAAATAATTTCCCATATAGTAATTTTTAATTCACATTAGTAAATTCATATTAGTGAATAAAACTAAAATAAATAAACAAATAAACAAACAAATAAAAATAATAAATAAATAGTGAACAATAAATAATAAAAAATATTAACAAATAAATTTTTCTCAAAAAAAGTAAAAAAATAAAAAAATAAATAAAAGTTGCAAATAAACAAACAAAAGTAAAAAAAACAAAAAACAAATAAAAATAAAAAAATAAATGGGTAAATACAGTTAAACCTTTCCCTCTCCAAAAACCAACCACCACCATCGACAAACCCATAAATACAAACACTAAAACTCCATACCTTCTTGGCCCTGTCAGCGGACCTTCCATAAAGTACAGGGACCAGACAAAAAGTGTAAATCAACAGGGTCAGGGGACTAAACTAAACCCTTCATCATTGACCCCTCATCCCTTTTTCGAAATTAAAGCACAGGGTCAGGGGACTAAACTAAACCCTTTCATTGACCCCTCAGCCCTTTTTCGAAATTCCAGCAGGGAGGGCAAAACCGTAGTTCTACTTGTACATACATACCTTCTTGGCCCTGTGGGCGGACTTGACGGCCTCCTTCCTGAGGCCGTCGCTGGGCAGCCTGTGCCTCCTGACTATCAAATCCATGGAGGGCCCCACCTCGACCAGCTCCATGCGGGGAACTGCCGTGCCCGACCGCCGCAGCCGCAGCGCGCAGTGCTGCATCAACACCGTGCCTGGCGAGACCGCCGTGACGACGAACACGCGGTCTATTCCCGCTAAATTCAGGTTCTCCACCACCTGGTTGGATATCAGATTAATTCAAATGCACCCAGATGTTATGACAGTAATAATGATATTAATAGCAACGACATTGACACATGATGATAATAATTATACACAAATAAATAAATAATTAATAATAATAATAATAAAATAAATACTAATAATAGTAATAGTAAAAGTAATAATAAATATAACAACAATAACAAATATGTCCTCGCTAAAACCCTATATTTTCTCAAATTTATGAAAAATATACGGATATTTTTTAAATTCCTCATATCTGCTTGAATTTATTGAAAACTAACTTTTGGAATGTTCAAAAGATACCCTACTTTAAACTTTCCATTTTCTAAGAACCACTTCTATTCTCAAAAATTAAAAACACGATTTTTTTTTTCTTTTGGTATTTTAAAATTGCAACATGGAAAGTGTAAAGTAGGGCATCTTTTGAAAATTCCAGAAGCTAGGGTCTTTTCATTAATTTGAACAAATATAAGTAGCTTTTTTCATAAAAAATCCCAAATACAACAAAAAATTCCCAAAAACAAAACCAACAAAAAAACAATACTAAACAAACTACCTCGCCTCTGAAGAGATCAAGGAGGACTTCTTTCAAGTGTTTCAGCTCCTCCTGAGTCTCAAAGAGCTCTCCGATAAACGCGAAGAAGGGCTTGGAGCCGATCTTGGGGGCGAGCCGCTTCTCGAACTCGAACGATTCCATGGACCTGAATTTGTCGATTCCTAATTCAATAAGGTCGTACACGTGGTGGTCGTAGGTGCGGCCCAGGACCAGGTTGTTCGGCCTCTTCTTTGAATGCGATCCGTACTGAATGTTAAAAATAATAACATATTAAAATTAAAATTTAAGGAAGTGTGTTGAGATAGAAAATTATGTTAAAAGTATTAAATATTGAAATTATATTAAATATAATTAGTATATCATATTTGATTTTGAAAAATATATTTTGGTGATTAGGATATCTGTTGGAAGTATGTCGTACGTAAAATAACTGAAATAACGCCTCTAAACAGGTTGTTGTTATTACTAGAAATAAATTTGATAATATATTAGATGTTAATATATTGTGATTAATATGTCATTCTATAATATGTTGTGCTTAATATGTTATTTGATACCCAAAAAACAACAAGGGAAGAGTGTACTCCTTTCTTCAATAAACATGAATGTGAAAACTAAGACGCACACTATTTTCAAGGGTATTTAAGGACTTTTTTAACTTTACAAGGGATTTTTTGCAAAATTACCACAAAAAGAGAGCAATCAGTCTTGAGAGAGAAGAACTCCAAGGAAGTTTCGCCGCCGGCTTCAAAAGGGTGAATGTTATCATTTCTTTTCGAATATTTGACTGCACTGTCTCTCTTCAAATGGAAAATTTCCGTCAGCACTGAGTTTATTACTCCGCTCGTTTTTGTGCCGTGCAGAATTAGGGTTTTCTTTCCGTTCTCAACCTGAAATGATCAGAAATATGATATTTTAGTACAAGAAACTAGAAATGAAAGTGGGCTGAGAAGTATTTTTATCTGAGAGTAATAATGAAAAATAATATAAAAAGGAAATAAATGAATAAATAAAATTTGAGAAGTTATTACGAGTTTTGGAGCGCGCTTTTCAATGGCTCTCCTTGCTTTTAGGGTCTTTGGGGTTTTAATTTGCATCATTTTATCTGTTATTAGAGAAAAAAAAATGGTATTTGAATCAAATTTCAGCTTATAATTAAAAAATAGCTTGCCAAGAGAAAAAAAATCTAAGCTAGTAGTCAGTAACCCCAATTTGTTTTTTGCATTTAGATCAAAGTATGATGATTTGAATCGAATTTCTGCCGATTTTTTCGTGTGTTTAATACCGTACAGAACAGCTGAGCCTCTACACACTTTTTAATACCAAAAAAAATCAAAAAGCACTTTGAAAAGGATAAATTCACACAGAAGAAGGAGGAATGGTGTACCTTTACGATTGAACTGAGGATGATATTAATCGCTGATTGAGATACAAAGTGTACAAAGTATAGAGAGTTCTGTTCTGTTTAGGGTTTTTGAGCGGAGGCTGGCTAGGGCTTTGAGAGAGAGACACGAAGAGAAGAAAGTTTTGTTGTTCTAATATTTTAGCTTGTTTTGTTTTGTTTAGAGACTGAAGCCCAAGACTTCTAGTCTTGGCCCAAATTAATTATGTGGTGTTGTTGTTGTTATTATTATTATTATTATTATTATTATTATTAATTATAGACTGTAGAATAATTTTTATTCCCTTAACTTTCTTTTTCTAATTATTATAAATGGTAGGATCAATAAAATATTTATGTATTGTTTCAATTTTGTTTCTTCCATAGTTATGTCATAATACTTGTATAGATATATATTTATTTTTTATTCTTAACTAGGGCGACCCTTGCTCCGTTTTGGATGCGCTAAAAATAATTTTATATTTCAATACAATGACATTGTATATGATTTGTGGACTGATATGACTGAGATCTGAGAGGAAATACCGATATTTTAGAGTATCGATATTAAATTGGACTTGAAAATAATAATAAATAATAATGATAATTCTTGTTATGTGGTATAATATGAAATAATTATTACCTCGACAAAAAAGAAATAATATGAAATTGTTTAAAAAAAAAATTAATTGTCAATACCTTCATATGGCACAAATTGGGTCTATCTATCAAATCTCTTTTACATTTGGGATAATATGGGTGTACATAACAAATCTCCCATATAATTAAAACCCTCGATGTTATCAAAAATAACAATATTGCCACTCAGTTTTAAAGTACTACTCATGAACAAAATTTGAATGGCATGGGTGGTAATAATGTAAAATATAAGGGTATTTATTGAAAGGAAATTATGGCCACAAAAAATCAGAATAATAACATAGCATGTGGCGAATTGTGAATTGAATAGTATATTAAATTGAAGATGACTACACGTACATAAGTATCAAGCATGCCACAGAGAATATCGTACATAATGACACGTATCACTCATATGTTGAAAGTTCATATCTATAACTAATAAGAATATATCATGTGACAAATTGTTAATTGTGTTGTATATTCATTTGAAAATGACTCGTTTCATATACATGAGTATCAAACTTGCTACATAAGATCGTGACAAATTGTGAATCGGGTTGCATATTTATTTGAAAATGACTCGTTTCATATGCATGTGTATCCGACTTGCCACATAAGATCTCAAAAAGGGCACGTGTCACATGGGGGTGAAAGGAATATTTTTTATACTTATAGTATAAATAGTATAATATAATATACAAATTGTGAATTGGGTTGTATATTTATTTGAAAATGATTCTTTTCATATACATGTGTATCCGACTTGCCACATAAGATCCCAAAAGAGGGCATGTGTCGCATGGAGGGTGAAAGGAATTTTTTTGTACTTATAGTATAACAAATTGTGAATTGGGTTGTATATTTATTTGAAAATGACTCGTTTCATATACATGTGTATCTAATTTGCCACAGAAAATCCCAAAAAGGGACATGTGGCGCATGGGGGTGAGAGTAATATTTTTTATATCATAGTATAATAGTATAATATAATATACAAATTGTGAATTGGGTTGTATATTTATTTGAAAATGACTCGTTATACATGTGTATCCGACTTGCGACATAAGATCCCAAAAGGACACGTGTCGCATGGAGGGTGAAAGGAATTTTTTTATACTTATAGTATAACAAATTGTGAATTGGGTTGTATATTTATTTGAAAATGACTCATTTTATATATATGTGTATCTGATTTGTCACAGAAAATTCCCAAAATGGACACGTGTCGTATGGGGGTGAGAGTAGTATTTTTTATATCTATAGTATAATATAATATAATATAATATAATGGGAAGCAAAATTAGTTTCAAATTCATGTCTCTTTCAAAGTATTAAAAATTATTTAATTATTTACTCAGTTCATTGAAAATGTTGATTCCAGATATATCGGACTAAGATTATGTGATCGGAATAAAAATTATTTGTGTCTCTTTTTAAAAGATCTAAAATCTTATATAACCAACAAGTCACATCAAAATTTGATATTTTAAAAGGTATAATATTTGTTTTGAAAAAAAAAAAAATTATTAGTTTTATATGCTCTTTGGTAATTTTTGGTTATATAAACCGCTTCCTTTTCGCGGCTCTTATATAAAAGAGAAAAATAAAAATTGAGCAAGCTACTTTAAACAGCTGAAATGCAAGCGACTCAATAATAAAAGGGTTTGTGGAATAATAATTATCTATTAGAATATGTTTTAATCAAGTTCGTAATTCATCTTAAATAATAATTATAAAATCTTAAAAAAAGTAAAAAACTATTATACAGAAACATGATTCAAGGGGCGCCGTCCTGCATCTCAGTTTTTCTCAGTCAATTCAATCAATATTCAACTTCCTAAACTTTATTCAAAACAAAATAATTTCTTCAAAAAAGAAAACAAAGTTCTTCACAAATTTTGACCAAACCGAAAACTAGAAGCATCCAGATAATCAAAATAATAATTTTACTAATGCATTTTCCTAACTAGCTATCAGCATAGGGGCCTTGATGAAAAAAATACACCCTTTTATTTGATTCTTGACATCACATTATCCTTGCTGTGATGCCACGGGGCATCTCTCGCCAGCTTAACTATTATCTATCAAACAGGTACGTTTGTCTTCATTGTTTTTAGATAAAGTAGCTAATACATCACAATGTTATAGTAGCGACTCTATAACGACAGTATATAAAAATTGAAAAAGCATATATAAACATATGAACTAAAAACAAACTGTAAAAAATTCATTATATAAAACAGTATATATTAAAAAAAAAATGAAAACATTATATACAAATATATAAATTGAAAATAAACAGTATATAAAAATTCATTCGGTTAAAAAAATATAGGAACGTGAGAAAACATTATATAATTTCAATCCGTCGCTACATGATCGCTACAGTACCCCGACGTGATTTTAAATTTCCCTTTAGATATATACGATCAATGTTGCTAGATTTATTAAATATCAAGTTAAATATTTTCGTCATAATTTAAATTTGACTCTCTTTTAAAATTGATAAAGTGTTTTATAGCTTGAGGTAGCAAGGTTTAGCTACTTGTATTCATTGTTTGTTTAATTTGAAGTTAAAAAAATGACAATTCAGTGATAATATGCTAATAAGAAAAAAATGTAATAAAAACAGAAAACATTTTATGCTTATTTTCTGTTATATACTTAAACATATCTAAAACGAATGAAGTGACCAAATTGTCATTAGCCAATCCTGTATATGTCGATATAATTTCCTGATTTATTTGGAAAGAAGTATAATAAACAGAATCTAGAGCATATTCCATCTTGTTGTGCAAGGAAAAACCAGTTGTTAATTCAAAAACTGAGGTACAGCAGAACAAAACGCCAGCGACTTAATTACTTTTCTATTTGCTATTTAATTCCCTCTTTAATTCTTTATTTAAAATTTAAAATTATTAAACTCATTAACTTTTCCATTAGAATAATTGGGCTCCACATTTCAGTGACTGTTTTGATTAAATAGTTAAAAGAGCATTCTAGTCTCTATAAAAGAGAGCATAAACCCTTTCATTTCTCACAAAGCTTCTTTGTTCTTTATTCTATTCTCTGAGTCTAATCACTTTATTCTCTCTTAATTCTCGTTCTAATCCAAGATCACAATGGGTAAATTATTTGATCTCAAATACTGATATTGGATTTTTTAATTATACTTTTTAGAAATTTTTCTTTCTGATTCTGATTTTTTTTCTGCTTTTTTTTCTTCTTTATGACAGCCAAGATCAAGCTCGGTATCAACGGTATGTCTATGTCTTGTTTTATTTTTTTGAATTTCTTTCTTTTTTAGTCACTGATTTTATAATATGGAGAATTATTCAGGGTTTTAGGAGATTTATGCATAATTGCATATACACCCTTTAATTGATTTAGCACAGGAGGGTTAATTTTGTGTATGTACCAATAAAAAAAGCTTTCTAGATCATAAATGAAAGAATTATTTTTTGATCATTTGATCAAAATTGATATTTACGCATGAAAAACATTGAATTTTAGAAGATCAGATAGTTCAAATCACTCTAAGTTTATATGTTATAACTAATAGTGTAATTTGCATAAAATATTTTTAGGATTTGGAAGAATTGGCCGTTTGGTTGCAAGAGTCGCCCTTCAGAGTGACGATGTTGAGCTTGTTGCAATTAATGATCCGTTCATTACCACTGATTACATGGTAATTAATAATTGAATGTTATTATTATAATATCACTGCAAAATATAAGGGAAAATTTATATATCTTATATTTCACTTAAACCCCCACAATGTTAGAAATTTCATAGATATATTCTCTCTCTATATACATTTTTAACGAAGTTAGTCAAGGAATGTTATATATGCAAATTTCCTGATTGCTCATTTTAAGAGGGTATGTGTGAAATTTTGTTGTTTTGAACGGTCACTTATTATTTACTCAAGTTCTTAATTAATTAATTAATTTGATTGGTTAAATTTATAGACATATATGTTCAAATATGACACGGTTCATGGACAATGGAGGCATAGCGATGTGACAGTTAAGGACTCCAAAACCCTAGTCTTTGGGAAGCAAGAAGTCACTGTTTTTGGCATGAGGTAATAAACCCTAATTTCATTTATTTTCATAATTCTTGTTTGTGTTTATTCGCATAATTTAGGTAAAATTGAGTCTAAAATGTGTTTCGTATTTTGACACTAAATTGAGTTCTTAGAGACTCAATTCGCAATTTAGTGTTACATAATGCTTAATTTGTGCACTGATTATTAATCTTTGACATTAGCCCCAAAACAAAAATCTTTTTGACTTATGTTTTTTTATTATTTTGAGAGCATATTTTGACAAATTTATTATTACAGAAATCCCGAAGAGATTCCGTGGAGCCAGACTGGAGCTGAATACGTCGTAGAATCAACCGGCGTTTTTACCGACAAGGCCAAAGCTGCCGCTCACTTAAAGGCATCCATTAATCTAATTAAAACACAAAAACACATTGTACTCTTTTACAATATTGATTCTAGGGTTATATTTGCGTAATTCCAGGGCGGGGCGAAAAAGGTGATTATTTCCGCGCCGAGCAAAGACGCACCAATGTTTGTGGTTGGAGTAAATGAAAATGAATATAAACCGGATGTTGATATAGTTTCGAACGCCAGCTGTACTACCAACTGCCTAGCCCCACTCGCAAAGGTCTGTCAATTTACCGTTTTACCCCTCAGCTTTATCAAAAGATGGTGTATAATTGTGTGTGGTGTGGCAGGTTATTAATGATAAGTTTGGG
Source organism: Juncus effusus (assembly GCA_027726005.1). Lineage (NCBI taxonomy): Eukaryota > Viridiplantae > Streptophyta > Magnoliopsida > Poales > Juncaceae > Juncus > Juncus effusus. Next base: position 8,414,620 of record CM050896.1, on the reverse strand, counting down.
ATTGTTGAGGGCTTGATGACCACTGTTCACGCAATTACCGGTATTTAATTAACTTTATTTTATTTTTGTACCTATTATGTACAAATAAATTATTATGAACAAATAACTTAAGTACGATACGCATTATTTTTTTTATTATTACTATTTTACAGCCACTCAAAAGACGGTAGACGGACCGTCAAGCAAGGACTGGAGAGGCGGGCGTGCGGCCAGCTTCAACATTATTCCTAGCAGCACTGGCGCCGCCAAGGTACTTTATTATAACATAACATAATTTCGAAATATAATAATATAACATGATATAATATGAATTAAATGTGTTGGTTAGGCAGTGGGAAAAGTGCTGCCATCTCTGAATGGAAAGTTGACCGGCATGTCTTTCCGCGTGCCCACTGTTGATGTGTCCGTCGTGGATCTGACCGTCAGGCTTGAGAAGCCCGCTAGTTACGATCAAATCAAAGCAGCTATCAAGTAATTAATTGTTTGTTTATTTTTTTGTTGTTATTATTATTATTAAAGTCGTATTTAAGTTTTATTCATAAAAAATATTAAAATATCATGGATAAGAATTATGTCGTGGTTCGTTTCGTTTGGCTATCTGATACATTTCATGTTTCATATGGGTGTTCATGATATTTTATTCCCTTATGCGAGGGTATATTTACTTTTTGCGATTTTATAAGGGTTAAAAGTGGAATAATGCCTATTATTAATGAAATAATTTATAAATGAACAGGGAGGAGTCGGAAGGGAAGATGAAGGGAATATTGGGATATGTTGAGGGGGATTTAGTTTCCACCGACTTTGTTGGAGACAGCAGGTTTGGCTTTTTATTTATTACGACTTTAGCCTTCTTTTTTATTTATTAAAGGGAACCTTGATTTAATGCTTATTTTGAGTTAAGTAGGGTTAAGCCCTGGCATGCTCACTGTTCTTGAAAAAAAACTGGGCTTTCTGGAATAATGGATCTGATTGTTGGAATTAGCCCAATTTTAGAGGGAGAAAACCACTGTAAATAGCCCAATTCTGGAAAGAGAAAATCCCTTGAATTAACCCAGTTCTAGAATGAGAACTCCATCATATGAATGCTTTTGATTCGTGAATTTTTGTATTATAATCCTAAAGTCGGCATAAAAAAGCCCATGTACACATATGCAAAATATCTAATTTATCTTTGAATTATTATTGTCTTAATTAGGTCAAGCATTTTTGACGCAAAGGCCGGAATTGCGTTGAACGATAGTTTTGTTAAGCTAGTCTCTTGGTATGACAATGAATGGGGCTACAGGTAATTATTATTCTTTTAATTTTTCATATTATTTTGATATTTATTTAGCAGGGTACAAATGAAATTGCACCTACACTTTCCATTATATGATTTATTTATTTTTTCCTCCTTTCACATTTCAATTTTCTAACTTCATCTTTTTTTTATTGCAGCAACCGCGTTGTTGATTTGGTCCGCCACATGCACTCTGTCGCATAAAAGAGTTTCATACCGCGATTTCCCCACTTTTGAAGGTCGTTTGTGTGATTATGCCAATAATAATATGTAGTAAATTAATTATGTATCTTGGCCTATCATGTCTTCCCATGACTTCTTGTTTGGTTTCTCGTAGAACCAATATGAATGCTTGAGTTGCAATAATGATAATAATAGAACCAATATGAATGCTTGAGTTGCAATAATAATATCAATGCTTATTTAAATATTGCGTGTTTAAATCCGAATAGCATGTAAAAAAAGATTATATAGTTTGAAAAATCTACACTCAATCCTTTTCTGATATGCCTTTCAAAGATTCTTTTGCTTAATTTCAAGTCTATTAGGGTTTACTTTGACTCTGCCAACTAAGGACGAAAAAATTTAATGCAGAATAGTTTAATGTAAAAGAAGTTAACAAGAACCTTACAAAATAGTTAGTGGATGAAAGTAACAGGGCAATTACGAGATGGAACAGTAGCCAATGAGAAGTTGCCACGACAGCTAAATAACAGATGTGTCACATTCTCATTGGTCATGTAAGAAATTCCTCTAAACATCCAAACGTACCGTACTTATTGGTATAATCGTATAAGAGCTTTTTGACTTGACTTTGTTGTTTATTCTCAAGAGAGTTTCCATGTTCATTCCGTTTGGGTTAATCCATCCATACAAACTTTGATGAATTAAAATTGAATTAAATGAATTACTCGGTTTAAAACGAAATTAGATGTTACTCATAAGTAAAATGAAAATCATACCTTCAGATTTCCCATCATGAGACTTGATGTTGCACGAAATTTAGGATTTCTCATCGTGCAGAATGATTTTTATAGACAATTAACAATATATAAAATTAAAAAGCAATATATATGATTCACGTTGTGTAAAAAGTATACAGAGGACTTTTTGGCGTGCTCTAGCCCGTCTTTCAAATTTCTCATCATTCTTTATATGCTGATGTACTACACAGCTCATCGATTTGTACAGAATTTCTTCAAAATACTTCTCAATTCTGATGCATGCTTTGACTTATGTGGTTAAAAGTCCAATTATTCTTTTCTTTTTATTTCTAAGAATTGACATCTATATATATATATATATATATATATATATTCCTTAATATGAGACACTCATAGATTCAACTACAGTGGAATATTCGCCCTGAATTTTATTTACATAACAAATCTTCGATTGTCTATTTGAAAGATCTTGTCTTGTTTTCATAGAAATAGTTTCACAGGTCGTAGTAGTAATTAGACTTAACTTAATTCGGTACTTATTTGGTAACTTTAGCTTACTGACCGATCCATATTGCTGATTTGATATCCCATTCAAATGTAGCTCATCGCGAGGATGTTAGACATTATTCGAATCATGATAAGTTTTTTGTTTTATGAATATTACAACAAAATGCTTAGACGGTACGAATTCTTTTTAATATATAAAGCTTATAATTTGAGAGATTGTTGATATGTGTACTCTTTAAAATTATTAAGTATCTTTAATTTGTATTCATATGTATTTTTATTTGATATTTTTTTGAATTAAAATTATGAAAAGATAATATTTTTATTAATTTTCTTTCAGAAAAGAAATATTTTCCAAAAATATATTGAAAACATTATTTCCTAAAAGAAATAGTCTCCCAATTTTTTTTAAAAAAATATTTCAAAAAATATTTTTATGAAAAATATATTTCGAAAAGTATTTTTACTAAAAAATATTTTACAAAAAGTATTTTTATGAAAAAAAAATCAAAACTTCTTTTATGCAACCTTTTTAAAGAATAGTTTATTGAAATATTTTTTTACAAAAATAATTTTCTCAAACAAACACACTATTCAATTTTTTAAAAATATTTTTTTAATGATTAAACTACCAAGACTAACGGTGTTAACTTCAATCTAAGGTAGGATTTATTGCAATTAAGTAATAACGGAGTAGCTTTTTTGCAATTTAAGCATAATGTAGGATTTTTTTTTTCAAATTTTCATTTTTTTTTAAACTGGGGTGCCAATAATTATTCGGGAACCAAAATATAATGGGCCGGCTGGGCAAAGATTTCATGAAAACCATATAAAATTTTATATTTAGTAATTAACATATAAGAAACATAGTAAAACTTGCATATCACAACATAATTTCTTAAGGATGATTTTATCCATGCAAGAATTAGTAGTATCCTATATTGCAAGATATAGAATTATCATAATGTCCTACAAAATTGTAATGGACATTATAAAAATGTAAATGAGCAAATTGAGTCTTATCTTATATTTGTTATTATATTTATAAAGAAAATACAATTTTTTATTTCTAATTTGCATCAATTAATTTACATTTCTTTATTATTATGTTACATCATTTTAATAATTTAATTATACATTTTTTTGGAAAAAGAATATAATAAATATTTTATTTCAAGAAGTACACTCAAAATCAATGCAACTATAAATTAACTAAGATATATTATTTTTTTGATATCATAAAGATTGTTTATGTTTATTTAGTAATAAAGTTATGTATTTCTTTTCTAAAGTATTAATATTTTATGACTAAATTTTATATGTTGAGTGTAAATTTGAAAATTAACTCAAATTTGGCTTACCCCTTTTCATTGTCAAATTTATCGAGTTTGAAAGAAAAGTGTCATGATTGTTTGATTATAGTTTGATACTAGCATCATAGTATATTATTATTATTCTTAATTAGGCCAAAATTATATTATAATAAGAAAGCTGATACTGCGCGACGGGTATTGTAGCAACCCTGTAGTGTGATAAAAACTATATAAACTGAAAACAAATAGTATATAAAAATCCATTTCTTTAAAAACAGTATATACATGAAAAAACGAAAACAGTATATAGAAAACACAAACAGTATATAAAAATCCATTTTTTTAGAGGCCGTAAAACAATATATACGTGAAAAACGAAAATGGTATATAGAAAACAAAAAACATATAGAAATGGGGAAGAAACAGTATATAAATGAAACGGTCGTTACAAGGTCGCGACAGTACCCCCGTCGTGATTTCCACTTTCCCTTATAATAATAGCATAACTATAAGAAAATAATTGTGAGGTTATTTGTTTTTAATCATTTAATTTTTGGATATTAATTAAACGACATTAATATTCAAAAATTTGAAAAAAATAGAAAAAAATGGAGCATTTTGGTTTTTCCTTGAATTGATGTATTATAGTTATACAATAGCAAAATTAGGAATTTTTGAAAGGAACAATAATATTTTACTAATTTCTAAGGTTGTATAATACGAACGGGTTTCCTCTGTGGCGAGTTGCATGTGCAGTCTTCATCCCAGCCTTTCATAAGATACACAGGCCCATGGATTGAAAGGCTAAGAAGAAGGCTGAACGTGAAACTCGCCACAGAGAAAATACACTCATATAATACATTTTGTTTCATATTTCGGAAGGCATAGATGATATTTTCTTTCAATCTTCTTTTAAGTTAATTTTCGAGTATTACAATAAGATAAGGAAGTAGTACCATTAAAGCAAATAAATCAACAAATTACTTCAAATTGAAAGTAAAAGTTAGAGAAAATGAATTTTAAGTTACAATTTTTTCGTATTATAATATCATTGTTCTATTATAATGTCTCCATCTTTAAAGACTGCAACAAAAGTACTCCATTTTGTCCTAAAGTGTTCATTATTTTTTTATATTTGAATATTTGATAATTAGGGAGTTTAAATATATGGTAATTTGAATATCTGGTAGTTTAAATATATTGAATCACTTTCGAAGCTAAAAATTTCAAAAAAAACGCAACTAAAAAATTAAAAATACAATTACCAGTTTGGGGCCATAAATGAGAGCGAAATAGATTTTTTGATCACTTCTGTAAATGCAAAAACTTTTGTCAATTAGATATCAATTTTTTTTTATGTTGATTCGTATTATTTTTTATATTTATTTATTATTAAATTTTGATCTATAAAGCAAAAAAATTCAGTTTGCATCCAAAATAAATCAAATAAAAGAATTTTAGATAAAACCGAAGCGGAGCGAAGTCCTCTCTAGTTATTGTAACAATTCAAAACCACGATTGATTAAATAACTGCAAAAAATAGAGGTTATGCATGCAAACAAAACAGAGGTTAACAAAAGTTGAGAAGATAATTTGTAAAATTGCATATCATTGTTTCCAATATTTTTATATTATTTAGTGAAAGCAAATTTGTCTTACTAACTTTCTATATTTTTAATATTTGCATAGAAACCAACTTCAAACTTGGTGCAATATTTTTCGCCCAAATTTGAACTCTAGTACTTTGGACTTTTGTTGTAAGTCAAATCAAGATATACATCAACATTACATGTTTGAACTAATTTCCAGTTTAAACCATCTTCAAAAGGAGGCGCAGCATTATTTTTTGAAAATAAAAATGCTGATATATGATAAGGGCTTTCATTAGTAAAGCAAAATATGATGCTGTTAATAAAATTTCAGTTACAAAATATCAGTCATTTGGTGAAAATATAGGGGCAATGGTATCTAAAAGCTATGTACTTGTACTCAAATTTGAACTTTCAAAAATAGGGACATGATACCAAGCCAAAACGTTTATCTAACAATTTGAAATCCTTTCAAATTTCAACCATTTGAAAAATTATCGATTTATGAAAATGACAGCGTGGTACTATCCATACAGTATATTATGAAAATTTCAACCAATTGGAAGCATGATTTGGACAATGTATCCACAGTATTATTGTTTGCGTATCATCTATATAATTTGCATCTAATTTTTTATTGAAAGACTTAATTTTAGTATAATATCACTACATGACAAATAATGATATACATGTGCATGGAACAATTTCTGAAGACAAGAAATCAAAATATGTACAAAAAAGAATAAGACTACCTCGGCTTATTGCTGTATACACACCAAACACATGCAAATGATGTACTTCTTACGTTTACTAATAATGAAAGAAATAAAGAATCAATATGAGCATCATCATAATTCCTCTCTATATGACAATTTCTGAACGAATTATATCCGAAATATTTGAAGCAACTTAAAGTCTCAAATTCTTTGTCTCCACCGAAAACGTTTTTAGATTTGAGACAGCTATGTGAATGAATTTAGGTGCATTTAGTGCACGCGTATTTCTTGGATCAAAGTCAAATTCCTTTGATAATATCTCTAAATTAGGTCAAATGAACTGAGATATCTTAATGTGGGACCAATTTCTGCAAACAAGCTGGCTAAAAATTGATATCCAAAAGAGAGATGATATTCTGAAAGCATTGTTATGACAACTGAGAGTATGAAATAAATGCTCTCATAATGTATTCTAGCTCTCAGAATAAGAAATAGGCTCTCAAATTAAAGTTATGGTAGTTTTGAAAATAAAAGAAGTAGGATTTTTATTAGTATTTTAAAAGTTTTTTTAGAAAATGGCTAGTTTGAAATAGTTTTTTTTTTATTTTACAAAAATAAGTGGTTGTTTATGAATACAAAAAAACATATGGAATTTTTAGAAAATCCCTTCAATCTATTTCAAAAATCATATGGTTACACTTGAACCTTTTGCAACATATTTTGAACAATGGCCATTTTTTCTGATACCAGAAAATTATTCCTCTTATTATTTTATGGTAGCTTGTTCAAACTTCAAATCATATCCCTTTTTTGGGGGCAATAAAAAAATAATGCCTTGTTGTTTTGGCAATAAGCTAAAATTATAATACATCTTTTCAAAAATCATGTTCAAACCGTAAATGAAGCAAGGGGCACTTCCGTTCAGAATGCAACTTTGTTTATTTTATCTCAAAAATATGATATATTCATTAGCAAATGGAAATAACTAAAAAGGGTTAAAATATGAGATTCGGAATCTTCAAATATCAACTAACTTAATTGATTTCTACCTTATTAATTAGAAAGGGGGGCATCATCATGCCCCTGTTTTCAAATTCAAAACCAATGTTTATAGACGTGTTATTTATCAAATTATTCGTATCCTATCGACCAATGTATACCAAAAATGTGGAACTCAAGACTTAGATATCAATTTATATATTAAAGGGGCCAATTAGAATAATACCCCTTCAGGACCCTTCCATATCCTCCATTGGGTAGTAATGTGTAATACTGACAAAAGAAAGTTGATTTTTACAAATATACAATTTTTAGCAGACAGGCGAATTAACTGTAGTTTAAGTAATTGAAGTGTGCAAGTTACAGGATGAGCTTATGTGGTCAGCATCCTACAAATAAACACTTATGTTTGGTGAAACATAGTTTGTATGCATATTAGAAGTCACACTGCCTTTTCTAGATTTATTATTAAAGATAAAATCAGATATTAAATAAATTTCAAATGTCAGATCATGTAAATATATATTCTGTTTACATATGCATCTTCACACAGTCAAACGAGAGAACACGAACCATAATCATACTAATTATAAAGAGCTCAAAACAAAGATGAAATTCAAACAAATTTAAATATGAGATTTTGGAATGACAAATACATTAATTGATTAAAAATTACCATTACTAGGTTAGTCTAGTTGTTATGATATCAATCTCATCTATTCATAGATTAGTGGTTCGAATCCCGCGTCTAGCATGATTGATTTAAAATTTAGATGGATGTATATGAGCCCACCTAAAAAAGAACAAATATCAAACAATCACTTGTAATTAATTCTCTCTCATTAAGTGATTAAGAATCTCTTTTTTTATATTATAATAAATATTTTGTGTTTTAATAGGGATTTCTTTTTTACTCTAATTTTGAACTCTTCTAAAAATTGGGCGAAGCCAAAAAGGTATAATATCTATCAAAATTTAACCATTTGAAAATTTTTGGAGTTATGAAAAGGACAGTGTGGTACTAATACTATTCATACCGTATATTATGAAAATTTCAGTCATTTTATGTTGAGTTTCAAATCTATCATTAATGAGTTCAAAAACTTGTTAAATTGTACTAAATGTGTTTACTGAAATTCGAACTTAGGTCTCACCCTTAAATTCATTCATTGATGCCCAACTGCTTAAATTGATGCCCAACTGCTCAAGGCAAGCTTTGAGAGTATAATTTGGACCAATTTGCATTGGAAGCATGACTTGGACTTTTTAGTTATCCACAGTACTATTGTTTACATATCATCTAATATGGTATTGAAAGGCTTAAATTTGAGTATAATATCATTACATGACAAAAAATGATTTACATGTAAATGAAACAATTTCCGAAGAATATGTAAATATAGAGCCTACTCATTTTCATAAAAAAAAAAGAATATGTAAATACAAAAAATAAAGACTACCATGGCTTATTGCTGTATACACACCGAACACATGCAGATGATATTTTTTTGGGGTTTAGCAATAATGCAAGAAATAAAGAATCACTATATATGAGCAATTGAACATCGTCATAATTCATATATGGCATGAACGAATTATATCCCAAATACTTCAGTCTCAGTTTCTGTCTCGACCGAAAACGTTCTTTGACTTGAGACACCTATGTGAATTAAATATATGATGCATTTAGTTCAAACGTATTTCATGGATCCAAGTCCAAATTCCTTTTAATATGTACTTAAATATCTCTAAATTAGTCAAAAGAACTAAGATATATTGTGCGGGACCAATTTGGACAAGACAAAAACCCTAGTTGAAAATTTGTAGTATTTCAGGGATCCAAGTCCAAATTCCTTTTGATATGTACTTAAATATCTCTAACTTAATTAGTCAAATGAACTAAGATATATTGTGTGGGACCAATTTGGACAAGACAAAAACCCTAGTTGAAAATTTGTAGCCAAAATTGATAAATCTTAAATGATAAAATAGGGAAATTGTTCAAGAAACCTCTATAGTTTCTCAAACTTACAGAAGACCCACAAACTTTTTGAATATTAAAAAAAGATCTTATTTTTAACTTTTCATTTTTCATATCCCTCCAACTTCTAAATTTACTAAAAAAAATCACTTAACTTTAAGTTTTTATTTTCAAAAAAAATCTCATAAACATATATTAAAAAAAAATTCTCATAAATAGATAAATAATATATAACACATTTTGAAAAATTATTCAAAATAAATTAAGATGTGTATTGTTTATTTCTCTTTTATTTCGAAATGAATGTTCCTTCAAAAAAAAATTCGAAATGAATGACAAGATTTTTGAAAATAAAGCATTAAGTTAGTGGGGTTTTGAAAATAGAAGTTAGCATTAGAGGTTTTCAGGGTTATTTTAGAAAATGAAAAGTTAAAAGTAGTATTTTTTTTTTAATATTTTATATTGCAAAAATCACTTGGACCATTCTGTACCTTTTAGAACATCAATGGCCATTTTTCTGATCTCACCAGTTTCTAAATAAGATTATTCCAGAAAATTATTCCTATTTATTATTCTATGGTGCCTTCTGCCTTCAAATCATATCCGTTTTTGGGGGGGGCAATAAGGGGGTTTTCATTAACCACTATTATCAATTTTTTTTCCTACTATGCAAAGGAATTGCCCCCCACTTCACTCTATGTGAGGGTCACTTCCCATTTTTATTCACTGCTTGTAGGCAAACTTATCACTATTATCAAATTTTATAACGCCCTGTTGTGCTGGCAAGAAATTAAATTGACCATGTTCAATCAGTAAATGAAGCAAGCGGCACATGACATAACACGTTCTTTTTTTCTATATATAGATAGATTATTATATAAATAGATAGATAGATTGATGGAGAATGAGTTTATGTTTATCAATATATTTGAAGTGTATAAAAACTTGATGAATCACACTTGCATACCTTAGATACTTCGTTCAATTAATCATGATATTCTAGCGGTACAAACATAACTTTTTTAGACTGAAGACTGAAGTAGGTGGTACCCCAGTATATAATTTTATTTTTATATTCAGTATATAATTTGTTGATAATTTTTTTAAAGATGTTTTATGTGTAGAAATAAAATATTTTTAAAAGTTAATCATGTTTCATTTACAATTCTAAGGTGTTTCGCTTATCATTAAAAAAGAAAATGAGACATATGTAGTCGGCCTTAAAAATTCTTATATAAAATTAGAGGAGCCCTCGCTCCGCTTCGGAACATTGAATATAATTTCATATATACAATGTATTTTATTTTGTATTATATAAAATCTAATATCACTCTATATTATTATATAAAAATTATTAATATAAAATTTAATAAAAAATTTAATAGAAAATCTTAAAGAAGACCATATGTCAAATGTTCTGCATCCATCTAGCGTTAATAAGAAATTAAAATGGTGTGACGAATTATGTGTTGGGTATTTGTCTTGATTGAAAAATATCATGATTTATACGTTTGACTAACAAAACTATCACAGAAAATATCTTATTAATAGTTTATAAATTTTTTTATATTGTAAAATTGTACTACTTAAGGGATTACGTCAGTTTTTTAAATATTAAAATGATTTTAAATATTTCATTTAATAGGGGAAAAATGCAAACATGTAATAAAAATATTTTAGGAGTTTATGAAAAAAAATCCTTTTTAGAGTTAGATTCATATTATTTTATTATAATTTATTCAATATCATAATATGTTATATTAGTAATTTATTAGTAATAAAACATCATAATATCAAATATGAATTGATACTATTGGGTTCAAAGTGGGTACTAATATTGAATAAAAATATAGTAGGGTGCAAATTGGGAATCAGTATCAATACTCCTGGGACACGTGTCAGCCCCAGAACCTCCCCTCCCAATATTAATAAGTAGGAAAGGAATATGCAAGTTGTTCTTATCTGTCTACTATGCAACTTAATTTATTTTGTGATGTTAAAGATCATCTCAAGAAAATGAAAATCATTTCTTTAATAACAAATGGTACTTAATTAAAAAGGCTTAAATTATTAGATTCGATATCGTGAATAAACTATCAAGTTATTCATATATATGACATTGACAAAAGAAAGTTGATTTTGATATATTTTTCTAATTACCAAAGTATAATGGCTTTTAGCTTATATTATTGATGAAAGGATGGAAAATTAATAAATTTAATTTGTTTTGTATTTATATGGAGATGCTACTCTCTCAAGAACAAGAAAGCATGTCTTTTTAATTAAAAGGAATAACAAATTATTTGTTGACTTGATTCTGCAGAGCCAATAACATGAAAACAAATATTAAAATATACTGTATATAAATTATATATTTAATATTAACCAGCTCCACGTATTCCCACTTCTGTAGAGAATTAAATTCGTACGCGTATATGATTTAATCATAGAGTGTGTATCGATATAAATAAATAAATAATACTGCAAGTAAATGAACCGCAAAAAAATATTAGAATTTATAAATATATCAGTGAAAATCATGAGTACTTTCCAAGGTTTGTTCCAGAATTGATAGAGAAATAATATTGCAAATAGTTGAAAAACTGTTGTCAAATTATTTAAGAGTATCATGAGAAAAAAATGTAAAGCTAGTTTGTAATATGTATAGTATAAGGAATTTGTGTTATGAGCTGTAAAAAGGATTCAATTTTAATTAAAAAAAAAGATTCCATTCCCTTAAAGCAATTATATTTGTTTCAGTATAAAACAGATATAGAAAAATTACTAGGACAAGCAATTTATTTATAGTAGAAACATGAACCCTTGCCCCCTATTCAAGAGTTGTTATTTGATAAAATCATTGTCATTTCTAAGAGATGCCAGCTAATAGAATCATGTATCATTTCCAAGAAATATCATTTAATAGATAAATTTAGGACAAGTATCTATTTATAATATAAAATGAATCAGGACATCATTTCTAGCCAAGAGATGCCATTTAATGGAATAATAGCATATTTCTAAGAGATACCATGAAATAGTATTATTGCATGATTTTTAGGGAATAATCATTTAATAAATTCGTTGCATCATTTCTACATGATTAAGGATAATCACATTCTTTTAATGGCTAAATCACATATATATATATATGTGTATATATATATATATATACATATATATATATATATATATATATATATATATATATACATATATATATATATATATTGAAAAAAAAAAAATTTAAAAAAATAAGAGGGAAAAAAATGTACTAGAAGAAAACCGTGTAAAGTGATAGCTAACACATAGAAAAAGCGTAAAGAGAGATGGAAAATTAATTTGATTTGTTGAAATTGTTGGCTCTGTTGTTGGAGCACCGTATCATATATCACTCAATTTAGAAAATCTTCAAGTCAACCGTTTGCGATACTAGTTTGTCTGTTTACACACTATATATACAGCCTCTAATATAAGCATTTTTGAACTTATAGCCTCTCTCTCTCTACTCCCTTCTCCTCTCTCTCCCTCTCTATTTCTCTCTCTCGCTCAAAAATGGGGACTCAAGGGCAAGAAGATTATAAGGTGCACTGTCTTATTCTTTTTTATGTTTTTTCATTATAATGAAAATGGTTAGTTAATATATTTCTCCTGTAAGTTTCTCTGTAGTTCAAAGTTTAGGTCTTAATGATATTTTCTATGTTAATTTATTTATGAAAAATGATGAAGACGTTCCATTCAGATTTCACAATCACTGCACTGCAATATTTCAAAAAAAAGCTAAATCAACATTTTTTTAAACTTGATTTTCTCGACTGAGAAAAATGGGTGGCTATTTATGATCTATAAGACTATATTTTCAAATAATGCACTTTTTATGAAGCTTTTTATTTGAGATTCATGAAAGGGAAATGGACGTTTCTTGTCAAATATAAATTGGAGATGATTCTGGCGTTTATTTACTCCAGCATAATTAAGGAAAAATATTTTTTTTTTTTTATGTCAACATCAAGGTTTGTTTTCTAAATAGATATTTCTAGCTAGCGGCCTAAACATAAGACACCGATTTAATTCTGAAATTAAAATAAAAAGAATTATATTATTTATTTTCATTTTCAAGGTTGATTTTGAATTCAATTTCTGGAGTTTTATTTATTTCTGAACATCTTTTGAGTAAGAATCGTCAGTGATAACATATGGAATATATGTTAATAAAAATAAGAAGATGATGATGTTGTGTGCCAAAAACATTTAGCGCCTTGGATAGTTTTTTTCTTTTTCATTTTTTAAGTATAGACTGTTGTGTAGATATTATTTTGATAAAAATTGTGAAGTAGTATATATACATCATAAAAATATATCGATTTTTTTAATTATATGTTGTTTTCTATGCGTATATATTATTTTAAGCAATAAAAAATATATAAGTAGCTGATATTTTTTTTACCATTCATTGAAATCCGAGTTTTGTGGTACTGTCCGGTGCCGTAGAGTACTTGGTTTAGATGTTGATGCTTTAGTTAATTTATGGGGCACAGTTAATTATGGACCCTACAAAATTATAAAACATCATGAAATCTCAAAATATCATGTGTAACAAAATGAAGAAATGTGATCTGTGCATGAAAAAGTAAAAATTGATACTGTAGGATTTTTTTTTTAGAAAATATGGAGATTATATTTTCATGTTTTACAAAGGATTCATATGAAGTTATCCCTTCATATTTAATTTACCACGGATAACTTGCTCATAATTTCACGTGCTCAGTCAACATGGCACAGTTGTAGATGTTGATTTGTAGAAAAAATTCTTATATACCCTTGAGAACAATATAATTTTTCCCATGCAGAATGCAATTTTATCTCCATTATACATTTTGAGGATATGATATAAATATAAGTTAGTACACAAACTAATATTATTAAATTGTTCAGTAGATATATTGTTATATGACCCCCCGGCCTCAACAGATAGTTGTTCAAAATATATATTTGTATATGAGACAACAAATATTCGTTATTCCATAAATATATTGTTATATGACCCTTAACAGATAATTGTTCTTCAATAATTATATTGTTATATTATATATGTATGACCCAGAAGTATTGTTAAATATAAAATTATTATTTTTTAACAAGATCCCTATAAAATAATTCAAATTTAAATTGTAATAACAGGTGAAGTCAGAGCAGGAGATAGAAGCAGACAAATGGCTTCCTATCGCAGCTGACCGTAACGCGAAATGGTGGTATTCGGCGTTTCACAACGTGACGGCCATGGTCGGCGCAGGAGTCCTCAGCTTGCCGTACGCCATGTCAGAACTCGGATGGTACGATATTTCAACTAATTAAAACAAAATAATAATCTTATTTTATTTTTGCTTTTGTAAAATTAAGATGAGAAAACATCTATTTTTTCATTTCACAGGGGTCCAGGTGTAGTAATCCTTATCTTATCATGGATAATCACCTTCTACACCCTTTGGCAAATGGTTGAGATGCACGAAATGGTGCCGGGCAAGCGGTTTGACCGTTACCATGAGTTGGGTCAGCATGCGTTCGGTGAAAAATTAGGGTTGTGGATTGTCGTGCCACAACAACTGATCGTTGAAGTCGGTGTGGACATTGTTTACATGGTCACCGGCGGAAAATCTTTGAAGAAATTCCACGATACTGTTTGTCCGGATTGTAAATCGATCAAGACCACATACTTCATCATGATTTTCGCGTCGGTGCATTTTGTCCTTGCTCAGCTGCCGAACTTTAACTCCATTTCTGGCATATCATTGGCTGCTGCTGTCATGTCACTAAGGTTTGATTAACTGATCTCTCATTATTCTCTTTCATTATCATACTAAGAAGAAATATAAACATGCCTAAGTTTAGTTCGTAAAAACATGAAACATCGAATCAAACTTAAAAAGTGGTGTATTGCAATATAAGTTATATAACCGTGCTGCAGTTTCCAAAATCATTGGATTCCAATCCAGTTCCAATCGATCTGATTAATACTTGATTCACACGATTATGTAAAATCGAATGTTTTATACAAATTGATCTGGTTTTGTATCTTATTCGGTTGATTTCTTGATCCTAGCTTTCAGGAACCGAATCTTATTCTGACTTTTGGAACCATAAATATAAGTACATATCATAAATCATATGACCCTCTATATATATAAGACTCATAACTAACACATATATATTTTTTAATTACTTTAGCTACTCAACCATTGCATGGGTAGCCTCAGTGGACAAGGGCAAACAGCCGAACGTGTCGTATGACTATCGTGCCACCACAAAAGTTGGAAAAATCTTTGACTTCTTCAGCGCGTTGGGTGATGTGGCGTTTGCTTACGCGGGCCACAACGTGGTACTTGAGATCCAGGCAACAATTCCTTCAACTCCTGAAAAACCATCGAAAAAACCAATGTGGCGTGGCGTTATTGTCGCTTACATTATTGTGGCGCTGTGTTATTTCCCGGTGGCTCTTATTGGATATTGGATTTTTGGAAATAGTGTTAAAGATAATATTTTGATCAGCTTGGAGAAGCCGAGGTGGCTCATTGCCACGGCTAACATGTTTGTGGTTATTCATGTTATTGGAAGCTATCAGGTAATTTTTTTTCTCTTTTTTTCAACTGAATTTTATATAATAACTACAAAAGAGATAGTTCAATGCAGATTGACTTACGCGATATCTGTCTTCAAATTTGTAGCTTTTGAGATTATCAGAGCTATTACATTCTTAACAGAAATTATTATATATATAAATGAGACACATTAGCCTTTCTTTTATGACACTAGTTTGAAGTAGTTTATTTTTAATGTAATATATATTTAGATTTATGCGATGCCGGTCTTCGACATGATTGAGACAGTTCTCGTGAAGAAACTACATTTTAAGCCTAGTTTTGTTCTTCGTTTAGTCGCTCGAAGCTTATATGTTGGTAAGTCACATACTCAATTTTTCTTTTGGGGAAATATTTCTAGAATTATACAGTTGGGAGATTAAAATGACTTAATTTTACTGATTTTTTTAGCGTTTACGATGTTTGTTGGAATATCCATCCCATTCTTCGGTGGATTACTCGGATTTTTCGGAGGCTTCGCATTTGCTCCCACCACCTACTTTGTAAGTCAATAATATCTTTCTTTGAAAAAACAAAAATACTTTGTTTAAAATGATATAATCAGCCAAATTGTTTTCAAAGCACAATAAGCTATAGGTCATTGGTTCAAAGCTCATTAACATCAAATAATGAATCAAGGACAAAAGAACCTTCTCCATTCAATAAAAAAATGATACATCAACTTCGATTTGATTATTGTTTAATTATCCCTTTTATTGTAGCTTCCATGCATTATGTGGCTGGCCATCTACAAGCCTAAACGATTCAGTCTCTCTTGGTTCGCCAATTGGGTAAATTTTACTCCACAGTAAATATTTATCACCATATATACACTTATTTTATTAATATAATAATATCTATCTTATTTTCTGTTTTTTTAGATATGTATCATTCTTGGAGTAATTCTGATGATTCTGGCACCCATTGGAGCATTGCGACAGATTATTGTAACAGCGAAGACATATACATTTTTCTCATAAGCTGCAATTTCCTAACAGATCGAACTTTTGGTTTAAAATGGTAGTTGAGAAATGATATCGACAGAAAAATATTTTGTTGTGCACTGTAAATTAACATTCAAAATGACAAGTTTACTTAAAATACATGCCAATAAAAAATATCATGTCAATATCACGACTCATCTGATCTTGTCTTATATGAGTTTACAAAAAGAGTGGTTGTTAATGTAATGTATGTCCATGTATTAATTCCAATTCTGTGTGATATGTTTCATTTGTTCTGTAAAGATATTTGCTTAAAGAGTGAAGAAATTATGCTATCAATTTGGTTTTCTTTATTTGTAGTTGTATTGCCACACGTGAAATACGCAAGAAATCATATAAATTAAGTTTCAGTATTTTATACAGATCATTTTTCGATGGAATTTATACAGATTATAGTAGCAATATTATTTTTTTGGGGAAAACGAATCATTATTCTCTGTATTTAGGTTACAACTTAGTTGGTGAACTATTGACATTTAAGGGATAAATGCACCGTTAGTCCCTGTACTTTAATTCAGTGTATGTTTAGTTTCTGTACTTTCAATTTGGTAATTTTAGTTCTTGTACTCTTAAAATAGTGTCTCATTAATCCATGACCGAAGGGAATAATTTAACCCCGTTAAATATTTTTCAAAATGATAATTTTGCCCTTAATATTTTATTTATTTTAAATCAAAGATTAATTTTTTTATTTCCTTTTATTTTCCTTTCTCCTTTCTTTCTCTCCTGTACAAAGACAACGAAGAGAAGAGAGCTCCGCACCCTCTCTCTCATCGTTCCGCCTCTCACCGCCGATGCTCCGGCCAACTCATCCGGACACCTTCGCCTCTCCCCTCCGCCTCTCTTCTCACTTCCGTAAGCCTCTTTTTGTCTTTATATATATATCATGGCGGTTCTTCGTATCTCTTTCTGATAACGACTCACGTCTCTCTCTGTTTCTGTCGTATCTCTTGATCTTGCTTGCAATTACAAATAAAACTATACTGAAAAGGGAATGAAGTATAATTAGATACCTTTCAAATAGTAGGCTCTTCCTCAGTCAAAAAAGGGCAACTGAGGATAACTAGGCTAATTTGTGTGCAATTATAGCTCATTTGGATTGATTTGAGGTTATTATATCTTAATAGAGTCTAATTGAAACTGCATGATGCTCAATTGGCCTCAATTGTTGTTTAATTAGGATAAAGAAGTATAATTGAGGCTAATTGGGTATATTTAAGACTAATTGGGTCTTACTTAGCTTCAATGAGTCTAGCTTGAACAATGTTTAGTTGTTTGGGGTTAGATTTGATGTTGTTTGAGGCTAAACTGTGGGATTGTGGGCTTATTTTTGTGTATGAAATATATTTGTATGACATTTTCTCTAATTTTTTTCTTTTTCTTTCATCAATTTTTTTTATCTTTTTCTTTCCAGTTCTTACATATGGAACACCCCCCCTCGCCAAACGAGGTAAAGGATACTAAGCTATTGAAATTCAAGGAGAAGAAATGATAATGAAGTGTATTTGTGTGTATATGGATATGGTATAGAGTGTATATGGAATTTGTATGTGTTTATATGGATATGGTTTTGTAGTGTTTTTTTGGATTTTCTGGTATATATGAATATTGTTTGGAGTATGTATGGAATTTAAAATGTTAGTTAGTGCTAGGTTTATGAAGATTGAATTGTAATCAGGGTTAGTGTTAAGAAAATTGATTGGTGTGTACATGTATAAAATTTGATGAATATCATGAAATAATTTAATGAATGAATATTATAAAATTTGAATGGTGTTTTATTCAACAAAATTAGACATTAATGGTACTGAGACATGAACGGTACTGAGACATGAACGGTACTGACATCAAGGGAAGTCATAATGTATCGATAATTGTCAGGTATCGGCTAATTCATTTGGACAAAAATACCCTCATGTAATTGAATGGTGGCTAATTCATTTGGAAAACTACCCTCATGTAATTGAATGGTGAGGATTCAATTCATAAAAATAAAAGTAAAATATTTTAACATATGGAAGATGAGCTCATATTTAGCGCATAATTGAGGTTTCAATGTTTCATTGAACAATTTAGACTTGACAGGAACAATACTGAGGCAAAACAGGAACCGTCAACTAGTAAAATATCCTAATCCTTAATTCATAATGATCCTAATTCAGCCCTAATTGTTAAATTGCACCCCATACAACCTTAATTACCCATATTGGTCTCAAACAGCCAAATAACATGAATCATTCAAATTCGCAAAGATAAAAATTACCTTTCAAGAGAGAAGAAAAGAGACGGGACTGACGGAGAGAAGATGTTACTGTTCACGCTGGGGCGTGATTCCTCTAGGATGGATCTTGTGTGACAGAGAGAAACGCGGACGGGATAGTACTGGCCGAGGGGAGAGGTGTCACGAGCGAAACTTAATTTGCAAGATTTTGAGCTTAATTTGGGATAACGAGCTTCAGTTTCCTCTCGTATCAAAAGACGCGTCAGAGAGAGGAGAGACAGCGGAGGCGGCCGGCTGAGTAGGGCGGAGCGGCGGTAGTGAGAGGCGGATCTAAGTTAGGGCGGCGGCGGCAGCGGCAGCGGCAGCGAGAGATAGATGGGCGAAGCTCTCTGTTCTGTTCTTCGTTCGAACAGAAAGAAAGGTGAGAAATGAAAAAGAAATAGAAAAAGAAAAGGAAAGAAAAAATAGAAATAATAAATAAATCATTAATTAAAAATAAATAAAAAATAAGGGCAAAACGGTCATTTAAAAAGAAAATTAACTGGTTTAAATTATTCCGTTAGATCAGGGACTGATGGGGCACCATTTAAGAGTACATGGACTAAAATTGCCAAATTAAAAATACAGGGACTAAACGTGCACTGAATTGAAATACAGGGACTAACGGTGCATTTATCCCGACATTTAAATCTCTGATATATACTTCTCCTTTTCAATGATCTTAAACTAAACAAAGAATTTTCAAATCAGGATTGAAACTCAATTAAGAAATTTATAAACCTAACAAGTAACAAACTAAGAATAATAAAAGAAAATGTGAGTAACCCCACCCTAATTTCTATAAACATATACAGTAAAATGAGAAAGAAGTACTGGGAAAAAGCTATAAATTCGGGAATTAAACATTTAAAACAAAAAAATCACTACAGAAACTAAAATTACAGCACCATATTTTTTTCAATATCATCCACTAAGCAGAACAAAAAGAATCCAAATCGGTCCATTTCGTTCCAATTTCCACCGTGCATTTCTACAATTTTCACAAAAAAAAAAAATACCACAACTAAACCTTAATTAATTAGCCTCAAACCTAACCACCAAGGCCACTCATTAAATCCCCCCTCCCTTTTTCCATTTACACCGAAAGAATCCATCGGTCGATTCACATTTCATTTCGGATAATAACAAACATATCCCCAATGTACAAACCAACCAAGTTAACAGACTCGCCTAATCAGGTTTTAACTCACGAATAACAATATCAATATAACAAACAACCTAAAGAGCTTAGTCTATTTCTCCCTCTTCGACCTCGTCTACTTTCATGTTGCTAATAATGTTACTAATATCGTTATTAATATTATTTTGGGGGGATTCTTCTTCGTCGTCCTCTTCTTCTTCTTCGTCTTCTTTCATGAAAAGGCCGAGCTGCTCTAACGGGTTTGAACCCGGATTGAAACCCGACCCGATTATTTCCTCGTCACCTTTCATGAATAGATTCCCCTCGTTTATCTCTACCGTTTGCTCCATCTAAAATAAAGAAAAAGAAAAATAAATATATAACCAAATTATTATTATTACTGTTAGAGATAAATGTGAGGTTAGTCCATGTACTTTAACTGGATTGTAATTTAGTCATTGTACTATTGATTTGAAATTTTTGGTCCCTGTACTTTGGAGAATTATTCACGGTTAGTCCCTGACTGGAGGGCTAATCGTGCGTATTTGGATTAAGTAGAAGGATCAAAATTCAAAAAGTGTAAATCAATAGTACAGGGACTAAATTGCAATCCAACTAAAATAAAGGGGCTAACAGCGTATTTATTATTATTATTATTATTATTATTATTATTATTATTATTATTATTATTATTAATAATAATAATAATAATAATAATAATACTCATGTGAGAGAAGTTTTAGTTAATCAAATTGGTATATACATATACATTCCCATTAAAAAAATGACCAAGTTGATCCAGACAACCAGTTAGTCAACCACCCTAACACCCATTACATTTTCAGAGAGAAACTACTAAAGAGAAAGATTCCTTCTCTCTTCCAGGGGCCAGTACGCAAAAATCCAAAAACACAGGGGCGTTTATGTAAAAAGTAGGGGTACCTGTTGCAAGGCTTGGCGAGCGGCTTCTCTCTCTTGCGCTCTTTTGCGCATGGCTTCTTCTGCCTCTGCTTGTTTTTTGGCTGCTTCTGCTGCTTTCGCTTCTGCCTCCAGCCGCACTTTTGCTGTCAGACCCCCCAATTTATTTTATTTCAATAATTCAGCATTTTTGCAAATAATATAAGATGAATGAATGATGTGGGATTTAAGTTTGACAGAGAGAGAAAAGAGTCAATTAAATGATGTGGGATTACAGAGAGAGAGAGAGAGAGAGTTTTAATATTTTTTACAAAATTATAACATAAAGGATGCAATATTAACATAAGCTTTCAATTTTGTAAGAGTACCTTCTCTTTTCAACCTCTCAAGCTCCTCTTTTTCTCGCCTGAGTTTTTCAGGATCCTTCTTTGCGCCCTAAATTCATTTGATATCCATTCAAATTATTAGCAATAGAAAAACAAATTATTAGGCGGATTATTACTTAGTCTTTCAATTGTTGCCTATTTTTTACAGTAATCGTTAATTTGTTGTGCCAAGTTTTGTTACAGTATAGTTTTATCTAATACTTGGATGGTACTTTTACTATGTTAAAAAAAATTACAGCAAACTGATCCATATCAGACAAATTTAACTTTTGGAAAGTTAAATCTGATAATTTGCTTTTGATATTTTTGACGTTTTGGAAGGGTAGAAATGAAAAATTACCCAAAAAAGAAAAAATAAAATAAAGAAAAACCTGATCAAGAGTTTTCTCACGAGCTTTCAAAATTGTATCGGCAAAACGGCCCTTCAATAGTGCCGCTCTGTACTGCTTATCCCCTATATAACATATTATATCATATAACTTACCACTTTATTGATTGATTCAATATTTCATTTTAGGTCTTCAATATTTCATTTCATTATTTCTTACCGTCTAATTGCGCTTCTGACTCTGTTTCTGGTTGTTTCGACTCTATAGAAGATTCTATTCATTTCGAAACGAAAAAATATTTAGAGAATTTAATAATAACTATTTCTTTTTTTTGGGGTAATAGTGAGTTAATTATCTTTATTTAATATCAAACAAATATTTCTATTTAGTTTAAATAAATTACTTTTTTCTCGCTCCGAAGAGGCTGTATCCTGCAAAATCAAATACAATAAAAGATTATCAAAATGTTCTCACAAGTAATACGTACTAAACGAAAGCGTTAAATGCGCACATTATAGAAGCAATAAAATAAATAAAATTAGAAATAAAATAAATAAAAAACTAAATAAATAAATAAACAAAACCTTATTTCCATTCATGGGAGGAGAGGAAGCTTTCGCATCCGAACCGCTTCCAGAAGAACTACTCGAATCTGAATCTTCAGTTCAAAAAATATTATTCAAAAAACATCAAATACGAATTATAAAATATCGAAGAAATAAATAAAAAAATGAAAAATATATTTATTAAATTACCATGAGAAGTAGAGGCAGAGCTGCCGCTGGATGAGCTGGAAGTCTCGCACTTTGTTTCTTTTTCAATCACAACTGGAGAGGATCTTCTCACTGGAGGGTCCATTCCTATATCCACCTCTTCTACTAACTCTTGACCTATTAAAATATTATAAAAATATTAATATAATATACACGCATTTAAATGAAACTTTTTCAGAGAGAGGGAAAGAAAGAGACCTTTGGCTTCATGCATCGATGAATTACTGAGCCCAGATTCATTCAAATTCTGACAAACAAAACACATTCAAATATTAACAAACCAATAAAAAATAATAATAATAATAATAATAATAATAATAATAATAATAATAATAATAATAATAATAATAATAAAAAAAGCATAAATAACCACCTCATATTGATCATTTTTGGCTTGATCTTGCTGAGTCTGTTTCTCTTTCTCTCTCATGAACTCGTCCAAAAGCCCTTCGAGCTCAAACAGAGTGTCATCGCTCAACGAATCAATATCGATCTCAATCTCATCATCTCCATTTTGCCCCTCACTCGAAATGTTCCTCTTCAAAAAGTCTATTATATACTCAGGCAGCTCAGCAACAATACTCTCAAGTCTCCTGCTCAGCCCTATTTTCTGCTCATCACTCATCCTCCTTTTACTACTCAAATTTACGTTTACTAACTCAACCTTTTCTCTCTCCTGTTCTTTCTCTCTCTCTGGCTCTCTTTCTCTCTCTTCCCTTCTCTCGATCGCCACCTCAGCCTTTCTCTTCTTCGGCAAAACCCCGGTTTTATTACCCCCTGTTTTAGCGCTTTTAGGGGTTTTATTACTGTTTTTACTAACAATATCTTGAGTTGGTTGAACAACTGGACGGTCCAGTCCGATTTTCTTCTCAATGGGTTTCCATCTCGCTTCAAAAAACTTAGCCATGACATCAGCCATTGTATGAACATCATTTCCTTTAGGGTTATAAGTCATCGCGTTCTGAAAAGTCAACCGCACGTCAGAGACAAACCCTAATGGGTCGTGATACTGACCCGTTCTGAGCTTGTTTTTTACCGTTCCTAAATCCATCGGGGTTTTTATTACGGTGAAATAATCGGGTATGTTTAGCTTGATTACGTCAACTGGCGTGTTGAATACCCACGAGTATTGATGAGTCATCAATCTTTTTAGTAATTGCTCGCATTGTTTCATGAGCATTAAATGGTTGCTGGTGCTGATTTGGGGTTTTGGTACTGGAACTGGTATTTGAGCTGGTGCGGATTTTAAAGATTTAGGTGGATTTGGATTTGGTCGGTCTAATTTAGGGGTTTTATGTGTGGAGTTTTGCGTAACGGGTCGGGTTTGGACCCGTTTCTGGACGCTTCTGACCCGTTCGAGCTCGCCTCTTAGTTGGGTTTGAAGGCTATTTCGTTCGGAGAGAGAGAGTTTGGAGAGAGAGAAGAACTGAAGCGGGACGTTGAACCCCTTGGATTTTTCAGGGTTTAAGGTAGCGGATTTAGGGTTAGGGTTTGGCACGCAGGAATCTTCTGAGTCGATGTGAGCTGGACTCGCGAAGACTTCTGATTCGCCGACCGTTTCTACTGCGTGTCGGTAATCTGGTATGAAGCCGATTGGTCGGCCTTTTGAGAGCTTTTGAGATTTGCCCATCATTTAATTTGAGTTTATGTTTTAGTTATTGTAATGGATGTGTGATTTGGAGTTTTGCCTCCTTTTTTGTGGTGAAAGCGCTGCTCTTTTTACTAAAAAACAAAAGAAATGTGTTTTAATGATTGGGTTTTTTCTTCAGTTCAGCTCAAATTGGGTTCTTTTTTCCTACAATTCTGACCCACAATTTTATATTCGAGTTGCTTATCCGATTAAAATTCGGAAATGTAACCAAAAAACAGTAAAAAGGTCGTTAATTGAATTCCTAGACTAGAATTTAGCTCTTGGATCAAAAGGCAGGTTCGTTCAATGTTTTCCCCTTTTGTACCTTTTCTCCTTTCTCAGCGACTGAAATTCCGAATTACAGATTCGCTTATCCAAATCCAATGCGGAACCAGAATTCAAAACCCTAAAAATCCGAACACCAAAACCAGCACAAAATCGCCCGAAATCCGATTCAAATCACAAAGCCCCATTATCAAAACCTCTTCAAACTGGGATCCAGCCGGGAATTGCGACTGAGATTGAACAACAGCGACCAACGATTCGAAAAAAAAATGCGAAGAAACGAAACCTGAATGAATCCTTCTGATCTAGTAGAAACAAAGCCTTTTCTTCCTTTCTCTTCGCAGTAGAAACCCTAATTTTCCTTTTATTTTTCTTCTTCTTCTCTCTCTCTCTCTACGCGCCCAGAATGGAGAGAGAAATGTTAGCAAAACAATAAAAATAGGAAAAAAGAAATAAAAAACGAGAAAGCCGTGATTAATTATCGGCTTAATGTACCGCCGGCATTTTGAAGAGTCCAAAATTATAAAAAGTTAATTAAAATTACAAAAGATATATTTATAAACACAAAAGTTATACTCAGGTATAAATATATACATGAATATAGCTAAAATTGTATGATGGGGTGATTTTTCTAAATTATATATATTCCTATAATTCTCTCTCAAGTCAACACTCTATTGGAGATAATCTCCTCGCTGAAAAACTCCCACGTCACTCACTTACAAAACTGGACGGTCCAGATCTTAACTTTATAATTTCACTGGTAATATGCAGTTAATAAAACTGGAGAGAGTTATATGTCGAATATTATTGGTTGGTCCAGATGTTTGTGGGACCCACTGTCAGTGTGAGAGTTCCGTGTGTTTCTGTGAACCGGGCGTAGGGATGGGTTTGTAATGTTCCGCCGACCTACTGTCTGAGCTGTGTATTGAGGAGATTAACTGTGGATGACAACTGGGTCCCACTTTCTGACAAGAATAATAAGCTGATCAATAAGAATCATCTCATGTGTTTTACATGAGATTTAAGTGGGCTCGTTATTTTTGGACTGTTGAGATTTTAGAGTTTAATTCATGCACCTCTGATGAGAATGATGTTAATTGGTAAGTAATTAAATGAGTGTGCTTTGTTCATGAGCTAATAAATTCCTGTTGTGGGGCAGTAATGACTGAATTAAATAGTTGAATATAGTAAAATAAAATGATAATCCAAATTGTTATGGCAATAATTGCTATTTCTGTTGGTTTTAGAAGACATCTACTGACTTGGTTTTAGCACCCCCTAGATTTTTCATGTCAGTTTATATATAAAAATTCCACTAATAGCCGTCTTATTCAATAAAGAAAAATATTTATTCTAAGCTGCAACAATAGCCCTATATTGTTGATATTGACAAGAAAATCATGAAGTCCTCTAAAAATTCAGAAATTAATTAATCCCCTCAATTAATCCAGAAAAAAGATCAGACATTTTTATTCAAGAGATTCTGTTAACAGCATCTATTTGTTTTTTGTTTTTTTAATAATAAAGGGGGGATTTTTGCAATTTCTAGAGGATTATATTGCAAGTTTGCCAAAGGGAAGAGAGCCTGCTTTGGAGGACCAACTACCAATTTTGAAACAGAATATTGAATATTGAATTCCAATAAGGTCATAAATAATTTTTTTTTTGTTCCTCGCCCATGAGAGAGACTGTCTTTCTTAACAAGGAAATGACAAATAGATCGCAATCTCATAAAAAACCATACTGAGATCGGTTCACAAGTAACTTAACTTTGAACACCATAACTAATACTAAATAACTTAGCATTATTTTTTCAAAAAGAAAAAATAATAATTTAACATTACTCTATAGGCTTATGCAATAATACTTAGATGAGAATAATTTTGACTAAAAACATAAATTCTATATATATTGAACAACATAAAACATGTATGTTGTTGCTACAAAATATAATATCGTAATAAATTTTTACGGCTGAATTTTGAGTTTTTTTTTTTTTTTGACAATCACAAGTATAATACATAAAATCTACATATCATATAAGATTTAAACATATTATGAAGAGTTAAATCCAATAAAATACATCAAACATTTTGTAGACATGATATTATTCAATTATGATTTAGCAAGAGATATATCCAGCTTACAGCTAGACAAAAAAAAAATCTTAGAAGATATAGTTTTGGAAACAAATATTTTCCATAATATTTTTTCACTACCATTCATTGCATAGAAATAGAATGAATGTATTTTAGAATATCTGTCATAAGTAACATTTCATTTCAGTGGAAAAACGGACAACTACTAAAAGTTTGAACTGAGAGAGAGAGATGAAGAGACTGAAAAAGAGAGAAGAAATGATTTGGAAGATTTTTCAATGGTTGATTGCTATAATTTTTTTGATTCAGTTAAAATTTTTTGCTACTATTTTTTTCATTTCTTTCATTTTTTGACAACGATAATTAAAAATGATATTTTATTATAATAATTGGGCGTTTTAGCAAATTCTTTTCTCTTGTCCTCATCTGAAAATAATGCATTCTCAATTTCAAATCTATCGCGTGAAAACTTCTCTTTCTATATTTTGTTATCCATGTGCTATCAGATGCAATGGATCATATTTAACATCATAAAAGTGAATTCACTTAATCTTTAACATTTTTGTTTTGAAATTGTAACCGAAAAAATTGCTCATGACTTTCATTTAAAAAAAAAAAAGTTGCTACAAATAGGAGATTACAAATAACATCTTCTAAGAAGAATTTAATTCCTACTCTTAAGCCTCACTATCAATAAAAAATCAAATAAAATTACTAAACTACACCTAATACGTCTGGGCTTTTAAAATAGGATTGTCCGCCTTAATCCAAACTTGGGTTGTTTCACTTTCATATGAATAGACTTTCGTTCATTTGTTTCTATTATTTTCACACATGGGACAAGTCATTTTCTTCCAAATTTCTCAATAATATATTATATAATGGGACATGATGCTGCATGATGGGATTTTTCGTCGTGCAGCACGACAGTATATATATACAATAAAAAATATATAAACTTAAAACAAATAGTATATAGAAATAATATTGAAAAATGAAAACAATATATATGTGAAAAATGAAAAATAGTATATAGAAAACAAAAAAATATAAAAACGTGAAAAAAAAAGTATATGGTCGCGATTTCATATTTCCTTATGTAATTACAACATTCTCTCACATGAAACCTACCTAGAAACTCAATATAATCATTTTCTTCAATGACCAATAACTAAAATTTCATTTTCTTTTCAGACACAATTTAAATTCTCTGTAAACAAAATGCCAAAAAGAGATAATATTATGAAAAATTATTAAAAATATCAATTTAGAACAATTCTTGAAGGGCATTTTTGCCCCCGTGAAACCCTCTCCCCTCTCCCCTTCTCCCCTTTGAAACCCGAGCCGCCACAATAAAGAAGCTCCGATCTTGGGAGAGGTAGCCTCACCGGCACCTCCCCCCGGGTCGTCGTGGCTCTGCCCCTCCCAAACACCCCTCTTCCCACCCCACAGTACCCCTTTCTCCTCTCTTCCCCTATTAAAAACCCTAACCGCCAAAAGGAGCCGCCGATCTAGGTGGAGGTGGCCGGACCCCCGCCTCCCCCGGATCCCCGTGACTCCGCTCCTCCCGTAACCACCTTTCCCCGTCCCCCTTGCTCTGATCCCAAAACCCCTAGTCGAAATCCACTCCCTCTCCCCTTCTTCCCTTTCCCTATCCCTAGCCCCAGCTCTGCCATGGTTCTCACTCTCTAATGAGACAAAAGGCGGACGCTTTCTCAGTCGTTTTGGTGCTTTGTCGATGTGATGAGAGAAGCCACTCATCCACCAGCCCCTCTAATAGATTCAGCGTTGTTTGATATAATCTCGGTCGATGCATATGGCGTCGGTTCTAACCGTGGTATCATCGGCGCCGTCTTCTTCTTGGACGAAGCTCTAGCTATAACGCAATGACATTGTCTTTCTTTTGGGCGAAACCCTAGCCGTGGTGCAATCAGCGCCGTCTTCCTCTTGGGTGAAGCCCTAGCCGTTATGCAATCGACACCGTCTTCCTCTTGGGCGAAACTCTAACCATGACGCAATTGGTGCCGTCTTCCTCTTAGGCAAAACACTAGCCATGACGCAACTGACACCGTCTTCCTCTTTGGTGAAGCCGTAGCCGTGAAGCAATCGGCATCGTCTTTCTCTTGGGTGATACCCTAGCCGTGACGCAATTAGAGCCGACTTTCTCTTGGGGCGAAATTCTAGTCTGAAGCACCATCTTTCCCCTTGACGCGATGATGTAGATGAAGACGCTCAATTAATTAGTTATTGTTGATACGGAATTTAGGCTCGTTATAGCTAGAACTCTTTTGGAGTTATTTTTATTACTTTTTTTCATTATATTATAATTGCTACTTCTTATTAATATAAGTAACAAGCAATTTTCAAAAAAATAAAAATATCAATTTAGCACAAACATCAAGCCCTGGTTTGGTCTGAACATTCAAGGCTAAACCAAGACCAAACATACTAAAACTCAGTCTCCCCTCTCTTTCTTCCTCTTTTCTCATTCTCCAATTCACCTCCAATAAAAAAGCTGAGAAAAAACCAACTCCATTATAATATCTCTCACCCTTTTCTCCTTCAAATACGCACCAAATCAACAACAATTCCGATTTTAATTTTAATTCCAATAGCCCAAAAATGAGGATCATATTGGACGAAGCCTCTGATGATTCCGCTTCGTCTTCGTCGAGCTTCTCTTACTTCGCCGTGTTCCACAACTACCCGCTCGTCTCCGCCGTCATCGGCTTCGCCATTGCCCAGACCATCAAGTTCCTCACCACCTGGTTAGTTGTTGTAGTTTGTCTTTGATCTGGATCTGTTTGTGCTGAAATTTTGATGTTCTTGGTGGTTTGTGTTTTGATGGGAAATTTGTGATCTGGGTATTTTGAGATCTGGGTATTTTGAGATCTGGATTATGCTGGCAAGTTTGAATGATTTGATTGTTTTTTAGCCCACCATGAAGTAAAAAAATTGATAGTTGTTTTGCTTGTTTTGGTATTTATATAACAAATTGAGCTTCTTGCTTTTATCTCATTTTGGGTTTTGAGAATCTGAATTAGGTTTTCTGAATTGAAAAGAAAGTGGTAGTTTTGACTATGTGGGTGCTATAATTGAGCAATTGACTCAATTTTGACCTGGTTTTTTGGGGTCAGGTCCATAGAGCATTCAATTATTGTTACTATCTGGAAAGATATAGTAATATTTAATAATGAGATTTGAGCAGTTAGAGGATTAAATGATGATGGGTTTCACAGACTGTTTATTTATTTATTTATTTAAATAATTATTGTTAGAAGCAGTTGATTTTAATGAGAATCAGACATTACAGTCTCCATATGATTACTGTACCACTTGGTACTGTTACATATATATGTAATACTGGTACATTATTGAAGTATCAAATCACCATGAAATCTGTTCAAAATGTGGATTAATTGTAGAATTGAATCAACACTCCATAACCATAAATACAGTTGAGTTAATATGCACACAAAAGAGGATCACAATATTGACATGCCTCAATTCATGAACACAATTAATTCAATACGCACTCAAATGACATTAAATTTAACACTCTCTCTGTTCTGTCCCTTACAAATCCATCCCTGTAAATACCCCTCCCCTTCCTGCACACAAGCATGAATAAACAGTTAATTGTACTACACAGAAGGTCACGTATCATTGTATCAGTCATTTTATTTATCTAATTGTTATTCTAATTGAGAAAATATTCGGAGCGCCCTCTTAAACAACGCCACATACATTTATATCTTTTTAGTTGTCCACTAATTGAGCTAATTGAAAAATAATACCGTTTGTATATTAATATACCTTTATATGTAGTCATTCTACCTTTTCTGTTTATCAATATACCTTTTTGTAATTCTGTTATACCTTCATGAATTCGCGCTAAATAATCTGGCGGTGCATGTCAATTCCCATTTTAATTTTAGTTATTGCGGATATAATTTCAGGTACAAGGAGAACAGGTGGGACCCGAAGCAGTTGGTGGGCTCAGGCGGGATGCCGTCCTCCCATTCCGCAACAGTAACTGCTCTGGCCATAGCAATTGGATTTCAGGAGGGTTTTGACTCCTCCCTCTTTGCCGCCGCCGCCGTCTTGGCTTGCGTCGTAAGTTTCCTCTCTCTCTCTCTAGAAAATTTTGAAAGAATAGAACTCGATGGAGTGTTTTCTCTCTCTAGAACAGCTCTCTCTCTGGATGTTTTGTGTCTGGATCGTAAATGTTGATGTTTCTGTATAGAATGAACATGCACTTTCTCTCGATAGAATTTTGTGTGTAGAGTTTATCTCTCTAGAATGTTTCTCTCTCTAGAATTTTCTCTATCTAGAGAGAGAATTTTATGATCTTTCTCTCTCTAGAAATTCTCTTTCTTTGCTGCTGTCACTGTCGTAGAAACTCTCTCTCTCTCTCTCTCTAGAATTTGTCTTGAAAGTTTTTTCTCTCTAGAAACACTTCTCTCCAGAATATTTTGTAGCTAAATAAAGCAAACCTAACCTGGAAAAAAAAAAACAATTTATAGATCAAAAAGAGAAGGATAAAAGTTGTTGGAATCACTCATCTTGTACCAAACTCAATTATATTAACCTCGTAAATAATTATATTTCACACCATCTGTCCTTACAATAAATAATTTATATTATAATATAATTTGCAAAAATCTTTAACAGGTGATGTATGATGCTTTTGGCGTAAGACTCCATGCTGGAAAACAAGCCGAGGTAAAGTCTACTCATCATTTTTCAATTTGGTCCCTAAAGTTTGTAATTCTGCTGCATAAATCATCATAAGTTCTCTTTTTTGGAAATTAAAATTTCAGGTTTTAAATCAAATTGTGTATGAACTTCCATCTGAGCATCCTCTTGCTGAGACCCGGCCTTTGAGAGAGCTCCTTGGCCATACTCCTACTCAGGTTTGACTATTCAAAACTTTTAAATTTTGAATTTCAAATTTTAAAATCTAATTTTTGAACATTTTTTTGTTTATTATGTTTTTTTGACTTATTTTTATAGGTATTCGCTGGAGCGTTGCTTGGATTTGTCATTGCGACATTTGGGCAGATTATGATGAAATATGCTTGATATTCATTTGATTTGTGACTACAAAAAAACTGGTCATTTGCAAATCTTAAATTCTTGATTAAATTTCAGATTCAAAATGAAATCTGAAATATATTATTTTTTTTGTTTTCCATTTTGGTCATTTGCAAATCTTAAATTCTTGATTAAATTTCAGATTCAAAATGAAATCTGAAATATATTATTTTTTTTGTTTTCCATTTTAAAAGGGGTAATTGATTGCATTATGATTGGAGTTACGGGTGATTAACTTTTATTATTGGGATTCTTTCTCAGTTCAAAAATCAGCATTGTGGGTTATGCTCATTTTGTAATTAATTGTCTGTGTGTTTAATCTTTTTGGATAAGAGTTTGTTTTGCTGTTTTGATTTATCATGTTTTGAGGTTTTGATGTATCACCTTTCTATATCTTTTGGATATGTTTTATATAATCTTACTATGAAAAACATTATAAAGTTTTCATCTAACTTTAAAAGCTTACTTATCGAAACGAAAGTATTTTACTTACTATAAAATCAAGCGATACTTAAATTTTACATATGGCATTTGAATTAACTAACATTTTGTTTACCAGTAATATTTACTGTAGGCCAAAGGCCCAAACAGCCCGTATCAAAACTCCCACATGGTATTTCATTATAAAAAGGAAATGGCAAATCACGACGGGGTATTATAACGACTCTGTAACGACGGATTGAAATTATATATTGTTTTCTCGTGTTTCTATATACGCTATATAATGTTTTCATTTTTTTAAATATATATTGTTTATCGAATGAATTTTTATATACTGTTTGTTTTCAGTTTATATATTTTTATATACTGTTTTCATTTTTTTAAATATATACTGTTTTACCGAATGAATTTTTTATATACTCTTTGTTTTCAGTTTATATGTTTTTTTTCCAGTTTTTATATATCGTCACTACAGGGTTCACTACAGTACCCGTCGCACATTATCACCTTCCATTATAAAATTACAAAAATACCCTCATGAAATCAGTGAATAGATTTTTTATATATTGTTTGTTTTCAATTTATATGTTTTTTTTTCAGTTTTTATATACTGTCATTACATGATCGCTACAGTACTCGTTGCGCATTATCAGCTCCATTATAAAATTACAAAAATACCCTCATGAAATCAAATCAGCGGGTAATGTAATAGTAATACCAACATTGTCAAACCAGTCAATATAAACCATCTACTCCCACAGTCTCTCCCGCCCACCATTTTCCTCTCTCTTTATTCCCCTCACTCTCACACACACACACAGTAACTCACGCTTATTCATTCATTCATTCATTCTTCTTATTCTGATTCTGATTTACGATGTCTCAATTATCTCAAAAGACTCTGCCAAAACGCTATGCATTTCTCTTAGCGTGCGCTCTGTTAGTAGCAATAGCTCTCGTAGCAGATTTTCTCTGGGCCTCTTCTTCTTTCTCTTCTCCTTCTTCCTCGCATTGGTCTAAGTCGTTGGATTTCTCTCTAGAAACTCCTGCTGCGATCAAATCACCACCACCAAATGCTAACAAGGTACATTCTCTCATTAATCATTTTCGGCGATCTTTATTGCTTACAATACAATGCAATTTCAATTCGTTCGGTTAATCATTTCAGAAAGAAAAGAGAGCAATTGGTAAGCAAGCAAAGTATCTCAATGCCACATATGCAGATATACCCGCCCCAAATTGGGACTGGGAACAACTCTCTGACGCGCCGGTCCCACGTCTCGACGGAGCCTCAATCCAACTCAACAATCTACTATACGTTTTCGCCGGTTACGGTTCCATCGACCATGTAATTACATCAAATCACTCATCTTTCAAACCCCAACATTTAATGATCATACCTTCAATATACTTATTTATAACATTAATAACAACGGGCCCCACTAAAAATGAGCTTAATTTTCAAATACCCTCTATGGTGTCAAACTTAACCTTTCATGGGGTTAAATATTTAAAAAAAAATCCCAAAACCCGACAGGGTCATTTGTAATATTCAGAAAAGTTAAAAGGATTACTTGAAAAATACAGGTGCATTCTCACGTGGATATATTCAACTTTACAACCAACAAATGGTGCGACCGGTTTGAAATGCCCAAGGAAATGGCGAACTCCCATTTGGGCATGGCGACGGATGGAAGATACATTTACGCGATCAGTGGTCAACTGGGCCCGCAATGCAGGGGCCCCACAAATCGTAATTTTGTGCTGGATACTAAAACGAGAGTTTGGACCGATTTGCCTCCTTTACCCGCCCCGAGGTGAATTGAACTAAAAGTTCATGAAATTTTATGTTTTTTTTGTTAATTGAATATTAGTTAGATGTTGCAAGTTTGAACTGCTAGTAAAACTGGAGTGACATACAACAGTTATAATTTATTTTAAGGGTATTGATCCCGGAAAGTTATATTGGGGAAAGTTGCAAAAAAGACCCTGCATTATGCCGGAATTGCGAAAAAAACCATATATTATTGGAAATTGCAAAAAAAAAAAAAATTATTGCCCAAATTTGCAAAAAAAACTCCCTACTGTTAATTTCTTTTTTTGCAATTTTAGCAATAATGCATGTTTTTTCGTGTAATTTCCAATAATACAGGTTTTTTTTTGCAATTCCGGCATAATGAATGGTTTTTCTGCAAATTTCCCAATTACATAGGTCACCTGAACTGTAACCTATCAGTGAAATTTTTTAAATAATTAATTTATTTTTATTTTTTATCTTCTATTTTATTTATTTATTATTAAAATATAAGTGAATTATTTTATTATTATTATTATTTTTTTTTTAGGTATGCGGCGGCAACACAGTTGTGGAGGGGCAGACTACACGTGATGGGAGGAAGCAAAGAGGACCGCCACGAACCCGGTCTACAGCACTGGAGTTTGGCTGTCAGAGATGGTAAACCGTTAGAACACGAGTGGCGAACCGAAGTTCCCATTCCACGTGGCGGTCCCCACAGGTCCTTTTTCTTATTTTTTTTTATCTTTTCTTTTGATATATTAGATGTTATGTTTCATTATTTGAATGGAACCAATTTGGTTATAGAATGAAGTTTTTTTCTATATTTTTTTGAGTAGATATCAAAGACAAAAGATGTTGTATGTTAATTTTTTTTGGATTTAATGTTTTTATAGTTTGTTGATTAATTTTGTTGTATTTTTTTAATTAGGGCGTGTGTAGTTGCGAATGATAAATTGTTTGTGATTGGAGGCCAAGAAGGCGATTTTCAAGCTAAGCCCGGTTCTCCTATTTTTAAATGCTCCAGACGGCACGAGGTCAAATAAAAACTTCCTTTTTATTATTATTTTTTTTTTTTTTACTATTTTTTTAATCCAATTTATCATTTTATATACAGGTCGTCTATACTGATGTGTACATGTTGGACAGTACGAATAAATGGACGCAACTTGCATCCATGCCTAAGCCAAATTCTCACATAGAATTTGCATGGGTTTTAGTGAATAATTCCGTTATAATTGTTGGGGGCACCACTGAAAAACACCCTCTTACGAAAAGAATGATTCTTGTTGGGGAAGTGTTTCGGTTCAATTTGGACACATTGGTAATTGTTTATGTTATGATAATTTATACTATATTATTTTCACATTTTTTTCAGGCATAACAGAATCTCCTGCTTAAATTTATTTCTGATTTATTTATTTTTCTTTATTTTTTATAGGAATGGATATTAATAGGCAGGATGCCTTTTAGAATGAAAACAACATTGGCTGGATTTTGGGACGGTTGGCTTTATTTCACGTCGGGTCAAAGAGACAGAGGACCGAACGATCCGTCTCCTAAAAAAGTTGTTGGATCAACTTGGCGCACTAAATTACATTTAATTAATTAATTAGTTAGTTAATTAATTCGACTATTTGAGTTTAGATTATAAGACAGAGAGTGTATATTTAATTTCATTATTTGAAAAATTTGTTAGTTTTCTGAGTATTTTCTTTTGTAGCGATTTATTTATTCATTCATTCATTCGCGTATGAGTGCCAATTTTGTGCTTTTAGTTTGAAGTTTTGTCTAGTTCTATACTTCTATATGATGTAATGTAATGGCACTTTGAATTTGAATTGCACCTCTGTTTTTTTTAAAGAAGAAGAAATGAATTGAATCTTTGATTCATTTTAGTTTTGAGTGTTGAGCACCTATATGTATATTTATTATATAAATATTTGAATTACTTATATGGTTCTATTTTTCTACCATATTTTTTATTAGTGACATACTGGATCAATTTTTCTTATTCTTTTTTGCTTTTCTTTCTTTTTGTGTTGGAATTAAATATTCTGACCTGGTTTTGGAAGTTGGTCAGCTAAGAATGATACCGATAGTGATAAATTTGCTAATGTATATAATATCTACTATATGAAAGAAAATTTCATAATTTTGACATAAATTTCAAATGAAATTATATTATAATATCTTTGTGTGTATATTAATATTCATCATAAGTTAGCATGTAAACTATTGAATTATTGCAATAATTCTTTATTTTAGGAAAAGTTGATAGAAAATTTTCTCATTGGAGATATTTTTTACAAAAATCAATTAAAATATTATAATAAATTAATATAACTTTCCAGGTTGGAAATGAAGTTCGAAAATCAATCAATAAATATAAAATTATTCAACTTATTTTAATTTCATGTCCTATTCCTATTTGAGATTTTTTTTTCTTAAGCTGAGACAGTCTTGAGTCTAAAACGCAGTAGCCAATTGTCTTTTAGCTTGATTTTTATTTTCCTAAATAACTTTTGAAGAAGAAATATTGTAATTACATTTTCCTATGAAATTAAATAATTAAAAGTTGTGCACAACCAAATATCAAATTCGAATGCTATCACATCTGTAGTATTTTAAAAGGTTAATGATTTAGAAACAATCTGACATATAAACTTAAATTGATCAAAACCCAATTAACAGAAAGCAGGAACCATTGGACCGAAAATCTGTCCAAATTCTTTTGAATAATAATTCATAAGTTTTTATAATAAAAATAAATAATACATATAAATAACCAGGTATGCAACAGGCGTTCAAAAGGAAATCTAAGTCATAAACATATTTTCTGTTTGATAGTAATACTTTTTTTTATGCATAATAATACATCTGTAAATTGTATTTTTAAATTAGTACACATCGATCAACTATTAATTATTATACTTTATGTACATGATAGTAATATAATAAATCCAATTTTAGATTCGATGAAGATCCCCGTATCCTTGTATGTATTATAAAATAATGTGTATATGTGTGTGCAAAAATAATATATAAATAAAAATGGGTAACTAAGTGTATACGTTTATAAAGCGTTTTGTTGGTAAAATAAAAAGTAAAAACTACTACAAGTATATACAGAAATAATAATACATAGTACTAGTAAGATA
This sequence comes from Juncus effusus, assembly GCA_027726005.1. NCBI lineage: Eukaryota > Viridiplantae > Streptophyta > Magnoliopsida > Poales > Juncaceae > Juncus > Juncus effusus. The sequence continues at coordinate 8,377,332 of CM050896.1, read as the reverse complement.
AAATAATACATAGTTACATTATAAAACAATACATAAATTTTATAATACAAAGCAATATATATGTACCTCACTTTCAGGTGAACACAATTAACTGTCATGAATTATTTTTTAGGTATCTTAGAGATAATATTCTGATAAACACACTCCTGACTCCTTGATTAGCATTAGCTAATCAAATCAATTATAGATAGATTAATCATAATTAAATGCTCTACTTTTGTTTGCCTGCCTTCCACGTAACACGAGTGCAGAAAGTTAGTGTGACAAATGGACGGCTCGAACTGATCTTTCATATCTGTCCAATTTTCACATATCACTTCTTATGACTCTTTTGACTTTTAGTTCAAAACAATAAGTTAAAAACAATCATACTTTTTTCATTTTTTTTTCCCTTCTAAGCATAAAGGATCTGATATATAATTTGGGCAGAGTGGATGGCTTTTCTGAAAAGATTTCATAAATAACGTGACTCAATTTAAATGCTGCAAATCTGATAATTTCACATGCCACGTGCCCTTATGAATCTCCCAGAAGGAATGAGGTTCAATAGACCAATATTGATAATGAAGAATAACTTATATTCAGGTTCATGTGAACCAGGTGTAGGACACAAAAGATTGTTTAAATGATTAAATCCAAAGATAAGAATCTGGAGAAATAAATAAATTAAGATTGTTTTTTTGAGAAACTTTCGAGAGAGGGCTTTAATATCCTCCATCCAAATATTAAAAAATTATATAATTTTTAAAAAAATTTACAACCTATTTCCTAATTTCTATGCAAAAGAAAAAAAAGAAGAAAATCTGAAAAAGGCCCAAAAGAAGAAAATCCAAAGAATAGTTTTTATTATTTTTGTGTCAATCAAGCACAATTTCATATTGCATTCAGAAAAACAAAAGTATACTATATACTTTTTTTTGAATGTAAGCTTGAGCGTATACTATATAATTTAGTATATTAAATATTTCCGAAATATTATTCAACAAGAAGTATTTTAATCACCGATCCGAAAAGCTGGCATAAATGAAGACAAATCAATCTTTTATTATTCCTTCTCAATTTAACTCCAAAACCAAAACAAAAAAACGAATAAAAAATTAAGTCTCCCGCTTCCTTTCCGGATATTCACAGGCCTGAAATTTATATTCACAGAGCAAACCGCCACAACTACATCCCCGTCGTTATAAACTTCTCACCTGCGAATACCACTCCCCCTTTCTCCCCCTCCCTCTCATATTAAACCTTCCCGTCGTATCATTCCCCTCATTCCCCGACTTTTTTTTGAACTGATAAAAAAAAAAAAAATTAATTAAGAAAATGTCTAACTTTTCAAATTATTTATGAAAATGTCCATTTCACTCGGTTACTGGACGAAGCAGCCAATTTTTCTTTTTTCTCATTGAATTAAACTAAAAAATGCTGTTTCGCACTGTTTCGTCCCATGGTTGGACAAAATAGATATTTTTTCATTTTTTCTACTGAATTAGAGCAAAAAAAAAAATATATATTTTTGCCAGTTTCGCCCCACCATGGGACAAAATAGTGTTTTCAGTCTAATTAGTGGTAAAAAATGAAAAAAATGTCTGTTTCATCCCACTATGAGACGAAACAGTATTTTTTAGCTTAATTCAGTGGAAAAAATGAGAAAACGGATGTTTCGCCCAGTGACTTTACGAAATAGTTATTTTCGCAAATAATTTAAAAACTTAGTCATTTTATTAATTAATTTTCTTTTTTTTCCCAGTTTAAAAAAAATAATATTATTCCCCTCCCCTCCCCTCCTCTCCCCTCCCCCTCCCTCTCTTATATTAAACCTTCCCGTCATATTATTCTTCCTTCCTTCCCTTCCCTCCAATGGCGGATTCTTCATTCCCTCCCAGAGCTCCCACTCCTCCTCCTCCCCTCTCCTTCCCTCCCTATTCAACTCCTCCTCCGCCTCCTCCGCCTCCGACGACGACGACGACCGCAGTTCCGCTCCTCACCTCCTCGCAAACCCCGCTCGACCGCTCGCTCCGAAATCTCCAGACCGTGCTAACCCTCCTCGGCCTCTTCCCTCGCTCGCCCTCCCACCTCCCTCTCCACCCGCTCCTCCTCCCTTCCATCTCCTTCCTCCTCCTCGGCCTCGCCCTCACCACAGTATCCGCGTGTCTGTCGCGCTGCGAGGGGCGCGAGGCGAGCGACGGCTGTGAGAATTACAGAGTCGAGGGGTTTGAGATCTGCATGTTAGTTTCTTACACGGCGGTCGCGGCGGTGTCCTTGGCGTGCGTTTCGAGGGGACTGGGGAAGTACGGGCTCAGGCGGTTCCTGTTTGCGGATCAGCGGTACGGCAGGGCGGATAGTAGGTTTCAGAAGGAGTATCAGGCTAAGATTAATGTGAGGAACGATTTTGAACCTTTTTATCTTCTAATTTCCCTTGTACTTGGACTGATTTTTGAATTTTGAATTCTTCATGTTCTAATTTCCTTGTGTTTTGATGACTGATTTTGAATTTTTCATCATATAATTTTCCATGTATTTTGATTGATTTTGAGTTTTTCATCATCTTATTTTCCATGTATTTCGACGGAATGACAATTTAGTCCTAGTATCATTGATTAATTCCTGTACTTTCTATAAACACTTACTTACTGAGCTACATTTAAACCAATTAGACCCTATCTTTTTTTATTTTCCAAATTGATTTCAAAAATTACTATACCATCACAAAATTGTTCACTCTTAATTCTTCAATTTAATCCCAAATCCATTGATTTTTCAAAATTTCAGGGATTTTTTCGCATGGTAACTTGGTGGATCATCCCGTGCTTTCTCACAAAATTAACGCACGACATATACTTCTTCATGCATTTAATGAACACATCGATTTGGCGATCCGTTATAATCTTCACAACCTCTATAATTTCATGGACGTATTTAACCCTAATTATTCTCTCATCATGCACATTATTCCACTTGGTTTGCCACTTGCAAGTGATTCATTTTGAGGATTACGGGAAACTGTTGGAGCAGGATTTGGATCCGATGATTTATGTGGAAGAGCATTGCAAATTGAGATATAATCTTTCGAAAATCAGCCATAGATTTAGGATGTTTTTGCTCTTGCATTTTTCGATTGTGACTGCTTGTTTGTTTGTGATTATTTTCCAAACTACGGCATATAGCGGCACGGTTAATTTCACCAATGGTGGAAATATCGCGGTTAGTATTTTATTTTATTAATTTTTCATAAATAACTTTTGTAATATTAGTGATGTAATGACTCAGTACAATTGAAAGTAAAAATAAAAATGAATAAATAAGCACATTCAAACTAACAAAAAACATAATTAATACACCAAAATAAATAATAAAAACATGAACCATGAAAGTAATAAAAATGCTACACAACATGACCAAAAAGCATGATGGCAACATGACAGGGTCTATAGTGCAAATATTACATTTGAGTACAGTTAATTAAAGAAGTAATATTTGCGCTATAGACCTTGTCATGTTACCGTCATGTTTTTGGTATGTTGTGTAGCATTTTTTTTTTTAATTTAGTGAAAAAAAATGCTACATAACATGTCCAGAAAGCATGACGGTAGCATGATAAGGTCTATAGCGCAGATATTACTTTTTTAATCAACTATACTCAACTGTAATATTTGCACTATAGACCCTGCCATGTTTTCGTCATGCTTTTCAGTCACGCCATGGGCCTGTGTTTCATTTTCACTAAATTTAAACCCATAATTCATTTTTACAAATTTTCCATCACTAGGTTTGTTGTGTGGTTAAAAAAAAATAGGGTACTTCTATGAAATATTCAAAAAAATTGGGTTTTTTACAAAATACAACTAAACCACACGATTGTTTCTATCATTTTCACTAAATCAACCGCACAATTCATTTTTATAAATTTTCCATCACTAGGTTTGTTGTGTGGTTCAAGTAGTAGGCCTAGTAGTTAGGGTACTTTTATGAAATATTCAAAAAAAAAAAAAAATAGGGTACTTTTATGAAATATTAAAAAAATTGGTTTTTTTTTTTACAAAATACAACTAAACCACACGATTTTTTCTATCATCTTCACTAAATCGACCACACAATTCATTTTTACAAATTTTCCATCACTAGGTGTGTTGTGTGGTTCAAGTAGTAGGCCTAGTAATCTGCCTGCACGGCGCCGCCAAAATCTCCCACCGCGCTCAGGGCATTTCCGCGCTGGCCAGCCGCTGGCACGCCCTCGTGACCTGCAGCTCATCCTCGACTCACGACTCCTCCACCGCACTGCACAGCCGCGGCCCGAGTTCCAACAATTTGGTCTCGTTCCCCGCGAATTTGATGATGGGCGATTTTTATGAAAGTGATCTCGAGAGCTTGGATAATAGTAGTAGTGGGCAGGGTGGCGGGTATTTTGGGAGTAATGCGCAGCTCGCCAGTTATATGTCGAGTTATCATAAGAGAGAAGCACTCGGTGAGTTTTTTACCTAATTTTGGCGTAAGTGTTTCTTAATTTTACCTAATTTGGTATTTGGGAGTAAGTAGTTCCGATTAGGCATTAATATCCGCCTATTGGACTCGATTAGGTGGTCATTGTTCAATTTAAGGGTTAACTGTATGATTAAGTATTGTTTACGTGTCAATGGCTTACATTTCAATACTCACTATTGGTTATTTCCATAATTTTTTTTATTGATAAATGTTTACTTTTTGAATAATTGCAGTTTTGTATCTCTTGTCGAATCCAGGCGGAATCACCTTGTATGGATGGATAATTGATCGAGTGTTTTTAAATACGATGTTAATGCTTGAGTTAACACTCATTCTTTTTGTGCTAGGTAAGACAATCGTGATTCCTAATCAATCTTTGGTAACTAGTATTTATAATCTCTTATAATCTACAAGAGTTTTTCTCCTAGAGAGAGAGAGAAAAATATACACGCCACCTATATTTTATATGAAAGATTAATTGATATTCAATATGAGATGAATAAATTAGGGGGTTGATCATATGAAACGTGAATTTTTCCTTAGGAGTCACATAGAATTGAAAAACACGTCATGGAGCAAAATTGGGAAGATAAAGTTTGAAACTTTGAAATTTTGAAATTTAAAAGGTAAAATTTAATAAGTGGCATATTTAGATTTAGATATGATGTATAGAGGGTTTGTTCATTATTTTCTTTTTATTTGTTTTTGTTGTTGTATTGTTAGTCAATTCTTTTGTAGACGACTACTTGTATAATGAGTTATGTAATTTTTTGACTTGCCGAGTGTTAATATATATGTATATGAGTGTATTATGTAACTTTATTAATTGTATATTCCATATGTATTTAGACCTCTCTTTTTTGTTTAGCATGACAATTGTTACATTTTTTCATCTTTTTCTTGTGTGTTGTAAATTAAATTGAGTGATATCCTATTTTTAAATTTGTTGTGTGGTCTTAACACTTGTATGAGTACAATCGATCCTAAATATCATTTAGTCATTTGATTATAAAATTAAGGTGACAGCATTTCAATGGGCCGGATCTGGGATTTAGATTAAGAACCCTAGAACTGCAATTTACTTTTTAAATTCATTTTTGCTTTCTTGATTTGCAATTGACCCATAATGAAATACAATAACAATCTAAGAATAACAAGGAAACAATAGTCTGTTTCTATCTTACACCGAGATAACTCAAATCCAAAGAAATGTTTTGAAGTCACATAAATAGTACAATAATACATCTCAAACAAAAACTGAATAAAACTAAATAAACCAAAATTATGCTTCCTTCCGCCCTCCTAACGGAAAACTTCTAGAAGAGTGTAACAAAAAGAGCAATAAATCATCAACCTAATTTAATGGCAATAAAGCTTGATAACCGAATCAGAACCAGCAGTAAACAACCAAGGCTGTTTAGGATGAAACTTGCAATCCAACACACCTACACACACATCAAACATCCCAAATTAACTAATTATCTTTTACTTAAAATTCATTAATCAATAAATAATATTTAATGTTTAAAATACCTCGGCCTTGTGCTGATTTGTGGCCGCGAAGAATCTCAAGAGGAACAATTAATGGATTCTGATTCAGATCGGAATAAACGGTTGAGTGAAAAACGTAAGCCGTACAGTCGTCAGAACCTGACGCGAAAAGCGGATACGTTCTGTGGAATTCCACTCTCGTTATATCCTTTGAGTGCGCCCTAATTTCACAAAAAAATAAAAATATATAAATAAATAAACAAAAAAATTTAAATAAATATTATATGAAAGAAATATGTTAATATTTACTTGAGGGTTTTGTAGGGACGTGTTGAGAGGTCAAGATCGAACCAGCTCAGCTTTCCTTCCCTGCTCCCCACTATTACATTATCCCCTATAAAAATAAAACAAAATTATATTAAATTTTATCAAACTAAACTAAAACAAAGGAAAAGAAATTACGATGATGCCATCCCTGCTATATATAAATATAGACTGATTCGGGACCATAATAATGTTATTTGTTTCATTATTATTCTGCATTCAACTGAGTCTCTTATATACTCTCTCTAATACTCAAATTATGAAACATAAAATAAAGACGGTTATTAAATAAATTAATTAAAATACCGGCAGGATGAATGGAAATGGAGGAGATTTCTTTCAGGCCGGTATCGAGCTTCTTGATCCTTTGGCCTTTAGCTAAATCATAAACTTGCACAAATTTTTTGGTCGCGACAAAAAATATTTTTTTAATCGGGTGAAAAACTGCACAGACTGGAATTCCAGGCAGTTTTTTGAACGGCTTGTCAGAGTGCTTTTTGGACAGCTGGTGCACCAAAACCGCCCTTGAATCCCGTGAGATTTTGAATTAAGGAATATAAAAAATAATATTGAAAAAGTGGAGGGATTAGAATGAAAAAGAAAGAATAAAAGATGAATGAAATTTGTGAGTTTGTTAGGTGAAAGGATATCACTTGGAACCACAGTGGTGAAATAATCTCCTTTGAAATGCCATTCAACTGATGATACTGACTGTACAATAGATATTCAAAGAAGGAATAAAATTAGAAAGAAAACTACACGTGGTATTTATTATTTTATTTCACAAGGTAGATAAAAATAGAAAAATTTATAAAACAGGGCACCTTAAAGTGCTTTAATCTAATAGCATCAAGCTTCTCATGCCGAATCCAATTTACCGCAGATTTACTATCCCCTAAAAACCAACCATTTATTAAAATTAAATCCAAAAAATTGATAAAAGAATATATAGTAAAAAAAAGCATACATACCAGAATCATCCTCAGTTTGCACATCGATCTTCAAGAGCTCCTTAGTCTTTATTTGCACATCAATTTCTCCCAATTCAGAGTTCAACAGAAGCACATCGTATTCCCTTCAATTCATTCATTTTAATTACAAAAACAACTCAATTAAACTGAATAAATAAATAAATATAAAAAGGACTTACAATACAACTGCTAATATAGGCTTATCAGAACAAGGATTCCAAGAAATTTTGCGAACCGACTCTCCAATTTCCCACATTTTGAGGCACCGCCCCGTTTCTATTTCCCACACTCTTACTGTTCCATCCATTGACCCTTTAATCAAATAAATCATATAAATAAATTAATAATAAGTAAATAAAAACTAAACCCAAATTCAATCTATAAATAAATAATAAGTAAAAAGATAAATAGAGGAAAATTTGAAAATTAGAATGAGCTAACTGAAGGTGTGGTGTCAAGTACTAACTAAACTTAAAGGTAGTGCTCTAAATTTTAAATTTCTCAAAAAAAGGATTTTTTTTTATTTCAATTTCCAATAATTTAGGGGCTTTTTGCAATTTAGTGATAGTGCAGGGACTGCTTTGCAAATTCCCCATAAATGAATGAATGAAATGTTTTTTACCTGACGCGAGATATTGACCAGAAAAGTCAACGGAAATAGAGTTGACCGGACCATTATGCCCTCTGAATTCAAAGTAACATTTATTTGGATAAGGCCTCAGATCCTTCCTGCTCGGCAGTTTCGGCTTCAGAGACTCCGGATCTATATTTATCTGGAAATAAAAATAAAAATATTAAAAAAATGTCAAATATTTATTTAGTTATTCATAAATATTAAGCATGAATGAATAAATAATATGACCTTTTTCTTTCGAGTTCTAGGGCATAGATACTGGTCAAGGCACCGGTCAAACATTTCTCTAAGACTTTTCTCATAGGCCGGTACTTTTCTGAGAGACGTAAACCTAGAAATCCAAAAAAATGAATAAATAATTTATTATCTTAACAAATAATAATAATAATTTTAAGAAATAAATGAGATGATTTATTTATTACCGTCTAGGAATGAATTTGGGCCGGTCCTCTTCAAACATGAGTTGGTAAGCACTTATCTCCTCTTCTGTTGGTATGTATTCTACTGAAGGGTTATATGACTCTTCATGCCCTGCATTTCAAAATATTATAAAATAATAATAATGACATACTAAATAATAGAGGGTTTTTTGGTTGCAATTTTCAATATTGCAGGGGATTTTAGCCTTTTATGCATATTTGTCTATGTATTATTTGTAATACAGTACCTGGTAACTTAGGTTTAGGAGCGGGAATGTAACTCAAGCCGTGCTTCTTATTTTCCGCTGCGTTATTATCATCTCCCCATAATAAATATAATTTATTTTCTTCTTCTTTTGGCTGATCCAGTTTAATCCACCCGTTTCTAATCGCTCTCACCAATTTCACAACCTAAAATATCAAATTTAAAAAATAATAATATTATATTAAAATATAATATAATATATTTGAAGGAAATAAATAAAGATGATATGTATTGAAGGGAATAATAGAGAAATTAGGGTTTGAAGGGAGTAAATACATATATAAATTTCTACTATCGGATTTTTGGGTTTAGTTTCACATAGAAGATGCGTTGTATACAAAAACTGATGTATTTGAAGAAAATGAAGATTGCATATTTTTAATATAAATAAATAAAATAATAAAGGAATTAGGACTTAAAATATAATATACCTTTTTCTGTTCCCATTTGGAAGGAACGAATCTTCTCTTAGGCTCAGGAGCATTGGAAAGAGGAAATCCGTCATGTTCAAACCAATCCACATAATCCTTTCAAATTCAAAAAAAATAAATTAAATTAATAAACTAACTTTTTATTATTTTAATGTTTTAATTCAAATATAGAGAGAGAGAAAGAGAGAATTATTTACTGGATAAGCATCAGTATCAACATGAGGAGTCTCGCCTCTAATTAACCTTCCGATTAATTTAACCTCATCTTTACTCAACTCCACCTCTTCATCATTATATTCATCCGTAAATCTTCTCCTAAATTACCAAAAAAACATAAAAAAATAATCTAAATAGAAAAAATAATGTTTAAGGAAAAAAAAAACAAGAGATTTAATATTTCGCGTACCAACTTTTGGGATCGTCAGCTCCTTCAACAAAGGAAGATAATTTATCTTTTCTTTGTTGTTTTTTTATTTTCTTTCCTTCAATATCATATCCTATATGTTCTTCGTCTTTGTACCATATTAGTGGCACGTCACCTACTGTATTTCTAGGTGCAACCTATATTATTAATTAATTAATTAGTTATAAAATTATAAAATGTATTTGTTGATGTGTAGTAAAGTGGATATTTTCATAAGAAGAGAGAGAGATGAGAGAGATTAAGACTGACCTCGTCTTCTGAGGAATCACTTTCTTCCTGAAATAAAAGAAATTAAAATCAATACAAGCATTAAATTCCATGAAAAGTACAAAATAATTGCAAATTTAGAGTTAAGTTCAGGGAAATTTTGGTTAATTCCAGATGTAATTGCAAAATTTGGGGATTTTTCAAGGAAAAACGGGTTGAAAATTGAGGCTAAATTGGCCTTGATTGTGATTTCAAATCAAAATAATATAGTAAGAGAAAATACAATGAATGCAATTATAAAAAATGGTGATAAAAATTACCACTCTTTCTATCTCTGACGAATCGCTTTTTTCATCTTCACTTCCATTCGAAGATTCCTGAGGTTAAAAAAATCAAAATTTCAACAAATAATTATCTTAAATTTAAACCGTCAATATTTCAGCTTTCATTTCAATTATCTTCTTAATCTTTCAGTTAGTATTTAAAGCAAAATACTCGAACGAACAGTCAGAAAAGGGAAAAACTTCCTCTTTGGCTGGATAAATCCGAAATAAATACATATACATCCCAAGCTATGCCAGCTCTATTCCATCCCCATGACTTATTCCAGTCCAATCACACCTTAATATTCCCAACCGAAACACCAACGAAGAGAAGATAGTTCAAACAAAACTGACCTCAATCTCCGACGAAATCTCATCGTCGTCGCTCCACTCGAACCCATGCGACGACGGCTCTTCCTCATTCTTCACCGCCGGCTCGAACCCGTCGGACGACGACGACGACGACGACGGCTCTTCTTCCTTCCTCACCGCCATTAATCGCCCCGCCGGTTCCACGAAGTTCGAATCGAGAGAGAAAGAGAGAGAGAGAGACACTAGGGTTTAGGGTTTAGGGTTTCTGAGAAGTGAACGAGGAGCAGGGACGGCGCGAGGAAGAGAGATTTTTCTGAGTATAATTTAATTTCCTCCTGGGTGCAACTGAGGCTGCATATGGGTCCCACTGCCTGTTTATTGTTTTTTCATGGACTTCATAGCCAGGCTTTCATAATATTTAAACAATTAATAATTAAAAATAATAATAATAATAATAATAATAATAAACTTCATTGAATGTTGCAGATTTGGGCGATTGTAGTTCTCGACGGGACGCTACGCCTGGAAGTAATTTTCTTCCCTTTATTTTTTCAAAATAATAATTTATTTATTAATTTTTATTAATGTATTAATTAATTAATTCGCAGGTCTCGCCCAATTTTTGATTGGTGGTGCAGCCTTCCCCGCCTGGAGGGACTATCTTGTAAGCTCTTTTAATATCTATATAAATTATTTATCTAATTTTTATTCAATTAGTTTAGCCGTCTTATTCAATTTAGTTCTATTTATTATTTTGTTTTCTGATTTTTTTTATTTAAAAAAATCGATAGGTTTTTGAGCCGCTCCCTACCTCCACCGACAAGCTAGACGTTAGCGTTAGTCATATGGTCATATTTAATGTCAGTATTTTCTTCTCTGTTTATAAATAAATTTATAATCCCTCTTTTTTCACTGTTTTTTTTAATAATTAACTATAATTTATTTATTTTTTAATTATTTTAGGTGATCGCAATTTTGGATCCTTCGGATGGGCTGTACGACTTCCCTCCTACCAAAGCGCAAATGCTTCTCCATGTGAATTTTTAATTTATATATTTTAAAGGGGACTTTTTGCAATTTCCAAGTTCCAACAATGCAAGGGCTTTTCTGCAATGTCCAACAATGCAGGGGTTTTTTCTCAATTTCGGCATAATGTGGCGGGCTCGTTTGCGAATTTCCCAATTCGATTCATTTATATGTAAATATTTTAGGTTAGTGGTGGATAGGTATTTTTTTTTTGCAATTTCAGCATAATGCGGGGCGTTTATTTTTTTTTACAAATTCCCCTATTCAATTCATTTGTCTGTATATATTTCAAGTCAACTGGTCAATAGGGCTTTTTCGCAATTTCCAATAATCCAGGGGCCCTTTTCCAAATTCCTCAATTAAATTAAATTCACTCACACGCATAAATCTTTCAGGTTGGTGGTGGACAGGGTGTCGGATTTGGTGGACCAATGGGTGGTGTTCAACGAGCCACACGTGTTCGTGATGCTGACGTACTGCGCGGGCGCCTGGCCGGGCGGGCACCCCGACATGATCGAGATCGCCACGTCAGCGCTCCCGGCCGACATTTACTACCATACGCTTCACTTGATGGCCGAGGCTCATATCAAGGCCTATGATTATATTCATGAAACAAGGTCTGTTTATCGTGCTTTTGTTAGTTTATAATTGTTTATGTGTTTTGTAAAATAAGTTTTTTACATCCTAAAATTCTTTTCTAAATAGAAAAGAAAAAAGAAAGAAATAAAACGGCCTTTTATAGCCTTACAAGTCAGCCCAAAAACCCTATAAAACTGGAATTCTAAATCCTAAATCCTGAAGATAATCCTAGAAATGAAATGCCGGATTTTTGATTTTTGTAAATCTTTTTTTTTTTTTTTTTTTTTGAGGAAATTTGGAGAGGGCTTCGAATCCCCGTTCCAAATGCAAAAAGTAGATGATGTATATATTTGTTGACTTACATCCTGTTTCTATCTGTATACAATGTGTAAAAGAAGAAAAATTACAAAATTTCCCTTTTTTTTCTACCTAGAAAAGCTGATGAAATGTAAATGAAGAAAGGAATTGAAAATGAGACTAAATTTCGGCCCAAGCCCAAAAATTGTTTTTCCAAATCTTAATTTGTATTTTATTGTTTTGATTTTTTTTTTGGGTTGGTTGAGGGTAAATTGGTCTAATTGTTTCCATACTGAGGGTCAATAAAGGTTAAATTAGTCTTGAATGAGCATGTAAGAGACAAGTGGGGCTCAGTTGGGTTAAACCGAGTCTTAATTTTCCGAAATTTCGATATACCGAAATCTCAGTGTATCATTCAACTAATATAATTTTATCATGCAGTAAGAGTAATAAGAAGCCGATTGTTGGAGTTGCACATAACGTTTCATTCACGCGTCCGTACGGCTTTTTTGACGTTGCGGCTGCCACTCTGGCGAATACCTTGACTTTGTTTCCCTACATAGACAGCATTTGTGAAAAACTCAATTTTATCGGCTTGAATTATTATGGACAGGTTTGTGCTTCTATTTAATCTAGCAATTGTATATGCTAACATTGTCGTATGGAAAGCCTTATTTGTTCTCAAATTTATAAAAACACCCTAACTTTTGGAATACTAAAAAAAATGTTTTTCTCAAAGAAGAACTTTAACTTTTATTTTTCAAAAAAACCTCAATAATATACAAATTATGATAAACCATATGTAACCACATTTTACAAATTATTTATCCATTATTTCAAAATAAATCAAGGTGTTACACATTATTTCTCTATTTAATTTCTCGAAATTAGTTCTAACTTTTTTTTTGCAAAATAAAACATTAAAATTATGGTGTTGGGTTTTTTATAATAAGAAGTTAACACTCAGGTCTTTCTTTTGAATATTTTAAAAGTCAGTTCTCTTAAAATTCGCAGAGATAGCATTTTTTCATAAATACCAAAAATACAAGTTTTTATAAAAAAAACTTTCTTTTAGGCCCAGTTTATTGCGGCCTGTTATTTTTCTCTTCATATATTAGCATTGTAAACGATAGGTTTTAATTCCTTGTAAAAAATAGATAGGCTAATGTAGCAACTAACCGCTAATGATCTTAATCAAACAATATCTGGAAGTGGGACTTAGAACCCACTCCAAATTTTCTCAAAAAAAAAAAAAAAAAAAAAAAAAACTTTCTTTCTCCTTTTAACTAAAAATTAACGGACGTTCACATCCATCCATCCATACACACAGGAGGTAATATGGGGTCCGGGCTTAAAACTAGTCCCCAACGAAGAGTACAGCGAGTCGGGCCGGGGCATCTACCCCGACGGCCTCTTCCGCATCCTGCTCCAGTTCCACGACCGATACAAACACTTGGATCTCCCTTTCGTCGTCACCGAAAACGGGGTCTCTGACGAGACGGATTTGATAAGGAAACCCTATTTGATCGAGCATCTTTTGGCCGTTTATGCCGCCATTCTCAAGGTTGGTTGGAAAGTTAGAGCAGGCCCTGTTGGTTGATATTATGGTGTTTTTATTTTAGTTGTTTTGTATGCTTGTTGGATCCTGGAGCGTATTAAAATGATAAGAATCCACTAATTGTAATTGTAATTAGGTTGCGTTGTTGCAACTGTAAGTGGTAGCTCTTACCTTTATTTTGTTCTACAATGCTCATTTTTTTTGTCAAACTTATTTGTTCATTTGGGTTTAGGGTTTAGGATACTACTACCAGGGTTTAAGGTTTAATACCCGTAAGGTTGGATTTAAATATTTAATAGATACAGGTGGTACCGGTACCAGCAAACATTCCTTTTGTAACCTCACCTCACCTCATCTACTCCCCCTGTTCCGAATTTTTTTGAATAGTAGCACTATTTTGAAGAATAATTAATCAGATAGCATGATTTTCAAAATATTTGGGTAGGTAGCACTTCCGCCAGACTCTCTGGCGAAACTAACTAGGGAATTTTTTTTTTTTGCTAATCTCGGCCATTTGGCACCTTTAAACAACCTTAATTAATGAAAAAAGCTAGTTCCGCCACTGGTTCTGGCGGAACTAGGTAAAATTTATTTTTGGCCCAATTTAGACGGTGAAATTGGCCCAAAAATGACGAAAATATAGGTTCCGCCAGACCCTCTGGCGGAACTAGCTAGCGGAACTAGACCATTTTCCCAACTTACAATCTGACCCAAAAAGTCCAAAAAAAGCTAGCGGAACCTATATTTTCGTCATTTTTGGGCCAATTTCACCGTCTAAATTGGGCCAAAAATAAATTTTACCTAGTTCCGCCAGACCCAGTGGCGGAACTAGCCTTTTTCATTAATTAAGGCTGTTTAAAGGTGCCAAATGGCCGAGATTAGCAAAAAAAAAAAATTCCCTAGTTCCGCCAGAAGATCTGGCGGAAGTGCTACCTACCCAAATATTTTGAAAATCATGCTATCTGATTAATTATTCTTCAAAATAGTGCTACTATTCAAAAAAATTCCCCTATTCCCCGTTATTTAAATTCCCAACCTCATAAAAAACAGGACAACCAACAACCAACTACTTTTCATTGTCTTTTTTGTGTAATAACGGTTTGTAATATTTGTATTTTTTTTTTTAGAGAGTAAGAGTGCTGGGTTATGTGTTTTGGACGATATCGGATAATTGGGAATGGGCGGACGGATACGGGCCTAAATTCGGGCTCGTGGCTGTTGACCGAGCTAATGATCTCGCTCGCCTGCCCCGCCCGTCCTACCACTTGTTCACCAAGGTAAATCAATTATTAAAATTTAAAAAGTTGAAAATATTGAAGAATTGAAGAAATAAGAATTAGTGTCGGTTGGTATTTGTTTCAGTTATGTTCGCCAAGTTAGTAAAAATTAACAAAATTAGAAAACTTAGAAATAAAAATTCGGTATTTGTTGATATTTGTTTTGTTTAGCTGGAAATATTGTTATGTTCCCCAAGGTAGTAAATAATTAAAAAATAATAAAATTCGGTAGTTATTGATATTTGTTTCGTTCAACCAGCAGTGTTGTTATGTTCTCCAAGGTAGTAAATTATTTGAAAAGTTAGAAAATTCGGTATTTATTGATATTTGTTTCATTTACAAGTGAATATTCATATGTTCAATCAAGGTAGAAACTAATTACAAAATAACAAAAATCAGTAATTATTGTTTTTTGTTTCAATTTAAGAGGACATATTGTTATGTTCATCAGGTAGTATTTAATTTAAAAAAATATAAATACTCAGTGTTTATTGTTTTTTGTTTTGTTTAACAGAAAATATTGTTTTTTGTTTGTTTCATTTAACAGGAAATAATTTCATCTCGTAATTATTTCAGCAACGTTTCGTTTCAAGTATTTGTTCTTACATTTAGTGCTTCATATGTGTTGGTATCTTAAGATTAGTAACTTTACTGAGTGTTAACCGGATAAAATTAAGACTTTTTGGAGGACAGCAGTTCAGAAATAACTACAGAATTAAGGCTTCATTAAATACTAGGGTGTAATTGAGTCAATTTCGGAATGGATAATTAGTTGAGAATTTAATGGGAAAATTGTACATTTGGGTAACATGCATCATTAAATTTCATAACTTGCCAACTGAAATTATTAATTATAGTCATTAATTTAATGAATACTAGTCCATTTAGGCCACACATGCCACTGTTTTCTCAATAAACTCTAAGTAGGGGTGTCAATGGATCGGATTCGGATCGGATTCAGACAATATTCATATGAGAATCCATTTGAAGTTTAGAAGATCCAAATGAGAATCCAAATTCATTAAGAAAATCAAGATCCATATGCGGATCCAGATTCATTAACTAACAGGTTTCGGATCGGATTTTGGATTCTATTATGAAGTTTTGAACATAATTTATACATGAGTATATAAAAAATCTTGGATGAAAAATATTCTCACACTCTAGATCGTTTGTTAACAAAATTGATTAAAAAATTAGAATTGATTTAGAGGTTGACATGTAAGTTTATTTTTATAATTTTGCACTCTATATATTATATTTGTTACGTAAATCATGTTGATTTTTTGTCTATTATACTCATTGATATATTTTCTTTTATTATTTTTGTTGTTTCTTAAGTTATGAAACAATAAGAGTAACAAATAAATGGTCTATATTTTTTACTATATATACAAACTTATAATGTATATATCTAATTATCGGATTGATATCAGGTTTTGGATTCGGATTTTGTTAGATCCAAATCCAAACCAAATAAGCTAACGAATCTTCTTCAAAAATTCAAATGCGAATCCATTTTGTTTTTGGGTACATTTTTACGATCCATATGCGAATCCATTCATGCAGATTCGGATCGGGTTATCGGATTTTGAAGATCCATTGACAACCCTAAATGTAAGGTAAAGGACAGACAAGTTTCTGTATCTGACTCAATTTTTAAAACTCAAAGTAACTTAATTTTTCAACTTACTAGGATCGTGCTCGCGCTTCGATGCGAGTATTTAAATTTGCTATTTATTTAAAATTTATGTATAAATTATAATTATGTATAATAATTATGTTATGTAAGTTAGTTATATTTAAAATTATTTTGAATTATATCATAAGATATTTTATCAATTTATTATTCATTAAAAATAGTTTCTATATCACATCTAATTTTATAAGGATAGATAATTCTATACAAATAAATTTACATATATGAAATAAAATAACATAAATAATAGATTCATAAAAAATAAAAAATAATAATTCAAAAAATAATTTTGATTATTAATTTATAATCTAATTAATTTATGTTTGCATTAAGATTTTTAAGAATAAAATATCATTTTTTTTTATCTCTTTAGTTGTCTTGTGCCGTTATTTATTGACATATTATATAAGAAAAAAATCAAGTATTAATCAGACGATGAAGGAGATCTAAAAACTAAAAATAAATGATAATTTATTTCATAGATTTTAGTTGAAACCCCATAAGACTTAATTATAGATTATTAACTTTAAAAAAATATAAAAATAATAATTATATTTAACATAATTTGTAAAATAGAAATATGGTATTATATACATAGAAAAAGTATGTTTACTACACATAAAAAAAATATAACATGACTCATTTTCTGAATAAATTGTCAGTGTTACTTTTCTTATTTATATTTTGTTAGTTATTAAAATGATACATATTATCCGTAATACATTAAGTATATAATATAATTTTTAATACTCTGAAATTTTATTTGATATGATAGTTTCTCACATAATTGGAGATATAACACGAAACATTAATCTAACTGACCATGTGATATTGTGCTAATAATTTAAATGAAAAAATAAGATTTGAATTTTTTTTTCATCCAACGGCCGAAATAAAATTGACGATAGGTCTCTTGAGAATGCTTAAAGAGAGATGAAAAATAAGGTGTAATGTATAATTTAATGAGCATATTATTTTCTTACATGTTCTTTTATATAGTCTTTATTTACATATTTTAGCAAGAAAAAAAAATTAGAACCATAACAATATGGAACTCAAAATAAAGAGAAAATTCCAACAAATTTATATTTGTTGATTTTAACATGAGAAATAAAATATTTCATTAAGAATTATAATTTTTTAAAGAAGAAAAGAAAAATTATTTATATTTTAATGAGTGAACTCTTCATTAACTATTGTTATTAATAATTGAATATAACTTTGAACTATGATTCATTGAAGCCATCTGATTAAGATCTGATGGTCATAAACAAATTTACAACGGTTCTCACTAAATCAGGGATGGAACACAAAACACCAATCCAACCAATTATATGATTATGTTTTAATAGCCACACACATGTTGTCATAAAATATCAATAAATTTGAGAAAATGAATGGCTAAGATTTGACAAAAAAATTGATCGAACGGTAGAGATAAAAGTGATGATGTGGCCTCTTGAGGAGGCTCAAAAGTAGGTGAAAAATAAGGGGTTGGGATTAATTTCTCTCAATCAGTTCAGAATTTCAAACTAAGAAATACATTTTTTTAAACCGGGTTAGAGAGAGAAATAAATTGAAAATTAGGCTGCTTTGAGTATTTAGAAACTTTATGGGGTTATACATAAAAACTTGCCAAAAAAATGTTGATTCTTGGTGTGAATTTCTCTGAATGTATATTAAATGATGTAATAAATAATAATGAATATTGGTAGATCAAACTGGATCTCGATTCTTTTTACAGTGTGGGTGGGGACCGTTTTAATCTTTTACTGTATGTTTACTGCTTTTCTTTTAAGAGATCTCTTTTTCCTTTTCATTTCACAATTTATGGAGAAATTTAATGAATGCCATGTGAAACCCTAATCTAGTTGACAGTAATGGAACATTTATTTGAAACAACTAAAAGGGTCCTTATTGCAGTACAAATAAAAATAAAAATACCTGTCCTCATTTCTTGTTTCACCTGATTATTTTTTCCCACTTTATTTATACTTGATGTTTGATTGGAAAATTTACAGGCGGTAAAAACAAGAAAAGTTACGAAATTAGATAGACTAATTGCATGGAATGAATTGCAACGCGCCGCACCTTGGGATAAAGAATTTATTTGTAATCAAGCATTAAATCAAATAAGAGATAAAGAATTCTTATGTCAAAGTACATATTTTTTTTCTGTTATTCTTGAAAAATAGTGATTCCGAATCAAATATTTTATTTCTGCTAATAACAACATGACATCTAATTTTGTTTGAATTTTTCTCTCTTTTGAACTCCATGATGTATGATTCTGAGTTGATTTAATTTTTTACTTAATTATTTGAAGACGGAGAGATGTAGAAGAGCCTTTACTGTGTTGATAGAGGAGACTAAAGAGGACCTAAAACTCATTCAGATGGTTGAACGCAGAAAACAAGAAGATAGATAAGCCATGGCGGCGCCAAGAGATGAGGATCATTACAGCAAAACATGTGATCTCGGACAGCCCTAAATTATCCCGAAAAAGGGTAGAAACCGTTCGTTATAGGCATTCCGGACAACAATCCGTCCAGATTGGTCTGTCCAAAATAACGCGTCCGAGATAACGGAATAATTCGGACGGGCCGTCTGGAATTAAGGCAATGTGGACAGCGATTATGGACGGCACGTGGGTTGTCCGTATATGGGCATCACGGATGGCTGTAGCGGACGGCTGACACACTGTCAGGAAAGAGTAGCGTGGACGGCTATTTTGGAAGGTCACCTGGCATCCAAATTAATTAATTCCATTTTTTCAGCGCAGCCCCAATTTTTTCTATATTTCCCATTTTTCCAGTCCCTCAATTTTTGAAACAATTACCTAGTAATAAGAACAATAATAATAAAAAGGAGAATTGAAGGAGACAAAATCTTTAATGAAATTGTGGGATCAAGAATACAATAGTCACTGGCCCTTTTATATAGTAAAGAGTAAGTGCTGGCCAAGAAATCTCTCGCTTTATTCAGAATTATAATAAACGAAATAATCTAACCTAGAATTCAATACTAATAATATCATGTGATACCTCCTTCCATCTTTACAAATATTTACTAGTTTATCATTGCTTAGGGACCAAGTAATGGGCATCTACATTAATTATATTCATAACACTTCCCCTCGGATATCCATATTATATCTTCCATATGCATTAGAAGTTGCCTCATTAAAAACCTTGCCAGGAAACCTATTAGGACAAAATCTTGGCTAAGAAAAAAAGAGTGCATCGTGTATTATTATTATTCCTCATTATTTCATATATTAAATATTCCTCGTTAAAATCTTATTAGATAAAACCTATGGGCAAAAAATCCTAGTGAAGAAAAAATAGTGCATTATTATTCTATATATTATGCACAAAAATCGCCTCATTAAAAATCTTTCCAGGAAAATTCATTGAGACAAAAATCATAGACAAGGGAAAAAGAATGCGATGCGTATTATTTCTCTCACTTATATATGCAACTATATGTGAGATGATAAACTCCAACCTCTGTAATATAGGTTTATGAAGAGATCTACTTGATTCTTATTTGAGAAGATTTGTTAAATATTCTTTTCACAATCGCCCGTGCATTAAAATAATTCATCATCCTTTATTTCTATTGTCAATACATCAAACAAATTATCTTGATGATCTTAATGGATGCGATTTCTCCACATAGATGGATTGCGAAAGAATGAATCCTTCAGAGAAATATTAAATTTATAATTCAAGATAATATTTTATCCCGTAAAGAATTTAATTTTATATTCTTTCGAATAATATGGTAGTTTTTGGAGCTCTTTGGGAGTGCAATAAGATTTTAAATCATCAATAGATATATCAACATTCAAAAGATAAATATATAGTTTCATATACGTAATTTTGATAAATTGCATAGCATTCATTCAACAAACATTCGTTATAGCAATTTTATCACATATCTAAATATTGCCCCGGAATTTCTATCAGGGGGTAACCTATCGTTCTACGCATCCAAGTACAACGTGAACGCGGATCGGCTTCTTAAGATTGCAAGGCCTGAACGTACTAAATGCTCCACTAGAATTCTCTCACCATCAATCACTTTCTTTTCTTCTTTTCGTTTAAGATCATAATATTATTTTGATTATTTAAAAATAATAATCATCATCAAATACCGTTAATTTAAAGTAAAAACTATATACAAAAATAATTAGAATAGAGAAGTCCGGTCACCTCAGTAGAAGTATACAATCGACTAGCTACAAGAACTATATCATTCAACAAAGATGACTTGATCAAAGAAGCGATAAATGATAGAACAATTGAATTCTGATCGACGAAAGCAAATAGGATACAAGTTGGATATTGATTGGAATTTCATTTTCTTTTTCTTTTTTTGTGATAAATCAAATAATTATATGAGAGAGATACGAATTAATGGAAATCAATGAATTAAAAGGAAGGTGTGGCTGCCAAAAATAGAAACTGATGGATAAAAAAAGGGTAAATTTCACCCCAGGTCACTCAACTTTTAAAAATGACCAAATAGGTCACTCAACTTTCAATTGTCCCCTATAGGTCACTCAACTTTCAAAAATGACCAAATAAGTCACTCAACTTTCAATTATCCCATATAGGTCACTCAACTTCAAAAAAATGTTCAAATAGGTCATTCAACTTTCAAAAATTATCAAATAGGTCACTCATATCGGATGCCTTATTTGTATTTTTCAACTAATTGGGTGACCTATTTTGGTTATTTTTGAAAGTTGAGTGACCTATAGTGGACAATTAAAAGTTCAGTGACTTATTTGATATTTTTTTAAAGTTGAGTGACTTGTAGGGGACAATTGAAAGTTGAGTGACTTATTTGATTATTTTTTGAAAGTTGAGTGACCTACGGTGAAATTTACCCATAAAAAAAATATGAGAAGGACCCTTGACTTTTGAATTTTGATATTTACCTTTATTTCTTTTGTTTTGGATATACAAATATAGGAATTGCAAAAGAGGAAACGGCTTAATTGACATTGATGAAATATGAACCCTAACATTTTTGGCTGCCATAATTGTAATGGTAATTTTGCAAACACCCCCTCTCTTTTTGGAATATTCACGATTTATTTATTTAAATATTTTTTTTTCCTCATTTACATTTATTTCAATAAATAAAAATTGACTGGTTTATTAAATTTTTTTTTCCGGTGTGTTACACGTTATCTAACATAAACTAGAATCAAATAAATATATGCTTTGTCCGATATTCCATCCCATCACCACCTCTCCGCATCGGAATCAACCTAATCACTTTCGCATGTCTTACCAATTGTATTTTCATGGCTGAGAAATTCAAGTCTCACTTCTATTGCTGATAAATTATGACTAAAAGATGTGTGTTAAAGAAAGTTTACATGTATTCTATGTTGCGGGATACTTTAAAAACTGGAAAGTATCCTGAGAATATGGGTATCCGATACGGATACGGCTGTGATACGTATACGTGGCGTATCCGATTATTTTAATAATAAAAAAATTCGGATACGTTCAGGATACGGCAGGATACTTCAGGATACGGCTGGGATATTTCTAGGATACGGCTGGGATACTTCTGGGATACGACTGAGATACTTCTGTCAGGATACTTCTGGGATATTTTCACTATGTATTTTGGTCCACTATACTTTTTTTAACCATTTTTTTCCATAAATCAAATTTTAACCCACATTCAAACTAATAAAAGACTTATTTGTATTTTACAAGTCACATTCTTTTTTTTTGTCTACAACTCACACAATTAAAAAATAAAAAAATCAATTCCCGAGAAAGTCAGAAATAATTGACTTTTCTTAAATCAAATCTTGAATTTTATGAACATTAAGTATCGAGTATTTGTTTAATTTCATTCACATATTTTGGTATTAAATTTGAAATGTTGATTATTTTATTAATTAATTAATTTATTATTATTATTTTATATAAATATAATTAAAAAATATATATAGAGCCGTATCCGTATCCTAAATTTTTTGAGATTTGTCGTATCCCCGTATCCGTATCCGTGCAACATAGCATATATTATTTTAGTCATAACTCATAAGTATCACAATCCGATCAGTCTCAGTTAGAAATGTAAAAATTTCCTCTAAAAGTTGTCACACCCCAGAATCAAAATAGTGGAAATGTGGCTAGTTGATTAGTCCCATCTTGAGTAGTGAATGTGAATTGGAGTTACTTAAATAGAATAGTACATTAACTACTAGCACCAACCAAACTTAAGCATTTTTCAGGACAATATGGTGTGGGCTTGAAGGTTGGGTTATGCTAGTTAATGTACTAGACTCTAACAAATGATATTCATAGCAGTTTGATCCTGGGGGTACTATTGTGCGACCGGAAACGTACCATATTATTATCATACCCAGAGAACTTGAGGATTGTATATATGTCTCAGTGGGGATACATGTATGGGATGAAGGTGCGCACGGATGTGTACTAGCACGAGACTGAAACTAGGTGCTAGTTCTGACCGGGACGTTAGAAATTTAAGTGGGGGAGTTTGTTACACCCCGGAACCAAAATAGTGGAAATGATGCTAGTTGATTAGTCTCACCTTAAGTAATGAATGTGAATTGGAGTTACTTAAATAGACTAGTATATTAACTACTAGCACCAATCAAGTTTAAGCTTTTTTCAGAACAATATGGTATGTGCCTGAAGATTAGACTGGGTCAGTTAATGTACTAGACTCTAACAAAAGTGCTATCAACAATATTAATCTGGCTAATGCCAATTAATCTCATGGAAGGAAAAATGAAAAAATAAATAAGGGATAGAAACAATTAAGAGAAAAATGAAGTCCAAAGATAAATATTAATGTTTCTGTTCGAACTGATGGATTGTTGATTGATTACTCAATAGAATGTTAACGTCAGTCTCAGTTACATATTCTCTTTACAAACATAAGAATGTCCCCTAAAGGCTAAAGTGCAATCAACATTACTCGTCTGATATTTTTTTTATAAAGCACCAACAATCTTAGACTTTTTTTTTTTTTTAGCATTATTTCCGAAAATAATGAAGCAAATAGCACTGTTTTGAAAAAAATTAGCTAACTAACACTACCACCATCTGTTGTGGCGGTAGAGACCTTCTACCGCCAGCACCAATGGCGGTAGTGCCTAATTTTCCAAATTTTCCGTCAGCGGCCTTAAAATAAGGTAATTAGATACAAATTAGCCTCTACCGCCAGGCCTTACTAAATATAACGTTTAGTAACGGTTTTTATTAAAAAACCGTTACTAAATATAACATTAGTAACGGTTTTTATTAGAAAACCGTTACTAATTTTAAAAAAAAAATAAAAAAAATATTCTACCGACAGAAGGCCTGGCGGTAGAGTTATTTTTCTTTTTTTTTTTTTTTCTTTTTTTTTTTTTTTAACGGGTTTGATAACCGATTGGATCAGGAAAAAATTACAACAATGCCACTACCGCCAGATGGTCTGGCGGTAAAGGCTAATTTGTATCTAATTACCTTGTTTGACGGAAAATTTGGAAAATTAGGCACTACCGCCATTGGTGCTGGCGGTAGAAGGTCTCTACCGCCACAACAGATGGCGGTAGTGCTAGTTAGCTAATTTTTTGCAAAGCAGTGCTATTTGCTTCATTATTTACGGAAATAATGCTAAAAAAAAAAAAAGTCACAATCTCATGTACTATGTATTTAGCTAAGTTTCTCGGAGCACTCATGATTGGATCCGAGCTTAAAAAAATGGGGATAATTTCATATATGCCACTACAAAAACTCGAAATATCATATTTACCATTATAAAAACTTAAATATCATATTTGTCATCATAAAAACTTAAAAAATATCATATTTGCCATCATAAAAACTTAAAAATATCATATATGCCATTACAAAATCTAAAATATCATATTTGCCATTACAAAAACTTAATATATCACATTTGCCACGAAATTTACTCAAAACTTAACACCATCTATTTTTTTCCGTTAAAATTAACGGTCCAATCTTATAATTACCATTATATCTCTAAATTTATTTCATGAATTAGATTCATATTAAACATCTCTCTCTCTCTCTCTCTCTCTCTCTCTCTCTTCATGATTTAGATTTATATATAAGCAAAAAAAAATGTTTCTTTTAATTTGAAGTCATAAAAATTTAATACGAGAAAAATGAATTGATTATTTTTTTGAATAATTTTTTCGCTCGTGTCAAATTATTTTGGCTAACAAATTGAAGTGAAGATTATTTTTGTTTATATATGAATTTCAATCATGACGAGAGAGATAGAGAGAGAGAGAGAGAGAGAGATCATCAAATGAATTTTTAACGTGAAATCTAATTCATGAACTAAATTTAGGGGTATAATGGTAATTATAAGGTTGGATCGTTAATTTTAATGGAAAAAACGGGTGATTTTATGTTTTGAGTAAATTTGATAGCAAATATGATATATTATGTTTTTGTAATGGCAAATATGATATTTAAGATTATGTAATGGCATATATGATATTTTTAAGTTTTTAAAATGGTAAATATGATATTTAAGTTTTTATAAGAGAAAAGCTCACTTTTGCCCCCTGAACTATTCAAAATTGTTCAACTTGCCCCCTGAACTTTTTTTTGCGCACTTTTGCCCCCTGAACTCTTCCAAATGTTCAACTTGCCCCCTCCATCCAGTTAAACACACAGTCAGCAGTTATCTGCTTGCGTGGCGTGCTGACGTGGCAAATAAATGATTTTTTAAGCCACGTCAGCGACCCCTTCTCTTTCTTTCTTTCTTCCCTTCTCTTTCTTCTTCTTCTTCTTCTTCTTCTTCTTCTTCGCTGCGCTGAAGCTCTCTGTCTCTCTTCGCTCTTCTCTCGCGCGACACCAGCCGAGCCAGCACGCGTCGCCACCCAGCCGAGCCGCCTGCGTCGCCGCCGACGTCGTCGCACGCGTCTCCAGCTCTCCTCCTCTTCTTCTTCTTCTTCCCGTTCTTCTCTTTCTCTCCTTCGCTTCTGACTCTCCTGCGCTCCTTCGCTTTGTAACGGTTCTTTCTAAAAACCGTTACAAAGTCTTCGATTTCGTATCGGTTCATTCATTAAAACCGTTACTAAGTCTTCGATTTCGTATCGGTTTATTCATTAAAACCGTTACTAAGGGTTTATGGTTTTGATTTTCCCGATTTAGTATCGGTTCTTTCATAATTCCTTATAATTAAATCGAAGACTTAGTAACAGTTTTTAGAACGAACCGATACTAAATCGAAGAATTAGTAACGGTTTTTTGAAAGAACCGATACGAAATCGAAGAATTAGTATCGGTTTTTCTAAAGAACCGATACTAAATCGAAGAATTTGTAACGGTTTTTAGAAAGAACTGTTACAAAGCGAAGGAGCGCAGGAGAGTCAGAAGCAAAGGAGAGAAAGAGAAGAACGGGAAGAAGAAGAAGAGGAGGAGAGCTGGAGACGCGTGCGGCGACGCAGGCGGCTCGGCTGGGCGGCGACGCGTGCTGGCTCGGCTGGTGTCGCGCGAGAGAAGAGCGAAGAGAGACAGAGAGCTTCAGCACAGCGAAGAAGAAGAAGAAGAAGAAGAAGAAGAAGAAGAAGAAGAAGAAAGAGAAGAGAAGAAAGAAAGAAAGAGAAGGGGTCGCTGATGTGGCTTAAAAAATCATTTATTTGCCACGTCAGCACGCCACGCAAGCAGATAACTGCTGACTGTGCGTTTAACTGGATAGAGGGGGCAAGTTGAACATTTGGAAGAGTTCAGGGGGCAAAAGTGCGCAAAAAAAAGTTCAGGGGGCAAGTTGAACAATTTTGAATAGTTCAGGGGACAAAAGTGAGCTTTTCTCTTTTTATAATGGCAAATATAATATTTTGAGTTTTTGTAATGGCATATATGAAATTATCCCAAAAAAATGAACCTAGTGGGTAAGCTCAGTTATAATAAATATTAAAATGGTTACTAGTATAATAAAAGTAAAATTTGAAAAAATAAATAATATTTTTGTATATACTAATATATCATTTTATTTTTCTCCTTTAGTTATGTTTTGATTTTTTATTTATAATTTTAAATTTAAATTAATTATGTAAATTAATGAAAAAACTTAGAAGAGATAAGTGGTATTTTGTTCGAAAATTAAATTAAATTCTAATCATATATCAAAGTTAACATGGGTAAAAAAAATTAGGGACCTGATATATCACGATTCATTGCAGCACGTCGAAATTGTGACAATACTGTATATAACTAACGAAGAATGAAAAAACATTATATATAATTCAGTTTTTGCAACAATATATACATAAAAAATGAAAACGATATATAAAAAATAAAATAATATATTAAAATAGTATATATATCAAAAGTAAAAAATCCATAAAGAATAAAAATATATCTAAAACAGTAAAAATAATATATAGAAAAAAATAATATATTGAAAATTGAAAAAACAGTTTATATACAGTCCGTCATGATTGGACGTGCTACAGTGTCATCGTGATATCAGATTTCTCAAAAATTTAATCCATTTTTAAGGTTTTTTTTAAGAATCTAAAAAGTAGATTGTTTTTTATTGAAAAATTTAGGGGTGCTTTGAGAAATTTCAAATTAATTTTTACAATAATAGAATTGAGATAAAATGCCTAAATTATTCAATAAAAAAGGTAGATTAAACAAAATACACATGCCCATAAACATGTAAAAGGAAAGCGAAAGAGGGAGCATGATGATGCACGAGATGATCAATTCAAAATTAGATATAACAATCTCCGATACTAAAATCAGTGGAGCCAGAAAACAGTACAAAATAAAATACAAACAAATCAATTACGAGAGAGTTGCGTTTCTTGGTTTTAACTCCCTCTCTCCCTTAGCTCTCTCTTTAGCCCACGTCTCTTTTCTTTGTTTGGAATCGATCTATCTCGTCAAGAAAAATGGCTGCGAATCAGGAGCCATTGCTGAAGAATAAGGTCTATTATGAGAATTGTCCTGGTTGTGTTCAAGAGCAGAAGAACGAGATACACAGAGGGATTCCTTACAGGGAATTCCTCTATGTTTGGACTGTCACGCTTTGCACTGGTACGCTCATTCCTGTTCTTCAGTTATTAATTTAATATATTTAATTGCATACATTTGCCAAATTGAAAATTTGTTGCTTACGAAGAGTTATTTAAGACTTGATAGAGTGTCTTGATTGCATAAAAAAGAGAACTCAATAACTAAAAAGATACTATAGTTTCTTGAGACTCTCTTATATGATGAGTTCTCGTTTTTTTAAATACATATCCTATTGTTCCAATTTTTATGGGTCAAATGACTCAATTATGATTAATTAAGCATTTTATATCTTATCACTCTAACAAGTGTGCTGAGTAAAGAACTTCTCTGAATTGATTATTAATACATTATTAATTTTTCAGTAACAATTATCTCGGAAAAGATATTCCAAATTATTTCAATCAAAGAGATATATTCCAAATTATTTCTTTGTGATTTGAGACTATAATGTTCGCATAGACATAAAGGTGCAGATGCAGGTAGTCTTTTTCCTAGCTAGTACTGATTCTCTGGCTCCCCAAAACTTCCTCTGAAATAGACACATCCTTTGGACCTTTACTCCATAGAGAAATGTCATGGCTCCCAATTTAAGGTATCACAAGAACTATATGTAACTCATAAATCTAAAAGTGATAATGCAAAAATGTATGCAGAACTTTAGATTTTTGTACACAGGTTGAACTGTTTAAGCTCATCATAAATTTCAAATTTTATTCTTTGGGTAGAGTGGAACCTCTGTTTATCTAAGCTGTTTTGATCAAAAAGTCTCCCTTATTTATTTCATTTTTGTGATGTCTATCTGACTTGTTTGTTAAAATGTCTCCATTATTTATTGACAAAAAGGACATATGGTAGCTGTCCATCAGTTTTAATCAATGTTTAATACAGCGATAGCGTTTTAGAATTTTTGTAGTAGTTAGCGTAACGGGTGTTATAGTGGCGCTACACATTTGTGGCGGATTGAGTTTGCGATACTTAATTTTTACTTTGTTGTAAGATACATACAAATACAAATAATTTTCATGACGCTAAATTAAGTTTTCGACATCACTAGACGCCATAATATCCAAAAAGTCACTATAAAACATGCAATATCCAAAAGTCATTATAAACTTACAAATTTTTTTTAAGATAACACCATAACTAAACTCTCAAGCTTTGCCTTCAAAAAAAGAAACACCATAACTGAACTCAAAATATCTGAAGGACCAAAATAACCATCTGATTCATTAAATTAAGTAAAAGAAAACTTAAAATTAACTAGAAATCTAGAATATAATTATTCATCACATGAATAATTTCCCTTTTTGTTGATGAATAAGAATAATTTCCTTTTAAACTTCTTTTTTTAATTTTCTAGAGTTTTTGCTACTTTTTTTTTGAGAATTTTGGAGAGGGCTTTAAATATCCCCCTTCCAAACTAAATTTTATAATTTTATGAAGTTTTCTATAAAATTAACAAAGAGTGCTAAGATGAATCCAAGCACAAAATAAAGCAGAAAGAAAAAAATGAAATTGTGACGTGACCCACATGTAACATACAATTTTATCTTGGATGCTAATAAGAAAATAAGGTTTAAGCATATAGCGGGCCACTCCATCCAGCACAATAAGATAATTGCGTTTGTTTCAGTTATATTGCGGGCAAAAATGCTATAGAGAGAATAATTCACAACGACGTAGCAATTTCGAGGGCAAACCCGCTACAGCGCGCTATAAGCGGAGCGTAGCTATTTAATGGAATCGAAAGTAGTTCTATTCCCATTTATGTAACACTAATCAAGATATTTTTCTATATATGAGATTTGTGATTTTATTTGGGTTCTTTATCCTTTTCTTGTTTATTATTTTCATCTCATTTAATTTTACCATCTGTTAACTCATTGATTTTGAAAAGATTCCTTAATTGCGTCTCTGTTGTTCTACCTGTAAAAGATTAAGCAAATTAATTACTATAGAAGTACTATATGCAATCTAAGTGAACACAATTCTTTTGTCCTTTTTTCTTTTTCTTTTAAAAATGATACCTATATATCTGGCTGTCCCCCTATTAAAAGGAAAGTCAAACAACATATGCAAAGACCCACGGGGAATTAAGGCTCTATCGTGTTTATAAGAGTATAACTTTTGGGCCCCCAAAGGAAGAGAGAGGCCATTTCTGCCTGTGCCATGCAGATTAGGTTTTGTGCCAGTATGAATTGGCCAGTATTATTTTACTGAGCTATAGATTGCATGTTTATTCAATATTTTCTTATTCATTTTAAAGTTTACTGAATATATTTTTTGTTCAGGTCTCCCAATAGCATCCTTGTTTCCCTACTTATATTTCATGGTACATTGTACAAAGTGATTTCTTTTTTGTTTTCTTTTCTTAATTTGGTCATGTGGCGTGGATATAATTTGATTAATGATTTTGCCATATCTTAATAGATCAGAGACTTGAATATTGCAAAAACAGAAGAAGATATCGGATTTTACGCTGGTTTTGTTGGTAAGTTTTGCTCTATACCAGCACAAGTAATTGTACCGGTGTATCGAGTTAGACTAAATTAATTCAATTAATAAAATACATAAAAAGAAGCAATCCCGTTCATAATCTCGCCAATCTCGGTCTATGTATCTATGAGCATAGTATATACAAGAATACATTTCAAATTACCCACCTTAACTTAAATTTTTGTATTCAATTTTAGGTGCTTCATATATGCTTGGAAGGGCTTTAACTTCAATATTTTGGGGAAGAGTAGCCGACAAATATGGGAGGAAGCCTGTCATAGTTATAGGAGTTTTTTCAGTGTTAGTTACAGTCCACCCCCTCATTTCTTGTATAATTTTTTTTTTCCAAAAATGTCCGACAAGGTTTATACGATGAACGAATAAATAATGGGTATAATAACCCAACCTTTCTTTTCCTGTAATATTTTTCATTTTGGTTATTTTCATATCAGGATAATTTTCAACACCCTGTTTGGGCTTAGTGTTAGTTATTGGATGGCAATTGTTACAAGATTCCTTCTTGGTGCTCTAAATGGTTTACTTGGTACAGTAAAGGTATTTATCCTACATAAAAACTCATCATTTTTGTAAAGTAAAAAGCTTCTCTTTCTTTACAATTTTGGATAGATATTGTTAAAACTATGAATTTTGCAGGCATATTCTATAGAAGTTTGCAGTCAGGAACACCAAGCTTTTGCTTTATCACTGGTACCATAATACAATTATTACTCTATTTCACATCTCCTTCAAACTTTTGTTTTATCCATTTTTCTAATTATTGGATTTTATATATTTCTATGTTTTATTTTTTATAGGTCAGCACCGGATGGGGAATTGGACTCACACTTGGCCCATCTATAGGAGGTTATTTAGCTCAGGTACTTAATTTAATTAATTCTTATACTATGTTAATTTTTTTAATTATATATAGTTTGTGAGTTTCTTCATAAAATGAATTTATCCTAATGGTTTATGTTCACACTTTCTATTAGCCAGCAGAGAAGTATCCAAATATATTTTCAGAAAATTCCTTCTTTGGGAGGTAAATTTCTACTTCTTTTTTGCTGATTTTTACTAACAACTACCCTAATTATATCTCTTTTTTATTTGAATATATTTATTGCAGGTTCCCCTATTTCTTACCAAGCCTTATCATATCCCTTTTTGCTATTGCAGTTTTAATAAGCTGTATATGGTTGCCAGTATGTATAATCACGTTTTCATATATAAAAACACATATATTTTTAGTTTTAAAAATAATAAAAATAGAACATAATATTTTTTTTTCCTTGTCTCATGAAAACTTCTTATTTTTCAGGAGACATTGCATAATCATAGTAAAAATGCAAAAGTAGAGGCTGTGGAAGCTTTGCCAGATCATATTAAGAATAATAATAACGAAGAAATGGAGGGGTCACCACCTAAGCAAAACCTGTTTAAGAACTGGCCGCTGATGTCATCTATTATCGTCTACTGCATCTTTTCTCTTCATGACATGGCCTATACTGAGGTAATATACAATGAATTAATTTAGAAATTTACATAAATTCTAGCTGTAGCCCCAAAAATTAAATCATTTATACAATTTGGGTGTTAATACTTTTTATCTTCCATAGAAATTTGAAAAGGGCTTGTTATTTTTGATGCAAAATAGAAAGAAAAAACCGTAAGAGTTTCTCTTTTGTTAATAAAAACAATAAAAACATCTTCAGAGTTGTTTATTTTCTTTGATTTTAATGGGAAATTCATCTCAAAGAATCCTAATGAAAATGAAAATAGATTTGCACTATAACTCATATTTATGATATTTAAGTAACAATAAACCTATGCCTACTAACTGCTTCACAAATTAATCCACTAACTCTCTCACTTGCTTTTGGGTCACACCACTACACAAATCATGTGGGACCCAAAAACAATTGAGCGGGATAGTGAATTATTTTGTGAAATAGTTAATGGATTTAGGTAATGATTGTATAATATTTGAAAAAATATAACAGATATTTTCTCTATGGGCCGTAAGTGGCAGAAGTTATGGTGGACTCGGCTTTTCATCTGATCAAGTTGGCCAAGTCCTTGCAATCTCTGGTAATTCTTTTTTTCTACTGTAATTGAGAGTTTGAGATTCCATTAGTACAATAAGTAACAATCTCAGTGTGATAATTATTGCATTTCATCCGAGGAGCAAATAATCTGTCATGACTTCTCCCTGATCGTTCGATCAGGGATATAACTTTTTGGTCCATTCTGTGTTGATTCTCTCCTTTTCCGTTTTCCTTTTCATTCAGTCATTCTATGGGTTCAAAGGCTACGGTTTTATAGAGACTAAAATACAAACGTAATTCGCTGGGTACTATTGTGGAACTTTTTAATTATTTTAATGAAATGCCAGATAGGCAATCGATTAAAAGCCTTCAAAAAAAAATATATATAATTATTGAATTTACATAATTAATGATGCATTCATGTCTATGCCATACCAGTAAAAATTGTACCAAATTCAAGGGTCTGTCACTTTTCTACTTATTTTGTGAAATGAATTAAAAAATTTGAGGCTTTATTTCCGTTATATTTTTATAGCCACATGTGCTATTTACTAAGACAGTAAACTATAGAGTTTACTGTCATGAACTCGGTTACAATCTGTCTTACTCATTCAACTTTCCAGATGTTCTTAGAAAAACTTAAGGTCATAAAATTCTAAGTTAAAAAATTATTAAAATTTTAATTTCCTCAATTTTTTTTTCAGGTTTCAGTGTTTTGGTTTTCCAACTGTTCATTTACCCTCGATTAGAGAAACTCACTGGACCTGTCCTTTTCGCGCGCATTGGAGCAGTAAGTACATACTAAATGTTACTTTTTTCAATGATAGCAAACTTTTTCTTTTTCCTTTTTTTACTGTGTATAAGAACCATAATTTAATATCTGTTTGTTTGCAGATCTTAGCCATACCATTAATTTTTGGATATCCATTCATGACCTACCTATCTGGATTAGAACTTACAATTGTTGTGAACTGTGCATCTGTACTGAAGAATATCCTCTCTGTGAGTGTGCTAAAAGAATATCTAATGATATTTTATTACTTTCCTACCATGTTAATCTATTTTCTAAATTAATTTTTATCAGGTCATTATAATCACCTGCGCCAACATTCTACAAAATAATGCTGTGGTTAGTACCAAATTATATATATATATATATATTTATTTTTACATTTGTACTTTTTATTAACATTGGTAAATTATCTAGTAAACTATAACTTAGTTAATTAAATGATTACAGCCTCAAAACCAAAGAGGAGCTGCAAATGGTCTGTCTATGACTGCTATGTCTCTTTGCAAAGCAGCTGCACCAGCAGGGGGTGGTATAATGTGAGTTACCAATTTTCAGTTATCTCCACAAAAAAGTTGAAATGGCACTTGGGTTCCTTAAATGTTTTGCGCCGTGTTACCAAATTTTTGCTTGATACTGTGATTCTTACTATCCCGTCTACTAGGTGAACGTCAAAATATGCATGCTTTTCTCTAAAATGTTCCAAATTACACTTAGTTATTGGAAGTATTTTGCATATGTTGGAAAATCATCTTAATTTTCAAATAATTTATTCTTCACTTATTTTATTCAAATTGATTTATGCTTGTAGATTCTCATGGGCTCAAAAGCACCAGCATGCTTTCTTCTTTCCTGGTATTTGATCCAATTTAACTTTTGTTTTTAGTTTTCATTCTTAATCATTGATAATAGAATTAATAAATTCAAGTTAAACAATAGATGCCTAAAAAAAGGAAACTTGAGAAGCCCTAGATGTTAGCTTAATCATTGATGTCATTACCTTTTTAATTTGAATGCCATGTTGAATTTATGCAGGTGATCAGATGGTGTTCTTTATTTTGAATGTGGTGGAGTTTGTAGGGCTCATTTTCACATTTAAACCCTTTTTGGAGCTCCCAAGCAATCTAGAGAACTAATTATAATATAATCTTGGTGTTATAAAATACATTCATGTATTAAACATGCTGTTATGAAGCATTATTCAGATTGGGCTCCCAGAAGGGGAGATCATATTATATTTTAGTTCAATTATTTTCAAATGAATTATTTAATAAGTATTATGTTTTGAAATTTAGTCAGATTATTGCTGACTAATTATACGAATCGAAGAATACATTATTGATTAGTACCAATTAGTTCTTGGTTAATAAATGAAGCATGGTAGTGTAATAAGTCAATTTTGCACAACTCTGATGTAACTAGGGAAAACACTCCTTCTCATGTAATTTAATTTTGTTATAATTGTGAAGATATTAGTAACAATAATTACTGGTAGCTTCAACAAAAGCCAATCAGAAAACACTTATTTGTTTTCAAGTTGTAGTGCAAGATACAATTTCTTTTGTTATAGATACGATATGCACATGGAATTTGTATGCTTTTGAACCTATCATTAATGGGTTGAAATAGTTGTTAAATAGTGCTAAATGCTTTTTACAAGATGCCAACTTGGAACATATCATCAAAGTTTAAAGATCCTTGACCGCATGAGCTAGCAAGCATTGACTTGGTATTTTTTATGTTATAGTTATACACAATAATATTATCTAATTTAAAACACTAGAAGGAGAAACTAGGGGTAATTTCTCGCAGTTTAGAGGAGGATTATAACATGGGAAATGTACAAATACGACAGTACTGTATCACGACGGCACTGTAGATATACTGTTTTTGTTTTTTATATACTGTTTTCTCAATTTATATACTATTTTCACTTTTTATGTATATATTGTTATTAGAAAATAAATTATATATAATGTTATGTATATATTGTTATTAGAAAATAAATTATATATGCTGTTATTGGATCTGTCGTGAACAGTCATGCTCTATCAGGTCTCTTATAACATAACATTTTGAGATTTTGCAAGGGTAAAAACTACAAATGAAATTTAAGTTGTAGGGAAAAAAATATGTGTACATATGAGATTTCCTATTTTCTATATATGCCACTTCAAAGAGGGGTGATATTTTGAAGTTCTTGAACCCGTGAGATTATATCTTAAATATAGTGAAAGATATGGTATTTTACATTTTGTAAGGTGATACGTTTCAGAGAGAGAGAGAGAGAGAGAGAGAGAATGGCAGAGAATGAGGAGCCATTGCTGAAGGTGTATTATGAGAATTGTCCTGGTTGTGTTCAAGAGCAGAAGAATAAGATAAACAAAGGGATTCCTTACAGAGAATTCCTCTATGTCTGGACAGTCACCCTTTGCACTGGTAAGCTTAAATAATAGTTTTGTTCTTAATAAATGTGTCCATTTTTTTTTTTTTTGAAAAATTACAGAGAGTTTGAGAAATGTGTATAACTTTAAATTGAAAATCTCTTGCTTGAGAGAATTCCTCTATATTTGGATTGTCACTATTCAACTGTACTTTTAATTGAGTCTTTAGTCTCTTTTTCCTTGATTTCTGTTTTTAACTTTTAGAATTAGAGTTCCTTATTATCGATGAAGAGTTTGAATCTCAGTATTCACTAGAAACTAAAAAGGAGATGTCTTCTAGTTTTTTAAGATTGTTTTTTATTTGATCAGCTTTGTTTGACTTTAAAATGGTTTCTTTACTCAACTTTATGGATCAATTAACTCAAATGCTTAATTAAGCATTGCATTTACCTTTTCCATCGACTTCAGATGGTATGGTCTTACTTATAATTGGGTCACGCCACTGAAGTGCGGTGTGAGGAAGTTTCCAAACTGTTTACTTCTTAGGATTTTGTTTTTGAGTAATAATTAGCACCAGAAAAGATGCAATCATGCAAGTACTCCAAATTATATCTATGACTTCTTTTTTTAGACGAAGTATTGATTTTCTGTGCTCCACAATAGTTCACATAAATAGACACTCAGCAACTTGATCTTCATGTAATCTTATAAATACACATATGAACTAATATATCCATGAGTGATAAACTAGATAATGCACTGTAGTGTCCACATTTTTGCTCGTTCTCTTTCCGTTTTATGTTCATTTTTCTCCGACCAGGCTCAAACTGGCTCGGGTTACGTGTCTATGGTCGATTTTGTCACAAACCCAATCGAATAAAATCGAAACACCAAACTATACCGAACCTAATAAAATTATAACCAAATTTCGAACCCAATCGAATAAACATAATTTTATTTTTGTTTATTAAGTAAGCAAATTAAATCGAAGTAATAAACACCCCTAACAATAAAGTTACTCCCGAGGATCATGTTTAGCGTAAATATATACTTGCATTGGTTTGTCTTTCTTGTTTATAAATAAGTCAATAAAAATAATTCTTCCCATTTCATAATAACATTTAAACTAGGTGGAGAATGTAGAAAAAAAAAGTGGCTCACTATTATTAATAATTTTTTCACCTTGTTCTATTTATAAATATGAAGTTTGTTTGAGAAATTGAAAATAAGATATTGAAGGAAATCAAGTCAGCATTTACATCAAATTTTTAATATTGATTTGATTTCCTACAATTCTTACTTTTAAAACTCAAAGTGTCTAATTCAAGTGCTTAAAATGGAACAGGAGGCAAATTAGTACATGTTTTACTTGCGAAGATAATATATTGTTGGAAAATTCCAACTGATAAATATGAGTTTGAACAAAATTGTTGATTTTCCCCCTAATTTTCACTATCTAGTATCTTGGCAGCTTAAACTATAATATGGGCATTTACTGTTGGACTATTATATCTTTTTACCTATTCAAAATACTTTTTTTTACCTTTTTTTTTATCGTTCGACGAATATATCTTTTTACCTACACAGTACATCCTTTTATCTATTAAATATATGTTTTTGAATATCAATATATCTTTTATACATAACAAGAATACTTTTGATCATTGGTATTCTTTTTAAATACCAAGATTTTTTTTTTTTGAATACTTACATATTTAGATTTAATATACCTTTTTTCATATTAATATATCATTTTTTATACTAATACTTCTTTCTATTTATCAAGTAAAAAGATGACAATTAATATCAAGAAGCCTAAATGCCAAGAAATAATGTCACAAATTTGAAATGTCTAAAAAATAATGTCGCAAATCCCAAATGTCAAGATATAATGTCACAAAACCTAAATGCTAAACATAATATCATAAAGCCCAAATACCAAGAAATAAGTCACAAAGCCTAAACAATCTTTTCTCTTCATCGAAAACAACTTCTTCGGCTCAGAAAAGTATCCTCAAAAGCAACCAATTGGCGCCGGGGGAGATTGGCGATAAATTATTGGTTCGGGCCTAACCAACACAGAAAATAAGTCGTCTGGA
Organism: Juncus effusus; assembly: GCA_027726005.1. NCBI lineage: Eukaryota > Viridiplantae > Streptophyta > Magnoliopsida > Poales > Juncaceae > Juncus > Juncus effusus. The sequence goes on along the minus strand of CM050896.1, from coordinate 8,339,748 downwards.
TGGAACTTGGAAGGACATAATTCTGTGATGTGGTTGCATTGTAAGAAAATTTGGAACTTTGCATTTTCTTTGAATCGAACACACTTTCCTCATGAATGAACAGCCATAATGATGCCTCTTACCTATAATGATTCATGTATATTTTGTGTTGGTGTTCATGCAAGAGGTTAATGTTTTGGGAAATGATATGGACAAAAAAGAATTTGACACAAGTAGAAAAAATTCTAATAAAAAGATATCTTTACCATTCTTTTATAAATGCCAATTAATTGAGTTAAAAAAAGACAAGAGTGCATTACTCTTTATTATTGATTATTTTTCTTTCTGACATAATCATCATCAAAATTCAAAACCTTTAAATCTATTGCTATTCATTAAAATAACCAATTTTTTTTATTAGATTAAATTTCAATTTTATAATATGTTGTTATCTTTTCAAGGTTAATTATTCTTGTTCATGAAATCTTTAGATATATTAATATTAATATGCTTATTCAAATAATGATTTAGGAAATACAAGCTAAATACTTACACAAAGGTATACAAGAATAAAAAAAAAATTCATTATTATGCAATTTCATGAATTCGTAGTTGATGCCTGATGGAAAGTAAATAAAAAGGTCATAATGAGTAATTAATATTTTTTTTATTTATAAATAATCTTATTACATATTTTCTAAATTAAAAATTCAAAAACACAAATGACAATGAGATATTAAGTGTCCAAATGTCATTTGAAGGAGGGATGTTTTAAGCCCTCTCCAAAATAACACCAAAAAAAAATGTCCAAATGCTATTTGAAAAAAAAAAATACTATATTCAAATACTAAATAATTAAAAAAATGACATAATTGATAATTTTGAAAAAAAAACATCTTTCTTTTACAAAAAATATCGAAGTGATTGAATTTTTTTTGGAATAATAAGATCTGGGTCTGGATGAATGAGATTGAATTGAACATACAAAACAAATGTGGAAATAAGCAAGAATGATACTATCAATAAATTAGAGAGATTTTTATATCATTAGTACATTTATTATTGAGATTATCATTTCCTTTTTAACTAGTATAATTGGACATTATATAATAAGGGTAAAACTGTCATTTTCCTAAATAATTTTTTGATCCTATCAAATTATTTCCTGCCCAAATCACCACCCAATGTTTTACTCAAAAAGAAGCATTATATGTGATTGTATTTAGAATGTAAAACATATAAAAGGCATATGAGCATCTCCAACATTGACTTGCTGGTTCAAAAGAAACTTGAAAGTGTAGTTTTATTGAAACATTATGGAAACACAACTCCCCAGTGATCCCTGATAATACAATATTGAAGGAAGTCAAAAAAATAAATGAAAGGTGATTCAACAAATAACCAACTAATTTTCTTTAATATTTATTTCATAACTTGTCATTTTATATTATTTTTCTTTCTTTACACCGTTGAAAATTACTCCTTCCATCTTTCTTTCTTTTCAAATAGCAAGGTAATCGTGTATGACAACATACTTTTTTTATTTAATGACAATATACTTTTTATAATGCTTCTAAAATAATTAGATACTTTATCAAAAAGTTTATCTTCTATTTAAATCTCTTCCATAGTTCATTTTATAATTTTAAGATCTTTTTTCAAATGGGCGGTTTAAATTTTGGTTGTAATTTTACGATCTTTGTTAGTGCTTGAAGCTTGAGGATGCAGAGAAAATGATGACGCGGAGAAGATAACTTTTTACATTGAAAATGATGATGGAATATATGATCTTATTTTCAGATTTTGGCATATGATAGTAAAATTTTCAAAAAAAAATCAAAGAAATTGAATAAAGTTAATTAAAATACAAAAAACTTAAAAAGAAAGATCCTAATGATCAAAGATGAAGCTCTCAAAATCTTAAAAGTCTCAGTTGTGCCACCGTGCCACCTCCCTCAAGAATAAGAGGTAGTCCTTTGGCTGAGTCTTCAGCACCAATCATTTTGTTGTCGCGACTCTTTCGGCAAGGAAGCCAAATCAAGGCGGAAAAAGCGATTGTGCACCCGGTGAAAAAAACAGTGAGAACATGCACTGTCCCAAAAATATTGTAGAAGCTTTTATGCAAATTTTTATTTAAGTTCACAGCTTGCTTTTTTTTTTTTTTTTTTGAAGAAAGACAGCTTGCATATTAGACCAGTACGAAAGAACCAACCAAAAATACGGTAATAATCCAATTCCTCAAGCAAATCTTCAGCTTCATTAGTCACATGACGGCAACTGAGGAAATAATTCAAGTCACATTGAGAGGAGTTTGACCGCCACGCCTCCTAATCGCTGAAAGATATTTGATATCTCTCAGCATCTCGTACAAACCGACGATTTCCTTTTTGAGGGCAACCTTTTCGAACCAAGACTCCATCTTCGAACAAATGTTAGAGTATTTTGATGATGTCATGATCCAGCTCAATCAAGAGATCAGTTTCAATTGGTGCTATTTTCGTGTCAAAAATCAGAAAAGGTGAATGATGTGATTCGGAGTTAGCAAAATGATGAGAAATAATACTTGAATGATGGGTCTCAAGATGAATAAAAAATGAAAGAAGTGATGAGATGAGATGAGATGAGAATGAGATTGAGGCAAATGGAGGAGGGGATTAAATACAATCGTGGGTCTGTCGGTGGAACGGGTGAAAGGATTTGGAGAAAAGAATACAGTTAAGACGAATGCTATATTTAGAGGGTAATGAGTAATGACACGGGTAATGATTAATGACACAACATCAACAAGTGTTTGATTTGTTTTTCTTTTTCTGGTGTTGTTCGGTTATTAAATAAAAATGCCGCCAAATTTGAAGGGGCAATTTCATGTGTGCCCCTGCAAAATCGCAAAATATCATAAATATCTATATAAAACATAAAATTATCATATATACCCTCAACTTCAATCATGTGAACGATATCATGGGTTCCTAGAAATGAAAACTAAGCTCACAAGAAATGTAAATCAAAGTTCCTGAATTTGGCGGATCAGATAATACCTGAAATTCTCGGCCTTGTTCACTTTGCAAACAAAATATAAAAGAAAATATACAATTTAGAAAATGGTTTATGACTACCTAATAAAACCTCAAAATATAAACAGAACCCAAAACATCAGAGATATCATAAATATCTTCAGTAAACAACATAATAAAAAAAAACACAAAATGAACATTAATATATTCAGAAAACCACAGAATCCAAAGATTTCTTACTATCAAATCTCAGCATAAAACCAGCCTACAGCAAAAAGACAGGTCGCAACACCTTCAACTTAAACACCATGCATAAATTTCTCTCATAAGAAACAATTAAAGATTTATATTAATTCATGGTAATATGAGAAACCATAAATTGTTTAGATTTACAAAAACTTGGAAGGAACCGAATCAAAGTCATCAAAGTCGTATCTTGACCTCTCTTTCCCAGTCTGCAATCCAATCATCATTCAACAAAATATAATTAATTACTAAATCACAAATCTATTTTAAAAAGAAATATTAATTTAGTATATTTCAGCAGTGATATTTCTACCTTTGAAAGATAAGCAGGATCACATGAAACATGCTCATCTATAGAGTTCAACTTTCCTGACAGTGCCATTAATCTGTTCAACAAAAATACATAATACATAAATACATCAATAAAAATAAAAAAAGAGATATTTTCATGGTTTGTTGGCGTGTACGTGATAAAATTCCATACTTTGTAGGGTATAGAAAAAATAATTGCTTTACCCACCCCTAAACCCTAACACAAGAAATTAGCCCTAAAAGTGTTTTTTAATCACAAAATGATTAAAAAGAGATTAATTAATTAATTACCTTTGAATAGAAGTGTCAAGATGGTCAACCATTTCACAAGTCTTGTACTCCTCAGGATCTTCATGAAAACTCACCATTCCATCTTTCTGATTTATTGTTGCATAAATCTCCCCATCTTGAATCTTAAACAAAATAAATAATAATAATAATAAATTAAGAAAATACACATTACAAAGATGAAAATTGAAGTACTGTTTTTGACCCTAAACCATAAAAAAGGAAAAAGAGATCAGTACTCCAAATAATTAAAAATACAAACATAGTTTTTGTCCTTCAACTTTAGTCCATAAAAAAGACAAACATGGTTCAATTCATTAATTACATTAAAATTTAATAAATATTTTTCTTAGTAAAAAATAATTGCTAAAAATAATACTTACCATGTGAAGCACATGCATTTCAGCATCTTTCGCGGTTTTAAGCTGAACAGAATTGGCAATGTCTTGTAGAGAGAGAGTGAGATAAGTCTGAGTCAGCCTCTGTATATTTCTCTTGTATAATGACGCCAAAACTTGCTTCACCAGCCCCACATTATTATCCTAAACAAAATATACATGCATATATTTTTATTCAAATAATAAATAAATAAATAAGAACTTAGAAGGAAAATTAATTAACACTCACAGATCTGAATTTGTCCATGTTTTTACGCATAGCCAAGTCAAGTTCTGAGTATTTGCCAGTGGCAAAAGCCGTAGATAAATCGAGGTACGGCTGGAAAAATAATAAAAGCACCAGTAAATTAAAAAAATAACAACTAAAAAAAATCGAAATAAAAAATTATATTTCTTTTACCCTTAATTTTACTTCTAAATAGATAAATCAATAGTACCTGAACGTAATTCCTCAAATTCCTTTGAATAGTACCAGATGTATATTTTGGGAATGAAGGAACCTAACACAGCATAAAAAATATAATAAAATTATTGAAAATAATCACATATGTAATAAGCTCAAACTCTAAAACTGTCAAATAATATAAGGGCTGCCAAAAATGATATTTATAAAGTTTGTTTTTATACCTGGCCAGTGTGAATAAGCGACACAAGAATATACTTTTTATAAGCCTCAATAGCTATTGCATTTAGACTTGTCATTGGTGAAGTAATGACCTATAAAATTATTAAATATTTAAATTAAACTTTAAATATTTTGTGAAAATACAATAATTTAAAATAATTTGTTAGATAGATGGCATGGCATGGGAGCAAAATGACTTACATTGTGAAAGCAATCCAAAGCTTTAGGAAAATTCTTCAGCCCAATATATATAATTCCACTGTTTCACAAACAAATTATCACAATAAAATTAAAACAAATATTCAAACCCTAATAAAAACTTAAAACTAAAAAATATACAACTTACCCGTAATAATAATAGAGAAACAGATCCTTAGGGTTTTCAATCTCAAAAACATCATTTTGCAACACAATCAAGCCCGCTTTATAGCACTTGGCCAAAATACATAAAAGAAGAAAATCAGAATGGAGAGTCATTAAATGCTCTGACGAGATTTGGAGCTTTTGCACAGCCGATCTGATCGGCGCAATTCCCATTATTGGATTTTGATTTTGTATCACTTGGTCTTTAAAACACCTACATACTACTATAACTGGTAAACAAAAAAAAGAAAAAAGAAATAAGTTGATTAGAAAATTATACAGAAAACTTCGGAAATAATAGGGTTTAACTTTAATTAAGTGATTAAGAGAGAGATTTACATTTGTCAGAAGCTAAACGGATCTGAACAGCTGAGCAGGAATTCAGAAACTCAGCAATGGATGGAAGAAAAGCAGCGAGCTCTTCCTTTGAAATTTGTGAACACAAGTAGGAATATCTACAAATAACATCACAAAATCAGAATAACAAGAACTAATCCTACATACTAGAACCCAAAACCGCAAACTGTAACCAAATTCAATCTTCTGTACATCTAAACATCACCGATCCGGAAATATCAGAAACAGAACATAAGAGAATAGAAAGGATTCTTACAGGAGATAGAGGTAGCCGAGCGAGTGATTGGCGGGGTCGAGCCGGGCGAGAAACGGGGCGAGGTTGGCGGCCTGAGAGCGGAGAGATTCGTCGGCTTGCTTGAGGAGGGAGTGGAGGTGGGAGATTTCGCCGGGATTCGTTAGGGTTTGTATGTGCCCCACTAGGGTTTCAATCGACTCCATTGTTGTTGTTTGCTGAAGAAGAACAAGAGCGAGAGAAAATCAAGGGTTTTGAACAGAGGAAGAAAGGAAAGGATTATAGTAAAGGAGGAATTTTCATGTATAGCCTTGTAAAATCAGCCCATTTAAACTAAGGGTCTGTTTGGCTAATGGTAAGCAGGGCAGGGCAATTGAAAATTACATCTATTGTAATTAAGATTTTTGAGTATTTAGATTGTGATATTTGCTTTAACGGTTGAAGTTTGAGTTTCCATACACATCCATAAACAATAATTCGACTTTCTCAAAAAACTACGAGCTTCCGACTTACGGAAAAAAAACAAGACTAAAAAGAAGAAAGATTATTAAATTGAATATGATATTTTAGACTTAATTATATCAATTCAAATATGAAAACTGTAATTACAGTACTTTCAATTTTTTCCATCTAAACACTAAAATTATTGATATGACTGTAAAAAATATAACTGCAAAAAGTCCAGTTTTTCTGGTAATTTCTAACATGACCATCCAAATGCCCCTAAGTGCAAGTTTATAACTCGGGAGTCAGGCTTGAGGCTTGTCACTTGTGAAGATGTTTTTTACAACAGTAAATTTGTAAGTATTACAGAAGGTACGGCGTTTCATCAAACAATATACCTCTAGTTTAGTCCCCATCAAATAACAATATGTACAGTTACAAGAAAAAGCATAGAAGCAATTTCATATCCAAGCATGATACAAGGCAATTAACCAACTCAATACCCCGAAATAAAAGTCACATTAAATGCATAATCATGCAAAATAACAAAATTAAACCGAAGTTCACAACAGTTTAGGCTAAACATTATTTAACGACATAAATCGTCCATAGCACTAATTAACCAAACAATTCTACTACAAACAAACAAAGAAACATCCTCACTTAAAAAACCAAAACAAATTCAAACCATACAAAACAATGACATTATTTCATCACGCACTAATCTCAACCTTATTATTCCCATCTTTATTCTCACCATTACTACTACCATTATTATTATTTTTCTTCTTTTTGAAAACGATGGTTTTGCCCTGCTCGAGTTTCTTCTGAGCTCTGATGAGGGCTCTTCTCGCCTGAGGCCGCATTTCACGCACATTTCTAGGGGGCATTTCGTAATTCTCCAACGGCTTGTCGTTAAACGGATGCTCGTTTCCCGCGAATATCCTAAGCTTCCTATCTCTATCCTGCACACGAAAAAAATAATTAAAATTAATCAAATCAAAAAATGATAAAGACGAAAAATTCATATTATATCGTACACATAAATTTTTTCTTTAATAATAATAATAACAACAACAACAAGGTAGACTAAAAATTAAACTGATGAGAAGTTAACCTAACAAATATCTCCATGTTATTTCACAGCTCAACAACTAAAGACTATTACATCATGTACCTTCAACACTTCGTACTATAAATATCATCCATCACCTTCTCACTTCCAAACTCAAAACTATAAGAACACCACATTTGCAACCTAAACCCTAAACCCTTCATTAATTTCGCAAATGGCTTCTCAAGCTTGGTCCCTCTTAGCTTTAGTTCTCCTCTTCACGACCATAAATGAAAGTTCAGCAGCTCGTCAGTTAGTGGACACAACAAATGCTGCACCAAAGGCCACACCAACTGAGACACCGAAACCGACTATTCCAGCTATTCCGACAGGTCATCCCCCAATGCCATCTGTTACTATTCCGAAGGTCACTGTTCCGACAGATATTCCGACTACTCTGCCCCCTATGCCTTCTATTCCTACCAAAATCCCCACAACTATTCCTACTGATATTCCGACTAAATTGCCTCCTATGCCTGATATCCCAAGTACTATTCCAACTATTCCGACGTCTATTCCGAAGGTCACTATTCCGACAGATATTCCCACTACTCTGCCCCCTATGCCTTCTATTCCTACCAAAATCCCCACAACTATTCCTACTGATATTCCGACTAAACTGCCTCCTATGCCCGATATCCCAAGTACTATTCCAACTATTCCCACATCTATTCCGAAGGTTCCTGGACTTGAGATGCCGCCTATTCCATTCATGGCTAAGCCACCCACCACATCTAAACCATAAAGTCATGCATTGTTTGCATCTGAGTGAACTCTAATTTGCACTAGTTTGTATACATGTATGTTGTTTGTCGTGATTTTGTACTATGGTTTCAGGTTATGATTTGTGAGCATTCTGATTGTGTTTTTGTTATTGTGATTATATGTATTTTGGCTTCTCGTGCTTATTGTTGATTAGTTTGAATGTTTGATAAATATTATATAGATGACCCGTTATATTAAATATTATTAGATGACCAGTTATATTAAATTTAAATGTACTCAAATCGTGACCCGTTATATTAAATATTATATAGATGTTATTATTATATAAATGGGGTCCATATATTTGTTTTATTTTTATTTTTTATAACACATGATATACCGAAAGTTTTAATGGGCTGTATTGCTTATATCTTATTTGATGACTCGATTTATCGAATACTACACAGAAAAATCACAAATTTTTTTTAAAGGACATGCGTTGACAGGAGGTGCATTAGAATAACTTATATACTATAAATTTCATGACACTTGAAATGTTGGAGGGGTATAAGTGGTATTTTCAAGTTCTGCAGGGTTAAAGGCAAAATTCTTCCAAAATAAATAAATAAATAAATAAAAAATAATAAAATATATAAAAAATACTCACATCACGCAATTTATTACGAGGAAGCATACGAAGCACAGCTTTCCTTATCACTTCAGTCGGATCTTTTTCCATTTGGTCCTTCAAACTCCTCTCCTTCAAATGTCCAACATACCTACAAAAATTACAAAAATTATCAATAACCCTAAATTACTTTTAGACAATTTCATATATAACCCTAAAGAAGCCAAAAATATCACATACACCCCTATAAAACGACAAATACCAAGAAAGCCCCTACAATAACATAGCCCCTACACACATGATCTTTCTTACTTAGATATTTCACGTTTTGGAGGGCCATATTTGATACTTTGAGGTGTTGGTAACATTTACAAATAAACCCAAAAAGAAATGAGAAATATAAAACTTGCCCAGTATGCCAGCGATAAAACTTATTAGTCAATTTACGTCCAGTGACACTTATATCTTTCGCATTGAGAACTATACACATGTCGCCATCTTCTCTATAAGGAGTATAAGTCGGTTTGTCTTTTCCTTGAACTACCGTCGCGATTTGAGACGCTAATCTGCCAAGTACCTGTTTATATAAAAAATATTATATAAAATAGTGAAAAATATATGTATTAATTGAAATAATTGGGAGCTTTTTATGTATCTGACTTGGCCTTTTGCGTCAAAAACACGCCAGCGTAGACCGTCCAAGTTGATTCTTCTCAATCCAGCAAGAGCTTTCTGAAATAAAAAAACAAATAAAATAAAGTCAATTATGAGGAAAAAAAAAATATCATGCTTGTGATAGTTTCAAAAGATTTGTATTTAAATTAAGTATGGAAAGAAAAACCCTAAGACATGGAATTAGCTCGAGAATTTACTGTTGATTGGTACTGAGCTCTAAAACCCTAATTCCTAAACCCCAAGCCCCTGTTTCTTGAATTTGGCATAATTTTAAAATAAACAGAGATTTCGTAATACTTGATCCTTTAATTTCGATTAATCTTAGTCTTATTATTTCTATTTCACGACGTTGCAATTAAATCAACACAGAATGCGATGGCGATCCAAAACAAAATACGAAACAAAGAGAAAAAAAAGGTAAATAAAAATAAAAATATTGAATCCTCTTACCTTGAGATTTCCATTAAAAGCTTGCGAAGACGCAGCCATTGATTTTCGCACACACACAGAGAGAGAGAGAGAGAGAGAGAGAGAGAGGCGGAGAGTGGCGACTGAAAACTGGAACGGTCCGTCATACCTTAATGGGCTGGATTAATGGAGGAGTTTTGTATTTGGGCCTTTTTAATGGGCTGGATTAATGGAGGAGTTTTGTATTTGGGCCTTTTTAATGGGCTGGATTAATGGAGGAGTTTTGTATTTGGGCCTTTTTAATGGGCTGGATTAATGGAGGAGTTTTGTATTTGGGCTTTTATTGAAGGAGTTCTATAGTTAGTGTCTACAAGGAATTTCGAAATATGTTATGTAAATTTAGTCTGGACCATAAATTAACTTTTAATTTTCCAACAGCCCAAATAAATTTTCATCAATTTTTTACATTTCCATCTGTGTAATAGAGTAATAATACTTCGGGCATCAAAATGACGTGTTACAAAATGAAATTATGCAAAAAAAAAAAAATGGCGATATATTGGTGAGATATTGGAGAAAGTAAAAAAAAAAAAAATGAAAAATTCGTGTAAATACCCTCAACTCCTGCCTCTCGAGATCTAGACAATGCCGAACCTCTTGAGACGGCCCAACTCCTACCTTCAATAAAACTCGATGCATCCACTGCATGCATGTAGAGGAGCTAATTCCTCATATATCAGGAAGCATCCATCCTATCATGAATTTGTAACCTGCAACTTAATAAAATAGCTTGCAATACACTTTTTCCCATTTTCTTTCTCTTTATATCATTTCTACTCATCAATATAACTTTTTATTGCATTATTTTACTGTCTTTATTATTTTTGAGTTTCTAATATAACAATTCTAAGTGCTTAAATATACTTTTTTTGCCAATATATTTTATTTTTGAGTCACAATATAATGTTGGAGTAAGATAATATAGATGGGAAAAATTTCATGAATATTTTCTCTATTGCTTCGCTGTCAGGATCAAGGAGCCAGAATATGCTTTGGAAATCAATAAAGAAAAATAAATGTGCCCCTTCTAGCTTGGAAAAAGAATATTTTCCTTTCTTTCTTAGTGTTGTTAGGAATATGCTTGGAATATGTGGTATCAATTGACAGAATTTCTCACTAAGATTCTTTATAAATGCAGACTGAAATTAAAAATCAACAAAGTTCTAACAAGGAAAAACTTGTTCTTATTTGGGCTCTTCTCTCCTGCATCTTCAATCTTTTGTGTTGTTCTAACGACATGGCACCATTCCTATCAAAAATATTAATGTAGTACCGGTTGAGTTTCGATCAATTAAGGAGAGCATCAAGCATGGCGCCAATTGATACTGATGGACAAGGTGGCCAAGCTAGACCGGTATGTAAGACCATGGTTTTTATATGTCAATTCCATGATCTTTACTTCTGAAGGATCGATAGTACAATTTTAACAACCAATTTTGGTATTAATTGTTGGTATATGATTGATTTGTTCTAAATTGTTGAAATACAAAGATTTTTATCGAGTCAATATTGTTTCTTTTCTTTACTACTTTTGTCTTCAGTTCTTTTGCTACATGGAGAATTTGGTTCATGCAATATGTGACACATCATTTTTGGGCTAAAAAGTATTTAATTTGTAGATTTTATTGCTATCTTTAAATTTGATAGTGTTGAAACCAAGCTATGAATATATCTTTATAAATAAGGAAAGTTGATTTTGATTTCTGAAGTGTAGAACTGAAGTTCAAATTATAATATTAACTCGTTGATTGACAACCTAATTATTTGGGCTCCACTTGCTTATTTATTTAGCTTGCAATTACTCAGCACCAGAAAGGAACAGTTCAAAAAAAAATGAGAACAAATAACTGTTAATAACTGTACTAATACCATTTGAATAAAGGCACTTTTATTATTTGAAATCCTCTAGTTTCATATTTAATCTTTCCAACAATCATATTCTTGGAATTCTCTAGATAAGACTACAACCTATATATGTTTTTGTATCAATTTGATTTCAATATAGATTTGCAAATTAGCTAGCAAGGTCAACCCTTATTTTTTATCAACCGCCCATCTGTATTATTTCTCAAAGAAAATAAGAAGATGATTTGGACTTGTGAATTAATCTCATTTTAAATTGAAGTGTCAATATCCTGATCAAAACATAAACTATTTCTAATAGAATAGTCATTGTTTTTTGTGTTTGAATTAATAGATGCCATGCCAAATGATATGAGGACAATATAATAAGCTAGTAAGAAAAACTTGATCCTTATCAATTAGATGTAGAAATTTACAAGTTTCAAAATTTATCAAAAATAAGTTTCAGTTACTAGAAGAAAATTGTTTCTTCTGAGAACTGGATGATTTTGTGTGCGCCAACAATCAAAAACATTTACAAAAAAATCATAAAAATTAAGTAAAATGTCCATAATTTACCCATCTTAATTACACTTTTCCCTTAAAACAGGAAATCGAATTTTCATCTATTTTTAAGATATTGTGTATAGCTTTAGGAAGTGTTCTTTCAGTCGACTTGGATTCAAATTAGCCGAACTGAAGAAGACAAACCAAACCGACCAAAATTTGATCCAAATTAAAACCAAGCAAAATAAATCAAATTTTAAATTGATTAATCCGATTAAACCGAACAAAAAGAATTTGATAATTTAAATTAAAAATACTCATGAATAATTATAGTTATTATAAATATTAGAGATATAATTAAAACAATTAACTACTTTATCGGCTCATTCGGTTTACTCAGCCAGTTCAGTTTATACGGTTTGGCATAATGAACATCCAACCGAAAACCAAATAACACCAATTTTCAAAAAGAATTGAACCGAATAAACCAGACAACCGAACTAAAAACCGAAAACAAATAGCACAATTTTCCAAACAGAACTGAACTAAAAAAACCAGACACCAAATCAAATTATTTTGTTTGGTTATCAAATAAATCTGAACAAATGAAAATTAGGACAATGGGCGTTGTGTCAATATCTAAAACTATTCACAAGGAAAAATTTGGAGTCATCTCCAATAAAAAAAGATAGGATAAGTATTTTAAGGGCTATAAGTATTTTAAGGGCTCAATTCAATGGACCATAAAAGTAAGACAATATTTCGGGAAAGAAAAATAAAGACAATGTTGTACTATTTTAGTTTGCAGAAAAAGAAATTCAAGTATCAGAACTGTATAGAGATAATATATATGACATAATCCGAGATTTAATCTATGACATGTATCCCCTCAAAGGAAAAAAAAACACTAATAAATAAATAAAAGAAAAAACTCACATTTTACATAGTCTAAATGGACTCTTCCAGAGCAGACGTTATTTCAGCGCGCTTAAAAATCAAATTTCACTTCCAAAAGAGGGGACTTATATAAAAAGGCACAAAAGTTCTGGTGCTTCAAAACCCAATTCCAAACCATCCTTTCAAGGAAGAAAAAAGAACAGTAAGGAAGAGAGGGGTATAGTATATTTTGGTATATCTTTTGAAGAGGTTATAAATTGTAATTTTTTATGCATGCGGTGTTAATTAAGAATAGTTTGCATTACTAATGCAAAAACGAATAATTAACCGCTTTCCTTTAATTAATTTGGTTTTTTTTTTTTTTTAATTTATGCACTGGTTATATAAAAAAAATCTAGTTTGAATTGTGGATTAAAAAGTCTTTAATATTAATAATTACTTAATAATATTTGATACAAGCATTTTATTTGGATTTGAACTTGTTTTACAAGAAATAATAAAAATAAGATTTAATAGTTCCTTATTGAATAAAAATTATCGTGCATAATTTAGGATTTACGTATTGTAATCAAGACTTCACAAAATAGGTGTTCGACAACAAGTAAAATAGTACCGATGTATATCTCTAGGGAGACAATAAGTGTACTAGTAGAATTGCAGAAGAGTGGAAGAATAAAAGAGTAATTATTTCATTTTATTGCAATTGTTCGGTAAGAATGAAATAACAAATTAAATCAATATTTTATGTTTCATTTGGAAAGAAGAGAGAGGAGAAAATTTTTTCCAATTTTAGTGATCTCTTCCACTTTTCCATTTTCCCTGTGAAATAAAATTAAACCACTCCATACCTCTTTATTCAATTTTTTTTATAGTTTGTAAAAAAATGTTAAATTACTACTTACTCAGAACAGCACCGCCACGGTAAAAAGCTCATTTGACAAACTAGTCTCTCAAAATAACAGCATAACCGTAATCTTCCAAAATTAGAATTATTCTTCTTTTTTCTTTTTTCCTTCTCCCTTAAACTCTTTGGATGTTTGTATTAAAACTTGTTAAGAGGATCAAAATATTTCGTTCTTCGTTGCAAATCAACTAAAATACATCCCACCTGCCTCACGATTGCCTGTGATATTTCTCATGATTTGGTTCTCCTTATATATATAAAGGTATTTATATAATTTCGCAATATATAAAGGTATATATATAATTTCCAATATATAGTTCAGGAGGCATTATTTCAACAAGAAAATGTGATAAATGTTCCTGTTTTGCGACTTTTTCTTGAGGAAAAACTTTTCCATTTAACCGTATTTGAGAAATTTATTCCTATTTTCTATCTCCTTTGATTGTTTTAAATATTTCTAATTTATGTTTCTCATATAAGATGAAATCATTGACTATAAACTTTTTTTGCTTTAAGATTATCAACATCTATATTTATTGCTCCTTTTTCCAATTAAATACTAATATAAAGTACGAAACAAGCATTTTTTTTACTTTTTCAGTAACAACGCGTTACATCAATCCATAATAAACAACAAAAAAATTATATTTTCAGTATGTGCAAATTTATTTCATTAATTGTTATTTTTTTCCTTTTCTTTGAGCAGTCATCGACATGGCGAATCCTCGAAGAACTGAAGTTTCAGAGACCAATGGCGTGGATGTAGACAAGTTCGCGAAACAGATGACAAAACAACTCATATATTACACTGATGTGCGAAATATCGAACCAAAACCTAATTTTGTGATTCGCAAGATCCACTCGAACCTAAAATTAATGGGAAAGAACGTTTACCAGCCAGTTCTTCTCACTTTGGGACCTTACCACCATGGCAAACAGGCCTTTCAAAATTTGGAGAACGACAAATGGAAATGTCTTAATCATATTGCAATGACAAATCAACAAAAAGACATAAATATTAAATACATGTGTGAACGGACTCTCGAGACGTATGTAGGTGCGATGGAGTGCATTGTAAAAAATGCGAGGGATGTTTATCACGGAGATATCGTGATGGACATGATTTTCTTTTCGCAAGTGATGTTTTTGGATGGTTGTTTCATCCTAGGGCAAGTTTTATGGTCAGAACAAATACGAACTGACTATATTCCGCCGTATTTGAAGTCCTGGAAGAATCCTTTTGCTGTTCGAGATATGCTTTTGCTGGAAAATCAGATCCCCTTTTTCGTGGTTGAAAGATCAATGAGTTGATCGCACGTGAATATACTGCAAGTACGCTTCGGGAAAAGGCTGCCACTTTTGTGGAACACATAATAGGGCCTCAAAGATCAAGGGCTTCCAATATATACAAGTGTGTATATAGTGCATTTAAGTTTTCACTTGCCTCCAGTTTATTTAAGGCTACAATCTCCATTTTTCTAATTCTCTCCAGCTAAGTGCAATCATTAGCAAACAAATTTAAACGGATATCTCCAGTTTTCATCTACCAATAGACTCAACATGACTATATTGGAAAGTTATCGCACCATCAATTTTTCAAGGTTTCAATATAAAACTATTCCCTAATCAACATATCTATAGTAACATCTCCTAATAAATCAATACCAAAAAAAAAATTACAAAACCTAAATTTATTCTACTCCTATTAAAAAAATTGAACAAAAGGATCAAACACGGAAAAGAAAAAGCAGCGATAATTCTCTCTACTTTGGAATTATCTTTGCTTCTGCTCTTATTTGGAGGTTCTTCTCTTTATATAATGTTTAATATTCTATTATTTGCTATCCACCGAAAATGATTTTGTACAAAGAACTAGATTATTTAGACTTAACTGATTTATTATTAGAGCAATTTTAAAATTATTATGAGACAGTGTAATTTAGTGAATTTTATAGTACAAATATTTATTATTTTCCTTATTTTGATTTTTTTTTATATATTTAATTTGCTACAAGTTTAGACCTCAAGTAAATGTCGCTTGGGGCCTATGACGACATAGGACCGGCTCTGTGTGGAAGAGTCATATCAGAAGTGCTTGGATAGATGGGTGATACGAAAAGATTTTAATCGTCTTCTTCGTCCACACTATAGGTTCTTCATGGTGGCTGGTTTTATATATGTGTTTATTATGTGTATTAGAACCTACTTTACCGCCCTGAGCTACTACGACCTGCATACTAAGTTCTAATTTTCATGCGGCTTTCCTTACCATGTTTTGTATCGTATTGTGACAAGTTGTTCGGACGAATTATCATGTATTGTAAAGTTGGATATATAGATTAAAAAACGTGGGATTCAATTTCGAGGCTGTACCCTAAGTTTTTTTCTATTATCTTTATTGTCATTATTATGCTTTCAAATAATTTTTATATATAACTTCTTTTGTTTATACCTTTTACCTTTTAGTGTAAATTGGAGGTAGGATTTTTCAATATATTGCATTCATTAAAAAACATTTACATTAACAAACTAAATTTCTATAAATTTTGGGTTGAAAATATTCTCCATGTAACGAAATCAGACAGTCACACAGGAATTGAATTAGATAACCGCGTCGCTAACAGAGAAACATAACAACAGTGAATGCACAGCAACACGGCAACACTAAACCAGCAGCGACCTTGTGGTTATCAGCAACGAAAATAATAGTGCAGCAATAAGCTCAAACTAGCCCAAGAAAGAAGACTAATAGAAGAAGAAAGGATTGAACAATGAAACTTGAACAATAAGATACATTTTCTATTACAAGAGAAACAAAGAGATACAATATATTATTATTGTTGGAATTAATAAAATTCTATCCCTACTCCTTTGTTTATAGGCTAGTTATTCCTCATAAAATAGTAAATAAAAGATACATGGTAATACTAAATTACCTTGTTAAGAAACATTATTCATGGTAATACTAAATCTCTTTCTCAAGAAACCTTATTCATGGTAATATTAAACCTCTTTGTTAAAAAACCTTAATTCCAAGAAACTTATTTCTTAATTTGTCGACCGCCTTCATAACATACAAATGCATCTTTATATTTTAACATTCCCCCTTAAAGTGCATTTGGCCAAGAGCCCTAAGTTGGCTCGCAATAACTCGAATGATCCTTGGAGAGAGACTTGGTGAAGATGTCAGCCACGTTGTCAACGCTTCTTACCCCCTTAACTCTAATAATTCCATCAAGCACTTTTTCACGAATGAAGTGATGCTCGATCTCGATGTGCTTGATTTTCGTGTGACAAACAGGATTGGTCGCCAACTTCAACGCACTATGATTGTCGCCTCGAAACCATAGGATCAGTAACCGCGTTGTAAACATCCTCGACCAACCTCCGAAACCAAACACACTCTTGTGCCGCAAGTGATGACGCCTTGTACTCTGTCTCGGTACTAGAAAGAGAGACCAAATATTGCTTCTTACTACACCAAGAAACACTTGCAGAACCACAAGAGAAAATATAACCGGATGTCGATCTCCGATCATCAAAATCATCGCCCATGTCAGCATCAGTATATCCATGCAAAATGAACTCGAAACCTTTCTTATAAAATAAACCGAGATCAAGAGTCGAACTCACATACTTGAGAATTCTCTTCGTTGCATCTAGATGTGTCTTTGTCGGAGCTTGCATAAACTGACTCACCAGGCCGACCGCGAAGGCAATATCCGGTCTAGTAATCGTGAGATAAATCAGTTTTCCAACAAGAGCATGAAACTTCCGAGGATTCGGAAGTACCTTTCCATCATCACGCCTCAATTTGAAATTTGCGTCCAGCGGTGTCAAACAATGCTTACGTTCTTTTACGCCAAATTTCTCAATAAGCTTCCCGGCATAACCCGTTTGAGAGACAAAATAACCGTCTTTCAAACCTTCCACTTCCAATCCCAGGAAGTGACTAAGCTCTCCAAGATCCTTCATCTCGAATCGAATTGAGAGCTCGCCCCGAAGTCTTGCAACTTCGCCTTCATCATTGTCGGTGATGATCATGTTATCCACGTATAAAAGGACGACCCACGTGTAGACCCACTTTCGTCTTCACAAATAAACTGCGATCCGAACTCGAAGAAGAATAACCACAAAATTGCAAATATTCTGCAATCTTGCCATACCAAGCTCGAGGTGCCTACTTCAAACCATACAACGCCTCTTTCAGTTTGCACACATAGTCAAGACGCACCTTGGAAATATACCCAACCTGTTGCTCCATATAAATCTCCTTGTCGAGTTCACCATACAGGAAAGCATTCTCACATCCAGCCGCCACAGCTACTAACCTAGCGAAGCAGCCATTGAAATCACAACCCGCACGGACGATGTCATCTTGGCGACAGGACTAAAAGTCTCTTCATAATTCTTGCCCTACCGTTGAGAAAACCCTCTCGCTACAAGCCTCGCTTTATAGCGCCCAACACTCCCATCCACCTTGCGTTTCAACTTGTAGACCCATTTGCAAGTAACCGGGTCCACTCTCTTGGGCTTCGGAACAAGATCCCAAGTTTCATTTTTCCGAAGAACTTGCATCTCCTCGTCCATAGCATTTTCCCACGACTTATTATCTTTCGCCTCCTCAAAGCATGAAGGTCCACCATCCGTCGATCTTGAAAAGAAATACGAATATGTCGACACGAAATTTTCATCTCTATATCTAGCCGGCCGAGTTACCGTTCTTGTCGACCTCCTTAGACCTTGTGTATTTCCCTCTTCTTGTGATTGCACTTTGTTGCTCCCCCTGTCATCTTGATCCATCTCACTTGAGCTTTTCACAGTCGATGTAGGCGACGAGAACCTCGGATCTTCACTCGGGTTACCCATGTCATCAATACCTGGGTTGCCCACGTGAACAACAGGTGGCGTCGGCAGATTCGAAACTACCGCTTGGGAGCCACCATTACCATTTAGAGAAGACGCTTCATCAAACACCAAGTCTCGAGAGACAATGAATTTATGAGTTGTCGGATCCATGCATTTTCATCCCTTTTTTCTGTTGGGTTTCGGACGTGCATAACGCAACGGAAAACTAAAAATTATTCGTCCAAAACCCATCCCGAGAATCCGTGCGTATCGGTTAAATCAAAGAAATAAATCTTAAAGATACCTTTCGGATTACGCTTAATCCGTGACGCTCAAACCATGCGTGTTGTCCAAGCGCCTCTAAACCGGTTACCGTCCTAACCGATTTTCCGTCTAATCCGTCTAGGTCGGATCATGCGGAAGCCATCTACCGCACACACAATCGGTCTCCACCAAAACTCTCAACAACCCGTTCTCATCTTCTTAGGCCGAATAGATCACAAGCGCCGAAAGTACGAACGCCTCTACCGGTGTCCACACGAACAAACTTCTTAAAACGGGAAGAAGAACAATATATATGCTAGTAGCTTGTTCTCCTTTTTGCACAAGAAAAAACTCTTTTTCTTCTTCTTATTTTGTCTCACAAAAGATGTATAATTCTCTCATATAATTGCACCCTTTCATTTTGTCATATAAAAGGAAAGCACCCTTTAGTAATTTTGTCACACAAATGAGAAAGGATATTTTCTCTCTTTTTGTCTCACAAAAGAGAATGAGAAAAAATGAGAGAGAGAATCATTTGGTACTATGAATTTGGAGCCCTCTATGTCCTTATATAGAGGTGAAGAGTCATGTCTATTCACACTAAAAGATGTGTATGACATCACTCATCATTATCCACATATCATCATCTAGACTCTTCTAGATTACATGATCTTGTGTGCTCATAGTCTTTATATACATATATATCACATCTTATCACATAAGATGACAATATCTTTTGTGACATTCTTATGCAACTCATCATATAAGTCGCTAGGATTTTCTGCGCCCGTTTCAGTTTGTTCTTTGTGTGTGACCCTGTAGGTTCACTTAATGTTGGTAATAAACTTGACAGTCTATAAATCATGAGCGGACTCTAGCAAGCCATCATGACTACCCAATTTAAGTGAATATAGGTGATCCGATTTACCTAATCAACAATCACGTATTTAGTCCCTTTGTCACACGATATCTATATCGATCATAAGGCATGTAATACGTCATCCTTATATTAATCGAATTAATATTTCTTGATCCCGAATTAAACTGAACAAGAACAAATGACATTAATAACTCTTATTAATTCATTTGAGTATGGCCATACATTTCTTCAGTTCAATTCATCAAGAGGCCTAAAGATATCTCTCTC
The DNA here is from genome assembly GCA_027726005.1 of Juncus effusus. Classification (NCBI taxonomy): domain Eukaryota; kingdom Viridiplantae; phylum Streptophyta; class Magnoliopsida; order Poales; family Juncaceae; genus Juncus; species Juncus effusus. Next base: position 8,319,491 of record CM050896.1, on the reverse strand, counting down.
ATTTATGAGAGGAACAAATCCCGTCTTGATTGCACTCATCCCTCTACATGATTCATTGTATACCTAATTATAACCGTTATGACTACCCGGTTAAAGGCAGTGTTAGATTATATTAAAGCATAAAATTACTCATGTTGGGAACCGAGACAATCTCAGGTCAAAGGACCATAAATACTTTATGTTACAAGAATCTCTAATGACGTAAAACATGTAACATTCTTATGGCGGGTCAGTCCAGTATATGGTCTCTAACATATACCTATATTAATGACTTGATAACTATTTATCCATGATCAGTAAAACATAATCATCAGTCAACTAATATACTGGTGTACATTTATAGCTTGTATATAAATATATATATTTATTTATATCCGCAAGTATATTTGTCTCCACAAATATCCTATAAATGACCAGGGACGATTTAGAATAGCATTCATAATACTTTATAGTTTTACTATCAAAGTCACGCACTTTGATAATATAAAGCTGAATTGCATATTCATGGTCTACTTTAATTATATTAAAATAACCTATACGCACATATTATATGAAATATCTTAGAATAAATATTATGTTTGTTATTATAATCCATCATCTAGGTCAGAAATACTTTGGCCTAGGGCATAACACCATCATTTTCTTTATAACCAATGAAAACACACTTCCGAGCCTTAGCGTCTAACTTCGTCCTCTTCTCATCCGGTACGTGAACAAAGCACGTACAACCGAACACATTCAAATGCTTCACACTTGGCTTCTCATCGAACATCAACTCGTGAGGTGACTTCATGTTAATCGGACTGCAGAGAAGCCGATTAGTCACGTAGGTAGCACATGCCATACCTTCCGCCCATAAGGCCTTCGGTAAATTCTTCGCATACACCCAACTCCTGCATATCTCCACCAGATGCCGAATTTTCCTGTCCGCCACACCATTTTGTTGCAGTGTATAAGCACAAGTAAACTCCTTCTTGATACCATGCCTCTCGCAAAATGAGAGAAACTCCTTGGATGTAAACTCGCCTTCATTGTCGGTTCGAAACTTCTTAATCCTTTTACCAAGTCTTCCCTTAATCATTGTTCTAAATTCTCAAAATTTAGAAAATGCCTCCCGTTTCTCTTTCAGAAAATAAACCCAAGTGTACCGTTTAAAATTGTCGACGAGTACCAACATATACCGAGCACCCCGGTATGACGCGTTTTGCATATGACCCATCAAATTATCATGAATAAGTTATAACGTACCTTTACACCTTGATTGAGACTTCTCAAAAGACAGTCGATGAGATTTACCATATTGGCAACCCTCACACACCTCAACACCACTTGCAAAAGAAATAGATGGAAGCCCGTTGACCAGATTTCTCGAAACCGTCGCCTTCAACTTGTCAATACCCACATGGCCGAGCCTAGCATGCCAAACCGACACGCCATCATTGTTGCTCATTTTGTCAACATACGAAGAAGAAGCCGAAAGAACATACAAGTCCTTTACCCTCTTACCAACGTGAGTAATATCACCCTCTTACCACATTCCGGAAGAACTTCACATCCTTCGGGCCAAACAACATATAGTGACCCGCATCAACCACATTCACCACCGACAGAAGATTCTTCTTTATATCAGGCACGTGATAAACAATGTCGAGAGTTATCGACCCGTTGTCTTTATCAGAAATAACAACCGCGTCCTCATTCACCACATGGTGAACACTGTTGTCGGCAGTAACAAAGGCAGTATTGCTTTTGTACCCGTGAAGTGAAGAAAACTTGGAATCGTCACCAGTCAGATGATGATGACAACCGGTAAAGTTTTTAATAGGGGCGGAAAAATGAAAAGAACGATTTAAGCTATTACGTGAGCATTGGCGCCGCCAAACCATCGGAATGCACCAGCGACGAGAATTTCAATTCTGATGGAGTTGAGTGGGAACCAATTGAGTTTGAAACCCGCAATATTCAAATGCAGCTTATTTAGATGGAGAATGTAGAGGTTTTCAAAGACGATAAAGTGACTGTTAAAATTTAGGCTCCGCTTGTAAATGACATAATCGATCAAAGATCTGATGATAATCCAATGGTAGATCTGATCTTGAAAAATATATATTTTTTTCCTCAGATTTTGCTAAGTCAAGCGGTAAGCATCCACTGAACTTTGAGAGAGATCCCGAGTTTGAATCACGGCAAATATATTTAGTCCATTTGATTTATTTAGTAAGTCTCTCTCAACCCCAATTGTGGGTTGAGCATCAAAAAAAAAAAAAGAGAAATATTTTTTTTTCAAAGCCCCTTTGGAGCATACCCTCCTTCCTACCTTCTAAGAGGATTGCAAACATATACTGGAAACGAAGTTCTCCTTTTTCAATTTATCCTTTTTGCTTCTTTCTCTTAAATACTGGAAATGAAGTTTAAGAAAATAATTGTTGGATTGTAGACATATAATTGGAGTGTACAAGATGGAAGTATATCTCAATCTAATTTTTGGAGGATGGTTGTTAAATGTATAGTCCATGAAAGCATACTTAATAGAAAAATATCAACACTAGGGCTAATCTAATTAATTAAAATAAGTTACCCGAAGAAGTTTCATAGCAAGAGTTATTGCTCCATATTACAAAAAAACCATTAAAAGGGTACAATCCTTCTGAACATCCCCAAAATTGACAGCAAGTGAACTAACCAACAAACCCTAGCCTTCAAAAGCCATCACCATTTTTCAGAAGGATCATTAAAGCCTACTCCTATTACAAAATCACCCCATGTTATTAAATGAAGAAGAATTCCATTGCATGTAACCATCAGGCTTAGTTGCACCAGCTGAAGAAGGATTCTGAGCATAATAATATCCATTTCTCATATCGGAATATGGATCCGTATTTACCACCATTCCATTATATTCATCTCTTCCAGCACCACTACTGCTACTGCCTTGATTACCCATCTGATATCCATTAACACTGTTAGAACCATTCACCAACCCATTATACCCTATTGCAGTACCGTTCATACCGGCATCTGTGGTATATAAAAAATTGTGGGTCCCATTTGTAAGTTGAAGTTGTTGCAGATCAGTTTCAGGCTTGCACCAACCAATCGGCTGACCGTATGGATACTGCAAGTCAAACTGTGGCTGTTGGTGAAATGCGATGTTGGGCCATCTCTGATACGTACTGGCTTCAGATAATTGAGGTATAATCGCATTGCTTGTACCTAACAACAAAATTATTGTTCAAATTATGTCACTTTAGTAAGTACATTTTCATGAGATAATATAGTACGTTAATTGTAAGTAATTTAAGTTTATTTTTGTAATAATACCTGCTTCAGTATTTTCCGCGGTCTCCTTGAGTCGTCTGGCAGGCCCGCCTACAGGCAAACTACTGCTTTCAAGTATGCTTTTTACATCATAACGGTTCATATCAAAATTGGTCACTGCATTCAAACCACGAAACTTAATCGCTGCTATATCATACGCTTCTGCCGCCTCTTCTTCAGTACCTATCAAATAGTTTTTACAAAAGAATGGTTACTTGATTTTGTACATAATATTATATTGGAAACGTATAACTTGCCCCCTCAATTCCCCATAGAAATATCATATACATCATCATTGAACTCTATGATATCGTATTTTTTGTATTTATACCCTCATATGATATCATGATTTTTATATTTATATCTCTTATGATATCATGATTTTTGTATCTACATCCTCTATGATATCAAGCTAATCTATATGACGTTTTTTATCGGGAAATAAGGGAGCAATATAAATATCCTCTATTATATTATATTATATTTAGTATATATATTGCAAGGTGATGTGATTCCGTTCAAAATAAATTTATGAATAGTATACGTGTATATTAATTGCATGCATGCATGGAGGGTACTGCGTGGGAAGTGGAAATTAGGGTTATGTGGTTGACTGTTGACTCCCTGCCCAAGGTTTAAGAGACAGCTTGAGACATGAGCTTGAAAAGGATGTCAAAGGGTCTTAAATTAATCTAATAACACCGTATTTTATTGCCTTAGACTGGTCTAGGATACCTTTTCGATATTTGGTTATGTTCCTCTTGGTTCTTGTACCAATTTAGATTATTTTTTTTCTTTTTGTAGAATAATTTATATTTTATCTATTTTTATCGAAGTGACAATTGAGCTTTTATTATAAACTATGTGGCTAAAAATAAATATCGTACCTTATTATTACAAAAATAATTAGTGCCTAACTAATGGTTGAAACTCCTGACTCGGGTATTGTACGGTAACCTCTTTTTTTTTTGGAGAGACTTTACTTATTAATATATGGAAAAATCCTAGTGTGGGGCCTTAATATATATCTGTTTCTTTGATGACTGAGCTAAGCACAGCACCATTATTTTAAAAGAAATGCTTAAAATTATTTTAATTATATAAACATATGCATGTGAATGCAGGTCGTAGAACCTGTTTTACTTTTTGAAATATAAAGAATTTTAAAATAGTGAATATTTGAAGAAGGTGATGTGTGAAGAACTGACTAAAAGTTCCTAAGTAAAGATCTTTGTTTCCTGCCACCCTTCCAATCCTTGCTTGCCATCTTCCATGCTGGTGATGCCTATACGAATTAATATTTCAGTTAGATAACAAAGTTATGCTAATCTTAACTATGTTAAGTGCGTAATTGAATAATTTATGTTATTAGATGATATATCAGGAAAACAATTTTGATTTAAACATCATTTTATGCTTTTGATTAGTTCGAAGTTGCTATATTGAACTAGTTCTCAGCTTGGTCCGCAACAGGAACTTTCTTTTATGTTATAGAACTATTACGGAAAATATTGCCCACGGGCTTAATTGGCAAAGAAAAAAGAAAAAAAAAATTTACGGAAAATATTGACAAAAATATATTTTGTCGCAACTTACAATCATGAAGTTTATGTAGTGGGTTCTTTTAGATATTTATTTTTCCTTTTTCTTTAAATAGCAACTCTAATAATGATGAGCACAAAATATAAATGCAGTTTAATAAACTGAGTATCAAACATTCTAATGCATTACCTTGTAACTCCGCGATATTTTGATGCACCTCTAGAAAATCCACTGCTATTCCTGAGACCAAATAAAATTAATGAATATACATAATTAGATACATTTTCTAAGTTTTCATAGTATATGCAATGTATTACATATGCAAAATATTACTCAAGAAAATATATATTTGCAAAATATATAAAATACCTTCTAAGATATGCAATGTATTCTTGCCTAGTCATGTGCTTCATCTCATCAACCTCCTTTTCGTAAGTACTAATCTGCATGATAGAAAGAAGAGTACATTTAATGTTAATTACCATAGAATATATATTGGTCAGGAGTGTTAATCTCTTGATTAATATCCTTCATGAAACTGAATATTGTTTTTATTTTTGAAAAAGGACTCAAATAACATGACTAAGTAAAGTATTTGTGCAAATGGCTCATAACTTAATTAATTGAGTTTATTGTATATGGATCAAGAGCTCATGAGTTCAAATCTTAATAAACATAATCTTATTTAGTACATATTTAACAAAGTCTCTTCATCCATCAAACATAGATTGAATCTCAAAAAAAAATTGTACCGGAAAATTTGTGGTAGTGGTTGTACCCCAGTACTTGAGAGCGGCCAGATCGTAAGCCCTAGCTGCCTTGTCTTCTTTATCATAACCACCTGACAAATCAAAACATTTCCCCATTATTGTCAATTTAGACAAATCAAAACATTTCCCCATTATTGTCAATTTATAATATATCATTTATTTTGTAGATGCTTCAAAATAATGAGAATGTATATATGATTACCTAAGTAAACTGTAGATGAAAGGTAGCATATGATAGTCGCGAGTAGAGGGGTGATCCATGCAAAAAGAGAGAATTAGTGATAAATATATTTATTTCCATACTGGCATTTCATTTTCTGATAGAATATCACAAAAATACCTTGTCTACCCTTGCGAGTTTGCCCTTCTCTGCGGCAACTGTTATCCCAGAGATGAGCCTCGTACCGTCCCGTCCATCGATGCCTACATAAATTAGAAGAAATTTGTATGAGAGAAAGGAGAGTTGATTGTAAGAAAAAAGAAGAATATGATCATGATAGAGTTATAGTTTGAATAATTGAATTGTAAACAGAAAATACAATATAATTTATTAGTAATTTGTGCATGACTACAGATCTTAAGCTTCATAAATGGCTTGTATATCTAGTCTAATAATATTTCTGAATAACCAAGAAAAAAATGACTAAATATTATTTATCTCTTTTAATTTAATCAATTTAGTTACAGAAATAACAGCGTACGAAAAATATCAAACCTAGTTACACCACGGTAAATTGAAGTCCTTTGTCCGAAAGTATCGGCTGCCTTCCTAACCTCTACTGCACCAGTCTGCGCATCAAGACCTCCATTTGTGGTGCCCTTTTGTGCTGCTAATTCAGACGACGAACTAGCCTCTCCATCTTTTGATCCAACCCCTACTGGATATGACAAACCAGTACTCATGGAGAGCCCCAAACCTTGAGTAGTACCACCACTTACCGCAACCCCATTTCCTGAAAATCCACTCGCATTGTTCGTATCGCAACTCATTTGATCATCTCCTTGTTGTTGTCCTGGCCCTTGGTTGCTTCTTAGCCACGTTTTGATCATTGATAGACCGATCGTGTTGTTAGGGTTAGTACTGTTTGGGGTTTCGTTGTTTGGTACTAAGCTGCCGTCTTGAATATTTGAGAACATGATAGATGAGGTGTCTTGATCTTGATCGGTGAAAGAATTTCCGCCAAGGAAATCCTCTAGCTTCGGTTCTTTCTCCTCTAAGCTCGCACTTCTCTTTCCGTATCCCACCACCATTGAGAGCTCCGATGATTCGTCATTGAAATCCATGCCCTTCATGTTCCAGTCTTTCAAATCGGCATAAAAAAGAAAATAAACAAACGTAAGAACACTACCAAAAAAGAGAAATTAATGATAGCTTCGAGGTTCTTGTATATATGGTTTCTTACCTTTAATTGCAAGATATAAGTATAATTATAATGAAATAATTACTATATCAAAGCTATAAAGTATGTCAAGAATCATTGAAATTCAAACAATTTCAACTCAACAAGAAACAACTAAAGCAACTCATCAAACACGTAAGAACAATACAAGAAATGATGGAATATAAGGTTTGAAAGAAAGGTTTAAAATGATCTAACCTTGGGTTTCATTCAAGTTTCCATATCGGTTATAGGATTCTTCGTGTAAATTATAACACCCCATGTCAGAGGCGGCCAGCGGTTGCGAGTTGGTTTGCGGAGATTCATTTGTCACAGAAATTTCTGGAGGATTGAGGTTGAAACCTAACCAATTATTCATGGGGGATAAAAAAAAATAGAGATTAATCTAGATTGTATGAAGAGAGAGGTATATATAGAGAGAAGGCTTTAGTGTAAGACAAGGGGAAGAGAGGAGAAGATAGAGCTAGGGTTACACGAGAGGTTTAGTGAGGAGTGAGGATTCTTCTTCTTCTCTAGAGGAGACTAGAATTAGGTCAAAGGGACATGAATACCTTGGAAACAGAAAATAGTACTCTAGTTTATAATCTTTTACTTCGGATTGGGAGCCCCTAATTTTTCCCCTAATGTTTTATACATCACAACTCAAACTTTATTTACTAGCAATGAAATATTAATTTTACAATCAGAAGATTGCACTTGCCAGGAATCCAGGTTGTGCTTGCCAGTGCCATATGCCCACATCAAAAGTTTCGGAATATAATGAGATTAATTCGCCAAAGCGTGCTAGCTCATGCGGTAAGATCACACCCCGTCAACGTTGGGAGAGACTCAAGTTCGAGTCACATCAAACGCATTTGGTTGTCTAAAAAAAATGAGGATAATTTTTTTTCCAATCAAAAAATTGTCCTCAGTTTTTTTATTTGTATTTACTTTCTATATTAATGTACTCGAAAAAGTTATCCTTTCTGCTGTCTAATCCATATTCCATTTTAAAGATCACTAGACAATTCCAACTTTTTTCCATATGAAAAAACACTACATACATTCTCCATCAGTGAACCATCTGACACATATCCAGATGCAAATCTATATTGATTATGATCTTGAAATAAATAGTTCTTCTTATATTACTGCGAAAAAGATGATATTATTAGTAATTAATGTAATTGTATATATTTATCTTTGAAGTTGAACTCTTCAAGAACCTCTTAAAACCTCAGTGCTAAAAACCTAGCATAAAGGTACGTATATGCTACATGTTTCCACCATTTGTGCTAGCAAACTCAGTACTACTTCTTTACAGCTAGCTACTACTACACTCTCTCTCATCTCAACTAGTCTCTCTCCATCTCTCGAAAGCCTAACAGAATAAACAAATCCAGGAAGAAAATATCATAACAAATACAAGTTAGGGTTTGCAATCTGTACCCTAAACGAGGACACGAACCCTTGTCTTGCGGGTCTTGAAGGTTTATTTCATTCTTTAATATCACTTCCCAAAGCAGTAGCTAGACAAAATAGATTGTAGCCCTAATTTTCCCCTGTGTGGACCTCACACTATAGGATCCTCCTTGAAGAAGTGCGTAAATGTTTTCACTTTTACTCTTTAATGACAGTACAAAAACTCGAGTTATTTAATGGAGTAATGGTGGCTTCATCTTGGTCCGTGGACTTCTTGCCTCATACTTTGACTGTCAAAGAGAGGAGATCAATAAATGAATGTGAAAACACAACATAGTGCTCTAGTTACCGATTAAAAAAAAAAAAAAAATTTCTAAAACAAGACCTTAAGCCAATATAGGAAAAGTTTTGTAACTCTACAAGATTGACAAGAAAATTAATCTTCGAAACATAATTTAGTAATTTACTGTACAATTACTTAAGTTTATTGACAAACATAAAACGATTTGATACAGAGTTTGCAAAAAAAGTTGAATAATAATAACTAATTCTGGTAACACGTATCAGGAGGTTGAATTACAAATTTTTTGGTCTAAATTTCAATACATATGAAATACCTAGAAGCTACAAATTAAATGAAGCATTGAAAAATATTCTTCAATCTAAGAGAGACATTCAAACTGTGAACCATCTCTATAGAATTCATATTCTATTAGTTACCAGATATTGTATCAATGATAATAATATTTGTCTTATTTCCAACCGACTTATACATATCTTTTATTAGGGTGATTTCATACATCCCTAGCATTTTCTCAAGAAAAAAAAATCATCGCTTTTATTGTGGCTCCAACTTGAAATCTCTCCTGAAGTTCAAGTGATAGTGGCTTTACGGCTTGAGTTTAGCAAGTTTTTTTTTATTATTATTAGTTTTTATTTATTTAAAAAATGAATTAGCAACTTTAATCTAAATTGGTGTGATTATTATGAAAAAACAGCATTACTATGCAAAGATTTTTTTTTTTGAGGTAAATTACTATGCAAAGATTAATTGGCGCTCTCAATTTGCTCCTCGCCACAATTTATGTAGAAGTATTGAGACCTCAGTAAAATCTAAAACATTATTGTTGGGGACCTCTCTCGGTAACCACAGGATCACATGAGATGAAAAAATTACAACTACCAAAGAATAAAACCAACTCTCCTTGCGTGGAGTCTACTCTGATAAACCGTTTTCTTTTATTCCTTTCGTGAAAAAAGAAAAAAAAAATAATGAAGAACCCCAAAGCTCATTCTTTAAATAATTCAAACCACACATATGGTAGTTATTAGATCATGTTCTTGGAAATTTAATCTTAATTAACCTATGATTAATCATTTGTAACCTAATTAAACCGTTAAGAATACTTAGAATAGAGTAATTAAGTATTGGAATAAAGCAAGGTGTGTAATTTAAGAATAATAAGGAAACAAGTTTTAATTGGATGAATTTCATCTTAGATTATCTAACTTAATAGTTTGCTTAAATAAGTTACACAACTTTTATTTTGCTTCTCTGTCATTAAACTTTCAATTTGCTCAAATCATTACACTTTCGTATATTTTCATTCATTTTTTTATTCATTTTTAATAGTTAAGCTCAAAGTTTAGTTGATGTGCATGAGTAATGAGTTGCAAATGTAATAGAAATAAGAATAGTGGTCAAGCTTGTGCAAAGCCCGAGTTTAATTAACTCACTTAACCGACTTTACCGACCAATTTGTAATTTTATCCATTTAATTAGGTAATAATTCTCCTCGTAAAACTTCACATTTTCAGTTGCTTAGCTTTGTTTAATTAATTAATTGTCAGTAAACCCTTTTACTCTGGAAAAGCCGCCGTTTTCATGCATGTACAGTACAATATTGTCAGATATAAACATGCATGTGAAACCATGGTACGTGCATTTAAGTTTTTTTCATTATATCCACACCAACTTGTCAATATAGCCTTGATCTTCTTGAAGTTTTACAAAAAGTAAATTTCATCAAATAGGCTAACCAACTTCTATTGTGACAACAGTCAGTAATAATTATTTTAATTTCAGAGAATTCATCATTTATTTATAAGATTGTATGTATATGAGTTTAATTTGCATATATTTGTAAGAACATCTCCTTTGGAAAATTAGATGAAAAGTTTGGATCCAATCCAATCTGAAATAGACAAAAATGTTGGGTTTAATTGTAGAAACTAAATGCCAGTATAATAATTGTTAAATTTGTGGTGATGAAGTGGCCAGTGATGTGCCTAGAAGATCACATCCTGCTCTGGACAGAGTGACATGCAAGGAACTGTTAAACAAATAATAATTGCTATGTTAAATATATATATTAACTTAGAATTTTCTATTCAAGGTGGAAGATTTTTGTTCCGATTCACTATTTGAGGTTAACAAAATTTGAATCTATAACTTGTGTTTCTTGTATCAATGAAGCGTTTAAGGTTTACTGTAGAATTGAATTTTTATATACATAGCATTACTCAACAATATCAAATATTAATTGGAAGTATATAAACTCTTTTATTTATGACTTTGAGCCTACTCATTAAAATCAAAAAGTAGAATTTTGAGACTACTTATTTTCATCAAAAAAATAACAATATTAATTATTTTTATGTCATTGTTCCGATTTCAATCAAATTTTTTTATGACATAAAAATATTAATTTTTTTAATGTCATTGTTCCGATTCCAATCAAATTTACTGATCTCAGAAAAGAACATGCGTCTGTATTTACAGGCCTGTAATTTACAGACCAGAACATGAAAACACTATCCTCTGCTTGGCTTGCCTCTGTCCCTATAAGATTAATAACTGCAAATATCACTACACACAGAAATATAAGCCCTTTAATGTTCTTTTCGAAATATAAGGCTTCACTAAAAAGTAAAATCTATCTTTCTCAGCCCAACTTTTTTCCTCTGAAAAAAAGAAGCCTTGAATTTACATCCCATGTTTAATTCAACCTTGAATCCTTTGTTTTGTTTCAATTTACTTTATTTATTTATTTTTGAATAAAATGAGTGTTTCAATTTACTTTATTAAATCCTTTTTTTTTTTTGAGGCAAACTTAATACTTTATTAAAGCCTTGAATTCACAGCCCATGTTTAATTCTTTTTTTTTTTGGGTAACAGCCCATGTTTAATTCAACCATGAATTCCTTATTTTGTTTCAGTTTACTTTAAATTTAAATAAAGAAAGCCTTGAATTTACAGCCCAAGTTTGTTTCAATTTACTTTCTTTCTCTTTTTCCTTCTTTTCTTGTGAGGAGTTATGAGTTGAGATTTGCATTTACTCTCCTCTTTATTTTTCTCCACCTTCTTTTCGACAACGAAATTCTCCCTTTCTTCACCAATTCAACCTCCTTAATCTTTAAGACCTACTTCTTCTCCGATCAGAAGGTTTTATCGCCTGTGAATTTCGTACTTAGGAATTTTTTTTCCCTTACAGTGAGGTGAATTTTGAAATTTCAGTGCTTTAATTTGGTTCGAAGTATATTTTTCTTCTTAATTTTGTTGTTTGATCTCTTTTATAGCTATTTTAGGTTATTTCCTTTTTGTCTACTCAACTGAAAGTGATTTTAATTTTAGTTTTAGTTTTAGTTTTAGTTTCAGTTTCTTACATTTAATTCTCACAAAACCTCTAATGAGACAGCTTGAATTACCCACTCACACTTAATTCATAATCTATTCAATCATTCTGGTTAGGAAATCTTTAATCTTACCCAATTAAGCACAATAGCTTAGCCTGATAAGTAATTTCCTATTTTCCACAAATCACTCCAAAAATACACCATTCTAATCCAAATCTCCCCCACATTTTGCAGCTCATGCCTCCAAAAAAGCGAAAAGCCCCAAACGGAAACTCTCTAATCGAATCCAACTCTCGCGAATCTCCTCAATTCATAGTAAACACGCGTTGCTACCCCAAAAAATTCATCACATTTTTCGACTCAATCGAAGAACAACTCACGGACGAATACTGGGACTTAATCGACAGCTGGCCTTTCAAACACCTCTTAGAACTGCCTGTAATTGAACTCCAAAGAGGCTTTCTAACAGAACTCATGCGATTATGGAACCCAAATCTCCATTCTTTTTCAGTAAATAATACATGCATTAAATTCTCAGCTCATGACATCAGCATAATCATGGGCTTACGAGCCAAAGGCGAAGTCATAGACTTAACCCCAAAAAGAGCCTCTCAAATCGACTCTCCATTACTAAATCAATTTTTCCCCAACGAGACTCAAATCACATTTGAGGACTTAGAAAATGTTTTAAAAAGAGAACTTTCTACGGACAAAAAAGCGACAGCTCAGCAATGGATGTCGATTTTAACTATGTATTTATTTTCGAGCGTTTTGTTTACCATGAGTAACGCGATCGTGCCCATGTTTTTGTGGGGCTATGTGGAGGATTTAGAGAAGCTGTGGGATTATGCTTGGGGCGTCGCTGTGTTTGATTATATGAATCGCCAGATACCTGATATTGGCCAGAAAGCTTCTTCTAGTAATTCGTCGAATCCTACTATGGTTGGCTGTTCATTTGCTCTGCTGGTAATTAATAATTATTATTTTTTTTATTGAGAAATGATATTTTTTTGGGATTGATAAATGCACGGTTGGTTAGTCCTTGTGCTTTAATTGGATTGTGATATGGTTGTTGCATTAGTATCCTTGTACTTTGTGAAAGTGTGCATGATAGCATTACTCATACACAATTCTATAATCCACAGGGACCAAAAAGTTTAAATCAATAGTACAAGGACCGAATTGCAACCCAATTAAAGCACATGGACCAAAAAGTATACTCAATAGGGATGTACATGGACCACACTGCAATCAAATTGAAGTACAGGGACTGACTAACCGCTGTGCATTTATCCCTATTTATTACTCCAAACTTTCATTGAACTCAATTCCTCTTCAACCAGGTATGGTTCTACGAGCACACTCGGCCCAGAATGGTCCACAAAGCCAACAACCTCTACCCGCGGTTCCTCAACTGGAACCTCGAGACCGACGGCAAAAAAGACACATTCTCCTCCCTCCTCGAGACCATCGAGACCTCCAACATAATCTCCTCCAGCCTCACTCCGGAAAGAACAGAATACTGGGTGTTAGAAATCGATAAAAATTTAGTTAAAAGCGGGTATAACAACAGTCCGAGCGCGGAGACGGTGCAGAGCGCGTACATGGAGAGCATGACGCAGATCTTGAGGGACGGGCAGGATCAGTGGAATAGGATGCATGGGGTCTATGGGTGCTTTGGTAGCGGCGGCGGGCCGGCTCCTCCGATGCCGATTAGCGTGCACGGGCCGACGCAAGGTTAGATGGTTTTTGTTATGTTGTTATTATTATTGTTGTTGTTGTTGTTGTTGTTAAGGATATTGATAGTGATTTATTTATTGTTAATGTTAGCGATAATGTTAATAATATATAATTATTGTTAAAATTGTTGTTGTTATTATTATTTTTTTGAATTAATTGTTGAATTTTTTATGTTGCTATTTATTATTGGTAATATTAACAATATTAATATTATTTTATTATTGTATTATATTATTAATATTATGATATTATTATTATTGTTAAGAATAATGTTATTATATTATTGTTATTAACAGTAATAACAATATAATATTATTATTAATATTACGATCATATTATTATTATTATTATTATTATTATTATTATTATTAATGTTAACAAATATATTATTATATTGTTATTTTAGTATTATTATTTTGAAATATTTTGGTTTAATGTTTATAAATTAGCTGGTAAAATGCCGGGGAGAAATGCGAGGAAGAGAGGGGATGCTTCTTCAAGTAATGATGGAAATGAAGAAGGTATTATTGTTATTATTATTATTATTATTATTATTATTATTATTATTATTATTATTAGGTGTGGTTTGTTATTCTTTAGTTTTTTTAATTGGGTTCATATTGCGGTTATTTGTTTTGCAGAAACTGATGATTGAGAAACAGGAGTTGTGACTCAGTTTTATTGGTTGATTAATAAGGGCGTTGTTGTAATTTTCTTAATTGATGGACTGAGTTCCGCATTTATGAGAAATAAAGTTTATAATTATAATTAACACCTTGTAATAGCATATCTAACAATTATCTTTTCTCAAGCTGAGCTGACTGTTCTTAATTGCACTAAATTCAGTACTATGTGAATTTTGACATGTTAATTTTGTACTTTCAGTAATTATTAAACTAGGAGAGGAGATAAGTGTACGAGTAGTATCAGTTTAGACATGGTACCAACAAAATTGGTACCAGAATGAAACTGCATTTTCAGTTTGTGTTATTATTGTAAAATCTAAATTTAAATAATTTTAATTTTGCAAATTACTTTTTTGTCACGCAAAAGGTTTTTTTCTGTGCATATTAACAACCTACTGTAGGAAATTATGTCTCAGCACTCAGCAGAGTAGATTGCATATGGTCTTTCACTATATAATTTATTAAATTTTTTGATAATAACTCATATACTAGTATAATAATTAACAAACAACCGATGAAATTATAATTTGCAGAGAGCAAATTTTCGGTGCTCTGTTATTAACTTGGATTTCAGAAAGTGTACAATCATAAAAAAGAAGACAGGGAAAAAAAAGAGATAAAAGAGCATAAAAATATAAAAGGAGAAATTAAAGAGCATAAATTCTCATTAAAAAAACGCATGCTAACCAACAAAAACAATCATGTCAAACCAAATAAACTTCACAAGTTATAATTACAAAAGGGAAAATCCACAATCAATTAATTTGATAAAATAAACTACTATTTTTGTTTCGAATCGAACAAAACCGGTCGCTAGTCATACAAAAATCATCCCCAGACAAATGACCAGGATGAACGCCAGGCATGCTAGGAGGAGCCTCAAGAGGCTCAAACTGGGTACAGGGCTCTGGAATTATTTATGATTCGGTCACCTATGGCGAATTATGAACAGGGCAGAAAAACAGATGTCGAAATATATAAATAAAAAGATGGAACAAACCATACATAATCCACACTGCGACTGGAAATGAAGTAGGAGCCGTGCTAGCAACAATCGCTAAGACTTTCATCTTATGCGCCCATGCGTAAGGAAACCTATAACTTGCCCCCTCATTTCCCCACAAAAACCTCATATACATCATCATTGGACCATATGATGTCGTGATTTTTATAATTATACCCCTCTATTATGTCATGATTTTTATATTCACACCCACCTATGATATCATGATTTTTATATTTATACTCCCTATGATATCATTGTGACATCTATGACACTTTTGTGGGGAAATGAGGAGACGTCATAAATGCCCTCCGTAAATGCTACCGGTGAAAAGAAAAAGCCAACCCAACGCGCAACTTACTGTACCCAAAGCATCGAACAAATTGTCTCTCATCCTGTGATCTTTCTTCTCGCGAGATAATTAGATTGTGTTATCAATCAATCGATTTCGTATTATAAAGAAAGAAAAAAGAAACACAATTTGGATTTTGTGTTACGTGTTGCTTGTTAGACTAGGTCATTTTCATTGAGCAAGCAAGTCTAATTCAAACACAGAGCACCCTGGCTTGAGAAATCTATAGGCCTTTGTTGTTTCTAGTATTCTTTTTTTTTTCCTTTTTGCTTCCAAAAAAAATTATCAAATTTAGGATGATTAATCACACAGTGTTACGAAATTATTGAAATTCAGGTGCCTGCCATTGCTTTAATTCATAGTTTGAAACTTTGGGTAGTCATTCATGTGCTCATAAGAGTCCCTTCAATTTTCCATTTTCTTCTGATTGTTTTGATATGAGAAGAAATAATATTTTACAATTCCTGAAGTTTGAAAAAAAAAAGCAAAAATATAATTTAGAGATTGATAATATTATATGTACAATCTCAAACATAAGAACTACATTTTACAACCAACGGTCGATGCAAATCGCATGAAAATCATGCAAACATATAGGCATTCTTTTCATCGTCTTCTCTCCTTTCTTCAGTTCTTCTTTGCAAATAGCACAAATCAGGCCTTCTTCACCTTCCGTCTCGCTTTTCTAAACAGGTATTCTAGCTTTCGGCGGCTCTCTCAGCTCCGGTCGAATAATAGTTCTCGACTCATTGGAGGTGGGTCAGATGGTTTTTCACAAAACGCCGCTTGATCCATCAAATTATATCTAACAAATCAAGTAAACCGAGCATCATAATGCATCCTAAGCCACTATGTAAATCTGCCCCTGCTTTTGTCCCATCCAAATCACTCAACTTTCAATATAGCTAATTCAAGTCATTCCATCGATTATTCGGCGGATGAATGACATAACATTCCTGTATGGAATTGTTTATCAACCCAAAAAAGAAAATGTTACATCCTGATCCGGATGTAACCGCGACACGACCTGTTAGTCGTGCTAAGCGAAGTACATAAAATTCAAGTCATTTCAAAATATATCTTCTCACTAGTCACCCTTCCATTCCGTCAAAATACCTACGTCGATTAAAAAAATAAAATAAGTAGAAACTATTAGCTAAATAATTTAGCTAAGTAACTAATTATTTTACGATACAGCTTCTATATGACTAAGTATTTTAACAAAAAGTTAATCTTTGATATATAAAACTATATTTACATATATAGTTCTAGAAAATAAAGTTATCTTATATACAGTGGCGAATCTTGACAAAAAAATGTAGGAGGAGCTGTAATGAAAAATATACCAAAAATTTAAGAGAGGCGGTATATATATAGTTTTTAATTATATACAAAAATACAATAGTATAATTATATATGCTACTACTACTTTAAAATTTAGGGGACCCCCTCCCAAATTTCTATTAAAATCTGTCACTGCTTATACATTAGTCAGCTTGGTTGGTTATGAGTCCCTTAAATTGGGGCTTTCGCACCTTAACATACTATCACATTCCACTTCCAAATTTTTACAAAAAAAAAAAAAAGACCAATCAACCCATAGCTTTTCTCATCAACCGACGTATATCAAAAATCAAATTCTATTTTCTCAAGCGTATCTTTTGATTCACTATTATTCCTCGTATTAACCCATAATTCACAATATTCAAAGTAAAATATAATAATAATTTTGTATAACCATAAATATTATAATAATTTTTCTTTAATATTCGAAGAAGTGTTTTGAATATATCAATTCCATCCTTCAAAATTACATTATAGGGCTGACAAGTCATCGTTCTGGTAAATAACGGATGGAATTTTGAAGGAGTGAACAATCAACCTAAGACTATGTTCTTATCCGTTTATTAAGAAAGAAAGAAGACAAGTTCTTCTACATATCGTGCATTCAAGTATAACTGTATAATTTGTACGTGCAATCTGTACTGCAAAGTGCAAACTATTAGTAAAGAAAAGGAAAAAAAACAGTGAAATGGAATTCACATAGAACAAAATAAAGAGTGTCACATTGCAAAAATATCCAAGAAATCTTTCCTGGATTATATATCTATGAGAAAATTGAGACCGGAGTTTTGAGTTTGAAATGCAGTTTTCACCAAACATTTGTTTAATACATATCAAATTATGTAGCAACAATCATCCCGTTTCTTAATTTTAAAATATGTTTTTATTTTAATCATCCAATTTATTTTGAAGGGTAAATAGATAAATTCTTGCTAATGGATTCTAATTGAACCCTAATTCAATATAACTTATATAAGACCTATAACTATTAACTTAGAATCTCAGAAAAGATATCCATGTTATGTGTAATTTACAGTGCCTTTTGTGCTTCCCCCTTGCAGAAGGGAGTCCCAAAATCACATCTTTCAAGGAGTCGAAGCCGGGAATGGCCAGTTCTATAATCAGCTATTCCGCTATGCTTCTTCTTATTCTTATTCTTGCCTATGCAAAAACAAGAAAATAGAACTAGGACCCAAATTCAAACCCCCCCCCCCCCCCAAATTCTAGCATCCAAGGGAGTCTCCAAAAGAGGCCACGTCATCCTCTTTTGGGGACCGTTGGATGAGGTGACATGGTTTGATATGCACCGTTCGATCGTTTAGAGTTTCTGATATTTTATGACGGTTTCTGTGTAGTTTTTGTGTAGTTAAATATTATAAGAATACGATTGCTTGAATCCCCCTAAATTCTAGCATCCAAGGGAGTCTCCAAAAGAGCCCACGTCACCCTCTGTTGGGGACCGTTGGATGGGGTGACGTGGTTTGATATGGACCGTTCGATCGTTTAGAGTTTCTGATATTTTATGGCGGTTTCTGTGTAGTTTTTGTGTAGGTAAATATTATAAGAATATGATTGGTTGAATTTGATGTTCTGTGTTCTGTGTTCTATCCTGATTTAGTGCGAAATATCAAATCAAATATAATTAATTATTTTGAAAACTAAACTGTGTAACTTATGTGTTGTGAGTTATAATATCAATAACCACTGAATATTTGATACACATAATTCATTCCTAAATAAAAATAATGATTTATCAAAAAATAAAATTTTGGGTCCCACGTGTCACTCCCTTTCTCTCTCCCTCAAATAAATAAAAAAAATAGATTAATGATTTAAAAAAAATAAGTGGGCCCTCTCTTTCTCTCTCCCTCAAATAATTAAAAAAAGAAAATAAATAAATCATTTTCCAAAAAACAAAAATGTGAGTTCCATGTGTCTCTCTCTTTCAGGTAATTTTTTTCCCAACGTTTTCTTTCAAAATATGGTTTTTCAGTAGCTCAAATTTTTGTGAAAAAATAAAAAATAGAACAAGGATGATGAGATCTTTCATTCAAGATCTCAATTGTTATACTTTCGAACGTACCATTATGTTTTCTCATAATGACTTTCAATATCTCGTGTCTTCAATCGACTGGATTGAATATCACCATGTCAAATGGCAATGTAAATATAAATAAATAAATAAAAATTGGGTCCCACGTGTCACTCCCTTTCTCTCTCCCTCAAATAAATAAAAAAAATAGATTAATGATTTAAAAAAAAAATAAGTGGGCCCTCTCTTTCTCTCTCCCTCAAATAATTAAAAAAAGAAAATAAATAAATCATTTTCTAAAAAACAAAAATGTGGGCTCCATGTGTCTCTCTCTTTCAGGTAATTTTTTCCCAACGTTTTCTTTCAAAATATGGTTTTGCAGCAGCTCATTTTTTTGTGAAAAAATGAAAAATAGAACAAGAATGATGAGATCTTTCATTTAAGATCTCAATTGTTATACTTTCGAACGCACCATTATGTTTTCTCATAATGACTTTCAATATCTCATGTCTTCAATCGATTGGATTGAATATCACCATGTCAAATAAGATTATGACTCATTCCTGAATAAAAAATAAAACATAAAAATAAAAAAATAATGATTTATCAAAAAAAAAATATGGGTCCCATGTGTCAATCTCTTTCTCTCCCCTCAAGTAAAAAAAAAATAGATCACAAAAAAAAAAGTGGGCACTCTCTTTCTCTCTCCCTCAAATAATTAAAAAAAAAGAAAATAAATAAATCATAAAAAGAATGTGGGCTCCATGTGCGTTTCTCTCTCTCAAGTAATTTTTTCCCAATGTTTTCTTTCAAAATGTGATTTTTTAATAGCTCAATTTTTTGTGAAAAAATGAAAAATATAACAAGTATGATGAGATCTTTCATTCAAGACCTCAATTGTTATACTTCTGAATGCATCATTATATCTTCTCATAATGATTTTTAATATCTTGTGTCTTCAATCGACTGGATTGAATATCACCATGTCAGATGGCATTATGGCTCAAGACTGTAATAAAAACATGATTTATCTATTTTTATCTTATAGGTGCTTACAGTTATGATACACCAAGATACAAATAAATACATAATTAAATTTTCAGCTGAGAGATTAACATCTAAGTGTGAGATCAACAACCAATTTTTTTTATATGATATAAATTGTGAGAAATATACGAATTAATTGCTGTGAAAATAATGATGGAATTTTAATCAATTTATAAAAATATTTTTTTTTACTTTATTTTTTTTAAATATCTCATCGATGAGAAAACAAAGTTTAAATTTGTTGAATTATAATTTTATGTCAGTATTATATATTTTTTATTATGACTTGTATAAATCTTATTTGATTAAGAGATAATTTCTAACAAAAATATGAATTACTCATTGTTTATTCTGTTATAAGTTGTTTCTTGAGATAATTTATATAGACTTTTCATGATTATTAATTCATAAGATAAATTTAATATGTTAATTATTAAACAATAAAAATGATAAAAATCGCAGCGGAACGCGGAAATTTTCCTAGTTTATACTAGTTTATAATTTTGGACGTCTTTTGCACGAGTGACACGTGGCCTCTCTCAACTTTTGAAATATATAACCTTTTGATAATGGTTAATCACCAGCCAATTTTAGCTCAGTGATAGTGTGCTAGGTTGGGGGTTCATAGACCAAGCTTTCGAATCCCAACACCAGCGTTTTTTGTCTTTCAAATTATATCCCTTCTTTGATCTTCTGTTGCATAACCTTAAATAAAATGTATAGTGGGTCATATAAAATAGCTCAATAAATATAATTTTCTACTCACTACTCGCTACAAAATATAGAGTCAAAATTCTTATAAGATCTTTTTTTTTTTAATTACAATACTAACAATATAACCAATTTTACCTTAAACTGATCTTATGTGGCACAAACTTTATATTAAGATATATAATGAGTCATATAAAGTATGTAAGTAAATAAAATTTAACTCATTACTCTCAAAAAGTCGAGATTTCTTAACAAATTATCATACTAACTCATTTGATATTAGTGTATGATCAACACCTTGATTCAATCTTCTATCACACAATATTTATAGTGAAATAATATTTTTACGTCAGCAATTTGTTACATCTAAAAAATATGATGTATATCACTATATAATATTTTTTAGATTAGCCTGATAATTTGTGATTGATAAATCTTGCTAAATATGTGTTACACAATATTGTATTTTTGTCGGAAATTAAACTTGGAATTTTCTCAAATTTTTAAGATGAATGAGCACTTGAACTATATATGTTACGCTTATTTAAATATAAATGTATCGTCAATATATTTCGAAGCGCAGCGAGAACTTCCTTGGTTCCTTCTTATATTTAAAGCTCGATGGGTGTAGGATAGGTGACAAACTGACACCTGTCGAGAGTGTATATTTATTTATTTTTTCCTTTTTAATGCCCGATGAATAGGCAGGCATAAAGGAGTCGCAATTCTGTAGGACCCCTCAACAGCCCAATACAGCCGCAAGGTCTCATGTACTCTTTTCATTCGTGTGAATATAAAATACCAGAGAAGATAATATAAAGAGTACCATTGTGTACCCGCCGGCTGTCGGACTAATGATAAATAGAAGAAACTGGAAAAAAGAAGTATATTGAATATAATATTTGTTTATGAAGTGACTTTAAAATGGGTCTGACCCAGTTTATTTGGTAAAATGAATAGATTTTTTAAATGTCAAAATTATCTTACAACTTAAGAAATCTCAAGTATCAAATTTATTGGCAAATTTTATATTTACCCTTCGAAAACTTAAAATACAAACTTGGTCTTCCAGATTTGCAAATGTCAAATGTGAAATATCAAATTTGTTTTTCTGTTTTTCATATTTATTCTTCACAATGCTTGAAAAGTACCATATCAAATTTCTCCAATAGATCCTCAAAATTTATCAAATTTATCCATTGTAAATACGAAATTTATCCTTCAAAAATTGCATATGTTAATTTTGTGCTTACATGGCTAAAGTATTTGCCAAATTAGAGTAAGTCTCAACCTTCATTTTCTAGAAGTACTGTTATGTATAGGTACAAATTTCAAAATATCATGTATATTATAATTATTTTAAAGTATGCTGGGTGAATAGCCTATTGAGATTCTATTAAACCAAATAAAAATGTCATGTATATTCTTACAAGAGAATCAATAAATAGGGTATTATTTCAAGTGTATCATGTAAATTCCATACAAAAATAAAAAAAATCCTCCTAAAATGCATATCTATAAAAGTATCCCAAAGGCCAAAGCTCATGTGTATCCCTATAAAATCTTATCACACATATTAATGTGGCCCTATAAAATCTCCAAATATTTTTTAAATACAACATGATATGTCATGCTATTTTTCTCTGGATCATAGTTTAGTTACATTTTTTTGGATATAGTGACAAATTATTCTTTTCATTGATTTTCTTCCATAATGATAAACATCGGCTTTACAGTTCCAAAGCAACGCGAGGGTCCCCTAGTATTGAAATTAACAAGAAATATTTAATTATTGTATTAAGATTCATTTTTAAAGCATAAAAAGTATTAAGATTCTTTTTGTTTCTTGAAGACCGTTGGGAAGATTTGAACTGTGACAACATCAACTTAGTCCGATATAATGTGAATTAATCAATTCTCTTTTTACATATGTTCTTTTTTACTTTAAAAAAAAAAGAAAGACAAAAGAAAATTATGCAGTCTTCTCAAAGCATCTTTAAAATAAAGATGCAATATTCTCAAATAGTCTGAAAAACAAAAAAAATACGCATTATTCCCAAAGTTATTTAAAAAAAATCACATTTTAATCATCCACTATGGGTTTCTATTTATTATTATTATTATTATTTTTTTTTTTTTTTTTGAGGAAAGTACGATGGGTTTCTAATTAATTTACTCGCATTTAATAAGAGGTCAATTGGACATCCCTATGGTCCATTTTTTTGCGTTACATTAATGTTAACAAAATTAACAAAACCTTATTTTGTATTTCAAGTGGCCTAATTCATAGATCTCATCTCAAGATATAAATTTTTCTTTCTTAAATAAAAGATACAAATTTCTATTCTATTTGACCTGTTTAGTGTGTCCCATCCCATGTATCACTGGCATATAATTTCCCCACCCCCTTATTTTTCAAAGCCTTTTGAGCATTCTCAAGAGGCACATCATTTCAATTATTTTGTCTCTTGGATTATATCTACGATATTGAATTTTTTACTTATTCTGATTTTTTGTGACATTATTTATATATCATACTTACATGTACAATAATGATGGTTGCTTTTGATTTTTGTTATTCTATGCCCGATTAGATGAGAACGGTCAAAATTATTTTGATCATTAGATTTGAATCAAATGGTTCTAACGAATCATGTCACATACTTATGTTTAAATATTAATGCAAAAAGAAATGAAGAGTTCATTTATTAAAACATATTTCGTTTTTCTTTTCTTCTTCAATGAATAATAATTCATAATAAAGCATTATATTTCTAATGTTAAAATCTTAAAAACTAAATTTATTTGAATTTTCTCTTTTACTTTGAATTCCATATTGCTATGGCTCAAATTTAAATTTTTTTCTCAGTGAAGCATGAAAATATAAACTATATAAGATAATATGCTCATGTGGAAAATATATATTTACATAATTATATTAAAACAATTAGACATTTAAAATATAATGCAATAAATTATTCTTTTTGTATTATCAATAAATTATAAATTCAAATATTTAGATAAATTAACTCCATCACATTATTTTTCACCTCCTTTTGAGCGTTCTCACAGAAGCAAGCCATCAAATTTCTTTGTGTCGTCTGATCGAAATCTTTCTCAAATTTTATTATTTAACTTCTCAAGTTTCTTGATATTTTATGTCAATATATGTGTGGTTATTAATACATAATTATATAATTAATTAGATTGCTAGTTTTGTATTATATTTTCGATTTGGTGAGAACAAACAAGTGCTTTGTTTATCACTACAAGAAAATAAGATATTAAGAAATACATTATATTAATTGATATATTACATTTCAATGATAGCTGTGTGATTCATTTATTCATAAAGTATAGAATTATTGCACATCAGTTTAGCAGTTGAATAAGATCAACAATGAGAAAATTAACGATGATATCATTTTAAGAAAATGATTGATGTATTTTCTTATATTATAACACAACATTTTTTTCTCAATATATAACATTATATTTTTTTCTTTAAATATATTGTTATTATCAATAAAATGTTGGTTAACTTAGTATTTTTTTTCTTTTTTGTCAAAAAAAAAAATTGAAACATCTTTGATTAGATCTTTTGGTACTTCTACTAAAAATTTCGTAATAAATTGTCTTATTTTTTCTTTTTCCGAGATCCATCTAAGGATGACTATAACTTATATATTTTTCTAAATGTAATATATCAAATGACAACAACATAATTTCAAAGAACAATTGAAAATAAATTTAAGTTGAGATTACAAAGATTAATTCATAGTGCCTTATTAAAAAATTATTTTTTCCCATTAAGTTGTTATTTATATAATTAATTTATAATAACATAATTTATTATATAAAGTTATCCGTCATTACAAAATTAGATGTGATAAAACATCTCATAATGTAATACAAAATTATATATATATATATATATATATATATATATATATATATATATATATATATATATATATATATATATATATATATATATATATATATATATAGTTGGATGATGATCACGTTTTACTGATAATGGATTTCAATTCATTAACATAAACATATATTTGAGAACATACATTAGATCAACCCACTATGAGAATATACTTGGTATATGTCATTAGTATTTTCTCATCATCTAATATATGAGTAGTCATTTGACTTGAGGTTATCATAGTTTCCTGCATGTATATTCATACTTTGACATAGTCAAATATTTTCTTTAACCGGATAATTATAAAAGCTATGATCGGGTATTTAGTAGACCATGAGTTGAAATGTGAATGATCAAGATAGAATTTGTTACTCTCGGATACGAGAGATATATCTCTAGGCCCCTGATAAATTGAGACTGAAGGAAAACACACGGCCGTATACAAAAGAATTAACATGTGTTGTTAATATCTTTTAATTTATTCAGTCTAATTATAAATCAGGAAAGAGAATTGATCATATTAAGGATGAAATAAAATCATGCCTTATGATCAATATAAATATCGTTTAACAAAGAGACTAAATACATAAATGATGTTTAGGTTATGATCACGTATCATTCATTTAATTTGGATAATTCTAACGTCATACTAGAGGCTACTTATGATTTATAAACTTGAAATTTATTGCCAACATTAAATGAACCTACATGGTCACACACAAACAGAACTAACTCAGTTGGACATAGAAAATCAAAAGAAATGTGAAGAGGCGTAAGCATGTGATGTTATAAATAGATGAAGGGGTCGTCTGATTAGGTCAGAAGATTTAGAAAACCCTAGCCACCTCATGAGAAAGAGAAAGAGAAACTGGCGAAATGGAGACAGGAGCTCACGTGTTTTCTGCAAAGGCTGGCGCACCCAGTACTAGATTCTTATGCCCCCCAATCAGATAGCACCACGTGGCAATCCTGACCTTTCTTCTTCGGACGAGATTTTCTTACCTCCGTTTTTATGGTTAATGGATACCTCCGTTTGCTCTATAAGGCATGTTTGGACATGAAATGGGCCGTCCAATGAAGTGAAACAGAGAGGAGAGCAGATGCGGTTTCTGCAAATACTGACGCGTTCAGTACGCTGATCAGTACGAGGTATCAAATTTACCCAATAATATTTTGCCACGTGTGACTGTTGTTTGTACGAGATAATTAATTTGCTACCTTTTGTGATTCATGATTCACATGTTACGCAAATCGTCATCATTTCTCTACTTTCTTTTTTTGAACTTTTAAAAAGTAAACATTATTTCTTTTATTTTCTCTTGCACCTTTTCTTATTAAAACAACAACTTCTTGAATTACAACTTGCACTAAATGAAAAATGAGATTAAAAAGTTAATTATTTAAGATCTTTCCTTCTTGTGGATCGACACCCTAAACTCAATTTCCACATATACACTTTGTGAATGAATTAGAGGACTTCAAAAAATATTTTTGCTAAGATTGTGAACTTGCAAACGACACGTTTTCGCACTTCTTACAATTAAGGAGGAGGTATTTATGGCAAGATCTGGGACCCTCCAACTGCTCGACCTTATGGAGAAACCTCATGGCACTCATACCTCTTATAAAAAACGACATTAGATGGGTTATTTGTGATGGGAAGAAATGTGGGGTTAAATGAGAACCTTGGTATGAGGGATGGGACAATCCATCTCGGGCTTCTTTCGACTCTTCCCTAATGGTGGCGGATTTCTTCGACAACATCTCGAACTCTTGGAAGCTCCATGAAATTGTCCCGGTCCTATAGTTTCCAGCGGCTTTTCAAATTGCTCAAGTTGGACCACTTAAACAAACCTTGGTGGAATTTCCTGATAGGTTGTTCTGGACCCATTCTTCTAATGGGGTCCTCTCTCTGAAGAAGGTGTACGACAAATTAAAGGTTGAGGACCCTTCAGGGGTGCCGATGGGGAATGAGAATGTGTGGTGGAGGATTTGAAAATGGCAAGGAGTACCCCGAAGGGATCTTTGCTTGGAGGGTTATTGTCAATGCCCTCCTCTCATCAAGGAAGCTTGCTGCGATAATCTCTCACATCGACCCCTTTTACAAAGAATGCAATTCGGATTTTGAGAATGTCAAGCACATTTTTCGGGATTGTCTGTTTGCCAAATCTTGTTGGTTTGCCTCCCGTCTAGGATTCTGTACATTATAAAGATTTAGTATACAAAATTCCGAAAACTATTAATATTTATGTGTATTCCTCCCCCCCCCCCCCTCCCACAAATTCTATATAAGCCATACATTGGTGGGGAAAAAATCAAGACCCTCCAAAATACTGGGTCATGCTCTCACTGCCTTTAATTAGTAGACACATCTACTGCATTATTTAAGGAGATGATAAAAGTCAACTATAACTTGGTTGGCCCAATTTTGTAATTATTTTTCATTACTTTTATTTTACCCCATCCGACTTAGTAGTTTTATAATGAATTTTCACTTTCATAACGCAGATATTTGACTAAAATATAGTAGGTCAAATGTAACATTTCAACTTTATTTTTCTATAATATATCTATGTAAGCATAGTATATATTAATATTTATACCTCATATTATTATTATTATTATTATTATTATTATTATTATTATTATTATCATCATCATCATTTATTCTAGTTAAACTTTACTGTCACAATCACATTAAATAATTAATCAATTATCTTAAATTTTCGCAATACATTTTCACAACAAAAAAGAAAGATGATTTCAGAAAGAAAAAAAAACAAAGATGCAGTCTTTTCAAAGCAGATTTCAAGAAAAAAGAAAGATGCTTTTAGAAAGATAAAAAAAATCACATATTCTCGAGTTGTTTAATTAGCTACTATGGCTTCTTTTACTAAGCATTTAATATGTGAGCTCAATTAGCTATACCTATGGCCAATTTTTTTTGTTACATTTGTATAATTAAATTAACAAAAACGTTATTTTGTGCATCAAGTGGCCTTCATAGATCTCAAGATCTGACCTGTTTAGTTTGCCCGATATATACCATTTACATATTTTTGTATAATTAGTTTATATGTTGTGGTTCATTATTCTACTTTGTGTGTAATATACTATTTCCTAAAGTACTGTATTCAATATAGTATATTATTAATTTACGTGCAAAATGTATAGTAATTATATTTATATCGTCAAAATTATTGTCGTAAAATTATTGTTGACTTCATTTCTCAATCCTTTAATTGTAGACAAGTCGCTTGCGTTAATTAATAAAATGATTAAAGTCAACTATAACTGGTTGACTTAATTCTGTAATTATTTTTCATTACTTACTAAATCTGTTAGCAGAAGATCAAATGTATTTGCCACTTCCATTACGCAGATATTTGATTAAAATATAGTAGTAGGTCAAATGTAATATTTCAACTTTATTTTTCTAACAATATCTAGGCAAGCATAGTCTATTATATATTTATACCCCATATTTCAGTTGTCGTTATTATTATTATTACTATTATTATTATAATTTGTTCTAGTTAAACTTTACTGTCACAATCACATTAACATATTATATACTAGACTAATACAATGAAACCCGTCCACCACCACTTTAACCACAGAAGAAGAAATGCTTAAAATCAAGGGACCTGATAAAACACGACAGTACTGTAACACGACTGTTCACGACGGATCCAGCAACAGTATATATAATTTATTTTCTAATAACAATATATACATAACAGTATATATAATTTAATTTCTAATAACAGTATATACATGAAAAGTGAAAACAGTATATAAAATGGAAAAATTGTATATAAAATGGAAAAAACAGTATATAAAAATAAAAAAAATTAAAAATACACAAAGTATAAACAACAATATATAAAATGACAAAACAATATATATAATGAGAAAAATAATATATAAAATAAAAAAACAGTATATCTACAGTATAACGTCGTGTAAAAGTGACGTCGTATTTGCACATTTCCCTAAAATCAAATCCATAAATCACGATAGCATGAATTTCACAATCCCATCCCATGATAGTTGGGGCACACCACGATTAACAGAATATTAACACATCATTAATTATCCAAACCAAAGAAAAAAAATGCCCCATAAAATAATTCTCCCTCCATAAAACGTCCACAAACACTCATAAAGTCATTCTCCTTCCACTTTCCTCGTCTCCTCCTCCTCCTCCTCCTCCTCTCCTCCTCCAACCAATGAACCGGTTCAACCATCCCGCCGCCGGAGTCAAGCTGGACCCGATGGGCCCGCCGCCGTCCAGCCTCGCACGGTACGGCTCCGCCCCGGGCTCCCTCCTCTCCAACCTCGCAGACTCAGTAATCAACAACAACACTAACCCATCCGGCGGGGCCATGATGAGCCGGTTCTACCCAGGCGGCGGCGGCGACTCGTCCGGGCTGACGTCGTCGGATTCGAGCTGCCGGACCGGATCCTCGCCGGATCCGCGCGCGGCTGAAGCCTACGGCTACGTGGGGGTGCCTGATTTGACCGGAGATCAGCCTGAAGGGAATCTGGTCCGGCATAGTAGCTTGCCGGCTGGATTTCTCTCCCACCTCCTTGTTGATCCTCATCAAGGTACAAACATGGCGATGACTATTTTTATCCGGTTTTTTTTTGTGTGAGATTTTGGTTGCTGGCGTGGCGGGTTGTGATTGGGCGTGGGGAGCTGCTTGCTGTTTTGGCGAGGGTCGTTGTCTTTTGGAAAGTGATATTTTGAGAGCACATTTCTTATTCTGAGAGCATGAATACGTTTGGAGTGCACTTTTTAAACATTCTCTCAGCTCTCAAAATACGAAATACGCTCTCAAAATTCATTTGGTCTGCTTTTGACTCATGGTTTTCATTTCATGGTCGGCATATTTTTTATAATCAAATGTTAATTTTTAAATGCACCTGGTGCATTGTTGAAGAAAAATACACCGTATAGTCTTTTGACTATTTTGATATTTTTACTGAAAGTCCTCACAAGTCTACTTCCCAGAACCGAGTGCGTCTAGGAATTGTGAAAATAGTTTGTGGTTTTCTTGGAGGTGACGTGGTGTGTTTTGATTGGTTGATGATGATAGTGGCCCAATATGGTCACAAAATGTATGTTTTTTCTTGGCGCAAATTTGTTTCAGTTGAATAGAGTCATTAGTCATAGACCTTTTATTTTTAGATCACATACTTTTAATGTAATAAATTGACTTTAATATTATTTTAATATCTATTTTTTTGGTGTAAAATACTAAACAAAACATAGTACTATATGCAACCATGTTATGAGCATTTACGCCGGTCCCAAATCATACAGCTATTGATTAGCAACCAATCTTTTTTATGAATCAGTCAGATGCATGAATCTGCAATTTCATAGGACAAAGAAAGTTGAATAAAAATAATGGTCTAAAAGACTTAAAAAAAATATCTCGCAATTTTTCAAAGTCTAGTGGGGTCTCCTAACTTTGTATTGGTGCTTTAATAATTGAAATAATATTCAGATATTTGGGTATCCTTTTAGAATCTTTTTTCATGAGGTCCTTTCTGTTTGCTCTCAAACATGTTTTTTGTACTTGTACAATTATTTCATGAATTATTCTAGCTAGAAAAATAATCAAATGACTGTAGTATCACATGTGCAATTTGTGTATTGGCTGCAATAGGTAATCAAGAATAATACAAAATTAGCCTTTCTTTTTTGGTTTTGAAGCAACATGAACATGTTGAAACTTATAAACAACTGCACATGTTTCCAGTTCATCTAAGTTCAATGCATTTAAATTTAATTCAACTAATATGATTATATTATAACCAATTAGGTCATTAAACAATGAATTCCTCAAATAGTGGATAAAGGTGGGGGTGTGAAGTAAGTTTGAAGCAATTTTTTATAATTATTTATTTTCATTTGACCATCCTAAGTTCCTAACTTTGATGTATGCTAAATATAATTAAAATAATACAAAACCCTAAAATACTATTTTCGTCAGGTCTTTCTGGTACAAAACCCATTGGAGACTACTCACATAATACCACTGAGACAGTAGATTTACTCACAAACAGAAGGTAAATATATCTAATTAATATAAATAATAGTATATACATTTCTTCTAAATTATAGTTCATTAATTAATTTATCATTTTTTAAATAAAGGTTGAGACCTCAATGGAGTTTTTCAAGGCAAGATTCGCTCTCTCAACTGTCAGATATAAATATTCCAGACATAGGAGAGAGCATAAATCCCTCTTGGAATAATGAAAATAATTCTATTTTCTCAAAACGGAACGAAAATGAAGATTTTCTCACCGCTTTTGGCAACATGGACGATGTAAAAAAATTCAAAAAAATATCAATAATTAAACATGGATTGAGTAGAGAATTTATTTTAGTTTTAATATTTTTTTACTATATTTTTTAAGATGTCAAATGTTGATTATTTACAAATACAAAATGATGTGACGACATGTAAGCTTCGCGCGAAACGAGGTTGCGCGACTCATCCGCGCAGTATTGCTGAAAGAGTAAATTTTATATAATTTAATAAATTATTGTAATTGTTTAAAATATTTAGTCAATTTTAGCTTTAATTCAGTGAATTAACATAACTTGGTTTAATTTTGGTTTATTCGTTTAGGAGAGAAGAACTAGGATTAGCAAAAGGTTAAGGAAACTACAGGATATTGTACCCAACATGGACAAGGTATTGTATGAATACATATATCCTTTTGTATGTGCACAAAATATATAAATCACGGTATGATAAATCAAATTGTTGTACTTCGTTATTAATTCTTTGAAAGTCACAGCAAACAAGCACGTCTGACATGTTGGAGTTGGCAGTGCAATACATCAAAGATCTCCAAGGTCAAATTCAGGTTTGTTATTTTCATCTTTTTTTTATCACAGAAATTCCTTGAATTGTTGTTTGATTAGTTCATTTTTTTTCTCATCATTAGTTCCAGTTATAATTCAAATTATTTTTTTCCCTATAGCCAGTATAGTAACTGACAGATTCTCCTTTTTTTTGTTAGAAACTAAAAGAAGGGAAAGAAAATTGCACGTGCTCAAGCAAAGTCGTGTGAGATCCAATGTTAATACTATTCAACTTGAAGAGAAGATAACTTTCATCTAGATATTTAAAATCATGTATCATGTAACATTTGCTTGTATCATGTATTATTATGTATCACGTATTGGTAGATTATGTAGTGAATATTTATGAAAAAAGTATAACTAAGACCCAGTTTAGTCAACTGAATCGATTCCCTTGTTTGATATATAATTTAAATTACCGACTGAGAAAATATTATCCTTAAAGACACTAAAACTTCTCTCCTTTAAATAATTGAATATTCAGGGACTAAAATAAAAAATCCAAACCACACGGCAAAATCCCAACCATGTCCAATTAGGCCAATTGAAAAACAGGATTTCTAAAAAAAAAAATCACCTCTATAGAAACCAGCCTTCTTTTTAAATAATAATAAATAAAGGCCAATATACTTAAACAGCCATTTTCATTTCAATTTTATTGTGAGGATTATATCCCACAAGCTTGAAATCCGACGCCTCAAATGAATCTATATCCTTCTTCTCTGGATTTATCTCCAATATCTACACAAAACAAAACATAACATTTTTTAATTAATTTTACTAATTATATAAGTTTTGTTTTTATTTATTATTTTTAAAATAAAAAAATTACAGGAAAAGGTTTTGGGTTTTTGAGTAGCTGCTCCTCTAAAGGCGTGACATGTGTCCTATACACATGTGTATCTCCTATTACATGCACAAAATCACCTGCCTTCAAACCTAAAATAAAAATATAAAATATAAAAAATAAAAAACATTAACATAAATAATTTTAGTATTATTTATTTATTTACCGCAAACTTGGGCAATCATGCAAGTGAGGAGCGAATAAGAAGCGATATTAAAAGGCACACCAAGACCCATATCAGCCGATCTTTGATACATCTGGCATGATAATTCCCCATTTTCCACATAAAACTACAAAATTACAAAAACACCCGTCAATCATTACATTTTCGTAAAATATTTTTTGCATGATTAATTAAATATTATCTTTTTTCATCAAAAAATTTTCATCACGCAAAAATATATCTTCTGTTGGCATGAAATTAAATTTTCCTATTTTCCACGTAAAACTACACAAATTACAAAAACGACCTTAATAATTAAAATCCCCAAAAACATTTTTATAACAATTAAATAAATATATAATAATAATAATAATAATAATAATAATAATAATAATAATAATAATAATAATAATAATTAAGACTAACTTGGGCAAACATGTGACAAGGCGGTAAGGCCATGAATTTCAAATCTGAAGGATTCCAAGCTGATATTATAATTCTTCGATCGTCAGGATTATTTTTTATTTTATTTATTGCGTCTTTTATTTGATCGAATCCTTTTCCTGTATAATCAGCGTGCATATCTGTGTATCTGTCAAAAAGACAAAATAGTCAAAATAAAATATAAAATAAATAAATACTAAAATTAAAAATTATTTTTAATTTTGCTTACTCAGCACCGAAATGTCTCCATTGAAATCCGTAAATGGGGCCCAAATCGCCTTCTTCTCTCTGTGTGAGACCCACACTGGCAAAATTCAAATTTCAAATTTCAAATTTCGAATCAGAAACTCAAAATAGAAAAGGATTAAAAAATTAAGCGAGAATACCTGTCAAGATATTCTCTTGACGCATTTCCGTCCCATATATGAATTCCTTTTTCTTGCAATACCTAAAAAAATTACAAGAAAATAAGATAGTTAAATTATTAATATGAACATACATATTGTTTTCAAATATTAAATTGAAATTACAGATATTAATTATTTTATTTTACCTTAGCGTTAGTAGAACCACTAATGAACCACAGAAGTTCTTCTACCACACCTCTCCAAAACACCCTCTGAATTAAAAAATAAAAATAAATTTATTTAGTTTATAATGATAAAAATTTGGATTTAAAAAATAATTAAAAAAAAATACAAACCAAACCTTGGTAGTCAACAAGGGGAAGGACTTCCTTAAATTAAACCTCATCTACAAAAAATCAGATAATTTTTTTCTCACAATAAAATTAAAATAATAAAATATTAAAATAAAAATTATGATATTTCACGTACCTGGCAACCGAATTTGGATAAAGTTCCCGTACCGGTCCGGTCATTTTTTGATGCCCCATTTTTAATTATATCCTCGACAAGTTTTAAATACAAAAACTCCTCATGTTTTTCATAAACAATTTTGGGCAGAAACGCAAAATTCTCTATCTCGAACTTATCCTTCTTCTTTTCATCATCATTATTATTACTAATATTATTATTATTGTGAACTTTCACATAGGTGGTGAAAGAGTACCTAATATTATTTTCTACTTTGGGAAATGAAGAATACCAAGGTTGAAACATTGAATTATCAATTTGAGGAATAAATGTATCACATTCAATTTTCTCCTCAATATCTGTTAAATGAATCGCCTCACATTCTTGTGCATTTAATGCTTCCCTAAACAAAAAAAAATCATCATAATCACAAAAACTAATTAATATCAACAAATCCTAAACGATAAAAAAAACACAAAGGATGAAAAATAGGGGGAAGTTCATATTTACCCTTCCAAAACTTCAAAATATCATACTTACCGCTCTGAAAATGCAAATATCAAATTTACCCTTCCAAAATCAACATACAACATATTTACCCCTCTAAAAATGCAAATATCAAATCTACCCTTCCAAAATTTAAAAAACGCCATATTTACCCTTCTAATTTTTCAATGTCCATCAAAAAATTTAAAAGCTTAAAAAATACTTCTCAAAATCTTCCTAAATTTGATATTGCGTTTTTAGAGGCGTAAATACGATACACCTTAGATTTCAAAAGCATAAATTTGACATTCATATTTTCAGAGGGGCAAATAATAAATACAACATTTCGATATTTCCACCCCCCTAAAAATAATTTAAAAAATTAAAAAAAACATTCAAATTTCGCCGCCACCAATTACAAATATTTTTAGAGGCGTAGTAAACATGACACATATTACATTTTTGGAGGGAAAATCCGGCATTCATATTTTCAGAGTGGCAAACATAATATTTCAATATTTCAAAGGGTAAATAAAAAATAAAACTGCCCTTAAATTCCCCCGCCTCCATTACCATCAACAAACCCTAAACCTAAAAGTTAATTAAAAATAAAAAATAAAATACCTCAAAATTTCGCCGCCGCCAATAACAAACACTCTCTCGACCGTAAAACAATACGGCGCTGACCCAAGCAACTCCAGCGCTGACCTCACACTTCCGCAAATCAAAACATTTTCCAAAGTCGCGATATCAAAATTAGCGGATCGGGTTAAAACAACGTTCAACCGACCCGTTAAGGGCCTGAACTTTACAGGAATGCTCTCCCAGGTCTTGCGGCCCATTATCACCGCGTTCTTCTTGGCTGGATCCGAGGTCAAAAGGGTAATTTGCTTGAAGAATTTTAAATCTGAAGGAAGGTTCCAGGGGAGTTTGAGGTCTTTGCCTATGCCCATTTGGGGAGTTGCTGCGACGACGACTTGGAAGGGGCGGAGAGTGACAGGTGGCAGGTTCCCATTGGTCGGAATTGAAGACATTGGGAGAGAGAGTCTTGCTGAGAGCTGAAAGAAAGGAAGAATGGGAATTGTTTGATTGATTGATGTGTGATTTTGTGTAGAAGAATATGATTTGATGTGTTGTTATAAAAATGTAAGATGTGATTGTGAGATATTTGGAGTGATTTGTTTTGTTGTTGGGATTGTGCGTGTTTTGAGAAAGACCTTGGTGAAAAGGCGGATTTGAGTCAGGGACTTGAGAGATAACATAGATGCATCAATTACTTCAAGTATCTAACATGTAAAAGTAGAATAATTAATGAAATATATGCATCCTATAAAGAGTTTAAGACTACAAAGACTTGATAGACTTGAGTCGAAATAAATGAAAAAAAAACAGTGAAATTTATTATACAAAAAAGATGAAATTAGAATTTCAACAAATCTCAAACCCTATTAATCATTTTTTTTTTCTGAAAAATGAAACGAATCAATTATATAGATTGAATAAACAAACTAATAACAGGTAACACTAGCAAAAGGCAAAAGGACTGAAAAATACTAAATCGGAGAAAACAAACCCTAATCCACCAAAATTAAGAGTGTAGTGAAACAGATCAAATTTCATTTCATCTTACCCTTTCTAGTAGAAATCAGTATTCGCAAATAGATTAAATAACAATACATTTACCTTCTCACCTTCTTTTGCTATCGCAATAAGAACTTGGCGCCAGAAAATGAGAGAAAATCCCGCCCAATCGAGCTACAAAATTAGAGCCGCACTCTCTCCTCCTCTCTTTAGTCTCTATATATAGTACAAAGTCGGAATCTCAAATCCCGACTCTCAAACTCCGGAATTTTAATTCCCGATTATAGACAGCACGTTTCGGACCGAGATTTCAAATCCAGGATTACTTACGATTACCGCCCATAGCGCCACGCGTCGGAAGGGTGTCATGCAATAGTATAATTTATATAGACATGGTGTATAAATGTGGTACTAATTTTGATCAAGGAAACGAATCATTACGACCATTGTGTGATTTGGTCTGTACATTATTATATGATCGCTGTCCAGTGAAGATTTCTTGATGAAATGTCCCGAAAAATGGAGGCCTAAAGATAAACTTCGCCCTTTACTATACAAGGCCTCAGAAATTTTGCTTTCATTGTCATCAATTTTATCAATAAAGAGGATTTGCTTGGTTTTTATTGTAACTATAATACTTTCTTTTGAAGGTTGTTTTGATTTCAATTGTTGGTAATTGTAAATAATTTTATTTCGCTTTTGTTTTGACAGAGGTTATCAAGCAGGATTAACGATGGGTATAGATGAACCAAAACCTATGGTGAGACTTTTTGTTCTTTCTATTTAGTTTCTTTTCCAGAATTAATTAGGCAATGAATCTGACAATAAAACAACTTAAATATTTCATATGCATCAATGCATGCATATAATCAATCATATACAATTTCGTGTCAAATCAGCATATTTTAATTACATCTATCCTGACATGTTGGGTTTTCAAATGACCAGAAATATTGTCTTTTTGGAAAAATTAAGTTTAAACTTTAAACTTTTAAAAAATCAAAGGTCGCACAACAAAACTCCGCAAAACCTCCAAGAAGAGATCTAGTGAGAAGCTACGGATCAGCCGTTGTTACAATCGGAGAAAAAACCTACAAAAAAATCGAAGAGCAAAACAGTATGATAGGTTGGATTGCAAGAAAACTCGCCTTTATAATCTTCGCAGTAATTTGGTGGATAAGATTCAGTTGGCTATCTCAACTCTCATTCATCGATAAACAAATCCAGACCGTCGAATGGATTTTGACCCGAATCTTCCCTTCATTCCAACCATTGTTTTGTAAAATATATGATTTGGCTTATTATGCAGATTCAATGCCGGATAAATTAGAGAATGTCACAAATGGCCTTGGTGAAATTATCGGTGGGTTCCCTTATTTTCCCATGTTTGATTGGGGGATAGAAACACTTGAGGAAATTTTTAGTACAATGTTAAATGTCGTACCTGGTTTTGGTCCGAGTCATATTGATAATTTGCGCGAAAATGAGATGAATTATGTAAATGAAGGAGATGAAAACGATATGATGTATCGAGAGGCGATAAAACAGAAGATAAGAGAGGTGGATCAGAATGATTTGAAAAGAGAAGATAAGAGAGGTGGTAAAAATAAAATAGATGTGAATAAAGATGTGCTTGAGTTGTTTGATTCTGTATGGCATTTGAAGAATGCTTAGATTTGTGCTTTGAGTGTGTGTGTGTGTGTGTGTGTGTGTGTGTAATAAGAAGTATTTTAAGGTTTAATTTGGGTTAATGGTCTTGTTTGCAAGTTATGTACATTTGGTTAACTTATGAAGTAGATTGTTTTTTCTTCTGCTAGATGAGCATCTCTAGTGAGTTTGGTCTTGTTTAGGTTTAAATTTCTTCAAAATTTGTCATACATAAATTATAGAAACTCAGAAAATATGTACCCAAAATTATTTATGGAAAAAAATAATGGAATCAGAACCAAAACAAGAAATATAATTTTTCCTTATTGAAGGGCGTAAATAGCAACAAAATATAACAAAAATGTACAAATAACCTGAAATTCATGTTAAAATTTTACATTAAAATCATACATAGCAAGCGTCAACAAAATCGCTCACAACTCTTCAAAACACCCACACAACATCACACATCACATAACAAAGAAATGGGAAACAAAATTACTCTTTAGACCCCAGAAACACTGAAAATACTCAAATGCCCCCAAGCCCTAATTTCCATATATTATCTAAAGCCGACAACGACAATAATAAAACATTGCTTATATAGTAATAATAAAACATTGCTTATATAGTAAGTTGCTGAGGTGAAATTGGCGTGTCGACATGCTGGATCTGCAAAGCAGCCAAAAGCCCTTGCCATGTTTCACCTAGCCCCCCACAAACTTGGAAATTTAAAAGCTTCTTTTGCTCCTTATAGTATTCTTCCAAAACCTTACTCTATTAAAAAAATATATAGAACAACAAGTTTCAGTCAAACACTACAAAGTATATTTTCGATTAATTTCATACATACACAACCCCATAAAAAATATTGAAATATACTAATTACATCAATAATAATTACCTGTTCAAAATAGGCGTGCATTTTGTTCAAGTACGTATTATTATCCAGCCCCAAAACGGACTTGGACCGTACCAGTCCGTGACTGGTACGGGAATCCAAACACGGGTTGGAACCGTTCGATTCAGGTTGAGTCATATTGAACGGCTTCCCACAGTGAGAACATATCGCACTTTGCCCCCTGAGTTTCTGCTTAATTACGTTTTCGTCCTTGGACTTGAAGTTCACCACCAGGTCTATATCCGCTATTTGGTCCAGTATTTCCTGAAATAAATACATAAATAATAAAATTAATAAATTTAAAATTTAAAACATTAAAAAATTTAAAAATTAAAATAGAAATAAATAACTAAATAAATAATATCAAAGGATAATAAAATAAATAAAAAATGTAAAAGTTCAAATTTAAACAATAAAAATATAAATAAAAAAATAAAAATAAAAATTAAGAAAAACAAAAAGATAAAAAGATAAAAAAAATAATAAATAAATTAATAAATGAATTACGGCTTGAAGTCTGGTTTTTGGAATTCCGTCAAGAATAAAGCCCGTTTCGCCCCGGTTATATCTCTCTTCAAGTCTCTTTGAGAGTAGACTGAATATTATATCTTCTTGTACTAGCTTTCCTTCATTTACTGAATTTGCAATCTGTTGAAATTAATAATTAATAATAATAATCATTAGCTGCAAATGGGTGATAAAATTATTTACAGGTGGCAAATAAATAAACTAATGAATAAATGTTAGTTAGAGGAAGTACATTTTTATTATTTGCCAAAGTAATAAGATGCTTAAGTAGGGTAAAGGTACAAAAATGAAGGGCTTCCTAAGGAGTAAAAACAATTTCTTATTTCACAGGAAAAACAATTTCTTATTTCACAGGTGTTAACCTGAAAAAATGCCACCTGTTAAATTAAAATATTTTAAATTTTCCTTTTAATTAAAAAAAGGGAAAAAAGTCAACTTGTTCACAAACAGCCAGAGAAATTGTACTTCAGAAGAAAAAACCAGACTGACATTTCAGGAGCTATTTAAGGGCAAAATTGGAAAAACAAAAATATAAAGAGCACCACAGCCCCACGTGAGACTTCAATGAATGGTTGGATTTTAAAGAAGGTTCTTAATCAAACCCTATTCCTGTGAATTTACAAAACTGCCCTTCACGAAACAAAAAGGCGTTTTGATTCAGTGAATTTACTGAAATACCCTTGTATGCTGATAGTTCAACTAACGAGAGAGTATGGCCGCCACGGTCAAATTAATTTCTTCAGAAAAATACGAAGGATCACAAAGTATGCAATTACGTCCACAGAAAAGAAAGAAAATTAAGAAATCGTTCTGAAAATTAGGAAAAATAATATTGACAAGAAGAGATCGAGAATATTCGAAAGTGAAGAATCTGATTTTTATTGAGACTATTAGTGACTTGAAATTTTCAAAACAGGCATTGAAATAAAAAAAAAATGTTTAAATTGGTCCTCAAAGACCAAAGTGTACCAGAATTGTTCCCAAAACTTGGGACATCAGTCCTGAAAATTGTACTGAACAACATTTCTCAAAGAAGTTCAGATCACCAATTGGTTATAATCTTCTCCAATGGAAAATCATAAAAAAAATTGACCTCTCTAAATTAAAATGAAAATTCATTAACAACGTGCATTACAAAGATATATTTTTCCAAAATCTCAAAAGGGGTCTTTCCCCAATCAAATAAAATCAACCAAAAACACTTCAAAAAAATAAAAACAAAAAAATCAACACAAACAAACCTTAATATAGATGGAAGATCTGGGATTAAGCTCTTGTCTGACAAGAGTACCCATGGAGATGTACGGAACATCAAGCAGCTGAGCCATTCTCGCGGCGTACACATGCTTCTGTGCACCGGGACTACCCATGAAGACCCACTGCACGCCTCTGGGTCCTCTCTCGCCGCACGTGCCTTCAGCCAAGGGAAAATCCATCTTCTCACAGTCCGTCCAGTAGTCCAGATCGTCGTCCTCCCACAAAGCGGCGGCGGAGGCAGCGAAGCGGCGGCACGCCGCCGCGGCACCGGAATGGCGGAAGAGGGCGGATCGGGAAGCTGTGGAGCGGAGTATACTCGCCATGTTGAGAGATCGATTGATGAATGATTTGGAGGGTGATTAGGGTTTTGTGAGAGAGAGAGAAGGAGGCGGGTTTGTTGGGTTTTACAATTATATACTTGGAAAGAAAAGAAATGAGTTAAGAAGAGAAGTGGGGATTTTCTCTGAAAAGACCCCTGTAGTTTCCAAATTATGAAAAAAAAAGAACCTGGCATGCGCAGGACAATTTTTTTTTTTTTTTTTTTACGAGAAAAAAAGTATATCGAGACAATAAAAAAAATATTTTATGAAAGAAATAGTATACAGAACAAAATAATATATTGAAAAGCTAAAAACAGTACGCCAAATTCTATGCAGTAAAAAATATACAAAAATAGTATATAGATAAAACAATAAAAAACATATATAAAAGAAAAATAGTATATTGAAAAATAAAAATAGTATATACAAAATTCCGTGAAGTCCGTTGCGTTTTCAAAATTTTCTATTAAAAAGAGTCAAAAATTTACTAGGAATTCGTATCCGGGTCTTAAGATCATGGATTTATGTAATCGAAATCCAGGATTTGTAATCCTGTTAACGAAAGTTCATCTTTCTCATCCCCCAAACAGTAACAGAAAGAGGAAAAAGGCAAACAAACAATAAATTACTCAATCAGTCAACAATGGCTTACGCCACACTTCCTTACACTCTCAACTCCACTTCCACTGCTTCTTCTTCCTTCCCTCGCTCAAAACTCCTTCACCAATCTCCTCAGCAATCTTTCCAACTCAAAACTCTGCCCCCTTCCATTCTCTCTTTCAACCGAACACCGATCAAAACTGCGCTGAGCAGCGCTTATACCGATTCCGCCGTTAATGGATCAGCCGGAGAAGCTCCGGTCAAGGCGCTCAGGCGGTTGCTGGAATCGCCGGGGATTCATCAGGGGCCCGCCTGCTTCGACGCGTTGAGCGCAAAGCTGATCGAGCGGGCCGGGTTTGAGTTCTGTTTCACTAGTGGTAAGTGTTTGTGTAATTTTCTCATCTATCTCTCAATCCATTACCATTTAATTTCGCTTCTTTCGCACGGATTTTGATGCGCATCGGTATGGGATTCGTCAGGTTTCTCGGTTTCGGCGGCAAGGCTCGCACTGCCAGATGTCGGCCTGACATCGTACGGCGAAATGCTGGATCAAGGCTCGTTGATCACTCAAGCTGTGTCGATTCCGGTAATTGGAGATGGAGACAATGGCTATGGAAACGCCATGAATGTTAAACGAACTGTAAAAGGGTTCATTAAAGCCGGTTTCACCGGAATTATTCTTGAAGATCAGGTCAGTCCCCAACAACATAACATATGTACCCTTCTAAAATTTTGAATATCATATGTACCCTTCTAAAAATGAGTATCAAATTTACCCTTTTAAAACTCAAAATATATCATATTTATCCCTCTAAAAATGCAAATGTAAAATTTATTCTTCCAAAATTTCAAAATATATCATATTACCCTCCCAATCTCTTTACGGACAAAGATTTTCGAAGAGTAAATACGACATATTTCGAATTTTGGAGGGTAAATTTTATATTTTCAATTTTGGAGGGATAAAGATGATATACTTTAGATTTGAAACAGTAAATCTGACATTTGCATTTTTAGAGTGATAAATATGATATTTTGAGTTTTATAACGGCAATAAATAAGTAAACAATTAATTCTTCACACCAATTTATTATTTTTTTACTCCAGGTGGCGCCAAAAGCGTGTGGGCACACAAAAGGCCGCAAAGTCGTGTCAAGAGAAGAATCAATAACAAAAATAAAAGCGGCAGTGGACGCGAGGAGAGAGAGCGGGGGCGATATCGTAATTATCGCGAGGACTGACGCACGTCAGGCTGTGTCTTTCGATGAGGCGATTTGGAGATCAAAAGCTTTCGCGGATTCAGGAGCCGATGTTTTGTTTGTGGATGCATTGGCGACCAGAGAGGAAATGAAGGCCTTTTGTGAAATTTGTCCATCAGTTCCAAAAATGGTAAGTTTTAAAGATTAGGGAAATTTGCAAATAACACCCTAACTTTTCTGAATATTACAAAAAAAGCACTCTGAGTTTTCAGATTTTCAAATTTTACCCTCAAATATTAATGAGATTTGTTGTTCATATGATTTTTTGAAAATCTGAAAACTCAAGAGTGCTTTTTTTGTAATATTCAGAAAAGTTAGGGGGTTATTTTAAAATTTCCCTTTAAAAAAATGGGATAAATAAACCGTTAGCTCCCCATACTTTAATTGGATTACGTTTGGGCGCACAAAAGGCTGCAAAGTGGTCTCAAGAGAAGAAGCGATTATCAAATAAAGGGAATTTAAAAAAAAAAAAAAAACTATGTTTTCTGAATATTACAAAAATACCCTGAGTTTTAAGATTTAAAAAAGCCTATGATAAAACATTTCATTTAAAAAAAAAACCTCCAATTGTTTAAATCACAAATATTATTTAAATTAGCTTACATAAAAGGAGTTAGTTAATTTTTTTTAATTCCAATTTTACCCCCCTATGATAAAATATTTTTCTAAAAATATATTTCTTAAAAAATGGTATATAAAAATGGGATAAATATTGTCAGTCCATGTACTTTAATTGAGTTGCATTATAGTTCATGTACTGTTAATTTGAACTTTTTGGTCCCTCTACTTTGTAGAATTGTACACGGTTAGTAAGGACTAATCGTGCATGTTTTTATAAAGTACATGGATCAAAAAAATTAAAGTAATAGTATAGGGGCTCAATTGCGATTCAATTAAAGTACAGGGACTAACGGTGCATTTATCCAAAAAATAAATAAACATCAATTTGTTCCAATTTTCCTTCAGTTGCTTACAATTAGGACTTTAATTTAGCATGAATTAAACACAATAAGTTAATAAGAAGCAAAAGGGAGAATGACCAGGTAACAACTAACAAAGCACTACATACACCATTGTTTTTTTTTTTTAACTTTTTCTTTGAAATTCCTTTTTTGTAAGCTAATTTAAATAATATTTATTTTATTTTAGGCTAATATGCTAGAAGGAGGGGGTAAAACTCCAATTTTAAACCCAGTTGAATTAGAAGAGCTTGGATTTAAAATCGTCAGCTATCCTCTTTCTTTAATCGGAGTTTCAATGCGAGCAATGGAGGTAATATGTTTTATATTTTATATTTATTTTGGAAGAATTAATATTTTTTTTACTTGAAAAATAATGTTTGATTTATAGGATGCTCTTAAAGCGATAAAAGGGGGGCGGGTCCCGCCACCTGGCAGCTTGCCTTCTTTTGAGGAGATTAAAGAGACTCTTGGATTTAATAAATATTATGAAGAAGAAGAAAAATATGCTATTAAAAGTGGTAAGTATATTATTATTAGTTATTACTAATAATAATAATATTTTGTAATGGTTATTTTCATTTATGTGCAGGTTACTCTGGTCCAACATATGGAGCGAGAATAAGTCAACAAGATTCAGATCAAAAGTCAACAAGGTCTGACGAGCCGATAATTGATTTATTGCCTCCAATTGTGTATGATAATTTGAATCAAAATGATCCTAGAAGCAGAATTTCTGGAATTTGGTCTCGTACTTTAAGACTCAAAATTACTGGAAAAGACGGTCTCTCAAAACTTGATGTCAGAATTCCAGTAAGTTAATTCTTTTTAAAGAAAATAGTTTATAATTATATAAAATTTGATCTAAAAGATAAATTTTGTTTGTATTTCATGATTTTTTCGTTATAACAGGCGGGTTTCTTGGAAGGGGCATCAAGAATAATACCAGGTATTATTATAATACTTTCTATATAACTGCATGTATGAGAATTAAATATTATTATATTAATTATTTGATGATGAGTTGATTATAAATAATTATTTTATATATTTATGTATAGGATTGAATGGTGTAAATATAATGGAAATGTTGGAGGATGCGCCAATTGATTCAGATGGTTTGCAAAGCGGGAAAATTTTACTCGATTTTAACGATGCGATTGGAGATAGAATTCAAGTTTTTGTGGAATA
Organism: Juncus effusus; assembly: GCA_027726005.1. Taxonomy (NCBI): domain Eukaryota; kingdom Viridiplantae; phylum Streptophyta; class Magnoliopsida; order Poales; family Juncaceae; genus Juncus; species Juncus effusus. Next base: position 8,274,685 of record CM050896.1, on the reverse strand, counting down.
AATTCTGAAAACAAAACAAGTTTTGTTACATAATTTGTGTCAATCATTAGACATTCATTAGATATTCAATAATATGAATTGATATTTGAGAGGGAACTTTTATTTTCGCGGGATGACATTAGACATACCAAGTTTTAAGTTTCACTATATAAGCAATGTTCTAATAGGTCTTTTCTGCAAATTATCCTTGTGCCGAAGAAAACTAGATAATATGATGTACGAACAATATATTTTTTTCCCTCTATGTGAGAAAAAAAAGTTTTAAGAGCATCCATAAAAGGAAAAAAATATAAAAGAGCATATGTTTCTTCGTAAAATTGAAAATAAACCTACCAATCCTTTTCCTCTCTTGTATAAAAAAAAATAATACAAGAGCACCTTGCATTGTTTGATACAACAATATCAGATATTCAAATTGTACACATGCAACATAGATATATAATATATATCATATATTCATGACTTTGGAACTTGAAACTGAACTTGAATTTTCAGTTACACCCAACCATTTCTTTATTAAATCGAGCACCCTTTCATCGCATAAAAGTCCTCTGTGATCACATGTTTTAATTCCGACTCTTGAAATTGCATCAAATCCATCAGCCTGTAAATTAAAAACTCAAAAAGGTTAAAAACTTATCTTGTAATTTTATAAAAATATAGGGGTTGAAATGAAATTGTTAAGGAATTATTACCATAGCTGATTCGGAAGGAACTGTTCCGTCTCCACCAACATAACTGTACTGAGGCTGAAGAAAATATTAAATAAAATATTTTAATTTACGTTATTAATAAATCAAGAAATACAAGAAAATAAATGATAGATTTAACTGTAAGTACCATTGTTTCACAAACTTCTGATAAATCTCCAATTGGAGAGCTTTCAGAACCATAACTGCATAAAAAATTAATAATTAAAAAAATTAAGTATTAGTTATGTAAGAAACTCCATGGATTAAATCAACAATCTAAATCATAATATAAATGGTAAAGTAATTGCTCATCCTAAACCTAATTTATTCACAAAAACCAACATAAACACAAACAATAAAACATACATGGCTCAACCTCACAATTTCTCAATTTATCCATGCAATTCTAACTATACAAAAATGGAGGGGTATTTGGTAATTTCTTACCTGACATCAAATGGAGTGTCCAGTTCTGTACCATAAACATTATAAAAGCTAATATTACTAGGCAATTTAGCATTTTCAATTATTTCGCGAGTTTTAGTAGCCCATCTTAATATCGATTTGTTGAACGGTAAAGCAACTGTCTTTCCGTTATATTCCAGCTGCAAATTCACAAAAGGGTAAAACAGTCAAAAGACTCAAAACCTTTAAATATTAACTACAAATCGTCAAAATAGCTCATATACCCCTCAAAATATGAAAATTTCATGTACAGTCATGCAAAAATACAGAAAATATCATCTACACCCTTTTCTCCCTATATTTTTCAATATTATCTAAACAACCCTAGTTTTCCACTCATTCGTTGAAACAAAACAAGTAATAAAATAAGGAAATAAGGGGTATGTTTTTTCTCATATTTTCAACTTTGTAGGGGTATATCTAACATTTTAACATTTTACAGGGGCATAAATGAAAGTTTCCATAGATTATAATTTACCTCATTATTGCGTAGAGCTTGCTCGAAGAGAGACACACAATTGGTCGCGTCATAGTTAAGCAATTCAACTTCATTGCTTTCAGAATTCTTTTGCCAGACATTAATTACCGGTTTTTGTTTCCATTTGAAATTTGGGTTTGGTAGCATTTCATACACAGATGGGCATTCAACAAGCTACAAAACAAAAAAACAAAGTAATAATAATAATAATAATAATAAAACCAACCTTCTAATAATCATTAATCAAAATATGGAAGAATGCCATACATATGAGAAAATTTCTTATAAAATATGGAAATATTGTATGGCCTAAAAATAATTTATCAAGAGAGGGCATTTAAGTCATTTCAGATGTTCTATAAGGGTTGTGTTGTATAGAAAGGAATTCAATTTTAACTTCTTCATAGAGGCATAATGGGCCTACAAAATATTAGTATAAATAATAAATAAAGAAATTTAAACATGAAATTACCAATTGATGCATGGTCCATCTGGAAACAAAAAAGAAGCTTTCAAAACCATACACAAATTGAAGTCCAGTCAAAAGAGAATCATTAATACAGCCTGGCGCCCCTGTTAAATAAATAAATATATCATATTTTATACAAGCTCTAAAAGGTCCAATAAAAAGACTATTCACCAAATATGAAATATCAAGCAATAAAAATGGATTTAGTTCCAATGAGAAATTAGATCATTGTTAAAAATTAAAAATTATTACCTTGAAATGGGCATGCTATGCAAATCCATTTGTTCACATACTTTTCAAATTCCTGCCACAAATTTACAAAAAATATTAATTCAATTTAAATAAAATTCAAAGGAAAATTTATCCCAACCTGCTAAAAATATCCACATACCGCTATACAACATGAAAAAATTACAACAAAAAAAGAAATGACAAAAAACAAAACATTTTTAGTTATTTTAGTTGAACAGATAAAAATATAAAAATAACATAAAATAAGTTAAAAAAAGGTTTTACATACATCACTATATAAAGACAAGAAGCATTTAACAAGCAATCCGCCCATTGAATGAGAAATCAAATTAACTTTCTTTCCACCTGATGCTTTGTAAGCTGTTTTTAACTTAGTTTTTAAACCATCCATTGCTTGATCAATCCTAATAAACAAGTTGGAATAAAAACAAGTAAAAATACTAAAAATCGTAATTTAAAATAAAATTCACTTATTTGTTATTGTTTTGGGGGGAAATTAAAAATATTACCGGTTGCTTTGGCGAAAATCATAACCAAATCCAAATAATGTTTTTCCTTTTTCATAACCACAGTTAACAAGCATATCAATCATTTCATGAAAATGGTATACATCCGTAACTTTGAAAAGCTTCACAAACTGAAAAATTGAAAATAATAAGAAGAAAAATATGAAAATCATTTACAGTATTTAAAAGAGCACTACATAATGAGGTTTAGAGTTTTATTAAGTCAATATCTAATTTTAGTCATTAGATATTTCCTTTTATGAATTAACAACATTCATTTTTTTTTATTTTCAAAATTATTCCCCATTTAGTATCTAATTAGGAAACTATCATACTAGAATCATTTATGCAAACTTAACCAAAAAGGATGCAAACTTAACCAAAATATCATACTATAATTTATTCAAACTCACACAAGAACAAGTTTCCAAACATTTTTACCAAAATACCCTTCTGTCCCTAATTAAGGGATTCATAACTCAATTAGAAAAAAACACGCTAAAATAATTTATGCAGACATACCCAGGAAGGATCCAAAATATCAAGAGCATACAATCCATAATCATCATCAGGTACTTCAATTTCTACATCTGAATCCAAGGACTCCACATAACCTAAAAATATATCAAAATTTTATAATTATTTAATCTTAAATAGTAAATCGTTGTCAATTTTAGAAATACAAATGATTATTCCTTTTCAGAAAAATATTAATTTCAAAGACATTTGTGTTCTATCATCTAACTGTTAAAGAATTTTTCAACCTCTTTTATTCTCAGTAAAGATTAATTCAATACTAAATTCCTCCAACAAACCTTCAAAGAAACCAGCTTTATAAAACAATCTTTCACTCACAAAAAAGAAAAATAATCACACACACGAGAGCGAATAGTGAAAAATCAACATACCAGAATCAGGATTATACACATTTGTGTTCTATTATCTAACTGTTCAAGAATTTTTCTGATTTTTTTTCTCAGAAATGATTAATTCAATACTAAATTCCTCAACAAACCTTAAAAAAAAACGGCTTTATAAAACAATCTTTCACTTTCAAAAAAAAAAAAAGAATCACACACACATAGCTACAGTACAGAGAGAGAGTGAAAACTCAACATACCAGAATCAGGATTATACAAAGACCAAATATACTTCTTGAACTCCAAATCAGCAAATAAAATCCTGACCCAAACCCTGAGCTCAAACTTGCTATCACTCTTCTTCTTGGCATGCAATACCGACCCTCCCATCCCGGACACCAGCAGCACCGGGTCGAGCTCCGCCTCCTCACTCCCCCCGGCTCCTCCCCTCCTCCGGCTCCGCCTCCTCCGGCTCTGGCACCGCCGGCGCCGGCGGTGGAGGAGCTTGTCGAGCCTTATTCCCCAGTCCGTAATCATGGAAACTGTTTGAAGGATTGAGAGAGAAGAAACGAGAAGGCATTGGAAAAAGAGAGGCAGAGAGAAATAAATAACGAGAGAGTGAACTGTCGGTCTTACCTTACCTACCTTTGTGGTCAAGACCAACAAATCCGGAGATAATATAAGTTGGAGAAATGTGCAAATATGTAGCATTAGGATGATACTATAGATATATTATTTTTTTATTTTATATACTTTTATTTTTATTTTTATATGCTATTTTATTATTTTATATATTATTATTTATTTTTTGTATATTATTTATTTTTTATTTTTATATACTGTTTTTTTCTTTTTATATATAATTTTTTCATTTTATATATTGTTTTCATTTTTTATGTATATACTATTATTAGAAAATAAATTATATATATTGTTATGTATTGTTTTTTTGAAATGATATATTGTTATTAGAAAATAAATTATATATATTGTTATTGAATTCGCCATGAACAATCATGCTACAGTACCGTCGTGTTTTACAAATTGCATGTGATTAATATATTTGTGTAGACTATATGTTGTATCAAATGTAGGTTGAAGCTTTGGGGGTAGATAATGGATATGTTAGTGACTCGTTACACAGGTTATACAGAGTGTTCAGGACACAAGATGATTTGGACTCGAGGAAAATGTGTGATTAAAATAGAAACCGTTGGATGATGAAAAGCAGTGACTGTTTACTTGTGAACAAACTTAGAAATGTAAATAAGAAAGACTAGAATGAAGCCTAAGGGCATTTATGCACAAAAAAAAAAAAAGAGACTAGAATGAAAATAAGAAAAAAAAATCTTCTTTATTCTTGTTTGTAAGCTAAATTTGGGCGTAAATATTTTATACAGATAAAAGGAATAAAAATAATAATTATAAAAGTAACGTTGCTCTTATCTAGAAATAACCATTAGTAGACGGATAGGATAGTATTGATAACTGATAAGGACCGTTTTATTTTCTTACGGGTTTACTTTTCGTACACATAACCATCGCAAGAATAGTCAATGAACGTGTTTGTTTTAGTAATCGATTGAAAATAGAAAATGAAAAGGACGTGAAGCTGAATAATTGTCGAGAGACTAGAAAATACTTCTATTTTTTTTTTATTGTTGGAGAATACTTCTATTAAAAAGAAGATTAGAGAATACATCTATTGTAATTACACGGTTAATTGATTATGCCAACATCAAAAGATGTCACAAACATTATACTTTTTTTTTGAATGAGTAGCTGACTATAAAATACTTTCATTTAAGAAAAAGAAGCTACATATTATATAATTATATAATATATATATATATAATATATAATATATAATTTTAAATGAGGATTTCTACATTACTTGAATGATAGAAAGCCACGTCACCCACACCACAAAAAATAAAAAAAAACTTCCACAAATAAACATGTGCATTAGTACTGTGCATCTCAAAATGAATGAGCTAAGAAAAGGATATTGTTGGAATTTGAATTACGTAAAAAGTGTGTAATATCCTATTATGTAATAAATTCTAAAATATGACAAAAAGATCAAATTTGTATCTATATCGATATATAGTGAAATATCAGATAACAACGAATACTATCCAAATAACAAATTATTCAAATCTGGAAGCCAAGTTAATTAATATATCCGTATCCCGAATAAAATTCTCTATGGATATACCCATATTCGGCTGTACAAATAGGTCTTATTCAAAGTATTTTTCGTGGATATGTATAACATCATTTATAATAAAATATCAATTCTCACTGTTACATTGGAAGCAACATTGCTGAAATATATTTTTCATAGAACATGCGTTTTTCTATGTTTGATTTGATCACCTAATAATGTGATTATGTAAATCTCGCAACGCGCGAGTTATTCCTAGTTACCTGTACATTTTGTAGGTTTCTTTAACATGCTGCTTCTCTGGATCTAATACATAGACTAAAAACCCCTATCCTAGCCTACGTACTAGCTATCTAAATCTTCATCTTTGTTGCTGCTCTAATCCATTGATTTGCCGTTTCATTCGCTGTTATTTGTATTTGTCAGAGTTGGGATGGGAATTTTGGAAGACATTGTTGTTCCTTGTCTTCTATAGTTTCAGCACATTTCAGTCTAAACCGCTCGCCATTCCATTCTTTTGGATTTGTCGAGTTTCCGTAAACAATAAAGGTTTATAAACCTTGTATATATAGCAGAGTGTCAATAGACAATATATAAAATTCATTTCTTTAAATATTATATAGAGACAATAAACAATATAGGATTTAGGGTTTAGGATTTAGGATTTTTAGTATATAGAAAATAAAAATTATATTGTAAAGCGGAAAAAATAGTGTATCATCGCGTTTTCAGATTTTCCAACAATAAAATAGTATATGTTAACAACAAAGGCAATCCTTACTCCGCTGCGGCGGCACATATACCTTCTTGATTCAAATTACCTCTAATTGAATTGATCGATATATACTCATAAACATAATTTAATACAGAAGGTTGTATGTTTCTTTTTTTTTTTACTCATTAACATAATTTAATACAGAAGGTTGTATGTTTCTTTTTTTTTTTTTACTCATTAACATAATTTAATACAGAAGGTTGTATGTTTCTTTTTTTTTGTTTAGGGATAACTATGGACGATCATCTGATTTGTTCTTTTAAGATTAGGCTCATATGTTTTCCTAAATTTTTAAATAAATCCTGCTAGACGCGAGATTCGAATTTCTCACCTATGAAAAGATGGAATAAGTATCTTACTACTAAACTATCATAGTGGTGAGGTTGTATACTTCTTATATTTTATATATTGAGGTATTATGATATATTTTTCTTGAAATATATTTTCCTTAAAATATTTTACATGACTTAGGTCTCTTCGACCTAAATTATGAAAATCCTTCTTTCTATTTTTTTATGAGCATGTTACTTACAAATTATGTGGAATTATACGTGAAAATTCTTCCTCATAAAAAGAGAGCAGATGGAAAAAAATTTGTGATAATAATGATTTTTACGATGATGATGAACATGAAATTCATGAGGTAAAATATATGATACTTTAAAATTTTGTACGTATAGATGAAATTATTTTATCTATAATTAGAAAATTATAATTTGCTTCTCTATAAAAGAGGAAGAAAAAAAATAATAACTCTCATTTTATAGGGATATGAATGACATTTTGAACTATTTTTAATGAGACAAAAATATATTTCTATTTTGTTGGGATATCTACTATATTTTAAGAATTTATGGCGTTGTTTAATGAAATTCTCTAGCATTACACATGCAAAAAAGTAGACTGCTAAACGTGAGTGGTCCGTAAAATATGATGGTCCACACATTGGACTTGAATTTCGTTTTTCTTTTTTGAAAAAAAAAAAAAATTGAAGAACATTTTTCTTAAATTGCCATTCGTACTCCTGACCTCCTGCTTGGCAAGAACGGCTCTGTTTCTTAATCACTCGTTATATGCGGATGATTTGCTATTATATGGAAGAGCGGAGATGGATGAGGCAAAACAACTTCTTGAAGCGCTTCAAACTTTTGAAGCGGTCTCCGGTCAATCACTTAATCAGAAAGAACCGAAATTATGATTTAGCAAGTACGTGAAACCCGAACAAGAAGAGCTTCTAATGGCGTTGATCGGGACATCAAAGACGGACGAGAAGGAAAAATACTTAGGGGTCTACATGAAAGTAATAATGTCCTGGGTCAAATTGTTTTACCGTGTGGGAAACAAATTATGTATCAGACATTATATTTTGTATTAGATGTTTTATCTCATAAATGTTTTCATATAATAATTGTGCGTAAAGATAGCTAGATTATTAATTAATCATGAATATGTATGTTCGTTATACGTCATCAGAATATGTGATTCTGATAGTAAAACCGTAAAGCAAAGTGAATACAATTCTAAATTATCCCTACTCATATATGAGATGTTTGTAAGACAAACATATTTGAAAATCTCAAATCATATATATAGTTACTAGTATGTTATTTGAATGATGATCACGTTTTACTGATCATGGATATTGGATATCAATTCATTAATATAAATATATGTTGGAGAACATATATTGGGTCGACCCACTATGAGAATATACATGGTATATGTCATTAGTGTTTTCTCATAATCTAATGTATGAGTAGTCCTTTGACTTGAGATTATCATAGATTCCTGCATGTATGTCTTCATATTTTGACATAGTCAAATGCTGTCTTTAACCGGATAATTATAAAAGCTATGATTAGTATTTAGTAAACCATGAGTTGGAATGTGAATGATCAAGATAGAATTTGTAACTCTCGGATACGAGAGAGATATCTCAGGCCCCCCTGATAAATTGAGAAAACACACGGCCGTGTATGAAAGAATTAGCATATGTTGTTAATATCTTTTACTTTATTCAGTCTAATTATAATTCAAGAAAGAGAATTGATCATAATAAGGATGACATAAAACCATGCCTTATGATCAATATAAATATCTTTTAACAAAGGGATTAAATACATAATTGATGTATAGGTTATGATCATGTATCATTTATTTAATTTGGGTAATTATAACGTCGTACTAGAGGCTACTTATGATATATAAACTTGAAGTTTATTGCCAATATTAAATGAATCTGCAGGGTCACACACAAACAGAACTAACTCGGTTGGACATAGAAAATAAAAAGGAAGATGAAGAAGTGTAAGCATTAGATGCTATAAATAGATGAAGGGTTCGTCTGATTAGGTCAGAAGATTCAGACCACACCCTAGCCGCCTATTGAGAGAGAGAGAGAAAAGAAACCGGATCTAGTAATCTCGGTTTCTCCGCCAACGAGTTAGTCGCATGTGGATACGTGTAGAGGGCGGTGCCGGAGTCATTGCGTCTTTCGTGATCAGATCCGCAAGAGACGCAGAGAGATCATTTGGAGACAAATCGCGAAGCCCTACAAACCGGATTAGCTGAATCCGAGGTATAAATAAGATTTATTTTTTCTGATTTGATCGATAATACACGGATCCTCGATTAGGAAACGGCTAAATTTTTAATTCCGTTGTGCATTTGTGATTGCGTGTTTCCTTTCACTACATCCAAAGAACGGGAGCTCTCGACCTCGCGCCACTCAAAGAAAAACTCCAACAAAAGCTAGCGGGGTGGAAAATTAATATGCTATCACACGCGGGGAGATTGGTATTCATAAAATCATCCTTCAAGTAATACCAGTTTATTCAATGGCCGCCGAGCTATTCTCAAAAGGAGCAATTCAAGAGTTAACCACCCTCATACGAAGATTTTGGTGGGGAAAAAAAGAAGGAAAGTAAATTGCATGGTGTAGGTGGACAAAAATGCTTAGAGACAAGAAAAATGACGGTTTAGGAATACGCAATCTTGAAAAATTTAACCAAATGCTCATTCAAAAAAGTTTATGACAAATACGCACTCAAGAAAACAAACTATGGATAAATATAATCGCGGCTAAATACTACCCTTGCAAAACTATATGGCACAAAAAAAAACTCAAAATGCTCGAAATTTTGGAAAACACTTTTATCCCAACTGGAGTTAATGCGCAACGAGGTGGTATGGCAATTAGGGGACGGCCGAAAATGTTGATCGATTGCGGCCTAAAGAGGAGTGAATAGACCTAATATGTGCGGAAGTGTGGTTTTTATCTCTTTAGAGTTTTACAACTTTTTAAATCATTTGACTTTTAATAGATGATTTTCATTAATTAAAATAATAATAAAAAGCAAGTAAATAATAGAAAAGAAACGAGTCTACCGAACACGCTATATATTGATGAAGATTGGCTAGGCGGTTGCGTACGTTGTAATCGCCCGCTCTCGCTAGCAGCCCTTGCTGCATTCACGAGTGCCTACTCTTCGGGTATGCCGCTTCGACTCCTTGTTCCACTAAACTAAATAGCGTTTACAAACTTGTGTCGATGACCTCTTTACAAACATCTAACGGTATCGACGTACTCAACTAGGTTTCTTTCAACCTTTACAATAAACTCAATCTTTCTTTTTCTCTCTTAATTTCGCTCACAAATATTGAATAAATAAAATAGAGAAGAGAGAGAATTTCTAAATATGGCTTTTGAATTGGTGAATAAAGAATGGGGGTGACTCCTTATTTATAGTGGAGTGAGAATCCTCACGAAATCTATATTCAATAATACATAGATCTTTTGATTAATATTGAGATCTCAATATTCAAAATCTTTCTAGATTAACATCCATTCAAACGGAGAAAGGATTCCATTCGAACGGATTTAAAAAGATTTACTAATAACAACTCACAGAGATCTCCAAATCTTGAAATACTGAGCAAATCTTGTACGAATCTTCAAGTCTTGAAAATCTTGAGCAAATCTTCTAGGTTGATCTTATTGCATCTTTCATTGATTCTTTGCCTTGAACTTTTGATTTATCTAATCTTATTCATAAACTCAAATATAATTAGTAACTCAAAATTGTTTTAAACATCATCAAATAAAGAACAACAGAAAATGCCCTGCCAAATAATGGCGGAAGCAGAAATTATATATAGGGAGGCCGAACTTTTAAGACACAAAAGAGTATTTAGCCAAGTGGCTAGCGGTTATTTCTTTGCTTTCAATGTTAATGAACACGAGTTTGAATTCCTCTTTAGTTAGTTTTTTTTTCTCAATTTTTCAAAATAGAGATAGAAAAAAAAATGCAAAATAGAGTGAACTCTGGGATACGAACCCCAGTCTTCAGCATACCAAACATCCAAACTCAGCCCTATTGACCATTAGAACACTGGTGATTTCGTGACCTATCATGCACTAAAACGGAAAAAAATATCCATACAGGAGTTAGAAAAACCATAGTTCTGAAAATCGGAATCAGGATCAGAGTCGTTTGATGCCCGCGTAATGGGAATCGCCCGAGTTAGATTTAGAATCGTATTTTTTTTAAAGCGCTATTTTTAAAATAAAAAGATTAAAGAAATAAAAAATATTTTAAAATAAAAATAATTATAAGACTCAAATTTTATTTTATTTTGTTTCCAATATATATATATATATATATATATATATATATATATATATATATATATATATAATGTACTATATTTGTTATTTAAGAGGGGAATGAAAGATATATTGGTAAAAATGTGTTAATTTTTAAAAATATTGTATCAATATAAACTAAATAGTATGTATGTCTTTTTACATTATTTTACAATTTGTCATGAAAAAAATTCAATAGATATAAACTGATAAAATGTTAAAGTTTGTAAAAATATAAAGTGCAACTATCAATATATGTCATATTTATTTGAATTAGATTTTTTGTGGCACAGATAAATATATGTCATGATTTTTTATATAAAGTCAAAATAAAGTATGGGCTACATGAAATTATATACAATTTTATCATTAAAAGATCTTAACTCAGTCCCGTAATTTGTACTGCACGAAATAAAATAAGTATGGGATGTCCTTTCTTCTCTTTGTTGGAGCTTCGGGCATGGAAATTAAGCAAAGAAAAAAATTGAAAAAATCAGATAAAATCAGAAAAAAAAAATCGCATATATATATATAGAGAGAGAGAGTTTTCGATTTCATAGCCCCCCTGGATCCGTCCCTGCCGCCAAAGGAGAACCATGGTATCCGAATTGAAAAACGTATAGGCCGATTAATCAAGCTCAACGTAACATGAGAGTGTGCGATCTAATACAAGAGGGACAATGGAACATTGAGGCGCTCATGACCATTTTAGGACCGCTCGCCACTATCCAAATAATTTCCTGGAACGCGCTCGCACTAATCCTTATGGAAAGATCCGATAGGCTAATATGGAAATTGGCAAAAAATGATTGCTTCGACGTGAAAGAATCCTACAAAAGCCTATACTTAAATGACCCCGATAGAGAAATCGATGATCATAACAAAATTTGGTCAACTATATGGTCAAATAACTACACATTCCCTCATATTAAAATATTTATGTGGCGATTTTTGCAAAACGCTCTCCCAACCCTGACAACCTTAATAGAACGATAAGTGACATAAACCCTAAATGCCCAAGATGCCAAGAAAAAGATGAAACACTAAACCATTTATTCTTTAAATGCCCGCTATCAAAAATCACATGGTTCACATCCCCGCTAGCAATCCGAGTAGAAAACTTTGAAGTTGATGGAACCGAAACTCTCATCTTCTTATACCAAAATCTAGACGCTCAAAACTATGCACTATTACAACAAATTCTATGGTCCATATGGAAATGTAGATGCGAATGGACAATGCAAGGAAAAACTTTCAATCCAAAAGATTGCATACAACAAGCCGGACGAGGAGCAAACGAGTTCTCAAATAATGAATAGGAAGGAGCGAAGAGGTCAACCGAAACTGGAACACTCAAATGCCACCTTTCCGAAATTGAAGAGGATCTATTGATGTTCAAAGTAGACGGGTCGTGGAAGGAAAAAGTGGGGGGAACCAGGTATATCATTAAGAAAGGGGAAGTGCTAATCGAATACGGCATGACTTATGGCCAATATGAATCGCCAATGGTTACGGAAGCAATAGCCCTTGAAAATGGGATAAAATGAGTTCAAGAATCGGGGATAAAGGAATGTCTAATACTTTCCGATAACAAGCCGCTAGCCCTCAATGTTGCCGGTATTGACAACTTCTCCAACCTAGAATGGAGAACGTATTATAACATAATGAATGCTAGGAGAATCATGCGCGACGAGGAAGAATACCAAGTCCTTTACGCATCTCGAGAACAACAAAGAGAAGTGGACTCCCTAGTAAAATGGGCGTGCAAGTGGAAGCTTCAAATGACGGGCCACACTTATCCCTCAATTCTGCAAGGCGCATGAAAATTGGTGTCTCGGAGTCTCAATAATTTTTTACTTAATGTGGATGATATTTGTAATCTTTTAATTGTAATTAAGAACTCTATGGATGTAAGAAAAGCAAAAAAAAAAAAAAAAAAAAGGAAAAGAAAAAAAAAACCATTCCCTCAGCTGGGCTAAGCCCTTCTGAATGTAATAAATATTTCAAAACCCTTTATATATTATATGGAGGAGTGAAGTTAAACAAAATTTCAAAATAAGGCTTAGTGGCCTGGTTTCGAACCCTTGTCTTTAGGATAAGGACTCAGCGACTCAGCCACTGAGCCAAAATGGCTTTATTTTCTTATTGGTTTACTTTCAGTAATTAATTACAATCAGAAAATGGAAATGACGTGAATCTGAAGTGTCGAGAGACTAGAGAATATCTCTATTGTGATTACACTCAAGAAGAACTTATTAATTGATTATGTTTAAATTGAAAGATGACAAACAGAAAAAAAGAAGAAGCATAATTTATATCTGTTATGCTGTTTTCATATGTAAGATATATTAGCACAAAACAATACTTAACAGATAATATAATAACAATGGCATATTAAATAACAATGAATCGAGGGTTTATTTATTAACCCTGCAATTTGGGATTCTTTTGTTTCTTTTTCTTAGATTGGATTTTGTTTGTAATATATTTTATGTTTATTTGGTTTAGGTTTTGTTGTTTGTTATTTGTATGTAAATATACTGTTGTTATTAATGGAGGTATACCTACGGGTTATAATTAAAAAAAAAAAATGACATATTAAAATATCTTTATGGGGCCGAGTATTATAAAGAAAACATAAAATCCAAAGTAAATGGGCCGGGCTTACACAAATATTTCTGTACAAAGCCCAAACTCCTCAACTTCCTGAAATCAATCAATTCACAGTTTTGTTTTCTCCAAGTTCAACCGAAGTCTCTCTTTCCTTAAACCCTAACCCTTCTCTCCCACTTAGCCGTCGCGTTGGAGACAGAGAGAGAAGAAGATACCAATGGAGGGCGCTATGGAGGAATCCAGTTACCAGATTGACTTGGGCAATTTAATGGCCTACGACCCAAACCACCATTTCCAATCCATTCCTTCTTCTCGGTTCGTACTTTCTCTCTCTCTTTTTTCTGATCTTTCTGCTCGATTAATTTGTTTTTTTTACCGTTTTCAAGCTATTTGTTGTTCACTCAAGGATCGTGACATTTGTCCGCTCAATTAAAGACCAATCTTTGAGAAATCCCCAAAGATTATAAAAGAGAATATATTTATTTACTTTTTTTAAATTCAGGGAAGAATTAGAGAAGAAGTGTTTAGAGAAAGGCACAGAATTGGTACAAGCCATTGCAAACTCTGTCTTTTCTTTGCCTTCTACTGAAGATAGAGACGGACCGCTTGTTAAGCTTCCCCCACCTAATACTAAACTTCCTAGGGAGAAACACGTAATTTTCCCCTTTTCATTTTCTCAATTTGAAAATTAAAATTATGAAATTGTCCCTGATACTAAGTTCGATTTTTTATTTTTATGTTGCAGCTTCCAAGGCCAAAGCCGCCCACAAAGTGGGAATTATTCGCCAAAGCAAAAGGCCAGCATAATATAATTATAAATCATCTTAATTAATTTAATATTTATTTCTTTATTTATTTTGTTAATATTTATTATTATTTTTTGTTAAAATAGGAATTCAGAATAAGAAAAAAGACAAGAGGAAATGGGATGAGCAAACTCATACATGGAAAAGAACTCACGGATATGATCGTGTTAATGACGATAAAGATATACCAATTCTTGATGCTAAAGCCACTGATGGTATATTTATTTTATATACTATAAATTGCATAGACAATATATATATATATCATAAAGTTTTCTATTTATTTGATTTTTTTTTCTTCCAAACCATCTCAATTCTAAGCCATTTCAAAAGTCTGTGTTTATTTGTACAGTTCTAATTATTGGTTTTGCACTAATTAAAATTTGTGTCAGTAATTAATTAAAACGAAAGAAAAAATAGGACAGCATGATAAAGGTAATATTTATTGCAAATTAATTACGAACAGTTTACTTTTTGTTTCTGTTGTTTAGAGGTGGGAGAGGATCCATTTGCGAAAAGAAAGACTGAGAAGAAAGAAAGAGTTAAAAAGCAAGAAAAGAATCGGCTTCAGAATTTAAAACAAGCTGCTAAAGTTGGTGCTTTACCAAGGTATTTTTTTCATTTTTTTTTTTGTTTCTTTGATCTTATTTTCAGTTAATAAGTAGAAAATATCACGAATACCTCTGCAAAACACATGAAATATCATATATACCACACATGTTTATAAGAATTATCATTTATATATAGCCTTTGTTTCACTATTTGCATGAAAAAAAATTCAAAAAACTACCCTCTTTTTTCAATCAATACACGAAAAAGTGCAAAAGAGGGTTATGAATAACATTCCTCATGTTTACAGGGGCACACATGCTATTTTCACTTTATAGGCATCCATAATGATCACTCTTTTATTATTATTATTATTATACAATAGTGTATGTAATATTTTCATTATTATTATTTTAGCACGTATTAGTTATTTTAATATTTTATTATTATTATTATTTATTGTTATTATTATCATCATCATTATTACGATTTTTTTCGTCATTACAATTATTTTCGTCACTATTACTATTTTCACAACTGGGCATTCATAACATTCCGGCATCTTCAGCAGTTTTTTGCCATCGTTATCATTATCATCACTATTTTTTTTCTACTTTCCAGCCACGTACAGCTGGCGGCCACGTCACTACCGATCACGGGCATGCAGAACGAGGCGCGCAAGAAGGCGAGCAAGCAGGAGCTGGAGAGCGTGGCCGGGCTCGCCAGCACGGCCACCGCCAGCGGCGGCAAGTTCGACAAGAAAGTCCCCGGCGAAAAACCCCCCAAACACGACGGCAAATTCCGAACGGTAAGAAAATACCCTCTGTTTTGGAATCTTGAGAAAATATTGTAGTTTTTGAAATAAGTATGAGAAAATATGGTCCATATATTTTTTGATATGGTGGGAAATTTGACAAAAAAAGTCCCCGGGGAAACCCCCCCGCCCAAAACACGGCGGCAAATTCCGAACGGTAAGAAAATACCCTGTGTTTTGGAATGTTGAGAAAGCAAGAAAATATTGTAGTTTTTTAAATAAATATAAGAAGAAAATATGGTGCTTTTGGAAAATTTCCCTATATTTTTTGATATGGCGAAAAAAATACCCTGTGTTTTGGAAAGTTGAGAAATATTTTTGAAGTTGTTTTTGAACGTATCGTGAGTGGTTTTTTGGAAAATTTCTCTATGTTACTTTTGAAAATAAAGTCGCTGGGGAAAAGCTCCCCAAACACGACGGCAAATTCTGAACGGTATTTTTGGAAATGACCCTGTGGTTTGGAATGTTGAGAAAAAGGCCCTTTTGGGATGTTGGAAGTAACTATTTTTGAAATAGTTTTTTGAACATATAGTGGGTTTTTTTGGAAAGTTTCTCTATGTTATTTTATGTGGCGATAAAGCCACTGGCGATAAACCTCCCAAGTAAACGGCAAATTCAGAACGGTATTGTTGGAAATGACCTGTGTTTTCTCAAATTATGAAAAGTCCCCTTTTGGAATGTTGGAAAAAGCTATTTTTGAAGTAGTTTTTATATAATGAATAGGAGAAGATATAGTGGTTTGATATGGCAGAAATTTGTACATACAAATGGTACACTTGAAATGTTGTATTAAATTTACCTGTGTGAAACTCAGAATCTTTCAAAAAATAAAATTATCGAATTTATCCATATGAGTTGAATTCGAATTCATGAAATTTATTATTTGACTTTCTAAATTTTTTTATTTTGATAATAATAATTATTTTTGGTCGCAGTTTTTTGCGGTTGCGGAAGGAAAAGGGATGGGATCGCAAGAGAAGCAACAAACCGACAAAGTTCTCAACCAAGTGCTTTCTAAAAGCTCTCATGAAATTCTTGATGTAAACAAGGTAAGATAAAATTCCACAATTACCCCTCAAAATTCTCAAACTAGACCATGTACCCTTGCTAAAGTACTGTAATATCAGCTAGTTACGAAAGATGGTATTATGAAGTTTTACAAGGGTGGATATGGAATTTTGCTAATTTGTGAGATTTTTTGTACAGGCTGTTACGATGTATAATGTGAAGAGTGAGAAGCAGAGGCACAGGGAAAAGAGATCGGGTGGTGGAAAATCTGATAAATTTAAGCCGAAAAATAAATCTTTTAAGAAAAGCTCAAAAAAGCCATTTAATAAAGAGTAATTTTTAGACGAATTTTTGCCGAGCTCAGTGAGAAGAGGGTTTTTTGTTAGTTTGTAATCTTTATTAAGGATGTATTTTTTGACTGGCGTTGTATTATTTATTTTGATTTTAAGTTTTGATATTAAGTATGCAAGAAGATATTGTTTGCAAGAATGCAGAAAGCAAATTTTGGTGAAAATTAATCCACTAAATGAAAAATTGTCAGTAAATATGACTAGCTTAGTTTGATGTATTTTAGTATACATATTGTATATACTTCTGTTCTCCTAGTCAAACTTATAACACACATTGATCATTTTATTCTCTACATATCATGCGACCAAATATTTCCCCGAAAATATTATCTTACACAAAATAGCTCAGGTAGTGGTTTGAGGAGTAAAATAGTATTTTCTGTAAAGTTGAAGGACCCAATGACAATGAACTAATACTAATAGGGACTTCTCTGTAACAAAAACGAAAAGGTCAGGCCTTCGTTTTGAACAACAATGAACTAATAGACTTTTTTTTTTTGTACGACTCTGCTAAAAAATAAATCAGCAAATATCACTTATAAATAATGAGATATCTATCATTTCCGCCATTATTAGTGACAGAACAGATGTTGTTCCGCCACTAATAGTGACAGAACATGTGAATTTTATAATTTTTCAAAAATAGGGTTAATTAGTGAAAAAAAACATGTTCCTCCATTGCCACTGGCGGAACAGGAAAAAAATTAATTTTTTCTCAGGAAAAAACGCAAAAAAATTAATTTTTTTCATGTTCCGCCAGGAACAGTATTTTTTTACACTAATTAACCCTGTTTAGTCAACCAAATGAGGAATTTTTGAAAAAACTGAAAATCCACGTAGTAGCGGAACAACATCTAGTAGTGGCGGAAATGGTAGATATTCCATTATTTTGAAATGAGTGGTATTTGGTGATTTATTATTGAAAAGAGTGGTACATAAAAAAAACAGTCTAACTAATAGGGAGTATTCTGTAACAAAGGCCCAACTTTCCTCTCAAACCCCCTTCGTTCCATTTCCATCGATCTTGCGCGATCTCTCTCTCTTTCAGAAGCAGGTAATATTTCTCTCTTCTTTCTCTTTTTCGATTCCTCTTTTATCTGTGTGAGATTAATTCTGACGAGATTCTTTCACCGATTAATTGATCTCTGTCTGAGTTTTTAAAACTGTTTCGCATTTTTGTTTTGACGGATCAACACAACTTAGGGATAATTAGGGTATAATTGAGGATTCATTAAAGAATAAGAGATCAATCAAAGAAGGTTTAGTTAACTGGTACAATGATTGGTACCAGTTCGGTACCATACAATAATACCTATACTGTAATGTAGTGCGAGTTTCAGAACCAAATTTCAAAAACGTACTGGTATAATCTGATATTTACCTCTCATTTCAAATGCAGAGGAAGAATCAATCTGATTAGAGAAATGAAGCACATATTAAAGATAATGGCATTGCTTGCCTTAATTGCGTCCATATGGATTGGTCTCATTCAATCTTCCATAATCCCTTCTAGCTATACTTGGCTGGTCAGTTTCATATTTTCTTTTTCTTTTTTTCCCTTATTTTTATATTTTTATTGTAAACGAATCAAAAAATAATCTTTTTTGAACAATCTTTAGAGAAATTAAGCACTTGTTTTATGTTTCAATTTTCAAGGCAATAGTATCAATAGAGCTTATTATTAATTTAATTAAATTTGATTTATTTAATTTGATGCAGCTTCCAATATACTTAATAGTGGCATTAGGATGTTATGGGTTATTTATGGTTGGTATTGGATTGATGTTTTTCCCTACTTGCCCTCATGAAGCTATTCTTCTCCAAAAGGTTTTATTCTGATACCTTATTTTGTATAAATATTTTATTTTTAGGCGAAATTTAAATAATCTCTTTTCGCTGACTCGAAAATCGAAATATCAAATTTACCCTTCCAAGATGGCGGATATCAATTTTTCTCTTGTAATATCTCAAAATATTTTTTCTGAAACTTAGAATCTATAAAATGTGCTCTTTTTACCTATCCAAAATTAAAATGTATCAGCCTTTGTGTTTGAAACGGTCCCGTTTGATATTTTTGAGTCTCTGGAAGGATAGCTTACAGATTTTGAGTTTGAGAAGGATAAATTTAATATTTGCAGTTTTGGAAGGGTTAATTTGATATTTAAATATTTTGGAAGGGTATATATGAAATTGATCCTTTTCTTTGAAAAAGATTTAATGTTTGAATTTGAGCACTTTGGTATAACTAGGATTTGCGCTGATTTGAGATAATTTATGCAGGATATTGTAGAGGCAAAAGAGTTCCTAAAGAAGAATGGAGTTGATGTTGGATCTGATTAATGCGAATTACGTACTTTTACTGGTATTCTAACAGAATGAAAAGATGGCATGATTTTTGGGCATTTGATTTTCTTTTTTACCTCTCTTGTGATATTTAGAAGTCAATTTGTTCTCTTCCTAAAATTTTGATTATCTTTTTCTTTAATGGTATAGTTCTAAGTGTTTCTGCTGGATAGTAACTTCATTAGTGATAAATATATTTTGCATCAAAGTCATAGGTTGTCTGAATGTTGATTCATTTGGTATCGTATATTGTGTTAAATAACTGAAAGTTTCAAGAACGAATCACTCGATATGGATGTTGGCATAAATATAACCATCACTAGCTTTTCTCTATTCGTTGTTTATTTAATACTTACATGTTTACTTATTTGCTTATAATCTGAACTACTTAAAATTAGAAAACTAAAGAATGTTATTTGCAAATAAATAATCCCCTTTGTATCAAATATACACATGTAATGACCTTAAAAGATAGAATTATTCAAACCCCACAAACTTACAAGGGGGCTTGATATATTAATACAAAACCAGTGTATTACCATATATCTTTCCTACAAAACCCCCCAAAATAAAAACATAGACAAAAAGTTTATAACAATAAACCATAAAAATTTATAAAAAAACTCAAAAAACAAAACCCAAAACAAAAGAAAAGAAAAAAAAGTTTATAACAATACAACATAGGCTTTTGCATCTTCCCCCAAAACTGATACAACACTACCAATTCAAAACCCCTTTAATTTCCAAACCAAAACAAGATATTCAAATTTATTTGGAAATTTCTGTTGAGGCCGATGAGAAATGCTTCGCGTCTCCAGATTTAGACTCGACATATTCTCTTTGAGAAGTCTCGTTAGAATACTCGACTTGTGCTTCTTCATCTGTTTCGTTTTTCTGTTCATCCGTGTCTACTACTGCCACTTGAGCTGCCCTTTCGTCCTTTTCTGCCGACCTACATTAAATAAATAAATAAATAATAATAATAATAAATAGAGATTTTAATAAATGAGATTTATGTCAAATATTTATTGTACCTTGAATAAATGAAAAGGCCAATTGCAACACCAGCAAAAGCAACGAAATAAATCCAGTCCACCTGTACAGTAATAATAATGCGATATAACTTATTAATCTATATAAAGCACAAGATATAAATAAGTAATTATATATTTACAAGATACCTTCTCATGGTAAGCAAATATTCTTATAAGAACGGCCCACATGTCAGATGTGAGAAGCGAAAGATTTAGCATAGTTGCACCAGATATCTGTACACAAATTAAACTACAGAAAATTAATTTTAAAAAATTAAGACAAATTCACATTTTTTGGATAAATCTGTATCCTGTATAGTGCAATCTTTTATTCGTTTGATTATTTTATTTATCACAAGTAGAAAAAATTATGAGTACCTTTAGTATTGTAGGGACTGTAGAGTAAAACAAGAACATAGCCAACGCAAAACCAAGGAATGGCAGAATCTGAAATAAAAAATAAAAAATCATAATTCAACAATTTATACAAAATAAAAATGTGTGTATGTATGCGTGTGAGAGAGAGTACAGCATGAGCATTCCAGTCAATTGATCTGAGTTCACCACGCTCTAATATGCTTCTGTTCTACTGTTAAGAGAACTCAAAAAAAAATTCGAAAGGAAAAAAAAACATTTTTTCTTGCACAAATATAACTAAAATAGACAAATAAATTTATTCTATAAAAAGGATACATTTGAATAGCGCTTATGATTGCTCCAAAAACTCCAAGCATCGCCATTACTTCAATCCTATCTCCCTTTTTCACCAAATATTCCTACAAATTAAAAATCACATACAATAATCCCATTATTTGAAGAATTCAACCATCCAACAAAATAGTAATAATAATAATAAACAGTATAAAAAAAAATACGCACCTCACCAACATTAGTGACCGCATATAAAGTGGCCCCCGCAAAAACCAACAAATCTCCTTTCAATGGATTTGGTCCCTCTGCAAAAAAAATAACCAAAAAAAGAACCAAAATGAGAAATTTACAAAGCATACCCTGTATTATCCTTATATTGCGTTAAGCCCTTACAAACATCAGAAATTACACCTGCTCCACTAAAATTGTTAGAGCAACCCAACCAAATGATCTTTTCTTTTCAATTTCTTAAAAAATTTAGGGTCCTTTTTGAAATTTCCAATAATTAGGGGCCCTTTTTTGCAATACAAATATGTAAAATTAATCAGAAAAGGTGCTTACTGGCGCGGCGATCGCTCGCATGTACGTCAGAAAAGACGACGAGAATCAGACCCGCCACACAAACGGCCACACCGATGAATTTTCGAATTCCGTATTTCGTTTTGAGAAATACCCAAGTGAATAGAATCACGCATGGAATCGACCAGCAATCCAAGAGCATCACACTTGTTAAAGACGTGTACTGATACGCCTTTACAACTGTAGAGAAAAAAAAATAGGGGCTCGGTTGCAAATATGACAATTTTGAGGGGTTGGTTGCGAAAAGTGGGGGGAATTTGGACGTGATTGCGAGTTTTTTCTGTTCTATTTTGGTGTTGACCAAGAGGAATGTTAGTATATATTGAGGGTGAGTTGTGAATATGAGAAATATTAGGATTTGTTTGCGAATATTACCATATGTCATGGGTGTAATTTGCAAAAAGAGAAGAAAACTTAAGAGTACTAGTTGTTGGCCACTATTGAATATTTTTCTTTTCTTTACAAAGAGGGGTTTTTAAAGAAAAAATTGTGAGGAATTATATTAGAAACGTTTTTATTTTACACTTACCAATATAATTTGCCTCCACATCTATGATACCGAGTAGTAGATAGTAGTACCAGTTTAACTGTGCATTAAGAATAAAAATAAAAAGTTTTTTTATTTTACAATTAGATCCTTTGAATTACCAAAAACGGAAAAAGAGTTAGAACGAAAAACTGAGTTGGTAACAGAATAAAAAGAAGAATTTATTCCTTTTTAAAGAGGAAAAAAAAGCTGGAAATCATTGACCATAACAGTCTGGATAAGATATATGCTAAACTTCTACTTTAAGAAGCATCACAAAATTATACAAATACAATTATAAAATAAAATAAAAGTCCTTATGTGACTAAGCAAAACTGTCATCATATATTAATAAATGAAATAAAATTATGATAATACAGCTATTATATAATAATATCTTTCAATTTGAATTTTTTATACATTTGAAAAATATTACAATAATTTTAACTGCTGCAGTACCAATCGGTTCTTCTGAGCTTTGTGAAATAAAGCTGAAAAAAGAGAGGATTTTTATATGCAACAAAGTCTAACTCATAAAGAAATTCCAAAATAAACTAATACACAAAAAAAAATGGAAAAAGTGAACTTATGTAAACCATCCAACGTATGGAAAAGTTTCAATTTTTTTTTTCAATTCAAAAAGCAAGGGACAATAAAGCTTAGAATAGGTTCCAAAAAGCATCAAACAGAAAAGCGAGCTAAGTAAAATTGTAGTTTATTACGCAAAAGTGAGAACTCAAAAAGGGGCAAACAGAAGTAGAATTTGAAATTTTAAAAGAACAAATTGAGCTCACAGAGAATCTTATACAATAAAATTTGCATTCTTCAATAGTAGTCAATTCGATTAAAATTGAAACATAAACTATTAACAACAGAGCAGACCTTAAGCCACGTTCCTCTTTTAATTACGATTATTCCATACACAATTGCAAGCAGAATATAATTGAGCAGTGATTGTGACGTAGGAGCATTCACACCTGAATAATAAATAAATAAATAGTTAATTACAAAACCCAATTAAAATGTTGAACTAAAACTAGAAATAAACTTACAATTTCCTTTTAGAATTAAACCTGTTCTTATAAAATGTTTATTTCAGTAACATAAAATATAAAAAAATTAGTCCTTCAATACGATAGCTAATATTTTCAAAATTGTCACATGGAAAAAAAAAACGAAATTGAACAAACAAACCTCTGCGTGCGAGCTCAGAAGAAGAGAAGCCAGTCGAAGTGATGAGAAGCGAGACAAATTGTCCCAAAACCAAACCGACCAGCATTTTTCTCGCCGCCAATTTTTCCAGCCATGTCGCAGCTCTCTCCCCTACCAAACAACTCAGCCATCTCTCTGGCATCTCTCTCTCAATTTCCCTCTTTCTCCCTCTCTCTTTCACAATTCGTCTTCTTTGTCTTCTCTAGCTTATGTTTTTTTGGAGGGGTCAGGTTTTAAGAAGTCTTTGCGATTTCTTTCTCAACTGTTTTTGAATTGAGACACACACACACACACACACACACACACATATATATATATATATATATATATATATATATATAAGAAGGTTTTACTCTTCTGGAATGCCTTCGTATAAAATCCATCAAAATTAATATTCACCGTTAGATACATTGTTATTGTTTCAAATAAATAAAGAGCTTGTTCTGCAACGCTCAAAATAGTAGAGTTGCGGAATAAGAAATAAGCGACTATTTTATTTTATTCCAAGTGTGTTCGGCGATATAAATTTGTCAAATAAAGAAATAGTAAATAAATTATTATTTTAAAGAAAAAAAGAGAGCAAAATAAACCGTTCTATACCATCTCTAACATGAAATAGTTTTTTCACTCTTTAATCCATTTTATTCCACTCGTATGAGAGCAAATTTTTGAATTATAAAATTGCAGAGGAGAATCATAAGTGATGATTATAAGGCTCCAATCGGACGGCTAAAATGAGAGTTTGACATCTCAAAAGACCTTGACATCATTTGTTGGTGGTTTGGCTCGAGATGGAAAGCAACTGTTTTTCTGTGAACAAAGAAAGATGTGTGGCCTTGTGACACATAATAATACACCTTTTTTTTTTTTGAGACTCAAAACTTACTTGGGTTGAGAGACTCGCTAAATACGAGTTATGCTAAATGTATTTGCTTGCTAGATTTTGAATTTATAATCTTTTCGAAAGTTTAAGTGATGCCTATATAATGTAACCTTTGATTTTCGAATTTGTAAAATATCAAATTTTAGATCATTTATTATGTATTTAGAAGTCTTTGATTTGTGGATTTTTTATATATTTAGAGGTTTTGATATATTTGTATTGTTAGCATAATTTGTTAAGCTGACAAAAAATATAAAACAAATTATAAGAAAATATTTTTGTAATAATGATATTTTTTTCTGTTTTCATTTTAATCCCCATTTAAAAAAATGGATCACTAATTGAAGGCTTGAAACATTTAATATCACAAAAATATAGAACAACTCGTAAGAGAATAATTTTTTTTAATAAATAATGATATTTTTTTCTACTTTTGATCCCAATTAAAAAAAAATGGATTACTAATTGAAAATTTTGATATCACAAGTTCCAACATCACAGAAGATCGTGTTTAGGATGAAAAATGGATAAACAATTTCAACGGTGAGAAGAATGTTTTTAATCAAAGTAAATTAATATCAAACAAAATAGGAAAACGTAAAGTCAAAGATACTGTACTTTTTATATTTTTGTGTAATTTAGTTAATTCAAATTAATTAGTTATCCAATTTGTTTTATTTTGTGTCTTCAGGAGTGTGTAATTTATTAGCGAGTCATTGTTTTTCAGAATTTCATGCTAATATATCTACTATAAATATAATGCAATTTGTTATAATCTTATATGTTTCTTGCACATCCGGTTCTATAAACAAGGCAAAAATGATACCACCTAAGTGCCACAAAATGATGAGGCTCTACAAATATATATATTGGTAAGAAATAAGTGAAAAAAAAATAATCGTAATAAACAAAACCAAGCCTGATATCTACTATAAACTATTATTTTTCAATTGCATATAAACATCTACTACCATTTATATTCTAATTTTATGAACTAAAAATTATTATTTTTCAATTTGTTTCTTGTAAAATGTTTGAACTTGCAAATTTTATGAACTCTTCAAATCTTGTTAGTTTTATAATAAAACAAATAATTTCATCAAAAGTCTATATTGTGGAGTATTTTTTCACATGCATAATGACTCTTTAAACTCTTTCAATAATTGCTAACTACATTTTTTTCTTTCTTTTCTCCCATTTGAGCACATCTATGGAATTAAATATCCTTAGTAAACAATTTTTTCAAGAAATAAACCATCATAGAGGTATAAAAAAAGAAATACAAGCATGCATAAAACTCGTTACACCAAGAGCTTCATAAAATCGATTACTGAGAATCCGGATTCTGGTTCGGTGGTCAGCTCTGATTCTGAAACTTCCGTGTGAAATGAGTTGACAGTGAATGGAGGGTTGATAACAACTGACAAGTCCTAACTGAGGTCATAATTGGATGGAGACTTGGGAACTCTAATATCTTTTGACCCACAAAAGTATAAAACAATCTTTAGATAATTAGGTTTTGTACAATTAACTGTACTGGTACATATCTGATACAATGAATATGTTAATGCCATTATTTTTATTTAAAAATTAGGATATAATATTTACTAACATCCAAACAGAATCTTAGACATATTCCCTATTATATTTTGAATTAAGAAAAAAAATCTGAGAAGCAGAAAAGATATCTTAATAAGAAATATTAAATAAGAGAATGAAGGATCTTTGAACCCCAAAAATGTTTTTTATAGACTTTGCAACAAGATATAGAGATTGATATGTGAGTTGTACTATGCCCTTGTTCTATAATGAGTTTATGCATTAATATTGTTACTTTCAGTTGATTTTATATACTCAAATATTTAATGTTTGATACAATTTATTTGTTATTTTTATAGTAAAAGTAACATTAAGAATAAACTAAAAATCTCAACCTATGGGCAAGAACAGTGTAAAAAATATTAAATATTATCACATATTATCAAGCTGACGACAATATTTGTATTTTGGAAATCAGTTTGTCATTTTTATTTTCTTGACAACCTGCTTGTGCTTAAAAAAGATTATCTACCAATTATTTTTATGCCAGCTTTAATTAAATATGCAAATAAATTGAGTATTTCGTAATTGGAAGCATTATTAGAATTTTTCTGATATTGATGCATGGCTGTATTATTATTATTATTATTTCCACCCAAATTCAATTGACCAGGCAATCAGGTGAAGTTCGGGTCTTCTGTGGTAGCTGCCCCTATCACATCTTGTAGTATTGTGAAGATAATATATCATTTTGTGCATTAAAATATTATTTTGTGTTATACATACAAAGGTGAGTTGGGTCAAATTTGATATATTGTTTTTTTTATATGATTTTTTCAAATATGATATATTGTGTATAAAAAGTATATAATATGTATTATATGATTGCATGATAAGCTTCATTTTTCAATTCAACTCCAAATACGTCAATTGTCATATTGATGCCATAAAGAAAACTTGGATAAAATATTTCCATATCTTTTTAAGACCTAAATTTGACATTTTTCATTTTAGTTTTGGTGAGACCATTTCAAAAGTCAACTATGTTAAGTTCCTTTTAGAATTTGCTTTCTCATTTTTTTAAGCCAAAAGAACACATTTTTTAATGAGGATTTTTTTTACTCAAACCCACTATCAATAGTTTGAGAGGCTTGGCCAAAACTAGCTTAACTCAAGTGATTAGGCATTTTTTAACTTTGGAAAAAGATTGCAAAGTTCGAATCACAACTAACATATTTAGCAAGTTTTTCAATCTATTGATGATATATCCATCAATAGATTGAAAAACTTGCTAAATATGTTTTTTTTAAAGATTCAGGAGGAAAATTGTCTCTCTGAGATGTTCTTTTTTTTTTGAAGGAGCTTCAGGCGATGATTATCTATTTTGCTCTTTTCATTGATAACAAAAATGAAGGTTTTACAAGGGGAGAGCTACATGATAGGATGAAGTACAACAAAGAGATAGACAGCAAAGAAAAAGGAAAATTACATGTTTTCAATCCACCAATCTACTAATTCTGTGATTTCTTTTGAAATCATCTTGTGTGGCTTCGATTTTGTGTTGAAGATTCGTTGATTCCGTTCTCGCCAAAGACACCATAGTGTGGCAGCACACGTTGCATCCCATCTTTTAACTTGAGTTGGGTCCATGTTCTTTCTGTTGTCCAGCCAAAGCTGTAATAGGTTTGGTGATCGAATGGAAACATTGAAGGAAGCGAAGGAGTGTGTCAAACTGCTCTTGCATAGATGCATTCGAAGAAAAGGTGAGATGAAGATTCGAAGTTTCTATTGCAGAACTTACATCTTGCGTCGTGCGGCCAGTTTCTTTTCGCTAAATTTTCGGCGGTCAGTAGCTTATTACGAATGAAGTAGCCACATGAAGATTTTGATTTTCAGCGGTACACTCATTTTCCAAAGGCGTTTGTGTCAGGTGACGGAAATGACTAGATTGTTGAGACGTTTGTAGACTTGGTTAGCCGAGTAATCATTTTTATGACCCTATCGCTAAGAGATATGAGAGGTGTTTGGGTCGAATGTGGTGGCCGCATTGTAAATATCAAGGAGGGAGACGAGGTTTTTCATGAAGCAAGAGAGGTATCGGGTGGGGAACATGGATAGGTCGTTAGCTCTATTAACACCATAAATCTCATGGATTAAGGATAACCATGCTCCGTATTGATTTTTGTCAATTCTCCATAACCACTTTAAGAGGAGGGCATAGTTTTGTAGTTTAAGGTTTTTTATGCCGAGTGCTCCATTTTTTTTGGGTGCACAAACGTTAGCCCATTGTACTAGACAGTGACCTCCCTTGTAAGTACAATCTCCCTTCCAAAAGAAGGCCCTCATAATTTTATCTATTTCATTTAGGAACCATTGGGGTAGTTTGAAACTTTGCATCATGTATGTGGGGAGAGCGGTTAAAACCGATTTAATGAGAGTGAGGCGGCCTCCGTATGAAAGGAGTTTTCCTTTCCACATAACTAGTCTACTTTGGATTTTCTTCAATAATGGAAGGTAAGAGAGTTGAGTCGGTTTCTTGATGGATAGAGGGAGACCAAGGTAGTTGATGGGGAGTGTTTTTTTTGTTACAAGGTAGAATGGAAGATACTACTTCATGTAGATTTTGTGGAATGGCAATGGGGACGAAACCACTTTTAAGCCAATTGATCTTTAGACCCGTCATCGTGGAAAAGTGTTGAAGTACATGTGTGAGAATTTTTAGGTTTTGTGGATGTGCTTCAATGAAGATGATAGCATCATCGGCATATTGGAGAACCTTAGGAGCCACGGTGATCCTATTAGTAAGTAGGGTGGTGATTTTTGTGAGTAAGGCTTGGAGAGAATCTATTGCGAGATTGAAGAGTAAAGGTGAAAGAGGGTCACCTTGTCTAACTCCTCTTTGGTGGAAAAAGTGTGTGCCTCAGAGGCCATTAAGTTTGATGGAAGAACTTGAGGAATGTAAAATATTTTTGATCCAAGTAATCCAATCATTAGTGAAACCTCGCGTTTGAAGTAGTTTGATAAGGTAACTCCAAGAGATGTTGTCGAAGGCTTTTTCGAAATCAATTTTCATCATGATAGTAGGGATGCTATGTTTGTGATAGTGGTTGAGCAACTCTCTAGTGATAAAGAAGGTTTCAGTAATGGACTGCTCCTTAATGAAAGCCGTTTGACATTTGTGGATGAGAGAGGGAAGAATGATTTGCAGACGGTTTGCTAAAAGTTTGGTAATAATTTTGGTTGTCATGGATATGACACTTATCGGACGGAAGTCCGCGAGGAGTAATGGATCATTTTTCTTGGGTATAAGTGTGATGGTGGTTTTGTTAAGTCTCCAAAGCTCTAGAGTGTTTGAGTGAAAAGGTTCAGAAAGTCATGCTTGATAATATGCCAATATTTTTGTGTGAACTCGGCCGGAATGCCATCGGGGCCGCATGATTTATCTTTAGCTAAGTTAAACACCACTTCTTTGATTTCAGTTTCTAGGAATGGTGTGGTGAGATCAAGAAAGGTATTAATTGATGTCGATGATGGATAAAGATGGTTGAGGTTGTATGAGGCTGTGTGATGATGAGGTGAACCTAGAATGGGTTTGTAGTATGAAGAGAGAATGAGTTGTGGGTCAGTAATGATGGTGTTATCTACCTGAATGCGAGATATGAAGTTGGAAGATTTCCTTTGTGAAGCCAAAGCGGGGAAGTAAGCGGTATTGTCCTACCTTTAGCCAAGTACATGAAGAACGTTGTTGTCATTTTTCTTCTTGAATTTTGGCAAGCATGAATATCCTCTCACGAAGCCGGATCCGGAGAGAGAACTCATCTTGATTTAGATCCCTAACCTCTTCTTGAGTATCTAGAAATTGAACTACAAATTTACATCGTGAAAGGAAAGATGAAGAGTGGTCGAAGGTGTCTCTGGCCCATGTTGTGAGTTCACGTGAGGTGAGTTTAAGTTTATAGAGGAATGAGAGGGCCGGACTTGATGAAGGTAGGCTATTGTTCCAACAGTGAGCGATGATGTTTTCACAATCTGGATAATTGGACCAAAACCTTTCAAAGTGAAAGAGTTTGTTTCATGGGTGTGAGTTCTGTGGGAGGAAGAGTTTCATTGGCGTATGATCTGATGTGGGTGCTGGCAACGCTTTAAGGGAGAGGGAGAAGGCAACCTCATGGAAGTGGCTTGATAGGAAAACTCTATCGAGTTTAGAAAACGACTCGTCTTGACAAGACAAGCACAACCGTATCATTCATCATCACTGAGACCACCGGAGTTGGCCGAAAAACGCGAAAAACCTTCTGTCAGCCATGAAAATAGACAGTTTGAGCTAAGAAATTCTCGAGCTTGCCATTTCCTCCACATACATCTATTTGACAAACTTCCAACACCATTCTCTTCTCCTTATTCCCCTCTTTCCAACCATATAAAGAACTCAAAAAGTGATGAAGAATTAAGTGAGATAATTGAGTTCAGAACAGGTGTTCGATGAAATTGAATTCTATTTTTGCTGAAATAAAGAAGCGGCCAACTAGCCGAATTTCTATTAGTGTCTCTGATTTAATGAAATCATTAAAAAGAAGTATTGAATGTAGTGTGTGATTACTTTCGGTGGATTCAGTGGAACATCTGATTAGATTAAATTCTTCGAGTATAATCCAAGGGCTGTCATATTGAGATTGTATTTGTTTTAGTTCATTTAAGAAGTCTTCTTTAAGGTCATCATCAATCGGTCCATATACATTGGTGATTAGAAAATTTTGATTATCTTATGTGGAGAATAAAGTGTTGAGAGTGAATGTGGTTGATGAATGTGATATAAGTGTGAAGTTATCGGACCAAGCCGTCATGAGACCGCCTTTATTACCGTTTGCATTTTTGAACCTAACATTCTTGAATCTACCCGTACATACGGATTTCATGTTAAAAATATTAGGGTTTGACCATTTGATCTCTTGAAAGCAAACAATATTGCAGTTGGCATCACGAACAGAATCCTTAATAGTCTTACATTTGTCCGGGTTACCCAGACCCCGGACATTCCAGTTCAAAATAGATAAAAGTTTATACTACAACATTAAAACAAAATAAACAACCGGACAATGAGAATAAGGAACTACAAAATAGAACGACAAATGATGAGTAGTGGATAGTGACTTCAAACATCTGCTTCATGATCTTCTCCCTCTCCCTTTGAATGTGCTAGTTCAACATCAGAGAGTTCCGCTATATCAGGTGTTTCTTGTGCTATAAGCTCCATACCCCTGACGAGCATCATCTTCAAAGTCAGCTAGTGAATGAGAAGGAGAGATATGAGTTTTATGAGTGTGAGAGGTGTCAGTAACATGTGATAGTGATTGAGTGAAGAGAGTATGAGTAGTGTGTGTGGATGGAGCAGTGGGTTTATGAGAAAGTGACTTGGATGTTTTAGAGGTGGATGGATGATCAACATGAGTGAGTGATTTGTGATGGTCGTACCCGTAAAAAATATCAACCCGAGTAACTAAGTTTCCTGTTAGAGGTTTATGGTCTATTTTTTCTGCATTTAGTGCCTCAAGGATTTGGGCTTGCTTTAGTGCTTTTTTTAGTTTTTTTGGACAAGGCCCATTGTTTTTTTCTTTTGTTTTCTAATCAGCTCATGTACTATTCCATATGCCATTTTCTTTTGTTTTCTTATCCGTTTGGGCCTACTTTGTGTATTTTTAGATAAGTCTAAAGGCTTGTGAAGAATAAATCTAGAGGAGGCCTTTTTCCCTTTTGATTTTTTAGAAAACGGAATTAAATATGTACCTTGATTTCTGCGGGCCATGATTTCCTCGTGATCTTCTTCAAAGGATATGGACCGTCCATCTGAATCATAAGGAGGCGTGCCTCCTCTTCCTGAAGAGGGGGGGAGGGGTTCATTCTGAACGCTCCAATAGTGTCCTCTCGCATTAGTTGCTCCTCTTGGCTATATGAAGGTTCGTCGTTTTTCTGAACCTCAGTCTCATCAGACTGGAAAAGCGGGGGGACAGGTTGTGATTTTTCGATCTATGCGCTAGAAGTTTCAATGAGCGTGCTCTCTTCCTCAAAAGTTTCCTCTTGCTGGGTCAATGTAGGCGTTGTCAGGGATGGAGTTACATCATTTTGGAATACTTTCGTTGTGTTTTCGAGATGCAGAGTTGGCGAGGTACCTTCTGAAGCTGAAAATGTATTATTTTTTGGGGATGGTGGTACGATATCATCCGCGGATTCTGCCAGATGTGTGTTTTGCATCTCAATATCTGTGATGTGGGTTTCGATAGAACCAAAGCAGATGGTTGTTTGAATTTGTGGTGGTGGGTTTTTTGTGGCACAAGGTGGATTGTCTGTGGTTATCTGTGGCGTATTGTCGTGTGTAGCTTCTTGTGGGTTGCTCTGATTTTCTGTGAATGTAATCATTGCACTGGGTGCAGGCATTGGTGTGGTAACTGTGATTTTAAGACGTTTGGGGGTGACGGCTGGTGGTTCATCGGCTGAGGTGCTGGCGAGATTTAGTGGTGTATTATTGAGTACGGTGTTATGAGATAGGATTTTTGTGAGCATTTCTTCCCATTGGGATTGTGTGGGGGATGGGTCATCAGGGTATGGAAACTCAGTGGGATCTTCAATAGTTGATAAATAATGGAGTTGAATTCGATGGGTTGCTCCCCGGACCAGAATGTCTTGTTCATCCAAGAGTAGAGAAAGGTCCGTGGTGGTGAGAAGGATGGTGAGCTTGTCCATATAGGAAAGATTATCGAGTGGATCATGGCGCAGAATTACCCCATAGTAACTGGTGATGCAGTCAAGTTCAGGTTTCGTCCATGAGTGGATAGGAAGGTTAATAAACTGAAATAGAACTTGGTATTTAAAGGAAACAGGGGCTGCATCAATGGAAGGTTCCCATGGGAAAAGAGCGTAATGAGCAAGGGTGAAAATGGAGCATTTGTTAGCAATGAATGAGATCCGGTTCATGGGGAGGGGTAAAATAAGGTGACAATGATTATCTCCCAGGTATGCTAGTTCAAATGGTTTGGCCCAGTGTTGAGTACGGAGGAGCAAGTTGTTAATTTTGTGAAGGTTGTGGTGAAAAACAAGTCTTGCATTGATGATAATGGCTTGTTTAAGTTTTTCTAGACAATCATTGTGTTTGTCAGTTGCTCTTAAAAAACAGGGTAAAACAGATGGTCTATTGGATGACAAACCTGAGGTTCCAAGTGCTCCTCGTGGTTGGAGCATCGGATCGATTGTTGGAAGTGGACCACCATGGACGACTGTGCATTGCCTGAGGAGGTGTTCGGAGCTCCCACAGTTGGTGCAACGTCTTTTGTTCTTGCAAGAGGCTGAGAAGTGGCCGGAGGAGATGCAAATGTAGCAGAGATTGTACCAGACAGGGTGACTGGGGTCTTCGGCATGGGAAGGATAGGTTGATGCTGGTTGTGAGTGGTGATCGTCGAGAAGTGTGGTTGTTTTCTCGAGGGATTGTAACAACGAGAAAACTTGTCGTTTGTGTAATCACGTGTTAACAAAGAAATTTTTAAGTCCCCTAATTCATTAACAAGGTGTATATGTGGATTTTGAGTTTAGGGTGTCGAACACAAGAAAGCAAGGCCTTAAATGTTTTAACGTTCGATTCTCACTTTTATTTTAGTGTTGTGTTTAGAAAAGTTGTTGTTGTTTTAAATAAGAAAAGTTGCACGAAAAGATAAAAAACAAATTTTCTTTTAAAAGTTTAAAAGAGAAATAGTAGAGAAATGATGACGATTTGTGTAACTTGAGAATCACTAATCACAAAAGACAGCAATTTAATTATATAGTATTTATAAGTAAGGTTTAATTAATTTTCTTCCAAAAATCAATTAATAAACTCATCAAACTTCAGATCCATTCAAAAACTTCTATTTTTAAATTGTTCTTATACTTGATTCAACCCTTATTTGAATAAAAGAAAGACTCTTTCAAGTCAATATTACTCAAACAAATCTAAACACTTCTCATAAATATTTCACGTCAAATCATTCTTCTAAATAACTCAACTTAGATCTCATGAAAAAAAATGTCAAGATTTTATCTTAAAATACCATAATAAAATGCAAAGTTCACTTAAGATTTCATCAACAAAAGTTACACAAAAAGTCTTTCCCTACTCTTAAAACTACTCACTCATGTCCACAAAAACCATATATTCTTGATTCATTTTATTCATCCAAAAATAAAGAGAAAAATAAATCAAACCCTAAAGATGCGAATCGTTCTCGATCTTTCCCCTTCTTCGTCGATTTAGCACTTGCTCCTTCTAGATTAAGTACTTCTCACTTTCTAAAATTCTACTCTCTCTTTTTACTCTCAAGAAATGAGGATTTGAAACTTGTGGACTAACGGGTGTGACCAAAAGGTGCGACCAAAGGGTGCGACCAAAAGGTGCGACTAACGGGTGTGACCAAGTGATGCGATCCAAATGTCACATCCAAAAGACGCAACGAAAGGTTGCGACCAACGGTTGCGACCAACGGATGCGACCAAAGGGTGCGACCAAAAGGTGCGACTAACGGGTGTGACCAAGGGATGCGATCCAAATGTCACATCCAAAAGACGCAACGAAAGGTTGCGACCAAAGGGTGCGACCAAAAGGTGCGACTAACGGGTGTGACCAAGTGATGCGATCCAAATGTCACATCCAAAAGACGCAACGAAAGGTTGCGACCAACGGATGCGACCAAAGGGTGCGACCAAAGGGTGCGACCAAAAGGAGCGACTAACGGGTGTGACCAAGGGATGTGATTCAAATGTCACATCCAAAAGACGCGACGAAAGGTTGCAACCAACGGATGCGACCAAAGGTTGCGACGAAAGGGTGCGACGAAAGGGTGTGACCAACGGATGCGATCCAAATGTCACGTCCATAAGGTTGCGACGAATGGGTGCGACCAAAGGGTGCGACTAAAGGGTGTGACCAATGGATATGATCCAAATATCACGTCCAATAGGTTGCGACTAACGGTTGCGATCAAGAGAAGCGACCAACGGGTGTAATCGACATGCGCAACCAAGAGGTACGACCGAAAAGGTGCAATCGCAAGAGTTGTGACCTCTTGAATAGTTGTGTCTTCATGAAAGGGTGCATACCATGAATTGCCTTTTTGAAATGGTGCATGTGATGCATTATTTCATGAAAAGTTGCATGTGATGTATTGAATTCATGAAAAGATGCCTATGATGTATTAATGTGTAGAAAATGTGTGTTGACAAAGTTGACCAGGTGTTGACCATGTTGACCAAGTTGACTGTTGATTGTATTGACTGTTAATTATTGACAGTTGACTACACTAATTTATCCCTTGATTGTAGACCAATGAATTGGTCAAAAGTTGATCATAACCTGGTCAAAATATTGACCATTGACTGTTAACCTTGTCAAATGTTGATCGTTGACCGAGTCAAATGTTGACCAAATCAAATATTAGTTTTTGACTTGTCAAATGTTGACAATGACGACCGTGCCCCAAATTCGCATTCATAAGCCTTATACTTATATATATATATATATATATATATATATATATATATATATATATATATATATATATATATATATATATATATATATATATATATATATATATATATATATATATATATATATATATATATATATATTATAAATGGGTAAATAATCGAAACATAATATGATTATGTTTATATTTGATATATTTGTTGATACGTGTTGATATAATGAAAGAGTTCATTAGGCATAACACATCCATCATGGAGATGAAGGAGTTCATCATCTATCATGAATACATCATTTAGATAACAATTTCATTTTCAACCACACATCATGGAGATGAAAGAGTTCATCGATTTCGATACATGGAGATAAGATTTCCATATATAATCTAAGAAAAATTTCATGGAGATGAAATATATATTAGGAAATCTTTATGTTAGTTCATAAAGATCAAGGCCATGATATATCATCGTTATTATCTTTATTCGATTATTACATATGATGTTCTTTGAATATTGCATAATAACATATAATTTTAAATAAAATCCCTCAAAACAATGTTAAGTCATGAAGTGCCTTCCATAAGTCTAAATCTCTCGATACTCTGATCGACCCTGCATAGGTCATGCCAAAGCTGGGTATGTAGGGACAATCTTAGGAGGAGAGAATGCGGGAAATGGGAGCCAACATAGGTCATGCCAAAGCTGAGTGTGTTGGGTACTATTTTGCCAATAATTAGACATGGTTTGACTTAACTGGGCTATCAAGTCGGACTTGGGCTCGAGGCATACGATAGGATATATACGTCGGGCATATGATGCTTATCCTATGTTGTTCAAGAATTGTATGAGATACAATTGGAATTGTTCCTACCTAAATAATTTAAGTTCTGGGCGATGAGCCAAATCTCACTTAGGACTTAATTGAAATATGGATCTTGTCTCACTATGAAACTTCAAGGATTGAAAGTTTCCGAATCAATGCAATTAAGGGTTATTGATTTGATTAAAAATAGTGGGAGCCATTATATGAAATATTTAAAGAATAATAGTCTTTACATATTATTCAAATAGAATAGTATATCTATTTATGTCTATTTAAAGAATAATAGTATATCTATTTATGTCTCACGATAGGTCCTTGATAAGGACAGATAGCATAAGATGCTTATAATCGTTAAAATGAACATGAACAAGTGTTGTCAATAATGTTCTCGTGCTTAAAAGGAACGTAAAAAGTACTCCCAAAGATAAGGGCAAGATGTTGCCGAGGCTTCGGCCTTAGGTAAGAAATTAGTATCTTTTGCAGTGAATCGGTTCATTGAAAGAAACCATAATTTCTCAAGAAGATATGAAAAAGGGAATGAAAGGATAGTGTGACTACCGCTTCAAGTATTTTTGTTATAGAAATTAACTTGTCTATTTCACATCATATGTATTAGATACACGATGTGAATCACACATTTGTGAAAATGTGCTGACAAAGTTGTAGACTATTGGGTAAATATGATGTTAACATATGAGTGACAAATGTAGCAAAAGTTGTTGCATTTTCTCAAGTAACTCATTTATTTACATTGTCTTTTTGGACTTATCGCCGACATAAATAATTGTTATTTAATGTCGACAATAAATTTTGTATTATCTATAGTTCGAGTTTATCTATGAATGGTTATTAATTTATTATTGAGAATAATAATTTCACCATTCACAAATGTCAATTTTCTTTGGAAATGTTCCAATAGAAAAATTACCTTATGTGTTATATCGAACAAGATAATTATAAGTCTATCTATAACATTAATATTAAGAATTTAAATCTAGCATTGTCGCTTGGTCTACTTAAATAAGATGAACATTTATTAAATCCATTAAGATGGATTTTCAAATTCATTTGATTTTGAATCATTTGAAACATGTGTAACTTATTTATTAGACAAGGTGACATATACGTCTTTCACAAAGTAAGGTGAAAGCAAGTTACTTATTGGCTCTCATACATAGTGATGTATGTTCATCAATGAGTGAAGGTGCTAGAGAAAACTACTTCAGCACTTTATTAAAAAAAGTAAATTTGAATATTTTGAAAAGTTCAAAAGTTACAAATAATGAAGTAGAGAATAAAACTTGGCTCCGAAAAATCAAATTTCTTTGATGAGATCGAGGAGTCGAGAACTAAGTGTTTGATCATCATGATAACTATATCGAACTTTATTAGATATAGTTCGATTATGATGAGTTAAATATATCTTCTATTTCTTTCGGGGTTACGCTCTTATTGCGTTCATACTGAATATAATTCCATCTAAAGTAGTTGTAAAAGACTCCATATGCGATATGGACTGGTAGGTGTATCAGATTATCTTTTATCAAGATTTGAGGATATGATACTTAATTGAAGTATCATGCATCTAATCGGATTAGTGCTTATTGTGGAATATCCTAAGAAAAGTAAAGGACATTACTTCTATAATTAATATGAGAACAAAATGTTTGTTACTCGAAAATTATATCTCTTTGGAAATTGTGTTTCCAAAAGAATTAGTGGGAGTAAATTTGAAAAGTTCAAATTCCACATACTGACAGTAATGCTCGGATGGAAATTAATTCAGATTTCAACTAGTGATTGAGTCTGCAATTAATCAACTAGACTCTCAAGATGTTGAAGAGTCTGAGTATATAACATAAGGGTATTCATGTAGATCTATTAGAATTTATCGCAAGCCCGAAAAATATAGATTTTTCGTGTCTAATGATAAAAATTTCGTACTCATAGATAATGAGTCCAAATTCTACTAATAGACTATGATGAGTCAAGGCTCTAATGGTTAGAGACTTTGAAAGTTGAGATGTAATCCATGTCAGACAATCAAGTTTTGAATTTGATTGATCCATCAGATGGAAATACGGTTTTAAAAGAAAGACCGACATGAATAATGTGCAAACATATAATGCATGATTTGTGGTTAAGTTAAACTCATAGTATAGACTATGATAATATTTTTCCAAGTGATCATGCTTATGTATTTCAGAATTTTCTTGGGCATATGTTCATAGTATGACTATAAAAGATGCCAAGTGGATGTCAAGACGTTGTTTCTTAATAGAAACAAATGAAAGTATGTATATGATACAACTTGAGAGTTTTGTCTATCCTAAAAATTTTGAAAAGAGTTTGCAAGTTGCATAAATTCATTTATGAATTAAAGCAAACATCTCTAGGTGAATATTTATTATTTGATGAAATAACCAAACAGTTTGGTTTTATCAAAAATTAAAGATAAATCTTATGTTGACAAGAAATTCAGTGGGAGCATAATTACATATGATGTGAATTAAGTGTAACAAGCACACATAAATTTAATCTTAGTGAAAGTCACTAAATAATAATCAAGAGTATGATTATATACTTGAGAAGGATAAAGTATTCTTCTTAGTTTATGGTGGACATAAAAATTATGCAGAGTATTTGCATATGACAATGTTTGATAATCCATTTAAGAACCCAATCCCTTAAATGATGGTGATCATGTTAGGTCAACTGGTATGTGATACTACATAGATCAATGAGTATGAGATACTTGGTTGATTTGGCCTAGTGCAAGTGGGAGATTGATGGTGTTATGCCCTAGGCCAAAGTGTTTGTGACCTAGGTTGACGGATTGAATTAACAAACATTATAATTACTCTAAGATATTTCATATAATATGTGCATATAGGTTATTTTAATATAATTAAAATAGACCATGAATATGCAATTCAGCTTTATATCATCAAAGTGCGTGACTTTGATAGTAAAACTATAAAGTATTATGAATGCTATTCTAAATCGTCCCTGGTCATTTATAGGATATTTGTGGAGACAAATATACTTGCGGATATAAATAAATATATATATTTATATACAAGCTATAAATGTACACCAGTATATTAGTTGACTGATGATTATGTTTTACTGATCATGGATAAATAGTTATCAAGTCATTAATATAGGTATATATTAGAGACCATATACTGGACTGACCCGCCATAAGAATGCTACATGTTTTACGTCATTAGCGATTCTTGTAACATAAAGTATTTATGGTCCTTTGACCTGAGATTGTCTCGGTTTCCAACATGAGTAATTTTATACTTTAATATAATCTAACACTGCCTTTAACCGGGTGGTCATAACGGTTATGATTGGTTATACAATGAATCATGTAGAGGGATGAGTGCAATCAAGACGGGATTTGTTCCTCTCATAAATGAGAGAGATATCTTTAGGCCTCTTGATGAATTGAACTGAAGAAATGTATGGCCATACTCAAATGAATTAATAAGAGTTATTAATGTCATTTGTTCTTGTTCAGTTTAATTCGGGATCAAGAAATATTAATTCGATTAATATAAGGATGACGTATTACATGCCTTATGATCGATATGGATATCGTGTGACAAAGGGACTAAATACGTGATTGTTGATTAGGTAAATCAGATCACTGATATTCACTTAAATTGGGTAGTCATGATGGCTTGCTAGAGTCCGCTCATGATTTATAGACGGTCAAGTTTATTGCCAACATTAAGTGAACCTACAGGGTCACACACAAAGAATAAACTGAAACGGGTGCAGAAAATCCTAGCGACTTATATGATGAGTTGCATAAGAATGACACAAAAGATATTGTCATCTTATGTGATAAGATGTGATATATATGTATATAAAGACTATGAGCACACAAGATCATGTAATCTAGAAGAGTCTAGATGATGATATGTGGATAATGATGAGTGATGTCATACACATCTTTTAGTGTGAATAGACATGACTCTTCACCTCTATATAAGGACATAGAGGGCTCCAAATTCATAGTACCAAATGATTCTCTCTCTCATTATTTCTCATTCTCTTTTGTGAGTCAAAAAAAAGAGAAAAATATCCTTTCTCATTTGTGTGACAAAATTACTAAAGGGTGCTTTCCTTTTATATGAAAAATGAAAGGGTGCAATTATATGAGAGAATTATACATCTTTTGTGAGACAAAATAAGAAGAAGAAAAAGAGTTTTCTTGTGCAAGAGAAGACCAAACTACTAGCATATATATTGTTCTTCTTCCCGTTTTGAGAAGTTTGTTCGTGTGGATACCGGTAGAGGCGTTCGTACTTTCGGCGCTTGTGATCTATTCGGCCTAAGAAGATGAGAACGGGTTGTTGAGAGTTTTGGTGGAGACCGATTGTGTGTGCGGTAGATGGCTTCCGCATGATCCGACCTAGACGGACTAGACGGATGGAAAATCGGTTAGGACGGTAACCGGTTTAGAGGCGCTTGGACAACACGCATGGTTTGAGCGTCACGGATTAAACGTAATCCGAAAGGTATCTTTAAGATTTATTTCTTTGATTTAACCGATACGCACGGATTCTCGGGATGGGTTTTAGACGAATAATTTTTGTTTTCCGCTGCGTTATGCACGTCCGAGACCCAACAGTGGTATCAGAGCGACGTACGTATTTCGGTTAAATTGAGACGGTATATATGAGATATATATTATTTAGATACCATTTATAATTTTGATTTATAATTATAAGGCTTGCATAAAGAGTATTCAAGTGTTGAATATTCTTAATAGAAAAGATGCGATTAATAGATATGATCCAAGAGTTGCATCCAAAGAATGTATCCAAAGAATATGACCAAAGGATGTGATCCAAAAGTTATGTCTAAGAGATGCGATCAAAAGATGCGATGAATAGATGTGATCCAGAAGTAGTCTCCAAAAGTTGCCACCAAGGGATACGATCCAAAGGTTGCGTCCAAGTGTTGCATTGAACTCGATTGAATTGTCTTAGGTTTGTATTGTACACAAGTGTTTTGAATTTGGAATGAAACTCGTAATTGGATGTAATTTGGATTTTAAATGGATGTAATTTAACACTGTTTATGGCACTTCTAATTAAATTATATCTTTTATAATTTTAATTTTAATTAGAAGTTTTCAAAATTTAAAAATTCTGTGTCAATCAAGTCGTACAAATCAAAATCTAAACCTAAATCAAGTCTCTGGTACATTGAATAGAAAATGTATAATATATTTAGAGGATATAAGTGGTACAGTGTAATCTAAAAAATAAAAAAAGAACAAAAGAACTTCAAATTGCATTCATGTACCAGTTAAATTGTATTACTTACAAAATCAATTTTACATACATATCCCTAAAAATACTATAAAAAAATAATATCTCATTACAAATAAAATCAACATTGCGTTATAAAATCATGATTCATTCAATGCATCGTCACGCCACTATCCGTTCAATTCTGCACTACAAAGCTTCTTTAATTGCTTGAGCCTGATCTGAGTCCTTCCAATATCTCTACAGTTCAAATCTTCCCAACTCTAATCTTGTACCTTATGATCTACAAAATAAAAATAAAGAATAAATAACACACTTAAGAGAAAAAAGAACAACAGTCTAAAATGC